>JACBWW010000023.1:6154844-6760564 GCA_020086605.1 Lanius collurio | reverse complement strand
AAACACACAAGCACATTCCTAATTTATAACAGCTTTAATGGAGCACTGAAAAGCAGCTGCTTAAGTATTTATTTGTTCATGATGCTTTTTAATACTTTTTGTTTATTATCATCCTGGATATCCTTTTCCAGCATGCTCATCTCTGCCATGAATCAACAATGATTAGCATTAAAAGCCATACAATATTTATCACAGCAATGTGCTTCCTGCCTAGGGGGAAAATCTAAAGAAAATAAGGATTTCAATTTTAAGAACAGACAGCACAATGTTTAAAGATATTTGGGCAAATATTTTTTTCTCCCATAAAGGTACAAGCCTGTAAAGTTCCCTTCATAGTGAGGATGATCAGAGCAGCTCTTATCTGACAAACGGAGAGAGAACAGAAGAAAAAAGGACAGTTTTGAACTAAATATAGCTTTGAAATGGGAACAGAGGTATACTTGCAGCTCTTCTAAACACCATTGTGCCCTAAAAAAAAAACCCTAAACCACTTTATAATATTTTTAATTTTTGTTGGGGTCCTCCATTTGTAAAATATGCTCAATACACAGGGAGACAATAGAGGTGGTAGGCTGTAAATCAACATGTAGATAATGAAGTTATTCATTTCAAATACCTTAAATAGGCAACTGAAAGGTAAATAAACACACTGAAAGCATAAATTTATAAATATGAGAAAACACTAGCATTTACTTTACCAGAAGAACCCAAGACCAAAATAAAATAAATGTACACGCATTTTAAAGATCACAGAGTATTTCTTATCTCCACTTCTTCAGCTAAAGCAGACGAAATACCAGCTCTGAATAAGAACACTTTAAGGGTATCACAACTTATCATTAAGCTGAAAGGAACCATGAAGGTTTCAAAAAGATTTACTGATCAGCTGGAGACTTGAGAGATCAAGGTAATGATGAATTTTAAGTGAAAACAACATAGTTGGATTTGAACTTCATCTTCTCATTTGCACTTCAATAAAAATATATTTTCTTTAAAAATACTTTTTCTTAACAAAAAAAAAAACCCAAAACTACTAAATATCGCATTCCTAATAAAATATTTAGATGTTCAGGACACCTTAGACAGGTGTCTCCAACTGGTGTTTTGAAATAGCACTAAAAATTACTACATAAAAATCACAAAATCAGAGAATGACTTGTGTTGGAAAGGATCTTAAAAATCATCCAGTTCCACCCCCTGCCATGGGTACGGGCAGGAGAGGAGATCATTTAACATCCCCATTGTAGTGCTCCTGGTACATTCCAGATGTGGGAACCCCCTCTTTTGGCAGGTTTAGTTCGACTGAAAGAGCACTCAGGTAAAGTGGTGGAGGATGAGGGGGGTGATCCCCAAAGCATCCAATGTCAAAGCTAAAATTCAGTGTTTCAGGGCTTCCAGCCACTCTGAGAGGTTTGGCAAGTTCCCCACAGAACACCTGTCTCTGATCAGCAAAGTCATGAACAATTTCCTTATCAATCAAGGGCAATAAAACACAGAATGGGAGTTTCAGGATCTCTCTTCAAAACAGTTTGTGCCTGTTCACCCTCCTCGTGTCTCTCACCCGACCAGAGAACAGCCAAGGGAACCCAATGCTGATGGAAAGTCCATATTTTTCTCAGCTTTAATTAGGGATAATTACTGCAGAACTGGCACTGAGGGTGATCTGTTACCTTTAAACCTCAATAGTGAGTGCTTTCCTTCTGGTGTTCTCTTCCCAGGCACAAATCCCTCAAGATTATCCCCCAAAAAAGAACCCATGGAAAGGAAAATCATTTTGTATTACAGCAGCTTGAGAAGCCAATGGGGAAAACTGAGAAAGAGTTATTGGAATGACTAATAGCACATTAAAAATATATTAAAAAGGTGTAGTGTAAAATGAGATAATAAAAAACAGGTTAGTAGAAATTCATCCCCGGTGAATCATAATTTTAAAATATTTGCAGAAACAAATGGAATTACAATATAAAATCCCAATTATTTAGAATTGACTCAAGTATCTTTCTGCCTTACATATTTACCAAAGAACTATAGAGATGCTGAAAAAGCTTTTTAAAATATAATGTAATGAGAAAAATAATTTTCTCATAATAAAATCTTTGGCAAACAAGTTATAACTGTATAGCAAAAAATTCCCCTATTACAACTTCCTAACTGCTCAAACTTCCTGCAGATGCACTGAAAGCTCACCTTGTGAAAGGTGTAGAAAATCTCTCTGCTGCTAGGAAATTCCAGCTGGAAATTTGTACAGCAAGGTTGGTGTTGGGAACGTGTTGACTTTGCTCTTAACAGTTCCCAAACTGTCACAGCCAGACTGACACTTGAAGGTGGAGCTTCGTGTTTCTTTTATTGCTATAGGAGCAACCATTTGGTGGCAGATTTTTCAGTATTTCATACAGGTGTAAGTTTATTTGGGGTGTTGCTGAATTTGGAATTGGCTGTGGATCTCACACTGCTGGACACAACCTACAGCTGGGAGTGAAACCTGCTTGGCTCTTTTACCCTGTTGGTTGTTGTAGAAGGCCCCAACATGAGGAAGTGAGGCTTCATTTGTCCTAGAAATGGAAAAAACCCCCTTTTTCTTCCCGGTTTCCATCTCAAAAGCTGCAAGTATTTGCTGTGAAACCTCTCCCAGAATTCCAGGCTGTTGGTTAAGAAGTGACTGGGTGAGTAGCTCCAATCACAGAACCAATACTCAGAAGAGCCCTTTAAGATGATCAAGTCCAACCACCAGCCAGCACCACCACCATGTCCCCCACTAAACCCCATCCTCAGGGGCCATTTCCACCCAGTTTCAGCACTTCCAGGGCTGGGGACTCCACCACTGCCCTGGGCAGCTGTGCCAGCTGTTCAAATCCTAGCAGCCCTCACTGCCTTTTTGCAGCCTCTCACTCTGTTATAACAGTCCCTCCTGTGTCCTCTTCAAAACATTCACCAACTGGTCAACATGGTCCACCATCATCATCATCATCATCACCCATGGCCTCTTGCCACCAACAATTAGCACATCAGTGTCAAAATGACATTTCCCCATCACTCTTTATATACCCCATGGGATTGTCAGCTGGCTAAATGTGAGGAAGAATTTATTCTTGAATGTTTTGCATGCATGTAATCATTTATGATATTGGCATATCAACTGGGTATATGTCATTAAAAAAGAAATTTACTAAATGGCAGGTGTGGATGGCTGTAATTTATCCACTCTTTCTGCAATTCAGCTGTCAAAATTTCAGCCTAAAATTATATTGTTAAAAATAATAATAAAAAATAGATCCAATAACAGAGAATCACTTTTTTTTTCCACCTAAGGACTAGAGGAAGCAATCACATTCAGCCCTAAATCATTTATCCAATCTTAAAATTGTTATTGAAGTGACACTAAGAGAGCTCTAGGAAAACAGGAAGGGAAACATCAGTGTCAAGACAATGATTTTTTTTTCCAATGAACTCTGTATATCAGGGCTGATTCTGTACTGCACTGGGTAACAGCTGCTGAGTCAGACAGGGACCTAAAGGACAAGGTATCAGCCCCCAAATGCACATCCACAGAGTCCTGGCAGGGCTATAGAGGCAGAGCTCTCAACATATTGGACTCTTTTCTGTGAGACAAGTCTCCACTTTTCCCCCAGAGGGTGGCAGGGCACTGAACAGGCTCCCCAGGGAATGGCCATGGTTCCAAACCCCCCTGAGTTCAGGAAACCTCTGGAGGATGATCTCGGGGTGGGATTGTTGGGGTGTCCTGTGCAGAGCCAGGAGCTGGACTGGATGATCCTGATGGGTCTTGCCCTACTCTGGATATTCTGTGATGGTTTTGCACAGTGACTGAATCCCAGTTTAGTAAGGACTGAGTTAATCTAATCAAATTATAGCCATGGGAATGGTAAACAATCTGATAACATACCCCACACTGCTGTCAAAGGAGAGCCAGAGCCCCTTTGGTAGTGTGGCTCATCCACTAAAAATGTGAGGATGAGATGAATAATCCTCAAGAGTAGATAACAACTAAATTTTAATTCTTCTGGAATTCAGGGGCATTATTGGTGTCATAATTCCCACCTGAGTCACCACCCAAATGCCAGGCAAGCCTGATCTCCACACCACCCATCCTCACTAAATTTAGCTCCCATGTCTGGACCAACCACCCTGATGCCCTCTAAGCACCTCTGAATCACCTCTACCTCTGTCTCACCCAACTCTGAAGTCAATCTTGGGGGCTGCAAGGCAAACTTGGCAAAAAGCTGAGCTCTTTTCCTACCACAGAATGAAATGCAAGCACTTCAGCACCTTGAGGGATCTGAGCCTTCTGGGGAAAATGAGAAAATTGCAGGGAAATAAATTGTTGGGATTTGAGGTTATAAAGCCTCCTTTAAAAAGCAATGAAAAGATGTCACTCAACAGCAGGACAAGGCTTTGGACTTGGCTTATAATTTAGATATGGGTGAACTTTTTCTGTCTACAAATCCTGAGAGAAACAGACACTAAATTCCATTAGCAATCCAGCAGCTTGGGCTTTCATTTTGAGGAAAGAAGACAACCAAACACACACACAGAAAAGGGATGAACTCCCTGACCTTAAGGTCAAAAGCCCTGCAATCGTGAACAAGATTTAAACCAGGAAATCACAGAGCACCACAGGAGTGATTTGTTAATTAAACCATGTCTTAATGAAGGTGTGGTGCATGGATAGATCTCTTAAATAGAATAAAAAGCTCTCTTCCTGCCCCTGAAGTATCCTTCCACTCTGTCTTATTTTTGTCATCACAAAAAGCAGGAGAGGCTGTGCCAAAACCAGAGAAACATCTGTACAGTCAGTCATGAAAGTGATGTGCCAAAAGCCACACAAAGCTCCAGTTCAGGCAGAAAGAAGCAAACCATGAGAGAGGCTGCCAAACATTTATAAAAACCAGCCAGTTCTGGGTTCTGCAGGAATACTGAGGTAAAGAAATGAAACAACACTTGGTGAATATTCAAATAATGAAAGTGAGATTCAATGTTCAGCTTATGTTATTCTGGGTGAAACCAAAGTACCAGAAATGAAGATTAATACAAAAGAGACAAAAAAACTCCAATTGCTCTTTCTATATATAAACAGTCACTCCACACTTAAATTTTATCTTTATATATTCTATAAAGTTATATATACATTGTCAACTCCAAAAATCCTTGATATTTTCACAATTATTTGCTGTGATTGCTGATAATTTTTAGCTGCCATTCTCAGAAACTGGGAGTGCACTGTCCCCAAATGACGTTTGCCACTCCTTGTAACTTGACTTAAATATGGATTTGCTCTCCAAAGTCCTGCTTCAGTAGGGGAGTTGTATCCCTGCTGGAAGGACATTGCATGAAGGGCTTGCACCAAGCTCACAGAGTAAATTACTCATGCTGTACATTAGGGGTTCCAATCCAACCAATTCCAACAACAAAGGTTGTCTAGAGAAGGTGTCTGCTTCAATTCATTAATATTGTCCAAAAATTCACTGAGTTACACATATCAGCTGATGACACCTGGACAAAACATGGTTCAGACCACACAAAAAGCCATTGAAACCCACAGGGAGAGGATTTAACCCCACTTTAAACAATGACTGACACATCAGTGCTGTAGGAGATGTTTTTTCTCTTGCTAAACTGACACAAAAAAATCAATTAAATTTTTTTTATTATTTGGCTGCACTAGTTTAAGGTATGTTAAATGCATGGCCTGGATAGAACACTGTTACAGTAAAACTGAAATAATTTAGCAGTTATTTCAGCATCTCAAATCATGCATCCCAAGGAGACCATGGAAAATGATCATTGTCCTACTAAAAATAAAACATGCTCCAAAATGGTTTGAGCACTATGGATAAAATACAGTTTTCAAAACAAACATACATCCAGAAGGAACACCCTTAAATCTTAAAAGCTGTTAAAAGCTCTGACATTACTTGTTATTTTATTACTTCAAAGGTGTTTCTCGTGAGTCTAGATGATTTTGTGATTTATCTTTATTTTCCTACTGTAGTTCATGCCAACATGCTAAGCAATTAAGAAATTATTACACCCTACTGCTTCTGAATTTCTCTGTCCTTCAGATAACTGCTAATTTAGCACCAAAATGGCCCATTAGAGCACTGGGCCCAGTGGCTGTGGTTGTATCTTGATTTACAGACTCTTGGAAGGGAAGTGCAAAGTGATGCTGACAGAGCTGTACAAATGATTCACTGTTTTCTCTTGCTGCTACCACTGAACAAAGAACATTTCTCTGGGACTGTGAGGACAAAATATTTTAGGAGTTATGTTTCCTTCCAGAGAGCATCTGTGCACTGTCCCTGTTATGGATGGGAGCTCCCATCACACCTTGGCAAGGAGGCACCACAGCTGTGGCTGCAGAGCAAGTGCCCAGTGCAGGAGGAGGGGCTGGGCTGCTGCTGG
This sequence comes from Lanius collurio, assembly GCA_020086605.1. Lineage (NCBI taxonomy): Eukaryota > Metazoa > Chordata > Aves > Passeriformes > Laniidae > Lanius > Lanius collurio. The sequence goes on along the minus strand of JACBWW010000023.1, from coordinate 6,754,147 downwards.
CATTTGGGGAAGGAGGCTTGAACTGGGAGAACANTTGTTTTGGGAAAAAAAAAATCAACTTGCTGTGATCATAATTTTTTCTGTTCATTCGCCACTGTAGCTTTTGGCAATTGCCTACTTGTTTGAATTACTTCCCAATTAATGAGTTTGCAGGGAACTACCAGCCAATATTTCATTTAATAGCTTCTCCTCTTAGTCCTTTTCCATTTTTTTCCCCCTACTCTCCAACAACACATTGTCTTTGTTAGATGTTCAAACTGGAATGTATCGTTTTCGCTTTTATTTAATTGCTTTTGACTTTCAGTTGCCACAGTGCCCTTTTTCATGTAATAACAGACAGCAAGGACTGCCAGCAAAGCTGTGAAGTTTCAAGGGTTACTGCAATTTTTTTTCTCCTATAAATCTATTCCTTATGATAAAAGGAGCAGTATACATCTGTTCTGCAATAGAGAACTCATTATCTTTTGGGGCTTCTATTAGCTACAAGCTGTGCAACATATTTTTTTTTACAAAGGATGGTCATTTGCAAGTGAAGTAGGAGATCTGTTGGATACATTTAGCAAGAGATTTCCTTTGTCATTTCTATGGTTGGAAAGCAAGGCTAAAAAGTTAAAAAACTAATGAAAAAAAAAAATCACAGCTAAAAACTCATAAAAGGTCCAAATTTTCTGCAGTTCACCAGCTGCCATGAAGAAAAAAGGTTAAATGAGGTGGAAATAAAGAAAAGGCTACACTTGTATAGGGCAACCCCATAGCCATAAGTGTGTAAATGTATCTCTTTTTTCTTACTCCTTTCATTTCTCACTTATAGCTTAAGTGAGGCATTAAGAAACATATAAAGTTTTAGCACTGTGGTTTTTCAGTAAATTTAATGCAGTGGAATGATGTCACCTTCAGTAGTTCTTGAATATCATTAGCAGGTGTCTCCCAGCCTCTCAAGAGGTCTGTTTCAGAAATGCTTTAATTATTCCTAAACTATTCTTAACAGAAATTAGCACATCAAAGCAATGAGAAACCAGTGAGAAAAAATTCCCTTTGTAGAAGTCCTCAAGCCCATGTATTGAGCCTGTGTGATTATAAAAGGTACCAGTTCTGGGAAAGTGTTGTAAAAGGAGGACATGGAGAGAGTAATAAAGTCTTTTTCTTTTCACTCCTAAAAATTAATTTAAATTAAATTTTCCTTCAAAACTCTCAATGTTTTACAGACAGGCTGCTGCAATGTAGTTTTTCAGGACATGTACATACACACATACATATGTGGAGATATATTTATATATATATAAAATTCTTACTTAGGAAGGTGTACCAGGCAGCCTTAATTCAGTTTTCTCTGTGCATGGTCCCCTTATTTACGTTAAAGCGCCAAAATCACTCTCTGCTGCTATTTAATAGCATCAACTTTGACTTCAGTCTTTGACAAGAGCTTTGTCCACACCACAGTGAAAGAATCAGGACACCTGACACTGATTTTAAAAATTTTTCCAGGATGGATTAACATATTAAAACTAAGAAATGAGAAGCATTCTGTTCTTATCAATCATTTGATAATTCCACTCCATGAAAGACAGGTCCCAATAACTCCTACTCTCCAATGCCATCACTGAAAGTCTTGTTAACAGAGGTCTCAAGGAAAAGGAGTTCCAGATCATTGGGCATTTTATGTCACTTTAATGTTTAGGGAGGCAGCTGAGGAAATATATTGGCTTATACTCCTGTTGCAGCATTCATAATAGACAGAATTTATAGGCCAAATGAAGGATCAGCTTTCCTTTTTTAATAGATGCCTGCAATGTTATTTCCATGGTATAAAGTATAATTAAATTCAACTATTCATCCTATTAAACGTTTCAACTTCAGTTTGAATCAAGCACAGAGATACATTTGCTGGTTTTCCCTGCTGAGCTGCCCGTGTGCAGAGAAGATTAACAAGAGAGACAGGCTGGGAAGCAGATCCCTTCCAGCACCTGTGGATCTTAAGTTTAGATTGGCCATTTCTTTTTATGCAAAATGTAAACATTTCTGCAATTACCTCTAAGAGAAAGCTAAGTACTTGTAAGTTATGACTGATATGGCAGCTACTGGATAGAGACATACAGCAGTGCTTTTCGTTTTACTCAATATTCAAATTAGTCCATGGTAACTTTGTCACAAATCAGATTTACCAGCAGGGCTGGCAAACAACTTCTTCCTCACTCACAGTCTCTTGAAACAAACCCACAATCAATAAACCACATTTTGCTCCTCTCCTGAGAAGGAACACGTGTTTGATGGCTGATGGCAGCTCAGCAATCAGCACTGCTGGTAAAGCAGTTAATGAGAGAGGGGTGTTTGGCTGTGCCTTTACTCTTTGGCTCTTGGTTGGGACTGATGGATGAAAAATTACAGCACTATGGACAAAAGAGTAATATCATCATAAAATGGACACGCAGGAAGATGTGTTAGTGTCTGCTGTTAAATTCACTAACTCAAAGTTGAGCAATTTCATCAAAGACAACCCCAAAAAGTTCCACATTTTCAACTGCAGTGTCACAGCTCAGTGTAACCAGGCTGGGAGATGACCCAGCTGATTCATGGGAGAACAGAAGTCATGACAGAACCTGAGACAACACAAAACACAACAAGGACAATTCCTACACTCTTGAGTAGTGAAGGACAAAAACATAAAATAAAATCTGTGCTACTCAGACTGCTCAGTTTTCACCTGCAAACTTCTGCTGGCAGAGTAATAAATGCTCTGAGAATAACAATCAGAATTAGACTCTCAAATCCTACAAGCAATGAAAAAACAATGTTTAAAATACCATTTTGGGACTGAAATTTTAACCTCATGCAGAAAAACTCACAGTGGGAGCTCATAGAGGAATGTTCCTTGAGTTCCTTTCAGTCCTTTCCCATTGTTCAGTGCTGAGCAGCCTTAAAGACCATCAAGGCTTTCTCTAAAACCAGTAGGTATGGAAATGTTACCAAAGAAAATCTGTATCTTTTAAAGCTCCTTGGACCTGAGAGTCCTTCTGTCTGGAGAATCGAGATGAAACATCCTTCTGGGGAGAACACTTTCATCTTTCCCTCCTGAAGAAGGAAATTCCCTGGCCCAGTGTCACCAGGGGACTCTGCTGTAGCTGTGCTGCAGAGAGACAGAACAAGGCTTTGCCAGGGCAATCTTCAGTCTCCTGTCCACAAGATCAGGGACTTCTTCCATCCTCTATGACTACTCTGGTGGTTTGGGGTTTTTTGTTCTTCTTTTTTGAAAATTTTAAATCCTATCCAACCATAGCTTCCTCTCCTCTATTCCAGACCTAGACTTTGCAGAATCTGAAGAGCAGCCTTTGGAAAGCAGATTTAAGAGAATATGCACAGCTGATTAAGTGACAATTGTTAAGTTAGAGAACTTTAAGAATCTTAGTGTGAATTTTATATGACTGTAAAGGACAGCATTAGCAATATAATTTTTTAAGAAGAAGATATCCAGAAGCAGTGCCAATCTTCTTGCAAATTACCAATATTTTTTTTTTTACTCTGGCAATGACAGTGCAAAGTTATCAAAGAACTTCTGAATTGAAGTTAGATAACCACCAACCCTAAACAAAATGATCTTTATTCTAAGATCCTACAGCAGCATGCAATGCATGCAAATCCATCTCACTTTATATCTGTCTGCTTTCCAATTCCAGCCAAACCATCCCCAAACACCCAGTGCCCAACAAATCCATAGCATGGCTCCTTCTTCTGCCCTCTCCCAGCTTTAGATCTGTGCTTATCTCTGTAGAATTATACAACACACTTATCTCTTTAGATCTTTGCTTATCTCTTTGGTATTAGAAAAAATGGAAATTGTTTGGGGAATTGTGAACCTGCAGAAGACCCTGGCAGTTCAGAAGGTGTTTTACTGCACTCCTTTCAACACTCTGCTGGGTTGCAGTTCTGGGTGAAAATGCACTATTTAAAAGGTATCACATTAAAGGTTGTTTGAGCTTTCTTGTTGGAAGAAATGGGGACAGATAATTTTACAGTTAATTTTATAGAGTAATTTGCCTTGTTGTCCACAGAACTCCCAAATAACCAAGTTTACAAGCAGAAGCCTGTAACACAATATAAATTAATTGTGCCATCAACTTGGTTCTTATCGAGGGCTTTTATTGGGAGACCACTAAAGGATTTGTTTTATATAAAGATATTGTAGATAAAGAAGACAGCTTGAGTCAGTGCCTGTTACATTTCCAGTCAGCCTTTAACTCATCTGTGGTAAATAACACAGGAAAAAGATGCATAAAAAGCAGAACCATGTGCTGAACCAAAAGCAAATAACTTGTGCCACTGGTGTTATTGGGCAAGAGCTGCTAATGATAAGCAGTAAACTTAATTAAGGTTTGGCAGTAAAAGAAAAGTGAGTTTGTTGGCGTTTTGTTTTTAGTTCCACTCTCAGTCCCTGGTTTATTCACTGCACCCTCTTTCCCTTCCCATCCCTTGCCCTCTGCAATAAATGAGTTGCTTTCTACAGGACACATTTGCAGCCACCTGAACAGCAAGGAAATGAAGCCACACACCCATGGAATGGACACAGCCAGCACTGACCAATGAACCCTCCCTGTGGCATTTTCTGGCTTTTTTTTTGAGCTGTGATAATAAAAACCATTCAGGAAGCCTCTGTGAGATTAATTAACAGAAGCCAAAAAACCTGAACAGGCTCTAACCTTTCTAATTTCATGGTGTATAAAACAGAAGTAACACAGACGATTATCTCATAGGGAGAAACTCAAAACCTACAAAAGGTTTGGTAATTCTGAAATATTTATAGAGGCAGACACAGTGAGTGTTACCTCACCGAGACCAGGAAAAGAGCAGCTTTGCATGCTCATATGGAAACTGAACCTCTACACCGAGTTATTTATTCTGCTTTTCTTCCTGTTCACCACTTCTCTTAATTTTATTTCACCTTCCTTTACTCTATGTAACAGGTGGGTATAATGTCAAAAACTGTATAAAAAATGATCAGAGTAAACTCAGCAATTTGTACTGCACTTGACATGTTGGGATATTATATAAAGGTATTTTTATAGGAAGACAAACTTCAACTTGACTCTTTCCTTTTCACTACAGAATTGGGTGGTTTTTGTGGTATAGACATTCATGCTTTTTACCTAGTTTTGTATTAAAGTAAAAGTACATTTGCTAAGCACAGGCAAACGTAAAGCATACACAAGTGAAGTGAAAAGATCAAGTCAAAGCCAAGTCTAATCTTCTTCAAGTAAGGCTTAAGCCTGTTCAGTGGATACAACTACAGATTTTTTTTTTCCTCTGGCAAAACTAAAAAGGAGTGTTCAAAACCATAAAATCAATTATCTTAATGAAATATAAGAACAAAAACAAATGTTTAGATGAAAAGAAATTTTCCCTTTTAAATTAAAAAATAGCACTTTACAACTTCACAAACCTGTCATTCAAAACAGAATGGAAGATACTTGGCTCCCCTTTTTCCCTGATTTAAGATAAAAATATTCCTCAAATTTGATAAAAACACTGCAAAGTTTCAGGGTGCCAAAACTGCAGATTTGAGATGCTGGCTGTTGTGCAGCAAAACCAGTAAATAAATGAGCAAACCAAGCATGAATCAAGAGCACATAGAGAAAATCTGAATTTTACTTCCCATTCCTTCATTTCCCTTCTCCGTAGCACAACATGATCATTACAGGGATCAGGTATCCACAATTCAGTAGGACATGATTTAAAAGTCTGAGTAACCAACTAAATGTTACCCTTCCTGTGGTAGACAGGGACAGGAGAACGGAAGATTTCGGGATGTGACGGAAAGCAGCAGGGACCCTTCCCCCCTCATCCCCTGAGATAAGCGATCACCCCAGGTATGCAACCCCTCCTAACTCCAGTAGTTTTCCACTCCTTACTAACCCTGGCTGGTCCTACCGTCCCCCTCTGACGTAGTGAGGCCCCCTTGACTATTTAACCCCATGAGACAAGATAATAAATGCCATCAGACCATCCACCACGTTGGTGTCTGTGAGTCGTGGCCCGAGTGGCCATGAGGGGCTGGGCTGCCGTGCTGCTGTCTTGAAACCAGGTCACCTTCCCTTCTCAGCAGAAGGCAACACCTTCCTAAATGAATGTATGACAGACATCAAACCCAGTTTCATGGCAAACGTTGACTTGGCTTTGGAAGGTGCCTTTAAGCTGATGCCACCCAGCTGAAAGACACTCAGTTATCGTGGGTGACCTTCAGTCCAGTGGGGAGGGAGCATTTCATGGCTCCCACTGGAGGATTCCTCCCCTGTTGGGGTGGATCCCTCTGGGCCCCCCAGCCGGGTCCCTGCCATGTCACTGAGTCAGGTCTACCTCAGGTTCCAGCCCCCCGGGCTCTGAGCTGGTGGGTGTTTGTCCCATCCCCGCCCCTGGGATCCCCTTTGCCCCTGTCTGGGATAAAACCAGCAGGACACAAAGCCCCTCCCTCTCACCTCGCTGACTCTGCCCAGGTCAGGTGCTCTGTCCCCCCCCAGGACAGAGGGAATAAATGACTTAACATCATAAGAGGTTTGAGCTCTATTTCTCTTCTCAACTTCTGCTCTGGGGTAGCTGTCAACAAACACTGCCTTAAGTGGGGCTGCACAGTCGAGGGATATCCAGGCTGTTTGTGAATGGTCTGAGGATATTCCAAGACATAAAGAGGCAAGCTCACCACAAAATTAAGCAGTGGACAGCTGATAACCCCCAGATACACCCTCTGGAGTCACCGATTTCTTCCCACCGACTCTAGAGGGAAGTAGAGGACCGAGCTTTGATCCACATCTCGTGTATCCCCTGAATCCTCCCACCCTGCCTGCTTTAGTGCCTCCTTGGGAAGCTTTGCTGATGGATGACCCCACATCTACCATATCTGAAATTCTTCCCTTCTTTTTCTCTTTTTCTCTTTTATTTTTTTTCCTTTTTTGTGGATATTGACTGTACTTGGAAATTGGACACTGTTCTTTAAACATTTTCATGTCTGAACTTTAGAGTCTGAGGTTTGATGGCAAAGCTCCCAATGTATTCCCCAGAAGCTGTATTTCACCTTGGAGTGAAAACCATTTTTAAAGAATAAAATCACCCCCAAACTTCTCTAAGCAGCTATCTCAGTATTGCCTCTGTTATAACAATAGTTTGTGCCAGCATGACCATTTTGGTTTCAAGAGCCATTTAAAAAAACATTAGTAACTCATAAAATATCACATTTAAAGTATTACATCTTCCTCCAGTAATTAGAAGGAATTATTAATTCCCAGTACCTTTTTGCAAAATTCCACATGCTCTATTATAATAAATGTTATAAAGAGAACACTAGGTTCAACATTATTCAGCATTTAACAATTAATTTACATAATGTAAATATTAATGTAGCCTTGAGCACTGTGGGACTGAGGAATTCTAAACACTGTGCATTTCATTACCTCTAATATTGCAGAGTTACTTCCTGCAGGACACTTGGGACATCCTTGGAGGGGTGTATATTGTGTATTAAAAATACAACATAAACTTTTTAAAACTCCAAACATTCTCCTAGAACTACCTAAGAATCTCTTAATGGTCCCTTTTCTATAGATTTTTTTTTCATTGTTAAAAGATTTGGGACTACTCTTCTTTGGAGCTCTCCCAAATGTGTTTTGGTTTATAAACCCCAAAGGTTTATGATTCTGTCCACAGGGTAACATGACTGATGGCAAGAAACAATGATTTTAATTTTCTTTTCCCCTCTAAGCCAAGCATTGCTTTTTCAGACACAATTAGGAAAGGTGATAATATATAATCCACATACAAAGGAGCCAATATTTTCTCATTAATAAATATACTCCAACTTCTAGTGTGGCCAAATTTCCCTCCCTGCTTTCTATCAGACCTACCCACACCTGATGCACTTTTTGTCCACCATCTCTGTTAACATCCCAAATAATAAATGAATTTGTTTGATCTACAAGAGGTCATTTGGATGTTTTGTAATGATTTTTAAATTTGACACAGGTAACGCAGACTTATTTGTCCAACTCTGAAAGGAACCTTCAGAATTTGGAATACAAGCCCTTTTATTTAACTACAATAAATATTAAATCTCAACCACACAGTGGAAATTTATGAATTAAGATGTGAATATGTATATATACACACTGCAGGTACGTGATGAGCACATCCAAACATCATCATTCACCTTCCCAAGCCGACAGAAAATATCTCCATAGCAACTTGCAGTTGCCAACTGTGGCAGACATTCCCAACCATGCAAAAAGAGTTAATTGGCAAGCAAGGATTTATATTCTTGAAAATTAACTCGAAAAGTCAAAAGTAGGAGTTGCAACTTCTGTATTCTGTCAATGTTCTCCCAGTGTGGTCTGAAAAATTCAGGTGATTTGTTTAAAAGTAAACATATAAAACTAGAAGTGCAAGGCAAATTTCAGGAAAAATTAGGAATCAGTACCTCAGAGCAGCTTTCATAGGACCCATTCCCAGCAGTGACTTGCAACAAAAGACACTGAATAGACTCACATGAGCAAGAATGTATTTCAAAAAGTGCCATCTACCAACACAGAGAAAGATACATTTCTTGGCAGCTTATGGGCAATAAAGTTCTTAGTGTGTCATGGATCAAAAGATCACAACTCACATCAAAGCTGAGACTATCAAAGCCACTTCAGATATCCAAGATGCTCTCCTGAAAATATTTCTTACATGTTTAAAGAAAAAAAGAACCCCCCAAATGAGTACCCTTTAAGAAATAAATTAAACAAAAATAAAGTTACAAAATCCATCTTCTGGAGTTTGCAGTTTAACACATGAGAAAACACACAGCATATGGGATGCAGAAGAGGTCAGCAATGCTGCAAGGCAAAATTATTTCAATTCCTGCCTTATCCACATTAAGCCCATGCTCTCGTAGGTCTGAAGCACTCTGAGACTCCTCCTCAACACAAGCCATGACAGAAGCAGGGCAGGGTCAGAGAGGTGAGGAGACATGCTGCTCTGGAAGGTGTGAGGCATCCCAGATTGGCTGCAGCCATGGGGAAAGAGCAGATCCTGCACAGAGATCAGAGAGAGGCCACGGAGCAAAGCGTGGGGGGAATGGTACAAACCCAGCACCCACCAGAGACCTCACCAGCTCCTCCTCACAGCTATCAGCCTCTGCAAACATTGCAGGCTTTGTCTCTCCACACCTCTGGTAAGTGGTCAGCTCAGTGGAGTGTTCATTTTTGTTAGTTTTTCAATTTTTAATGCCCCGGGAAAATGAACAAAACAAAACAAAACAATAGGAAAAATAACACTTTGTTTTTTCCCAGTCCATTTTCAGGGGAGAAAAAAAATTTGCTGTCGCAATTTTTGACCAGGACTTTCATTTCTTGAAAGTATCTCCTCCTTTGCACTACAAAGCAAAGATGAAAGGTGTTAATTTTTTAGCTACTGGATAAAAGCAAATGCTGCATAATGGTGGAAGTTGTACCAAGCCTGTAGGAGCTCTCTAAATGCATCTGTGGATGAAACCTAAATGGATGCCCAGACTAAATCCTGCCACTTGCAGGGAGTCATTTAGAAATAAACTGGCTGGTTCTGGTTTTCTCCAAAATGTGACAGAAATGAGAATTTTGAGAGAGTGGGGAAACAAGCACCATTCTCAGCTGATACTTTCCCCTCAGCTTCCAGCTGTCCTGGGCCCAGGCTCATAAAGAATGAAAGGCAGAAGCTGGCAATTAATTTTCACGCCTTTAAAACAAAAGTGAGGAGAAATGAATCTTCCCTGCCCCAAAAAGCTTTATGTCCCTTCTCTCCACGCACTGATAGGAATGAAGAGACAGACTCAGCTGCAAACTGACACATCCCACAAGGAAAACTGTCAAGGAGAGTAGGATTTAAGGACATCCCATGGCAATCACAACAGCCATGTCTGCTGCCAAGGCTCTATAAGGCAGCCATGTCCCACTGTCTCTTGATCTCTGAAGTCCCCTCAGACCAGCCTGGGGAAAAAGTGTGTAGTGCAGGCTTGAGAAAACAGAATAAACTGAGCAAGGATCTGTGAGCAAAACTGCAGAAACTTTTACTGGAGCACAAGTCCTCAGTGCTTAGCATCAGGCCATTAAAATTCTTGGCAGCAGCACACAGTCCTGGCTTGCCAATGGCCCACTTTCATGCAGCCTATTTTTGTTTAGAAAAAACCTTCAGAACATCCTGAATTTTAAACCTTTCTTCAAGCTATAATGATCAGGGAGATTAGCTCTGATCAGCAGTTTTAGGCCATATGTAAATTCGGCGTCCCTAGGCAGAGTAGCAAACCATGAAATACCCTTCTTTCCTCCCTTTGGCTGGCAGGAATAAGGAGGCTGCTCCACAGATCCTCATTAATGTTGGTCCACACCACCTATTTAACATTCAACAGGTTGTAATTCCTGGCCTATCAGGGACTAGCCTGCAGCTAAGGTATATGAGATTGGCAAGAGAAAAGCCACACTAACAAAGAAACCTTTACTTCTTTCAGTTTCTCTTAATTAACACTTTTTTAATGTTTTCACTTCTTTGGCTGCTGCAGCCCAAGCAAATTTAGAAGTATTTAAGCAGCATCACCACTACCCATCCTCACAGCATATGAAAAGGCTAAAATCCGTAAGCTGAGAAAGATTTTTTTCCTCTACTCCATCACAGAGTGCTTAAAGCCCTCAGGGCACACCAGAGTAATACAAGGATGTACCAGCGCTGAGTAAATATCACAACACTTTTTATGGAACAATATATTTAATATAGAGCCGTGGTGGGCATGAACAAACTCCCTGCTACAGCCTGGGCGGGAGAACGTCTCTCCCTGGCTGAGGTCTGAGAAAACAATCCCTGCCTTCACCAAGAAATTTGATTTAGTTTCATTTAGGAAAGAGACATCTCCATTCAGCAGCAAAACACTCTGAACAAAGGTTCTTTGAGAAATGGCTTCCAAATTGTGGTGCCTGGCAGGAGGTGGCACAATCAGCAGCCGGGGATGTGTCTGTGCTGGGGCTGCTCAGAGCACAGCGTGGACTCCTCTGCTCACTCTGCTTTGAAGGGAATGTTAATAATGCTGTAACTGCTGTTTTAATCTATAGAATGGTCCAGGAAAACAGTCAGAATTTTGAAGTCCTTCCCCTACACTTTTTTTCCAGTTGGAGTAGCTACTTGTAAAGGAACCGACAGACAAATTGTAATCTGCAAAGCAGGAAGAGGGAAAAAACAAAAGGCTTGCCTGCTTGCTTGCTGCCAAAAGGATTGTTCAGCTTGAAGAAAAAAAAAATTAAAAAAAAAAGAAGAAGAAAAATGAGTTAAAACTTTATTCAATAGCAATGAAGCCTGAAGCTGATAATTTCAGCTTTCTGGGATACAGCTGTAGCAATGAGAAAATAAGAGCCCAAAGGATGGATAAACTATATTATCTTAACTAGCAAAGGCAAGCCTTCAAAAAATGAAATTGGAAAAGAGAAGCTATACTATTAACTTCTTTTTTCTCTGGCTAAGAAAATACGATCAAATTTTCAATTCTTTAGTTCTCTCCTAGTAAGCCTGCAGCACACACCAAGCCTGCTGAAAGTGTAACCTCCCCAAATGAAACTGCCAAATAAGCAAGATTACAACGAGCCCAAGAGGCACGTCTATCTTTTGGTCTTATAATTATTTTGAGTACTGTAGGTTTTTTTCTAACAGAAGCTATGATAGAGTTCAGCTTAAAATCAAGAAGGCAAAACTGTTTAAATTAAGAAAAGAAGAAGTTTGCAAAACAGTGCTCCTGAGTGTGTCCAAACAGTAATGTCTGCAATTTCATGATCCATTACCCTGTCTGTTAAAACGTGCTGACGTGTCTCTGCTGCTCCTGTTTTCCATGGCCCTTCCCTGCCACAGCTGGGAGCCCAGCTCCTGTGTCCAAGTTTGGTCAGTCAGGTTTGGGGACCACTCATCCCATCTGCACAAATCACTGCCATAAGAGCAGTGCTGCCCCTGTTACACTGGGTAAATCCATGGTAAACTTTGCTTGCCAAACCTGCATCTATTTTGATAACCTTGTACAGCAGTGCAACATCCATTTGCTCACAGCCACACCAGAGACTTTTCAGTTTCTCAGGTCCTTCCATTAACACAATTACATTATTTTAGTGTTATTTCTATTTTTTCAGTTCATATGAATGTTCATTCAGTGTCTGGCTACTATTTGCCAGAAATTCTCAGAGTGGTTTTAGGGTATGATCTTTCTCCAACACAATTTGTCTGAGTAGTTCTCCAACTTGTTCATACTTTTGCAGAATTTGTCAGACAAAAACCTCAAACCACTTTTGCTTAGTTGCTGCTGGCACTGGGGTTACTGTGTCTCAGTGGAAGGTAGATCCCAGATCCCAAATACCCAGATCCCATTTTTCTGCCTTAAGACAGTGAACTGATGTCTTTTAGAGGAAGAATCCTGAGAAAGTTCAGTTGAAACACATCAGTAGGATGCTCAGTCATTTCACATCATCCTGGCTTTACCCTCATAAAAAGGAAGGATAGGGATTTTTATGGGGCAGATAGGGACAGGACAAGGGCAAGAGTTTTAAACAGAAGAAAGGCAGGGATAGGTGGGATATTGGTGAGGGTGGTGAGGCCCTGGCACAGGCTGTCCAGAGAAACTGTGGCTGCCCCATCCCTGGGAGTGTCCAAGGCTGGGTGGGACTTGGGGCAACCTGGCCTGGTGGAAGGTGTCCTTGCCACGTGGAATGGGATGGGCTTTAAGGTCCCTTCAACCCAAACCATTCTGAGATTCCAGGGCTTGCTCAACTCCAGCCCAACCCTGGAAAAGTTAAAATTCCTCAGACTTTGGCACTTCCACAGCCTGTGGGAGGAAGAACCTATTCTTGCATACAGGAGGAAACATTATAGTGTTTAATAGTTTGATTTGCTATTATGTGCTACTGCATAAGTTTTATTTTAATATCATGCAACTGCTGTGATTGCATTTTTATAATTGGTGCTCTGCCCCAGAGGAGAACTTTTTGAAGAGTAAAAAATGCTACCTAGGTGCTGACTCAGAGAATTTAGAGAGTGCTTTGGGTAGCAGTACTTAGGTATGAAGCTTTCCAGCAAAGGTGCTGCAGGTGCTAAAGAATTCAAACTGCCAGATCAATGACATTAATTAATGGTTCATACAACGAAATATAAAAGAAAATTAAGCTAGTGAATTAAATCTTGAAAGCAACGTCCCATAGAGAGCCGAGCTGAGGTGCTGACAGGCTGCTGAAGTTTTGTATACTCTGACAAACCCAGTTTTGTATAAACTGACAAACCCAGTTTTGTACACTCTGACAAACCCAGTTTTGTACACTCTGACAAACCCAGTTTTGTACACTCTGACAAACCCAGGGCTACCTTGTGGCCACATTCTGAATCAAGGAGCTGGGGCTGGAGCTGGGATGATTTTTGCTGTGCTCAATAGGGATGGCTGCCAGTTTCAGCTCCAAAGATTGGGACCTGTAGCACACAGGCTTTTAGCAAGAGGGGGCTTGTATGAGTTTCCCTGACATTGCCACATCATTGATTTCACAACTTGCCAATCCCAGCTGACACAAGGAATTGCCATTTAAGAGCAAACCACAGAGATCTTTCACTAACACCCTCTTTAACTTCAGTGTTTCAGATGCCTTCCAAACTTCTCAGATACACCACAGGAGCACAGGGTTGATGGCAAGAAATGACAGATAAAGAACTTTGAAATAACACCTCTTTAAAAATTTAAAGCTGCTTTAAAGAGAGATACTGTGTTTATAACTGTTAATGGTGAAAGAGAAAGACTGCTCAAGAGATTCCTTTTTAATCATGAAATTCAGATTGTAAATACATACTGAGACTGGCAATATTTTCAGAGACCAAAGGTTGTCACTATAGATGAGAGACTTCTGCTTGGAGCTTCTTCATTTGAGAAAAGTAAAAAGGGGTTGATGAAATGAATGCACAGAGTTGGGGAGGTTTGGTTGTTTGGGGCTTTTTTACTTTGTTTTTTTTTTTTTTATTTTCCACTCAATAGGGGTAAAACATTCTTACCTCCCTCTGTGAGATCAACTAAAATCTGTCCTTTTAAAGCCTAAAAGCAGCAAGGCCAAACAACACAGTCTTCATGTGTGCTTAATAAAATTACACCCTCGAGTAGACTGGAAGAAAATTCATAATATAGTAATTGAATGAGTAATCACATGACCCCATGGACAAGACCTGCAGTGTATTGCAAATTATTTCACTAATTAAAGTAGCTTTGTCTTGAGGTGTGTCTCTCAATTTCAAAACCATGTTAAAAATAAATTTCCCTGCCACGTTTCCTGACAATGCTTTCAATGATTAAAATGAAATTACATTAAAAGTAGACTCTGCTCTTTACCTTTATCATGGAAATCATATTTTGTTTTTCTCTCAGCAGTTCCACACAGGAAACTGAAACATTTTCATCCAGTAATGTACATCTCCTTTCTTGGAAGTGCTATATTTTATACATAATCACATTTTTTACTGTAATATTCCTGTCTGTTAAAACAATTATTAAATATTTCTAGTACTCTTAAAATCATGTTTTACCCACACTAATTTTTAGAATAGAACATTCTGTATAAGCACTCTGTTAAAAAACAGATTTGGAGCTGGGACAGAACTGTCCAAGAAAACTTTCCCCACTGTCACCAACATAATCTTAGCACCAAAGTGCTTTTCATTTTCAAACTACACGTGGCTTTTAAGTATAATAAGAACAAACCAGTTAAATTTCTTTATCCAAGTTGTTTTCTACTTTTACTTTGGAATCAAAATTTATTTCCCTTCCACTTGTACAAAATTAAAACCAATGAACTGAAGTCGTGTCATTTCCATTAAAAGAATTTTCAATATATTTTACTGCTCTGTGCTTAAATCATAGCAACGATGAGCTACATTTTTATTCCCAAAATCACTGTCTTGAATATGTATCTGTTCATATTTTCTACAAACCACATTCAAAAGCCCTTTCTGCTGGAGTTTCTGACATGTACCAGCAGAAGATGGATTGAAAGCCAGAACAGTGAGATCTCACCTTCAACCTGTCTATCACATTCCCTAAGTGTGATCCTAACAGCACCAGCTGACAGCACCTTTCCCCCTTTCCCTCCACAAGAAAGCCAATAATAAGCTTTTCAACATTACCAGAAAGTTCTTCAGGTACAAATGTGTCATCTTAAAATAGCTCCTCTTACTTGTTTTCCAGCCTGTTAGTGGTGCTCACCAGGAGGGCTTCATTTCTAAACATAAATGTAATTTTTGGTGGACCGCCATGGAAAATTGCTCCACAGAAATAGTGCAACTGTGGTGGAAATGAATGTGGTGTGCAAAGGGGACATTTTGTCTCTTTAGCAGATGTGATCTGAATGAAGTCCAAGAATGTCTTTTTCTAGAACTTGTGCTCAATGTCTGAAAGCCAAGGGAACTATTTTGAATATTTCTATAAAATACCACAAACTTCTCCTACTGAACAAACTGATTACTGTGGGTTTTTTCTCACAGAATTTTCCTTTCCTATTGCAATTGCTTTCTTCCAGGGTAACATGCAACCCTTTTTTGACTTCATGGGATTACAGAATGGAACTTAAACCCCAAGAACTACATTTAATGGTGAGCAGAGAAAACCTGTGTGAAGACATGAAATAAAGGGAAAAATGAGAGAAAAAAAGTAAAGAAAAATATGAACCCACAGTTTAAAAACAACCTCTCTTTTCTCCTTTTTTTGGTTTTGTTTTTAAAGACACTATCTATCTGATAATTTCTTTCAAATAAAATTAGGGAAATTAATCAGGTTAACCTGCAAGAGGAATAACTAATCCTGCCATTGTGCAGTGGTGACTTTTCCATTCACCTGTGTATCTCTCCCACCATAATAGCAGAATATCTCTGTCTGCTGCCTGATGCTGGCAATGCCCTGCCAGGTTATTGGCTTTTTTCCTTTGGCACTTGGAGCAGTGGCCACAGCAGGGCCCTGCTGTCAGGGGGGACGATGCTCCTCAGCCACCACTCCTGGTGACACAACTTGGGATTTGTGTCCAGCTCAGCCCGAGGATGAGGCTTCAACTGCTGCCTGCCTCCAGCCTCAAATCATATCATCAATTTATGGCACATGATTGCAGGTTCTGGGGATTTATCACCCTTTTCATGCCCTTTTCAAGGGTCTGGATGAAATATGGTGGTGTGGATGCTGCCAGGCCCCTGACTCCTGTAGAGCTGCTGGCCTGCAGAGAGGTGATGGCAAGGCAATATCCACAGAGGGTGATTTAGAAGTATATAAACACAAAGTGAAGGTTTATGTCACTAATAAAGCCTGCCCAGAGGGCTGCAGCGTGCTCCCTCCCTGCAGTCTGCCACACAGCCAGGAGTTTTTCCAGATAATGCTATCCTGGTACTGCAGGACCTTTCAATAAATTGATTACATGGATGAGTTTATCTCATGTGTCCAAAGTGCTTGGAGCTTTAAAGCTCATCCCTCTCTTTTCTGAGAGGACAGAGGGAGATACACAAAGCAGGTGCAAAAGCCCAGGTGCAAAAGCCTGGTAAGTAAATTAGTGCATAAATTTCCTTTTGCAAACAATTACATCCTGAATTACACCCCAAATTACACAAATACATTTGAGACTTTGTGTTCCAGTACCCAGCAAGGACTGCATCATTTTTTTTAAATTCATTTGTTCTTTAATTAAGAAACATGCTTATTTTTATTTCATGAACCTGAAGTATAATGCAAAAGGAGCCAAAATCTCCAACCATCACTGCTTCCACTGCCCCGTGTGTGGAAGTGTGAGCCCCTACCACAGAAATTACCCAGGGCACAGAGATCATGATGCATTTACAGCCTTTAACATCAGGCATTAAGGCTGATCTGGCCACACGACTGATTTTTGGTGTATCTGGTGTGTAAGTACGGAAAAGCAGAAGAAAGCTCATTTTAGGAGGAGGGACAGTGAGCACACAAATCAGAAAGGGAATTTTCTGTCTGGGACTGAAGAGGGTGACTCATTCCCAGTCCTCCCAAGCAGGTCAGTAATTCAACCTGTGCACTGAAGCTGGCCTGGAGCCTTTCCTGGGTTTAACCTATTTCTGCTGGAAATGAGGACTAATTGAACCCTAGAGTGGGCTGCTCCCAGACACTCCCATCACAGACCCAGGCTGAGTCGACTGCTAATTGCTACACATGAGATTATTTTAATTTCCTCCAAATGCACTGGTTTAACCACACTTGCATACCTGGGAACCTGTTAATTACTTGGTAAGTGCTTTAATGGGCTACTCCTTTCCATTTCCAACAGGCAGAGTACAGTGGATGTACAGCTTGGTCTGCCATAATAAAACACATTATTAGCAAATGTGTATCTTGTCTTTCCATCCCATCCATACACAGTAACTAAAATATACCAGAATCCCTCCTAAAGATCAGATATTTGTGCCTATGTATGCTCCTCTCTGCAGTATATGCACATCATACACATATATAAAAATATATGTCTATACATACACACAATAACCATATTCATAGACAGCTGCATTTTATTCCACACAGATCTGAGAAATATTTCCTACTGGGATATACAAAGCAGCTGTGCATAATTAGCCTGGCTTCTGCTTGGCTTCGACTTGGAAATTTAAATATTGACATTACAGATGTTCCCACCTAGTTCACATCCGTTACATTTGCAGGGCCGATTACAAAGGATTTCAAGGCAGCGAGTGGAGTTTTGCTGAAATGCAGATGATTAATCCTAAGAAAGGATGGCTGAAAATTTGCCATCAGCAAGTTTTCAAGTCTGCCCAGAACTGCTCACATGTGGAAGTAAAGGAACTTAGAAACTGCTCTGCTGAGTTATACCCAAAGCTGAGCATCCCATCTCCAGTAGGAAGGACTGGGGAAAAGCTGTGAAACAGGCTGGTTTTAACAAAAAAGGAGTTTTGTGTATTCTTTGGCTTCCTTTGACTCAGAGGCTCCCTCACCCACAGCTTCATTCTAATTTATTCTTTTGTTTCCCACAAGAGCTCATAGCAGTAAGTTTCATATTTTAATATGAATTAAAATGTAACATTTGACATTTCAAATCTCCTTGAAATCAAAGTATTGCTGCGAGTGGTGCTGCTCAGAATCAAAAACTTCAGGTTCGAACATTTAATTGTGAGATCGTTTTGAGGTGAATTTACTGAGATATTTCTGCTTTGCAGTTCAGATCTATAGATACTTCTAAGTTTTCTGCTGCAAAAACCCCAGCTCAATAAAACATAAACATTTATGCAGAACACAGTAATTTCTGTGACAAAAAGACTCAAGTTGTCACCTTAACCCTGGCGCAGGCAGAATCAGAAGACTGGAAAACACCAGATTCTACTTTTACCCAGATAAAAGATAAGATATCCTTTACTTTCCCTTTCTAATGTCTCTTTGTGATTTTTTAAAATTTTTACTTTTAATCTTTCAGCAAAAAGTCGACTTGTAGTAAAGCCCTTTGATTTTCCTCTGTCCTGTGGGATTTGTAGGTCGAAAGAAAGAAGAAGACTTTGAGACTTCCCCAAATTCAGTGCAATTTCATTCATTTTACAGCTTTGGTAACCTTCTCCTGCCACAGGCTAGCAAGGATTGCAAGGAACAGATAAAGAGAGTCTGGAAAGCAGTACCAAAATATCTGAAATGTATCAAAGCTGGCAGCAGGTGTGTAAAAGTCAATGATGCCATATTTATTTTTGCCACCTTGCTAGGCCAGCCTGCCCGTTGCTTCCTTTTCCTGGACTCTTTTGACTCCATCTATCATACACAATCTCATTTCTATTTATTTATGTACTAAACTTGTTGTTAGGTTAAGTGTTAAAAAACAACAAACCAGCCATCCTGGCAAGTTGTTCCTGATAAAAAGGCACCATTTCAGCCCCAGTTTTCATTTACCTGAACCACTGCACTATTTTCCAGTGCAGAGCTACCAATGATACTCAGCTCCTTCCTCATGCTTTATCCATCTCTACAAATTACTATTTTATGATACTGAAGAACCCTCTGGGCTGTTCTTCTTAATTCCTTCTCCTTCCTCTCTAAATGTCTCCAAGTGTCCCTTTATTTCCATCAATTATTTATAGACATCTGTCAGTCCAGGCTCCTTGGCAGGAATGCAATGGTTCCAGGCCATTGTGCAGCACAGAAAACAAGTTCCTTTTTTTAAAATGCAATTCCCAAGCAATTTTGCTAAAGCACTGCAGTTAAGATTTTACCCCACTGGGTTTGCAGCATATTGTTGTAAGTCACATAATGTCAAATATGTTTCAAATAATTTCTGTTAAGTGCCTCTAGCAAGAGAAATGAGGTGGCTGCCAAGTTCCTTTAACCCTCCTCCTCCTCCTCTCTGCAGCCTTTAAAGAGTGAGCCATCCCAAAGTTTCTGCCTGCCTGTGGAATCCAGGGGTTGGAGCCCCTTCATTAATGTGCTGAGGAGAGGCTGCTGCACAACACAGAGCCCCAACCCTTGAGCTGGCAGCTGGAAAAATCAGACATCTACAGGGTCATAACTCAGAAAACAAAAACATGAGAAATCAGCAGTACAGAGAACACAAAACCCATTACAGTCAGTGCAAAAATTGCCATCAGTGTCACTGAATTAGGCTCAGCCATTATTTTTCTGGTACATATATGCTGACTGCAGCCTCTCACAGAAATGAGAGCTGGTATAAATAAAAACCAACAAATCAAACTGGTTCCTCTGTCTTCAAACAGTTTCTACTGGTCTTCCAATTTGTTTATTTACAATAAATACTCTCCAACTTTGCAGCTCCTCCAGGAAAAGACATAATAGAAATCTCAGCATATCTGTGGTCACTTTAAGCACATGTTTAAGTGTACTTTTGTTAGGATTTGACTCTGGGCTATTTTCAGAACCATGGCAATTTTTCCTGAAAAGAGCTAATTTACTGTAACTAACTGTATTATTAAATTTCCCTAGGAACGATATATCAAGAAAGAAATCTGTAGCAATACCACCTAGCAGTCACATATTTTTATCATTAATTATAAGATCTGGCAAGCCCTAGCTTGAAATTCATGAGATGAATACTCATTGCAAGCCACTTTATATTCTTAGTAATTATAGGCAGGTATTTGCCTCTCCAGAAATGTGATGGCACATAAATTGTAGGTGTCCAAATAACCAGTGGTGCTTACTGTGAGTTTGAAAATCACACACACAAAAATGTGAATGGCCTTAGTGACATAAAAAATGGGTTTAAACACCATCCAAACCATCCTCACTGGGACTGTGCCCAAAAGACTCTTCAATTATTCATAGATAAATTAAATAAATACAAAAATTACACACTATTTTCATGTTTTCTTCAGTTTTAGTGGATTTAAACCTTTCTCCAATGGCAGAGAAAGAGGGTTCTTAAAAGCAGCTTGGCACATTTCACTGTAATTTCTGTGTTGTTCCCTAATTAAGGAATTGACCTTCAAGTCATTAAGGAAAAAAAAAGACACACTGTAAAATGATAAAAAGCTGGAAAATGGATCTTAGAGAAACACCAAGGAAGTCTAACACTTTAATTCTTTAAATTGAGATTAATATATTTACATTTTTGATGCTCCAAGATATATTTATCAGTAATTCTCTGATATTGCTGATGAATAGACAACACCTAAGTTTAATTTTAGAGTAAAGAAATGAGTGGAAAATCACTGGAGAATTCCATTGGGTTTGTGACTGATAAAATTATGGCCTAACAGGAAAACACACAGGAACCCTGTAATCAATAATTTAAAGTAAGATGATATCACCTGAATGCTTTAAAAAGGCCCCAAAGTCCTTCAGGGGAGTTTCACAGTCCAGTATCTTTGCATCTTTCTCTACATAATTGTGCATCTCTCATGGAAATATTGGAACCCAAACAAATGTACACTTTCACCCAGGGAGCATCAAGACAAATCCTAGATACCCATTTAAACATTTTTTCATTTTTAGCAGAATTCAGTGAGTGGGTTTGATTCAGAGCTTGAATGTAGCTGAAGGTGGCTGTGATAAAGTTGTGCATCCAATGCAAAACTCTCCTTTTGCAGCTTCAAAAATGAAATGCAGCACAATTGTAACCCAAAGGGGAGGGCTCAGGAATCTCACAAGCAAACACATCAAGATTTCTATCAAGCTGAGCAGTGCAACCTTTGATTCAGAACAGCACGACAGCTGGTGGGTCCCTTCCAGCTCAGAATATTCCCTGATAATCACTGTGATAAAACAGCAGAGCCTGATGAATAATTTGAAGATATGTGCCATAAGTTGTGAAGAACTATGGAAAGCTGATGTAAACACGAGGAAATCCTGGCTGAGTGGGTGCCATCTGCAGAGAGAGCTGTGCCTGATTCCAGCCCTCCTTCTGCAGGTTCAATTGTGCACAAAATAATTCTGCAAGCATTGGGGCTCTTGATACCAGGCAAATGAGGTTATGAAGTTTAATGTGATGAATTCCTGGAGGGAAGGGAGGGAAGGGAAGGAAAGGAAAGTTGAGAAAAATTATTCAAACTTTGGCTAACGGGAAAGACAATCAAAATGCTAAATGATACCTGGGTCAATACAACACAGCAATAGGAGAAAATGGATGAAACTATTACAGAAGAATTCACTGGAAGCTGGGCTGAGAAACATCTCTGCTGAATCAGAAGTATAAACTTCAGCATAAGGAGTGGAAAAGAAAGGAGAAACAAGGAGAGTTTATGGATAATAAAAAAAAGAATTGCCAGTTAAAAACTATATTACAACAGGAAAGAGTGTTCCACTGGCAGCCATACTCTCAAATCTGAAACATTTCTTGTTTGACAGAAAAGATCATCAATATCTTCATTACATGCTTGTCACAAGTGAAGTAAATAAACATTTACCTTGAAAATTTAATCTGTTGAAGGAGCAGCTCGTAGTGCATTTCATACCCACGGGTTTCTAAACATGGAGAACTCCAGTTCCCCATGCAAATGAAAATGCAAAACTCACCAGAAAGATCACATGATATAAGGAAAGAGTTAACTTGGATGGTTGTACCCTCATTAAAATTTGAAACAATATTTTTTGTAGAATTTCCTCATCAGACAAAATCAACAGGAAATTTAATCAGAACATTTTCATTACTAACTTTAATTATCAATGTGGTTTTGTTTTGTTGCAACTGTTGTATCTGCATTTACATCTCTTTATCAGCATTGTTCAGTATTTCAATCTGCCCGACAATATTAATTTATTCATAATGTGTTTTCCATTTACTTGTGTTATTTACTAGACTTATGTTACATAAACAAATTAAAATAACCCTTCCAGTACCTACACTTACAGAAAAAAGGTGAAATTCCCACTTTGCACAGATTGTGCATGTTACTTGGTTTGAATCCTAATCATATCCTAGGGGTTGCCTTTGCTGATTCCAGAGATGAATAAAAAGCATGAACCAATATCAAAGCTCTTATTTCCCAATAATTTCTCTTTTTTTGTCGTTTTTCTTTTTTTTTCTTTTTTTCAGTGCAGAGTCTCGACTGTTTTGCAAAACCCATTACCTACTGTCCTAAAAGCTTTCTGTTCAGTGAGCCACGAAATCAGCAGAACTTTCATGATGTGATAATAATGCATTTATCAAAAGAGAATTTGTCCAGGCACTTTTCCTGAGCTGGGCCTGGCACAGACTCACCTGTGGCAGATCCCTCCATGACGTGACCAACGTAGGGGCCTTCTTTGAACATGGGCCTGTTGTCGTTCTGGTCGATGACCAAGATGTCCAAGCGCACTGGGCCATCCACCGTCTTCCCAGCCATGTCCACCACCTCCACTTCCAGCTGTGGGAACAGAAAAAGGAGTAAAGTCCTGAGTTCACTGTCATGGAGTAAAGGAGTAAAGTCCTGAGTTCACTGTCATGGAGTAAAGTCCTGAGTTCACTGTCACAGTGAGGAGAGAGTAAGAAAATAGCACGGATCGGTGTTGATGGAGCCAGATCCTGCCAAAGACACCATTTGCATCCCATTCTTTTGGACCAGGCTCAGAGCAGACTTCTCCTCTAAGCAAAAGAGAGACAGGGGTACATTTAAACTGAGATACCCCTTGGCAGCTTGAAAATGCTGTATTGCCCAGAGAATGAATAGATTAGAGCTTAAAAAAACAACAAACAAGACACCTTCCAAATCTGATACAAACCTTGTGAAGATTTGGTTAGAATTTGATCTTTACTCATAGGACTATCATGGTAGAATTGACATTAATGCTCACTCAACAGCCTTTTTAAAAACAAAGAGAAAACAAAACAAAGAGAAATAAAACCAAAACAAAAAAAGCAGGAATGCTGGAGAACATTTAGGCATTTTCTCAATGGTGATGGCATGAAGTGTTTGTTAGGTCATTTTTAGAGTTCTCTGGGTTTTCTAATCAGATATGGAGAATGAAAAACATCTGCAGTCTCAAACAAGCACACACATTACCTGTAGAACACAAAGATGACATGTGTGACTGAAGATTTCTTTAGGACTTCCAAAAACTGGAGAAAAAAATCCTATAGTACATCTCAACCCTCCAGTGCAGTGCAAAGTCCCAATGAGTCACCAGGGCAGACCACACCAAAACTTCTTAAATAACAGAGAAATCAATTTAGATTGCAACTGTGTGCTATACCTGCAGCTCTCTCCTCTCACAAGAAATCAATAAAATACAGCAATAAACATGTCTGAGACAGCACTATCATTCTCACCTGCCCTCCCCATCCCCAGACTCAACTCTTTAATGGAGTTAAGCCAGCCAGAAAATGAACCTGAGCTCAGACGTTGATATCACTCTCTCCCAGTCTTTCCCTGAGAAAGTGGTGCCAGCAGGGGCTGGAAGTCTCTGAGTATTTTGTTTATACTGTTAATTTATTCTTCATTGCCCTGTATTACAACTGTAAGTTTTTTATAACTTAGTGATAAATCCTACTGGGAAGGAAATAGGTCAGAATCCTAATTCCTTATGAAAATGGATGGCTTATTATCACCTCTCTCTGTGTTTAGTTATGCTTACAAATACCTTCCTTCCACTTTTTTAATTCAATGTGTTGGGTGTGAGTAGGAGCATTTGTTATGAGTAAGATTCTTACTAACACAGACTGTTTGTAAATAGTGTCACAGTCCATTTTAACATCTACTCACTGCTTATCCTCACCTGTCTGGGAATTGTTCTTGCAAGCCTTTCCCAAGCCTTATGTCTTATTCTATGGCTTCACTGTTTAAAGGCAGGCAAATACCCTGATTGGAATGATTCCTGTAGCTTTGGCACTGGTTAATCTCTCTGGGGGAAGCTGCCCCTTCAAACCCCAGGCTTGTTCAGCTCTGAACTCCAAAGTCAGTGCAGGAATCTTTGACAGCTTGGGATGTGATGGGGACTGGGAAGGGCAAAGCAGTTCCATTCCTGAACTAAGGAAAGTCAGATACAGTTTTAGTTACAACTGGAAACTGCTGACAAAACAGATCATAAAATAACTTGGCATGGAAGGGACCTTTAAGGTTCATCTACTCCAGCACCTCTCACTGGACCAGCCTGCTCCAAGTGTCATCCAACCTTGCCTTGAAGGTTTCCAAGGATGGGGCAGCCACCACATCTCTGGGCAAGACCTGACAGTGTTTTAACACCTTTATTGTAATTTTCTTTTCCTTATATCCAGTTCAAACCTGTTCTCTTTTAGTTCAAAACCATTACTCTTTGGCCTATCAAACAGGCCCTGCTAAATATTTATCCCCAACCCTCCTGTAATCCCCTTTTAGGTACTGAAAGGGGCTCTCAGGTCTTCCTGGAGCCTTTTCTTCTCAGGGCTGAACCCCCCAACTCTCTCAGCTTTTCCTTAGAGCAGAGGTTTTCCAGCCCTGTGTTCATTTTTGTGGCCTCCTCTGGAGCCACATGGCCATGTCTTCTCTGTGCTCAGCACTCCAGAGCTGGACACTTCATCATAGTAAAAACTGACTCATCAAAACTATATTAATTGCTTTGGGAAGTGAAAGAAGAGCAATATTTCTCTGTGAAATTCCAGCAAATAATATTCAAATTCAAGATAATTTGCTCTTTATCTATCTCTCAGTATCAAGTGACTGTGCTGTTCATTGGAAAGAACAAAGGCTTTGCTAAATTTAAAAACTACTTCAGCTGCTTTATCAAAATTGTAAGTAATTTAAAACAAAGGCTGATATAACACTAGTTTTTGGGGTTTTTTTCTGACTTGCACAGATGAAGGAAAAGAATAAGAGATTCTTATTAATGACTGAAATAGATTTACTTTATCTTTGCCAAGTCCACTGTATCTGAGAGCAACTGTCCAAAAAATTTGGCATGACAGGTCTGTAGGAACAGATACATGATCTCTTCTTCATTTTATAAAGATGACCAAGGACTTTATTTTATTAATCTTTGTACAATAATTTTCAGGCCTATCCTAAGCATTATTAATTCACTCACCAGCTCCTTTTAAACCCATTCTTCTACAATGTTTTCAAAATAAAAGCCTGCAGCACTGAAGTTAGGACCATCTATCTTTATGTGACCAGTTTGTGAAAGAAGCTCTCTGATATCTCATCTTGCTTCTCCATGAAAAACCAACAAATAAAAAAAAAATCCATAAAATCTGCTCACAAAATAACAACAGAAGTGTATTGTTATTTCCAAAAACCCAACACACGCAAATGAGAAAAGCATCCAAGTAAAAGACAATATTGGCACTTTGAACAGGCTGTAAACAAAACCAGGTGGAAAATTAGATTGTCCTAAACAGAACTGTGAGATTTCAGTCTTTCAATGCAGAAGACAAGAACAACTTTCTGGTTTTAATATAAAACTCGACTGATGTACAAAAGATACTGAATTAATTCTTTGGATAACAAGAAATGGTGATGGCACCTTCAGAAAGGATGGAAGTTCCTACCTGAGTACAACAATGCAGCTCCAAGGAAGTGCTCAGCATAGGGCAGACTGAAAATAAACCAACCTGCAGAGTTCTGTAGTCTTTATTTTGTGAAAAACTGATGCTTTCCCAATTCAAATGATGGAATTACATTCTTGGGGATATAAATTAGATGGTCCCTTCCAACTCAAACCATTCCATGATTCTGTGATAGTGAGGAAGTTATGGTCACCATAATCTAACCAGTGATTTTCAGGAACTCTTGAGGCTAAATCCCAATTTCATATTTGACACAATTGTACAAGCAAACCATAAAGGATAATCGAGGCTTTAGGAGACATTTTACACCTCACAGCACAGAACCCCAGGATTAGATACAAAGCAGACTTTGGCTGTTGCCTCTGATAGAGCTCAGAAACACTGATCAAATTAGGCCCAGCAGTGGAACAGGGGAAAGCAATCTAAACCCCCAAAGTGCAGGCAGGAATAGATTTTACTCTATCTAGAAAGCCCCTGTTAAACCCTTTCCATTCTCAAACTGGATTATTTCTAGACTTCCCATCCAATTTCCCTCAACATACCCAGAGCCAGGGTCTTTCACCACCCCAAACATAATGATCTCATCAGAAGTTAAACTTATTCAAAGTTACTCATTTTAAGCTCTTTGCTTTATTTTAAATAGTCTTGAATCCTTTTTACTCTGCAGCCAGCAATAATATTTACATGAAAAGATAACCAGTCTCATTCTTAGCATTACTTCAAGTAATTTCAAAGGTTTCTCTTCACAGAAGGGTTGTTTTCATTCATTTATTGCTTTTGGTGAAATGATTCTGGAGAGCCACCTTCCTTCTCTGCATATAAATGTCTATTTTCCCTTTGCAGCCAGCCAGCCAATGGCCCACATAAAATTACATCATAAATTCGGAGATTTTCATAAGTAAATCTAGAATATCTTTTAGTGCTTAATTATCTTCAAAGCCTAAGACAGGCTATTTAGTCATTACCTGCCATCTAATTTTAATTTCCAATTTGTTGCCCACAGGTATGCTTCTCATGGAATTTTTCCATTTGTTTCAACAGATGGTTTTTCTACTTGTTCCTCATCCCCAGCTTCACAGGAGCACCATCCAAGAGATGGCTACACCACCACCTGCCCCACCTCAGTTATCCTAATCACTGCTGGATTTATTTATTGGTCAGATTAATTATTGAGGATACTTGTTGGGTTTATTTATCATCAATTTTTAAGTGTGGATTGAGAGTAAGGAAAGGCAATGGACTTATGGATCTTTCATAAAGACAATTTCCTGGTAGGAAAAAGAAACTTTGGCCACTTCTGGATCATAAAAAGTAGTGAAGAAATTTTCTTTATAGTGAAAGGCTGTAGAAAAATTGTATGCAATTACCTAACACAACTCAGAGAAGGCAATAATTCAGACAAAGAGAAACTAATTACAATTAAATTTTCCTGATTTAAGAATATGAATAAAACATGAGCCAATTTTTATATTGCTCCTTAAGAGATGGAGGGAGAGGATGCAAAACAAAAGCACTCTGCTTCTCAGAGGCAAACATAACTCGTGACCACAGGGTATCCAGGAGCACAACTGCACAGAGGGTGGCACAAAACTGCACCATCACCTGCAATTAGAGGATTTCACCTCCAATCAGAGCCAGAGCCAAGGTGGAAAAGGATTAATTAGCCATGTAAATACTCCAGGGGTGACTTCCAGGGGTTTTATCACACATCCATCCAAGGATGAGTGAAAATAAAGGCATTGAACATTTCCTGCCAGCTCATGTTCAGCACAGGGACTTTGGGAACCTAAAACACCCCCCAATGATTCCAGGGATTATCCTGCTGCTCCTTCCAGGTCTCACTCATGAAGACAAGAGGGGAAAAAGCAACATCTTTGCTTTTATTTTAAGAAGGGTGCTTGTCTTTGTTAGAAAAGTTTTATCTCTAATATCTTCTGTTGGAGAAACACTGCTGGAAGAAAACGTAGAGCAGTAGAGAATTTCCTGAATGCAGATGTTCCTTTACCCTCAGCTGTAAATGTTTTACAAAAATAGGGGGAAAATATGCAATGCACATCAAACTACAACAGTTTGACACCTCTGCACCAGGTGAAACATTGAAGAATTTCAGCAAGGACCTCACTAAAATAAAAGTGTGCACTGGCCTATCTTACAATCCTAGAATTGCACTGCAGTTATTACATAGTTCCTATTTTCCTAGCACAACTTAACTGTGTACATTAATTAAATATTTATTTTTTTTTAAAAGACCAAGACTCCTATCTCTCCAAAGTGATGGGGATGAATTCTTCAGTAAGAGTCACTTCATCTTCTTTGATCAATTCAGATGCAAAGGTTTGTAGACACATTAATAGAAATTTTATTAAAAGAAGGAGGAATTTAATATTACAAACAGTCAAATCTGTGCTTTTATCTCTGGCTTTTAAGGCAGTGGTCTTAACACCTCAATAATTAATCACATCAGTAGACTGAAAGGTCAGGTTCTACATCATATTTCAGTTTGTGAAGGGTAACCTGGCAAGTTCTGCCAAGTTTGTACAGTTTAGACTAAAAAGAACCATTTGCATTTCCAAAGCTAAGGCTGCATCTGGACCTGTCACCAAGGGGGTTTATCTGTGACTGTCAAACCAACATTCCCATGTTATTTCAACTGGGTTTTTAATAAAAAACAGCCCAAGTCAAGAAAGTCTTAAAGCCTTAATTAAAGAATAACTTTCTGCACGTTTTCCACATTTGTTTTTTGTGCAGGAAGTCTCTCTAATGCTCATCCTTCCCTCGAAGGACGTAGCACAAGAACATTTTCTTGGCCAGTTTACAGTCAGCACAGCCCAGCTCTAGAAGTTCCTTACACCTGCAGCTCCTGTTGCTTTGAGATAACATCAGACACTTTTTTCCCCCTGGAAAACCTGGCCCTGGCAAACCAGGAAAGCCACAATATTCCTAAAAATGCCAGCATTGGAATATGCTCATTGCTGCAAAATGAAGCTAAAATGCTATACATTTTATATATATATACATATATATATATATACAGCCTCTGGGGCCTTTTGGAACCCTCCCAAAGTCACAAAATTCCCAGGTTAAGATGGACTTAAAGGAGGTGTGAGGTGCTCAAATTGGAACCATCAGGATTAATTGTGATAGAACTGATGGAACCAACAGCCACAGAGGGTTTCAAAAGAGAATCAGTGACATAAATAAAATGGGCAAAGGGTGGGAGACAGAATAAATTACTGCACCAAAGCCACAGCCCAGACAAAATTTAAATCAAGCTTGAATCTGGGTTTTTGATCTCTGCACACGAGACTGAGAGTGATATTCCATCTCTTGCTGAGCCAGTGATGTAAAATTAGATTTACAAAGGTTATTAAGCTACCAACATGTGCACAGTATGATTTTTCAAAGTGCCTTATGAGAATGGATAATATATCCTATTAAAATCAAAACACCTCTGAAAGATCTTTGAAAACCCAGTTTTCCTCTCAGTGTATCATTTTTCCCCCCCATTACACACTACTCTACATCTGTAAAGACCCAAAAACACAAGTGGATATAATTTTATGCATCTTCACCACAGAAAGCCTCAAAGAATCTCTCAAATGGCTACAAAAATTGAATTAAAATAACTTCTGAAGCATCCCTTTTGTCAAGTATTATCTAGGAGCTGAAATGAGAATGCCCACTCCAAAGATAACCTCAGTGAACAGAGGAGAAGAACATCCCTCAAATCTGTGGAGCACCACAGCTCTTCAAGGAGCCACGTGCACTTCACACAGACCCAAAGTATTAGGGATGATCATATAAATACTAATTAAAATCCTGCCATATCCCAAGAGAACACATGTTGCTCCCCTCAAAAGTGGAGCCGAGATGGGGGAGAGAGAGAAGATATCAGGATTCACCAAAGAAATCAAGTCTAATCACCACAAAAATATTAAAGAAATCAAAGAAAAGACAAAGCAGAACTGAAATAAAGGATTAAGACATAAACTGTGCCAGAATTTTTAGGCTCTATGCTGCACCACAAAAAAAGCAAAGACACTTATAAAAGCAAAACTGAAAAATTGCTCTGCACTTTTTAATACCTCCTGACATTATTTGACACTGCTCACCATTCTGGCTGCTCCAAAATAACTCCAAATGTGGAGGAAGTGGAAAGAGTTTAACAGATTTCACCTCATGGAAGGATGCAAGAAGCAACAGGGTAAGAGAGAGCTCAGAGTAAATCAGACCAAGAACGAAAATGCAAGCTCTCAAATGCATCTGTGACAAGAAAAGTGACTTCTTTAGGCATAAGAAATAAAGGTCAGTGCAAATGTCAGGTATATATCACACATACATTTAATTGGCTTTGTTATTATTGTTTAAAATATCTGCTCCTGCAAATGAGTAGGGAAAGATCTTAGAAGTCAAGGGTCACTCAGGCTGATTCCAGGCTGGAACTGATGGAACAGACCAGGTCTCTCCATTTTTAAGCAAAAAAAGAAGCAATTACAAGAGCACTTGTACAGAAGCCTTTACAGGCTGCACTGGAGGGCCTGCAGGTCACTGCTGCCTTGCAG
Organism: Lanius collurio; assembly: GCA_020086605.1. Classification (NCBI taxonomy): domain Eukaryota; kingdom Metazoa; phylum Chordata; class Aves; order Passeriformes; family Laniidae; genus Lanius; species Lanius collurio. The sequence continues at coordinate 6,723,636 of JACBWW010000023.1, read as the reverse complement.
CCTGAGTGTGCAGCCCTGTCAGAGCTCCTGGGATGGCAGCTCCTCCTCCTACCCTGGCACTGTCCCAGCGGGCAGCTGCAGCCAGGACTCCTTCAAAGCCCAGCCAAGAAACAAGAGTGCTTTGCATCAAGTATCAATGAAGAAAACACTTTGGAGACAAGTTTTTCCTGGTGGAGTTCCTGAAAAATTTGCCTTTCCCTGTAAATAAAATTGCTCTGCTCTTCCAAGTTTGAAATAATATCACCATACTTTATACATTTGTCACAGTCGTGTAAGATGCAACTCTAAAGCATTTCACCTTTTTGAAGGCTGTTCTCCAGAAGCCAGAAAAGGAGAACTGGATGAGATTTATTTGTCTCTGCTTACAGGATCGAGATGATTGAGCTGCAAATCCAAAGGGCCCTGTGTCAGAAGTCCAGTCACATTTCAGAGCTGCAGAACTCCCATCCCTGAGAGTCTTTGCTGTCAAGGGCTGGATCATGGTTCAAGGTGTCTGCCATTCCCCTTTTCCAGCACCCAGGTCGTGTGATTAATCTGTTTGTGTAGGTACACAGCCCTTTCTCATTTATTTATTTATTCAGTTAAGTTTGTAATTATTTATTTATTTTTATTCCACCACTAAATCTCCTCGTAGCTCCCCTTCCAAGCTCTGGCAGCCTCTCCTTTCATCAGAGCACCCACTTCACCAGCTGCAACCTGCCTGTTTAACCACCTTCCTGCCATGGAACACCCCTCTCCTTCCTCCCCAGATCCCTGCCCAGCAAACATTGGGCTCTTTGCTGCCCGTTGGCCGAGCCAAAGCTGGCACATTTTGGGGAGAGAAGGAGTGTGGGAAGCACCATGTCCATGCCTCCCTCCCTGCTGTGGGTTTGGTTACACTCAGCAAAGGTGGCTTTATCCTCCTCCCTCAATAGCACCAGAGCTTGTCACTTGTATTGCAAAGGTTGAATTTTGACATCTGAGTAAATATATCAAACACAGCCCAGAAATATTCAGAAATATTCAACTTGGCTCCCCCTGCCCTCCTGCACTCCAAGCCCTCAGTGGTTGTGATGTGCAAGAACTGGAGGTAATAAAACTCTCTTTATCCTGCCCAGTTATTCCAACCTCAAGGAGTTTTTGCTGATTTTGTCTACAGCCAGCTTTATTGAATTTCACATTATGCCCAGTTGGGGTTTTTTTTATTCAGAAGACTGTTTGTGGCAGATATTTTTATAATTTAGACAGCTGATCTGCCTGGTAAGAGCAGCTAAAGAGATCAGCACATCCCAGATCACAGACACTGAGCAGTTTCTCTGTTTCAGTCCAGTTTTTTCCTATTAGATCTACATTTCATACAAGAAAAAAGAAATTATCTGAACAGTTTCCATATTATTATAGTAGAAAAATAGTTCTCAGACACAGATGTAGTGGAAAGATATTCCAAAGGCAGCGTGATCCAAACTAAAATGTTATTTCAAATTACCTCCTCTGTCTCAACTGAGTCTTTGTCACTGTTAACATGTTGGGCCATCTCTCTACACTGATTGTGAATAAAGGAAAATTTACTCAATGTGTCTTAAATTAGGTGAATTAACAGAGTAAAAGTATTTTCTGAGTAGTCAAAGAGTTCTTAAGTAATTCCTGAAGGATCAACAATGGTGTGCTCTGTAGTGATATGTAGAAAGACAGAATTTATTTCATGTTCTTTTATTTTCCTTGCTTACATTTCACCCAGAAACTTTCTGAAATGCTTCACTGGTCTTCAGCTCTCATGACATTACCTGCTAAAACTATTAATTTTAAGGTGTAATTTGCAGTTCTAGTATGCCTCGCTGGATTGATTTATTTATTTTTAAATTTCTCAGTCAACCATAAATTACTGCATTTAAGATGTTAGGAAGGCATCTCCTCAGTAAATTTTATGCTCCACCAGCACTTTCCCTTAATTCTGAGATCTCACAAGATGTTTTACAACACACAATTCCTATGCTGCACTTTGGTAAAATCAGATCTCAAACCAAATCCACACACTTCTGACTTAATGATTTGTCACTAACTTGCAAGACTTTATTTGTGCCACATTTCCACACCTATTTTGTTTCTAGAGATAAAGAAGGCTTCTCTTTTCCTCTCCCTCATGTTTCTCCTAAACTCTGCATTATGACAAACTTATGTGAGCAATTTTCCAAGTTCTAGCTCTCAAAATATCAACTTCTGTCTTTTTTTGTCCTTTTTGAATCATTTTACTATTCACAAATACTAATAGATGTGATTTTGAGTCCAGAAATGCAACCAAAACATTTTTTTGCAAGGATTACATTGGAGATGTTTATTTTTTCACTGCTTGCATCAAGCTGCATCAGTTGTATCAACTGGAAAAAAAAAAAGTTCCTATGTGGAATATGTATTTGGCAAAGGGAGAACTGGAAAGTCAAAGAGTTATTGCAGCAAAGAGTAAAGCTTGGATATAGTCAGTCATAAAATTCATTAAATGCTCTCTGCACCAAAAATTGCAAATGAGGAAAAACCTTTTTGAACTACAGCAATCAGCAAGACCCTCTGTCATGAACCCACAAACCAAATGATCATAAAAGGTGTAAATTCCAGAACTCATCCCAGCGAGTGCTGCAGGAACATTTGATTGTCCTATTGCAAAACTGTAACTCAAAAACCCAAGCAAGGTGTCTTTGGAACCCACAGAGAGAATCAGCAACGGAGTACCAGGGGGGAATTAAAGGCAGAATAGAAATAAAATATGTCCTAGTACAAAAGTAAGAGCAATTATATAAAAGCAGCTAATTTCAAACAAAGAGGTTTGCTGTGGTGAGAGTGGAAAATTAAACATACAGCAAAAACAAATACCAAAGGAGGAGAAATCTTGCATTGTTTTGAGCTGCTAAAATCTACTGGGGAACAGCAAATTTGAAACATTTGAAATGTCCTAGAAGAGGAAGTCCTTGAAGAGACTTCTGAAGCTGATGCTCCAAAGCAGCACCGTGACTTCTCCCACAGACCAGACTGCTCAGCCTTGGTGTGTTTATTCCCAAAGTGGCACAGAACTCACACAGCAAAGGAAAAACATCCCATGGGATTTACTCCATTACACTCCCCTTGAGGAGTGCACTCCCCTGTGTCACTTGAGGGGTTTAACAGCCCAGAACAGATCTTTTCTAAAAATAATGGGCCTGGGTGCTAAAATCTGAACTTTTTTTGAGCAATAGGGAGCTATTTTAACAGCACAGTATGATTTGCTTTAAATGAATTTCATTATAGCTTGGAAGTGTGGCTGCTTCTGCCAATGCAATTGCAATAGTCCCACAGAGTGCAAGATATTGCACAAGCTCCTGTCTAAAAAGAGGAAAACAAGATTTATTCACCAAATTCTGATCTGTGACTGGGTGTAGACCTGTCTCTATTCCATTGTTCCTGTCACCTTCACATTTTTAAGTTGACAGACACAGCAATCATGGTTGGACTTTACTGTTCAATAAAATAATTAGTGGTAAATTGCATTAAAGTTCCTCACTCGGTTCTGCCACATCACCAAAATGTGTTCTTCTCCTTCAGCTTGGCAAGATCACTTCTCCTCAATAGATTGCTGGTTCATACATAAGATAATTTCTTTTATTTGGAGTAACCTATGTATAAATCTATTACTATTAAGTAACTTGCTGGCTCAATGCAAAACACACAGAGAAACTCAGTCCAATCAATCCAAAGTCAGATTTTGGAGCTGAAATCAGTAGCAACCCATCAACCCCATGGAGCCTATCAGAGTAAACTATTCTGGTTTTAACTGAGGTGTTTTGTAGAACTAAAAGTAAATCCCCTGGCATGGGAATAACAAAAGGCACCTAAACCCACGTTGGTGAGGGACAATGATCCTGTGATTTTATAAGGAAAGCAAAATCAACTGAAAAAAAAAAAAAAACCCAACAATTATTAGGTCTGCTTAGGAAGGCAGAAAGATCTCAAAATCTTTTTTGAAACCTTAAGAAGGCCAAGAAGAATTATTTTAGAACCTCCATATTTGCTTCATTTTACATCCAAGGAGGAAATGGGAACAAAAGGAACCACAGTGAAACCTGGAGTGGGCTGATCATTTTTCTGGGTGTTAAGTGTTTTGTTCTCACGGTTGTGTCTCCCCTCCCTGCCAAGGCAGGGCTGCTCACAGGGGTGTTCAATAGATGGCACTCTGTGCTCTCCTGCAAGCAGCTCTCACATCCCATCCCACGGAGCAGCCCAGAGAGAGCCTGCTCTGGCTTTACTCAACTGCCTTGATTTTACTACAGACACCACTTAGAAAGGTTTGCTTTTATGAGAACATAAATGAGCTTCATACCAAACAATTCAAAGAAATTTGAAGTTTTAACCACAGAAAAATATGCTTGTAAGAAACGTATTTTGAGTGATCAGACCTTCATCTCTCCCTAAGAGGTCAAAAAATAAGTATGAATATGGATTGTCTCTTCAGAAAGGAATCAAAATTGTATAACAGGAACATTTTCCTGTAGAAAAAAAAAAAAACATTCAGAGAAGGATTCTCTGAGTGTTCAGTGTTGGAAAAAAACCCTTTAAAAATGTATACAACTAAAAACAACATTCATAGCTCATCAAATCCCGACATGTTCTAGAATGTGACAGCACTAAACTATGTTACTTAACTTGGTTTGACAGCAGGTAAATTATATCATCTAAGAGTTTAACAAAAATGAAGTTGTTCACGAGAAAAAAATCTTGATCTGTACAGGATTTTCAATGTTATAAAAATGTTCTATCACTAATGAAACAACAGACAAGAAAAGTGACATTAAGTTTATTTTTCTGCTTCATGTTCTGCTTTACCCAGCAGAAGATCACAGAGTGCAGAAGGGAATAAATATATGCAAGCATCTTTTGGTTTTTTTAACCTTTTTCTCTGAACATATTCTTTTTCAGAACCACTTTTATCTTTTAGAATTACCCATTAAAGGCTGAAGTTGAGCCTTTAGCTTTTGAGGCCAGTGTTGAGTAGCTGTGCTGACTGATCCCTTCAGTCACAGGGCATTGCTGGTACACTCTGACCCCCCTTATGAACATTTACAGGGTTGGAATATGTGTTTTCCAGCCCAAAGCTCCATGGCAGCACATGCTGGTGTGCTTATCCTACCCAACACCATGACTATTAATTTTATTCTATAAATATCCAGATTTATTAATCTCATACCATCACAAAGCAGATGCACAAACAGCCACTACTGCCATGCAGCAAACCTGGTGTTGGCTGCACAAATAATGGTTTGAACTTGCTGCTTTTTCAAGATTCACATCATGCAGCTAATTTTAGCTTTTTTTCATTGTATTTAGTATTTGTATCAAATATTTTTTCATTAATAGATGTAGCTGGATGATTTAACAGATAAAACTCAGTAACCTAGAAATGGGCTCAGATTGAAACCTACTGAGCAAAAACATATTTGCATTTGCCAATAGCAGTGAACACCTAATTTTTACCCAAAAGTTGTTGATTTTATTGATGGAAGTGCCTTTAATCTTCAATATTTCCTGGAAAAATACAAACTGTTTTTCCTTGATCTTGCTTTTACACCTGTTGCATTTTTATAACCTGATCCCAGGAAATAAGATTAGTGACCAACACAACACTTGGTCAGCCTGCAGGTTTGGAGCTGAGTATTTTTTAAAGTCCTTCCCATAGAGAGAAACTTGGAATCAGGGTTCTTTTTTTGCCATCACACAGCAAATATAGTTGGTTTGGTTTTTGTCATAATGAAACCTTAATTTTTATAAGTAAGTTAACCTCTAGAGATCCAGAGGCCAAATAAAATCGCATCAAAGAATGAAAAAACAGGTAAATTCTGTATTTACCAAGGTAATAACCTATGTAACAGCCAAGAAATATTTCTTTAGTGATCATTCAACCTTCACATCTCTTAGCCTTTGCCAAGAAACTTCACTTTTCTGTCACCAAGGGAAGTTTCTGTGCATCCATGTCCCTTAAGTAAATTCTACTCCAAATTTGTATGATATTAATGGTAACATTTCTTAGACTTATTTCTTGCTCCTTCCACAAACAACTACAAAAACTCATTTACCTTATGCAGAATGCAATTAGTAGGTATCGTATTTATTTGACAGCTTTCTCATTTTCTCAATTCTGTGTAATTTGACAGGGACTATTACACATCTGTAACTAGTCTTTCAGAATGACTTTCACAAGGTTAGTTCACTTATTAATTGACCCTTGGTAATGGTAATTTAAGAAGCATATTAATCTCATCTGTCAGTTCCAACACATAGTAGATGTATAAAATAATTTGTCTTTTGCAAGGAGCCTTGCAACAGAAATGAAGTGTCTAAATTTTTAATTAATATACATTTTCTTTCAACAAATGAGGTTGGAGTGGAAGAAGACGCCTTTTCAGTGCTTCTCTTTATTCTGCCTTAGAACTTCTGTTTTTTCTCATTGTGAAGATAAACACAATTTCACCAGTCAACAGTGCCTATGATCTAAATAATCTTCTACAAAGGTTATTCTGGTGTTTTTAACAGATTCCTGAAACTCAAAAATGTGCAAACGAAGTGTTTGGCACTTCTGCAGCAATGTCTTATTACGTACACAGATTAAAGGTTTCTGGAATTGAGGAGATTTAATACACAAAGTACATTAAACAAAAGATTACTACTCAGAAATTGAAAAACTTCAACCAGGAGCAGATGCTTGAAGATGTTGTAATCTTATCAAATCTGGTTTTCAGATGCATCACAGCTTAGGCAGAGCCTGCAGTTTATGCCTAAGAAAGAAGCACTCAACTTTCTTAATTCCAAGTAAGGGCCCTATGTAACTTCTCCCTCTTTTTTCATTCATTAACTAAATTATGGGAACAGTGAAGAGGAAGGGAACTGTGTAAGGAATCACTCGTGCCCTTAATGTGCCATCTGCTCGTTGTGAAACATGGGGGAAAGCAGCTCCTCCCCTAAAGCTCCAGAGGGCACAAGCTTTTCCCTGGTGAACCTGCAGAGTTCCCATCAGGGGCACCACAGTCGGAGGTGGAACAGAAATCCTGTGGGCTGTGTTTGAAAGCAGCAAAGCTGAGAAAACACGAGGTGAAAGCACAGGTTGTCCACCCCTGTTCTGCCTCTTTTGTGTCCCCAGGATGAAGGGACCTCCTGAGAGGTGCCTTCCCAGAGAGCAGAGCCCCACACTGAGAGCTCAGGGAGGCTGTGCTGAGAGGGCACATCATGCCAACCCTTCTGCATTGCCCCACAGCCTCTGACAGCCTCAGGCACCTTTGCCTCCTGCTGGCAGCACATTCTGCTGTTAACCTCCTGCAGCAGCTTAAAATGCTGCCATCCCACAGCATGGAAACCCTCTGGCAGCAGCAGATATTGTACAGCCTTGCAAGATAAACCATGAGAACAGAGGTGTTATAGATGGGTCAAAATTCATAAGAAATTAAAACACTACAAATGTAGTAAGTTATTTGTGTGAGATCTAAAAATATAAACTATATCCTGCAAATTGTATATATGTTTAAACTTAAATTGTGTTCAGAGTACACCTTGGCAAGTCTCATGACATCTTGCTCAAGGAAGGTACTAATTAACATAAGAAGTGCAGGCAAGCTCAAGAGATGACCTCAGACCCATCAACCTCCTATGATTTCACCTTACCCAACAAGAATCTTTTTCCATCTGAAAGAAGCAAGAGATAGGATCTGCTGCTCCCTGGACATGGTTGATGAATGGACTTATCACTCGAGATACCTCATTGTCATCATACAAGGATTTCCCGGAAAGATCATCATACGTTGGGATGAGTTACTGAAAGCCATCAATCTGATTACAAAGAGAATCCTTGGACACATCAACATCTAAATGTACCACTGAGCACCGGACCTGAGTATCATCAAGAATGAAAAGGACAAAGGATTTCATAGCCAAGAGCAAGAAAAACAGTATAAAAACTGGACTCAAACACCTCAAAGGTGTGCACTTACCTCTCTGAACTGCTGGTGGTCAGAGCTGTGTATGTGACACCCAGAATCAAGAACCTGGGCTTGGCCCTGTTTTCTTATATAGTGGCTGATTTTGATTGTCAATTTTATTAAAATAAATTTTAATTATTTTTATATTAATAATTTGGCTTGCGCAAATTATTAATTCGACTGAATTGACATTTCATTTATAACAGAGGGATGTCCAATTTTTGCCATCACTGGGCCCACACCAGGCTCACAGAGGGCCTCCAGGGAAAAGGAATCTGGACATTGCAGAGGGTGGGCACCTGCCTGGGTACCTGCCCAGGAACCAGGTGGGGGAACAAAAGCCATGGGAATCCACCACACAGTGCTGGTGCTTTCTGCTGTGGAGATATCCAGGGGATCAGGAATGGGAAGTAGATCCTGAGGAATCTCTATCATTCCCTCATATTACTCCACATGCAACTGTTTCCTCAGTAATGACCACTCTGTGTTATTTAGATTAATCTGGTTCCAAAGAGGAGTAACAAATCCAAGACCAAAATGTTGCCAAGCACATTGGCCAGTGCTCCCTTGCTTAAACCCCCCCAAGTTCCAAATGCTCTCAGGTCTGGCCAATGGTTCATTAAGGAGTAACTGTTCATGGAATGAAGGAAATACCTTACATAAATGCATTATGGAAGATGTAAGCAATAATACTCTGATCTCTTGTTTACTGAAGCTTATCCCACTGCAGTATTTAAGGTACTAACAACTTTGATCATTAAAACTAGAGGCAGCTCAACCAAAACCCCAGCTTTGACTTTACAAAATTTTACAGGCACAAGAATATTCATTTTCTCACAGCCACTATGACGGATTTTGTTGGCAAGTACTTCAGATGCTTTAAAAGAAAGGAAACCATCCTATTTATTGGCTGTATCATCATAATGTCACCCCCACTGTTACAGTCTACGGCGTAAACAGATATTCAAGCAATTCTTTAAAAAAACAAATTACTCACTTGACAGAATATAGTGTCTCTTTCAGAATCATTAGTGTCAATCATGTGAGTACAAGTTTTAAGTGCTGTTGAAATTCAAGCTACTTAAACAATTGATCATCATATGGAACCACTTCACCACTTCCTACAGCCCGTGAGCAAACCCAGTGTTAAAAACTCAGCTCTAAAACTCCATCTTTATTTTTAACATTACAGTAAAAACCAACAACAAAAAACAATGCCTATTCTTCACTCAGTTTCCTAATTTTTAAATTTCTATGTTTAGGAAAGCTATGATTTTTTATGAAGATCAGAGATGTTAGTGCCTCAAGAAAGGATACTGGTGTAGGTGCCAGAAGTCAGGGAAAGGACACCAGACTTCAAAATGGGTAACAAAATTATCTTTTGATTCCTAGAATTCAGTGGCATCATGCATTGATTTCTGCCAGAGGAATATTTGCATTTCATTTGAGGATCTGAATTTAAAATTATTCTGGAGACTTGCAAGTGTCACAGAACTTTGTACAGACAGAGGAGCATTTTGCTCTGCCCCAGTGCAGGCTCCTACCACTGCAGGACAAGGCAGCAAGGGCCAGAGGTGACCTGGGCTGTGATTTGTGCTTCATCACCCTCATTCCAGGACTGGCAAACCACCCTGGGATCAGAAAAAATCCGGATGCTCAAAGAGCTATGGACAACTGGAGAATCCCAACTGTTACTCACTGCTTTCAACAGCAACTGCAGAGGCTCATCATATTGTCAAATAAAATAAACCCTGAAATCTTTCTTCTATAACTTCTCAGTCCCTAACTTCCCTCCAGTACCTTCACCTGAGTTACTGAAGATCAATCTAACAAAACCAAAATGAAAAATGGGCAAGTGGAAAGAAAGAAGGACTTGGACATTCAGTGAAATCATTTCCATGCATTGCAAGGTTTCTGACTAAAAAACCCCATATTTTACTGCTTGTTCATTTTTATACTCTGTTATGCCTTATTTTCTGATGATCACTTGTCTTGTATATTTGACAGGAAACCTATATGCCTGAACAAGTTTCTTGACTTCCTATTAGGAAGAGCAACACAAATATTCGCACACACACATAAAAAGAACATAAACAGCAATACATTAAGCGTTTACTTTCTGCTTTAGATAAAGTATGACCCTTTTAATACCAGAAGAAAAATCTCTCTCTTGAAACCAGGCTGCTTTTGAAACTCGGAGGAGATGAATGCCCTATCTAATACTTTTGAAAAGGCTGAATTACTGCACAGATGGTCATCACCTCAGCAGTTCAAACATAATTGTAAAAAAACTTCACACATAGTTTTGCAGACCTAAGGGAATTTTAATGCATTTTATGGAACCTTTCAATAATATGGGAGGAATCCATGCTTGCCATGCATGCTTGTCTTACTATAGCATGCATCTGTGATAAGAGAACAAACAATTATCCCCAGTGGTGGGATCCATTGTTGTGGTGGATCCCCCTGGGCCCCCCCAGTCAGGTCCCTGCCATGTCACTGAGTCAGGGCTGCCTCAGGTTCCAGCCCCCCGGGCTCTGAGCTGTTGGGTGTTTGTCCCATCCCCGCCCCTGGGATCCCCTTTCCCCCTGGCTGGGATAAAACCAGCAGGACACAAAGCCCCTCCCTCTCACCTCGCTGGCTCTGCCCAGGTCGGTGCTCTGTTCCCCCCCAGGACAGAGGGAATAAATGACTTAACATCAAAAGAGGTTTGAGCTCTATTTCTCTTCTCCACTTCTGCTCTGGGGTAGCTGTCAACAAACACTGGCTTAAGTGGGGCTGCACAGTCGAGGGATATCCAGGCTGTTTGTGAATGGTCTGAGGATATTCCAAGACATAAAGAGGCAAGCTTGCCACAAAATTAAGCAGTGGACAGCTGATAACCCCAAGAATCCATGGGGTTAGGTTTCTAGCAGCAGGAGCCCAGAGAGCCAGATGGGCCAGCAGGAGACCCACAGAGCCAAAGCCAGTGCAGGGAACCTGGCACGTGCCCTCTGCTCTTGCTCCCCTCTGATGAGGAGCTCAAGGAGCAAAGGTGAGCTCCAGAGCACGTTTTGCAGTTTGCTTTCATTCAAATGAGGTCAGCCCATCACCTCCAAGCCCTTTGCACAATCTGAAACAAAACCCCATCAGAGGAGGTAACTACAGAATTCACTTCTAAAGCTCCCTCCCAATCTAAACTAAAAGCTGAATAAGAGGCACCTCAGGGCAAATCCACTGCCCCACCTGCTCAGCCCCTCAAAGTCTTGTGCAGTTTAGAACCAGCTGCACCTCCACAATCTGTTCAGTCTGGATGGTGCCTATGGCTGACCTTGCTTCATCTTATATCCTGTGGTATGAAATGTTTATATCCTGTCTGAACAGCAGCTTTGCAGGAAACCTCACACATAAAGTTGTTTGTCCCTCATGAAGATGAAATCCGAATTGAAAATAGGTTGTTATGTAGAGAGGGCTTAATTTATGCCTCCCTACACAGGCTGGAATGAAAGCAGCCCACAGAAGAATCTAAACACTGAGCTTTATCTGTGAGCAAGTTGGAATTCAAGCTTTTAATGTTCATTTTGCCTTCCTGTTTTTCAAATCGTCCAGGAGAAGAGGATAATAATGGAACAATTTTTCATATAAAATGTGCATTATGAATAGCCATTAGCTGACAAAAAAAAATGTGAGAGGAAAAGCAGGTAACACACCATGTAAATCTTTGATGAGAATGGAAGCTTCAGGAAGATGTAAAAGCCAGCGTGGAATATACTGAGATTAAATGAAATTCTCAATTATGCTGTTGGAAAATGAAGTGGATATAAATTTGATTTGTCTGCAGCTGCAGTCTTGTAGGCTGCTTGGTAATGGACACTGACAAATAAGTCTAAAATCAATGAAATCTCTTCCACAGGTTACAGGATAAGACCATCAAGATACCAATGTAATGAGGAGTTTAAGAGCAGTTTTCTCTGCTGGCATAGGAATGTCATGCATAAATATGCAGAGATTAAAAATGAAAAGGACAGAGGGAGGAATAGGCAGGGAAAAGGGACAAATTTGTAAAACCCAACCATAAGTTTCTAATGAACCAAACCGATTTTGTAAGCTAAGTTTTAAAATGTAAATTGCCCTCATTCCTTCAGTAAACTGTCAGCATGGAATTTAAAAATGTGAAAGACATAATTTTTAAAGACTGCTGACTAACACCTCTGCTCCCTATTTTCACATTATTTCACCTTATTACTCTTATTATTTTTATTACGGTAATAGTGGGAATAAACCAGGATCCTCACTGCAACAAGGAGCATGGAAACTAAACCACGTAGACAGGCCCTACCCCAATTTGCTCAAATCTGAATTTAAAAATACTCTTGTGACTACAAAAAAGGTACAACAGTGCTTTTATTCCAAATTAAGATGCAATCTCTGGGCCAAACTTTGGAGTAATTTCTCAGAATCAACCTCTGCTGCACTGCCTGGACACTGTGCCATGAACTGAGCTGGGAACAGCCCAAGTTAAAACCTTCATTCTGTCAACTGAGTCCTGAAAAAAGCTCATGGACAGGTTTTCCTGATAGATCCCTGTGAAGGCTGAGAGCAGGGGTAGTGAGCAGAGAGAAGGCAGGAACGATGCTCCAAGAATGAATTTATTCATTATTTCCCCACTGTATCACAGACCTTTTCTTCATAACCTAATTGGTCAAAAGACCTGCGACCCCCTTGGGGTCGTTGGCTAAAATCCTAAAACATCCATTGTCAAAATATTTTCTCTTGTACAATAAACAAAGCTTTCACAAGGTCACAGGCGTTCCCAGTTTACAGATTCTTCTAACATCTTCTATGAGAGAGAAAAGTCTCCCACAGGACTGGAAAAATAGCAAGGATTTTCTTGCTAGCAGCACTTTTGCACCCACAGATCCCCACTTTGGTGTTCCCTCATCCCTGCAGGAAACTCTGAAGGCAATAAGAGGAACAGAGGGGATCAGTTACTGAGAGAGCTGAAGAGAACTTGGAGGTCACGTCACTGTCACAGCTTCAGAGAGTTAAAATTAGCACAACATTCAATTCATGAGCACCTAGAAAAAGTCTGAGATTTGCTCATTTGGCACCATGAAAGCAAACCCATAATTAAAGGATGGGAAGACAGCAGCACAAGAAGGCTCCACTCGCTTGCTTCCTTCCCTAAGAGTACCAACCATTCTGTGCTCTCCCTCTCTCTGTACTTTCTCATCCCTTTGGCACAGAGGTATTGAAACAGCAAAACACAAAGTGACATTGCCCTCCATTTCATTATTAAAAATGGGATGGTTTTATTCACGTTGCAGTTGAAGAAATAAACCAATATTTTTTCAACATATTCTGCCCACTGTGTCCAGGGGATCCTTCTGAGTCTGCTCCTGTCACCCCTGCTCTTTTTTTCCTCTGATAATTGTAGTAAATTTCTGACCCATTGATGGGACTTTGCAAATTCAGAGAATTTGTTAAAGGTGATAATGGTAGCTAAAATGCAAATTCTGAAAGTCTTTCCAAAATTTAGATAAATGAATAGCTGAGACGACAAACTGGCAATTGCAGCACTAAAAGCAGTAAAGAATCTGGACTGCAGGACAGCCAAGATTTTACCTTGTGGGTGCCATCTGAAAATACTCTGCCATATTTTGCTTGCACCATATGGAATGTAAATATAAAAACTTCCCTCCTACTCCAGAGCACTCAGCCTTGACTAGAGCCACACCTCACATCTTCTCACAAGCAGATGGCAAGTCTCTTAATATTTCATGGCACTGCCCTTCTCAGTTCCAGGCTTTGCACAAATAAACAAAACACACATTAGACAGCACTTTGCATCTTGCAATGAAACACATCGGGGTAGCATTTAACACAAGTTTAGTACATGGAGCAGGAGAGCAGAAAATAAGAATTTATTTAAAAAAAAATAAAATTATACAAGAGACATTCACTGTCTCCATTTATTCTGTGACTTTTCAATAAAGAATGCCTTTGGTGAATGCACTTTTAACATTATAGAATGGTAATTACTGCTACAATAGCTATAATATGTAATGCACCACTTGTTAACATTTGGTAGTTGACCCTTTGATTGTTTAGTGCTCCCACTCCACTGGGGTTATTTAATTACAAATTGATCCTGTTATCTTCTATTAGCCACCATATCAAGTACTATTTTCCAATTAAGGAAGAGCTATTATTTACAAAATATTAACAAATAGCATTTAAATTGAACTAGTTGAATATTTAAAGCTTATATTTATGCTCGGCACACCCAGTTCAAACAAAGCTGAAGGTCTCTCCAAACAGTCACAACCAACTGGACAGTAAAAGATTAAATCACTGCCTGATTCTGGTAACTTTTCCCTTTTTAAGCTGACTTGAAAGATGTTCAATAATTTTCTGGTCAAATATTGCTTTTTTTTTTTTATTTTAAAGATTTTGACATGAATTGAGGACATGAAACTCAAGATGAACAACCACATTCGTATCTCTTCATATTAATCACCCATGGGTTCACCTCCCATCTAGGGGTAATTTGTTTAGAATATAATCCAAAGATAAGAAAAGCCAAGAGAAGTCTGCCTTGTTTCCTTTTGGATTCTTTTTCTACTCTTTGCTAATCTAAACTCCATTGAAAACATGGAATACAGCTGGGGATGTGTTTCACTTGTTGGACAGTCTTGCCACAGGAACAAGCAGAAACAGGAACCAGGCAGGGCTCTCAAGGTACAAATTTGAGATTTTTATCACCACTCCCATGACCTTTTGGTCACGTAAAAGTTCATTGATCTAAACAGACATTTCCCATAATTTCGTGTATCCTTCTGTTCTATAAAAAAACCCTGTGGAAGGACAATTTAGATGGTTTATATTTAATTTCCTGAGGCCCTTTACATAGGCTTGGTATGTACTGATATGAAATGAACACCACTGATGTCAAAAGCCTGTATTCAAACAGCAAGGAACACTCCAGAAAGAGCCAAAGCAGTGAAATCTGGATCCAGCATGGAAATTTCTGCATGGGGAGAACCATAAGACTGGATAGTTTATCTTTTCAGCATTTTTTTCCTCAACACTGCCTTTCCTTTACTCGCCACAGAAAAAAAACAGGAGTCTGAGAAAATACTCCTTGTCAGAAAGTGCTCAACTTTCTTTGAAGTTGTTCAGCATCAGCAGCACTCAGAGCTATTGTTCCAACACGACACATAAGCACATTTTCCTTTCAGAGGGAAGGAAAGTAGGTCTCTCTAAAACAAGCCCTGAGTAATTACTTCTCACGGTTCTATTCATAAAACACATCTGTTTTACAGTCAGGTCACATTTACCCCACATGTTTTTGTGTGCACTTCAAGTTGATTTAGTCTATTCAATGAGAAGGAAAAGTTGGGAGGGTTTTTTGCCAGTATTTTCCTGGGGTGGGACGAGTGGTCCTTCACTCTCCCAAGTAAAAGTAACAAGAATTATTGAAGAACTTGGCCATCAGAAAGCCTTTGTTTCCTCTGTGAGCTCCCTGCTAATGGCAGCATTGTGGTTCAGAGCCCACCCGTGTTTTGGCTCAGCTCAGGATAACCAGCTCCCGAGCTCCTGTTGCTAAGAAACAGCACTCAGTTATATTTGAAATATATATTATGAAAAGGTGCTGCTTTTCTTGGTGAAATAAATATGTTGCTAGATTGACAGCCAGGGAAACAGGCTGAGGGGATGTATTGTTTCTTTCAGGGTCCCACCTGCCCTGATTAAAGCATTTTAAACAGTGAAACACCCATTTAGCTGCTGGTATTGTGCTAAAACAACTCAGAAGTGCACTGTACCAATTAAATTCTGCTTTCATTGTAAAAGATATTTATTCCCATTGAGGTAGAACCTGAAACTTGGAGTCCTCATTATCTGAGTGAACATGGAATTGATATATGTACATGAAATAAATATGTGTGTGCTTCTCATTTCTGTGTCTGTGTGTTACCAGACACATCCCCATGATATTTTCCTCACTGGAGAAAATTATTTCAGCAGGACCATGTTGTTGGCCCTAAAGACAAAGAATTTAAAGCTTTACATCTTCCTCTCCACTCAAGCCTTTACCCTTTATCAGTAAAGAAAATATGCAAAATAGCTCCAGATGACTATTAGAGGAAAAGGAGCTAAAGCAAAGTTTGTTAAAAAAGCAGTATTTTCTCCTAAGTATATATAAGCAAATAATCTAAAACAAAAATCCATAACATCTGAAAAGTGCTTTTCCTGACCTAAGATTTTAGGGTTATTTTGTATTTCCTGCTTTGATAAGATTATTCTTTGCCAGCCCATTAACTGTAGTCACAAACAACAAAAACTCAGAAGACACAATTAATCTTAAAAAGACACATAAGATGAATGTCTTTTTAACAATGCACTAAATTACCCCTCATCGAAATACAATTGAGAATTAAGACTGCCACCTCTTCAGTTCCATTGAATCCCTCCAAAATTTGGCAAGAGTATTCATCTTCTTACAGATTATTAAATCTCTTGTCCCTTTGATAACAAAATTTAGGATTTCAGCAACCACAATTTACCACATCATGGCTGGTCCCGAGGCAAGAGCATTTATAAAAGCCTTTTCCAATAGAAAGTTCTTCAGCTCGTTACCTCTAATTAATTAGGGCTGAATTGCTGCCCTCATGAGCCAGGGATGATTTGGTAATTCAGAAGAAATAACTGAAGATCCCAATAAGTTCTGAGGAAGAGTTGCACACCTTTAGTGGTTTAAATGAGAAACACCCCTAGCTCTGTGTGACACAACATCTTCTGTGATCCTCTGGCTTCAAATAATGTCAGTTTGAACACATTTATGGTCTGAAGAATGAAAATAGTAGCAGAAAATTGACAAAGATGAGCTGGCATGAGCAAATTTTAAATGAAATAAACAAATTTTTGATGCTAAGTCATTCCTGAGTCTTTTCTCATGAAACTTTGGTTCTGATTCTGTCTCACATTGGTGACCTTCTAAAGCAGATTGGAGATAAGAAGTGAAATAGAAGCAATTGTGACAATATTTAAGACATAATTTAGGAATCCTTTACATTAGCCCTGTCACATGCAGGGATTTCATTTTAAGTTATGGTATATATCAAAATTAAGTTATGGTATATATCAAAATCCTTGCTATCCTTGCTGATACGGAACAGGACCACAAAAAAAAAAAAAAACAAAACAAAAACCCAAACAATTTCTTATTTAATTTCCATTCTAAAATATGTATCTGTTCATATAGCTATATACATATACATATGTATGTATATTTTTTTAATTCAGAGATGTAGTAATGATCAGCAACAAAATAAAAAAAGGAATTATTCAAAAGACAATGAAGCAAAAAATCAGTCAAAGTGGCAGACTTCAAATGCTTTCAGATTAATAGATAAGATTACACAAAGTGGAAAAGCAGAATCCACAGGATATTCCCACATTGTTTTCTGCTTAAAAACACAAAGAAAATATTAGGACATAAAGAGACTTCTGACAAAAGGATTGAGTCTAGATCCTGTAAATACAGTTTTTATAATTTTCTGTTAGACAAAATTTGAAATGAAAACGTTGTTCTAAAAATAAATTACTTGTCTCAACTTCTTATCTCTATCCATTTTATAAGAATACACAGGGGTTTTTATATCAATGACTTAATGCACACCTTAAACTTTGGTTCACTTCTCCACAGGTACAACCCCCCTTCCAAAAACGTGTGGAAGTCTCTTCAGTCACTCTTTATTTACATTTGAACCAAATTCCCTTCCAATGAAGGATATCCAGTGTGCAGTTTCCACAAAGGCTCAGCATGTTAATGAGGTTACTTAATGAGCTTATACCCATTAGCTTTGGTCCAAAGGATCAGCCTCACTGAGATGGATCTTAACACACTCCCTAAATAAGAGGTCTCATATCACAGTATGGTTTATTTTCAAGATGAAAAAAAAAAAAAAAAATTATAGATTAAGACAGAAAGAGAGCTCACCAGGACTTCCAAACAAGAGCATAACAACAAACCAAAAATCCCCAAGCTGAAAGAATAAGCTGATTACTGTCAAAGTCTATGTTCTTACAAGCTGCAAAGTTATAACCTGGGATTTCAGAGTGGTGCAAACGTTGGGATGTCAGTTTTTAACTGCCTCACAGGCTGCAGGCAAAACAAAAATGTGATGCTTTAGTATGAGACTTGTCACTGCAGAATTCCACTCTAAAGGTAAAACACATATTTGCTGTTGTAGGTGATAAGAAATCAAAACGGAGCAGAGATAGCAGCTCTCTGCTGTAGAAGATTTGGGAATTTTGAAATTTATTTTTTTGACTGGAGATTAAAGCCAAAACACAATCTCAATTCTATGAACGATAACCAAGATAAATTATTCAGGAAATTACTTGGATTGCTTTAGGACACAATAAAGAAGGATTTTTTCAAACCTTTTTAAGGAGGAGCTGAACTGTATCCTCCCAGACTTTTGATCCTTGTCTGCAATATATCAACTGGAATAAACTTAATTTAATCAACATTTACTAATTTCCTGGACAGGACCCTTTTTCAGCACTGCATTTTAAAAGTCTGGGTTGCCATTCAAACCTGCCATTACAAAGGCACCAATTCACCTTCTCTGGCCAAAGAACATCCTCTCTTTTGAGACTCTGATATTCTGCACACAACCCTGCCACAGTGACACCCACTGCCTGCCACAGAGGGGCTCTGTCTGGGGGACAAAAGTCCCAGAGCAGTTTCTCTGAACACCTTCTGTTAATGATATTATGGTGTTAATTCAGACTAAATTGAAGGTCAGGACGCTCAGGAAGCACCTACAGAAACTGCCCCCTCCTCTAAAAGGTAAATGCACTTCCATCTACCAATGACACTGAAATTCAGTCCCCAAGGGTGAAAAACTGTTATTTTTCACTTGTCTGGGATTTTTTGTTGTTGTTCTGAGGGGTTTTTGAGGGAGAGGGAGTGTTGGGCAGGGTAGAGGGTTGGGTCTTTTTAAAATTTTTTGTAAATATTTAACTAAGAAGAGGAAATACTATTCAGGTAATTTACTGCCTACTCCTACTTCAAAACTCCCTGAGGACAATTTATCTTAACCTGTTTAGATCAGAACTAAGGCTCTTTGATCCTAGAGAGCATTTCATTTTTTAAAATAAATTTGAACACACAGAAGTAGAAGACAGTAGAGTTCAGAAGAAAACCCATGCAAGGTTTGGCATGGCTATGCAAAACCAACATAATGCATACTCTAGAAAATTCTTTCATCTCTCTTTAATTGCTTCTCTTTTGAGAAACACTGACAAAAAAAATAAAGCAAGTTCAGTTCAAGGATTAATATTTGTATTACTAATATCTTATAAAAGACTTGGAATGGGTTGGACAAAAAAAAGCAATCCCAATCCATTTCAAAATGACAATTTTGTTTCCATGCTGCTGTACATTTCTTCTGAGTGAATAATAATAATATGCAAGATTGCAAGGAGAGGTTTGTTGTGGCTGAGGCTACAACTAAATGAGAATTGAGAAAGCCAACAAATAAGAGCAGAAGGACAATTTCCCAAGCCATGGGCTCCTGATGGTTGGCTGTCACAGCAGGGGCCACGCTGTGGCACTGAGACTGTGACTCTCCCAATCTGACACATAAATGATCCACAAGAGAGCTCATTGCCTTCCTACCCAAACAAAACCAAATCAAACTCCAAATTAAACGTGTCAATTTTTTTCTATTACATTCTCTGAAAAAGGAAGGTGGAGCCAGTGGAGCTGAAAACGCTCAGGGCTCCAGAGTCCCAAAATGTGGCTAAAGGGAAACTTTTAGTGCTTGGCAGAAGCAGATGGCAAAACATGGGAACTTCTTAGCAACCTCCTCTTCCACCACCCTGCTCCAGTGCATGGGAGCCAAAAATTGGCTCATTCTCTTGAAGTTCACTGGAGATCTTCCCATACGGGATTTATTGGCAGCTTGGATATTACTGCAAGCTTGTTGTAAACCACCTGGTTTAATCTTAACATCAAAGAGCTGGGGATTTAATTTATGAAAGTTTTTTAAGTTTTTCTGAGCCCATAGCAGCTAAGTATATTTCACATCCCATCTGCTTTCATTCTTGTTTCCTCCTCACAAGAAACTATTCTGGTAACAATCACACTTGGGCAGAAGTTAAAGCCAGAAAATGCAATAAATGAATATTCTGAAAAATACAGGAATGAGGAGCATGTTCATATCTATTTCACTGCAAAAGAGAATTACACTCGTAGATTTTCTTTTTCTGAGAAAAATTATTATAGATTTTTTTCATAACCATGAAAAATACAAGTTTCAAGTAGTTCTGAGGGAGAGAGAAGAAGGAACGAGGAAAAATAAGTACCTGCTCATACAGGAGAATTCTACTGCAAGTATTATCAAGTATTTCCACTTTTCCATCGATAAAGCATAATAGTAAAGTTCACAGAGTTATGTTTTTTGGTGGTGCATTACTCCATCTTCCTGACAGTTCCTTCCATTCTTAGTGTACAGAGTCAGGTCAATATTCTCCAGTGTTGTAATGAACATTAAAGTATCCAGTATTTTCCTTCCTCTAACAAGACATATTCTATTTCCAACAGCACTCAAAAGCTCTGAAGGCCTTTCTTCCTAGTCAGATTCCTTGATGTTTTCCTGAAAATGGCTTGTTAAAGGTATGATTTTTCTGTAATGGCTTAGAATTCAAGTCAAAGCTGAACTAAATTTTGGAGTAGAGAAAGAAATCCTAGAACATGTACCATATTGCCTTAGCACAAAATTGGATCAGCCCTTTGTGCCTTTAATATCTTTGGTATCTACCTCCACCAGGTACATAAACAAAAGTATTAATATTTTTTTTCCCTGAAAAACTGGATTTTAGGCTGTGCAGTATAACCCACCTCAGTATCAGTTCAAATCTGCAGCCTTTAAAGCACCACCAGAACTCCTCTACCATCAGTCTCATTTTCCTTGGGTCTCTCACAAGCTCCATTTCAGCCCTTTCTGGTGTGTTCCACCACTGCTGCTCCTAATGCAAGATATTTGCAGCATTAATTTTGCTGCCACTGACAGAAATTCCTTTTATTAGATGCACCTATGACCTACTAGAACATCTTTCTTTAAATAAAAAAGCTTAGGCCTGCTGGTTGTGATAAATTCAACAAAAGGTTTGAACAGAAATCTACTCCCCACTTGTGCTGCCCAGTTTTAGCCCTCCTGAGGAACCTCACTGTGCTTTTTAACCTAGGCAGTATTTTCACCTTAGTCTTTACTCACTTCTTTAGGTCAGTTTTTAATGTTAAGCAAAAAACAGACATTTCAGCTTTAGGAAAATTGGCAAATATATTTGGGTTGGTTTTTTGGGTTTTTTTTTCCTGTTACTTATTTTAAATTATTGCCTTCCTGTGTGATAGTGTCCAAAGAAACAGGAGTGTATTGCACTGGTAGTTTCTGAAAATTAAAATTTCTGATAAAGTGCTAATTATTTTCCACAGGGATAGCAGTTCACTTTAGTAAAAATATTAATAAAGAATATTTCAGGAGAAAAAATTCTGTTGGGCAGCTCCAGAGCCAAATTTCCTCTCTTTGGAGTAAAACAAGTCTGCTGTTACTGAAATATTCTGCCTTTTCCAGCCTATTGAGCTTTCTGGAATAAAGGGCTGAGGAAACTGCTGGCCCACAGGAGAAAACCATCAATTTTACTGCATCACTTCCCCCACATAAGGAGCTATTTCAAACAGCATTATTTGTTCATCAATATATTTAGAACACTTTTACCTGCCTTGTTTAAAGCAGGGTTGTACCTAGAGCCCCAGTTCTTGGAAAGAAGCATTTCACAGCCCTGCATTTGTTGTGTTTGGACAGTTGTGAACAAGAATGTGAAGGAAAAGCACAGGAGGAACCCAAGAAAATCAAGCTGGTGTTGGGCTGGTTGGCACAAGGGTGGCTGGGCTGCCTGCACTGACAGAACACTGGGAAAATGCAATGAGTGTTTCTGAATTGGCAGCAAGGCATCCAGGAGGATGTCAGGCAGAAAGGTTTGCCATAAAACTTCATCAAGAGAGAGGTTTGGGTAGAGATGGAGCTGTCAGTGAATAAATAATTGGAATATATATAATATAATGTATAACACGAGCAAACAAAGGGTGCAGAGGAAGAGGAAAGCAGAGAGGCCAGGGAAAATCTCACAGACAGGAGCTCCATCAGAGAGGCTCAGAGATCCAGAGACTGGACACAACTAGAAAAAGATGGATTCACAAAATATGAGGCAACCTCCATTTCCTTACCCAAATTATGATAGGCAATGCCAAAAATACCATTATTCTCTTAAGCTGAACTAGGAATTTCTCCTCCAGTTTTACCAGCACTCTCTACCCTTTCCTTAGTGAAGTGGGTAGAAACAGCCCATGAGACATTTACACTGGGATATAATGAACCCAAATAAAGTTTGTGAAGCCTTTTAAAACAAACACATTCCTCCAGACCTACCCAGAACAATAACTTTCAGTGATGTCAGAATAATTACAGCCTCTTTCCAAAGTGCCAATACAGGGCACAGTAATTGAAAGCACCATTTAAACAACACTAATAAGGATATGAAACATGTACCCATAGTTTATAATATCATGATGTACTCTATACCATTAACTTTTAATTAACTCCAATTTTGCCACAATTAAACTCAATTAGAGCAGAATGTCTGACACTGCAATTAGCTGTATATAAACACCCCAGTTGGTGTCACATTGAATTAATGTCTCCTGGTGGTGGCCTCTCTTTCCAAGGATAATGGATTTACCACCATCAGACTGTTAATTGGACCTGGCACCTCGTGTGTTGTGAGGATCTGAGACATAACACCAGATCTTTGCTTCCTGAGCAACTGTGCTTGTCAGAGCCACGCAGATTCCAAATGCACCCAGCCAAATTCTTTACTGCACTGTAAAGAATCATTCCCATGTAGAAAATCTCTTTAAAAAATTGTGCCTCCTGTTTTTTAAATCCCAAATTTTATGTCCAATTTTCTCTACAATTGTTTGTCAACAATGAAAACTATTAGACAGTTAAAAATGCCATCACACATATAGAAAAAGAAATCACATCTATTAGCAAGCACTGTGTTTAATGGAATAAACTGATGCTTTTAAGCAGGATTTAGTTTGAATTTTCTATTTTTCCTACCCTTCCACATGTTAGAAGTTCAAACATGGGTCATGAACAGTCCTGAAATTATTGTGGTTTGGCCTAATCCATCAAAGTCCCAACGGGAAGCATCGAGACAATAATTAGTTTAATTTTGGATGCTGATGCAGTTATGCAGCTCCAAGGACAGATATTAAGACACCACCACCCATCAGTTCATTGCCACCTCACCACTGCCAAGCAATAGGTGTTACTACTACTAAGAGCACTACTACCCTACTTTGAGCAGCAAATCTGAGATTGAGGGTGACAGCATAAGGAAAGGAAGAAATCTGATCCTAACACCTTTAGGAAAATGGTTATTTAAATTCTCTGGGTTCCCTAACAACTGATAGAAAAAAAGTTACAACCAAATCTAACTCGACAGGTGAAACTGAAACACTGGCTTCACAAGGAAAAAATGAGCATTTCGTTCCCTGCATATTTAACCCTAAAAAATCTGTAGAGAAACAATTACACAAAGCCCTAAAAAAATACAGGAACTTGGGTGATAATCTACCAGGTCTTTCAAAGAGCTTAATCTTGTCCCAAGAGATCCTAAGTATCTCACACTGAGCAAAGACAATGGGAAGGAGAGTTACATAAATGCTGAGTTTGTTGTTTGTGGGTTTTTTTAAAAATTATGCATTTCATCCCCAAATTTTATTAAACCTCTTCTTTC
The DNA here is from genome assembly GCA_020086605.1 of Lanius collurio. Taxonomy (NCBI): domain Eukaryota; kingdom Metazoa; phylum Chordata; class Aves; order Passeriformes; family Laniidae; genus Lanius; species Lanius collurio. The sequence continues at coordinate 6,699,811 of JACBWW010000023.1, read as the reverse complement.
CCTGCTGTCCTAACACCTCCATTTCATCCCTCTTCAGAATACAGCAAAGAGCTTGTGCAGGAGCTCTCTAGGCCAGTCACACATGGCAAGTTTTGTGCTATGAAAAGGAAAACATTCTCATTAATAAGCAGCTTTAATAAGTCTAGTTTAAAATGATGTTTATAAACTTCATACGTATGTCCTGATGTTCTCTGTGAAGGGATAAAGGAGAATTGACCTGGTGGAAATGACTTTCCATAATTACATGCTACTCCAAAGTTTGGGGATTTAGAGCAGAATGCATAATTGATTCAAATCACACCTTTTACAGTCGCCATAAAATACTGTAATTTATGGTGCTGAATAGCAGAAATTAAACCCAAGTAGCTCATAACAGCACATTTGCTTCTCCCTTCACCAAGATGATAATGTGAGCAGGAGGAAAGGCTCCTCCAGCAGAGCTGCAGTTGGAGTCCCTGCTGGTGCTGTGTGAGGAGCAGCAGCCACTGCACCTCCAAACCCACCTCGGGGGGATCAGAACGGGCTCTGCACGGCCACGGGCTGGGGTGAGCAAAATACAGGCAGGCTGAGGCCTAAAAGTTGGGTTCTGTGGCCACTTCCAATCCCATGGGACAATCTCACAGACAGATGGAGAAAGCTGGATGATGGAGACAGAATAAATTATGACAAAATGTTCAGAAGGAAGGATTTCAGGAAGGATTCCAGGAAGGATTCCAGGAAGGAAGGATTCCAGGAAGGATTCCAGGAAGGAAGGATTCAAGGAAGGAAGGAAGGATTCCAGGAAGGAAGGAAGGAAGGATTCCAGGAAGGAAGGAAAGATTCCAGGAAGGAAGGATTCCAGGAAGGAAGGATTCAAGGAAGGAAGGAAGGATTCCAGGAAGGAAGGAAGGAAGGATTCCAGGAAGGAAGGAAGGAAAGATTCCAGGAAGGAAGGATTCCAGGAAGGAAGGAAGGAAAGATTCCAGGAAGGAAGGATTCCAGGAAGGAAGGATTCCAGGAAGGAAGGAAGGATTCCAGGAAGGATTCCAGGAAGGAAGGATTCCAGGAAGGATTCAAGGAAGGAAGGAAGGACGGATTTCCAAGAAGGATTCTAGGAAGGAAGGATTCCAGGAAGGAAGGAAGGATTCCAGGAAGGAAGGATTCCAGGAAGGAAGGAAGGAAGGAAGGAAGGAATTCTCCCTGTTATCAGGAAATGGTCTGGCTCAGTCCCAAATGCAAAGGTTCATGCCTGAAATATGTACTGAGTCTGTTATAGAGAAGTATATCTCAATAATCTGTAAATATTTACTGCAATTTAATATACAATGCCCATATTGTCATTTTAAACACTTTGAGCTGAATCTATTGGAAAAATAAATTGTTATATGCTACTGATGGCATTTGTTGGTAATTATTTTCCCTGAATCACATCTTCAGTATTTTCAAAAATTAATGGAATTTCCTCTGTAAGCTGAAAAACTGAAAAAAAAAAAAAAAACACACCTCGTTTTTGTTTAGTAATTGCTGATAATCTAAGACATTGATTTATAAAAAGAAATGAAAGGTTATTGAAAACAGTTTTTATTCATAATACAAACCTGGTCAAAACCCTGTAATCTGACTGCTACACTTTGAGCAAATGACTTGAAGCCCAAGAGATACAATTTTTCCTTTAATTGCAATTTTAATTCAGAATTCAACTAATCAATTCACTAATCCCAGTGACAAGAATTTAGGAGACAACTTGCCTTCCATATATCAGCCTGGGTAGATGAGCCAGGAATTGACATGGGAAATTATTTATACGCTTGCATCTACAAGTTCAAAGCATGTGGCAGAGTTAGTGAGCACAGCATTGATCAAAGCTCCCAGGGAAGAAATGAAATTAAATGCACATCCTCAAACACCTCCATTCCTTTAAAGCATCTCTCTGATAAATACCCTGCACATATCAATTGCACACAGGCTGAGTGGGAGATCCGGATCTTTGGGTGACTCAGAACCTGAAAATTAACAGTGACTGTTAATTTTGCAGTTTGGAACCTGTGGGAATGCAGAGTCTTTCAAACTGAGGTGCTGCTGAGATGGCAAAGGGCACAAATGGGTCTCCCAGCTCTGCAGGGCCACGTCCCACCCAGCTGGGGGACTGTCACTGTAGGACACGAGAGCACACACGCCTGAACACAACAGCTGAAGGGGAGAAAAAGGACCAGTTTATTTTCTGACTCCACTATTTATAGTTTTACAAAAGTGACAGTGGATTGGAGGGTGAAAGGGCCACCTCTCCCATGACACTGGACAAGTTACCAACCCATCAACTTTCTCCACCTCTACGAAGGAATGCAAAACAACTGAGTTGTTTACAGAAAATTGTATGGGAAAGTTTGCAACTGGAATGAAAACATCAGAAGGCTGAAAGATTTCTAAAAATCAGGGCGACAGGGGGACAAGAGGGTGACTTGGCTGGAGAGCCAGGTCCTTAAAGGCCATAAACATCACAGGCTGGGCTTTAACCTGCTGGTTTGGGGACAGCACAGCCGTGAGTCCTTCAGGCCCCTGTCACTGGCTCCAGAGCAGCACCCCAGGTGTGCACCCCAGGACAGCAATGCAGGGACACCTCAGGCCCAGCAAGTGGCAAAATTGCTGGTTTTTCTCCAAGTCTCTGTTGGAAGCTCTGGATTTTTGGCTGGACAAAGGCTGCAGCCTCCTGTGAAGGAAAAGCTCCAGTTTCTGGGAATAAAGCCTTCCCACCTGAGAATGCAGGCTGATCACATCACACTGGGAAACGAAAATTCAGGGGAACTGGGAAAGAGAGTAAGGCATTCTGCCACAGCAAATGTCCTCTTTAGAGAAGAAAGTATAAAATGCAATAAAGCTTCATAGCATTTAGGCAATATATGTTATTTTTAGAACAACTTCTTCAGGTCTTTTTTATCCTCTCCACTATGTTTCCTTAGCAGCAAGGAAAAAAAAAAGTAAGTTTTTGCAGGTTGTTTTAGACAACAAGAAAAATTAGTAGTTTAAAATTGTCATGATTTTCCTCCCTCTTAGTAATTTCTAAATAGTAAGTCATAATCCTTTTATTTAATTCTATTAAAACTTCTAAATCTAACAGAAATGTAACTATAGCACATTGCTTTATTTGTTCCCATCCACAAATAAAATCTGTACTCTGTATATGAACACAGATCACCAGTGTTTTATAGATATATAATAGACTTAAGAAATACACATAATAACAGAACCTTAATAGATAATAGGTATTTTCAATGCATTACATCCAGGTATCTGAATTGCTGGTATGTAAAACAAATATTAAGAACAGTATCAAGAGCAGAGGTTGTGAAGAACTCTGCAAAGGTGAATGGTCTCTGCTTTGAACATTTAAACTGCAAGTGCAGCTGCCTGGCAAGGTACAGCATATCACACTTGTTAATGGCAAAACTAGAAGAAATAATTTGTATTTCTCCAGGCTTTCCATGAACAAAACCATTTCAGATGGAGGTTTTCTGGCTCCACAAGACCTTCTCCAATATTTCCCCCTGCTTTCTCACTCAAAAGTCCTAAAAGAACTGTTTATTGTTCTATGTTTTAGTGCTGGCCCTGAGGAAAGTTTGAAGCAGAACTTTTCCCAGCCCAGGCTCCTGCTGCCAGCAGATGAACAAGTTGAGAGAAAATGTTTTGAAGATTATAAAAACCAGAGAAAAAATGTCCTTATGGGGTAACCTCAAAGGGTCAGGATGCCAGGGACTGTCCTTGCAACCTTCCAGGCTCACACCCACACAAGTTTTGCCAGCAGCTACTGAGACCTGTTCTATTCTCTGCAAACAAAGTGCAAAACCCCTCAAAACAAAGAGATCCATCACAGGAGTCTTAAACATATGGTGTTTTACATGAACTCATATCAGCAAATTATCTCTTGAAAATTCGTGAACTGAAGTCCTGTCCCTTGTTAATGAGCTGCTGGTAGAGGAAAATAAACCAAGACATTTTAAAAAATGTAGCTTAATTTTAGGGAATTTGTCTAATTAAGGAATAATTAGTTATGACCTGAGTAAACCAGGATAAATAAAGCAAGACTTTCATCTTTTACATGCTAACAAAATTGTGCCAAAGTAAAACTTCCATAATATTAAGTCTTTTCATGCAGGGTTCTCTAAATATTTATAACTTTAGTTGCCTCAACCTCTCTCTCTCATTTCCTCTTACGCAGTGAAAGAGATCTAAAGGAGGAAAAATAGGAACACAGAAGGATCACCTGTTTCCATGAATGTTTCCATCACAAATAAATAACAAAGTGGGGAATTCTCACTGCTCTGCTTGCACTGTGCAGTGTTGCAAACCTACATTTTATGAGTTTCATCCCAGTTAGAGGTTTTTGGGAACTTCCACCTATCGAGTTCTGTCCTATTTTGAGTTTAAATAATTAAATATATAACTGCCAGAGAGAATTCCAGAGTTCAGATGTTGTGGATCAAAAAATGCCCCCAGAAGCCACGTTAAAAGGATACACTCAAGGTTTTTGGTATCATACATTTGTGTTTGTGCACTGATGTATATTTTGGACACATTTGCAGGTATTTAATCAAAGTATAGCAACAAAAGCAGCCTGAACACACACACATGGAACAGAGGGATGTGCAGCTGTATTTTTTTAATGGACTGCTCTATAAGTTAATCTCTTATTGCTTGCTTGGTAAATGTATCAGTCAGAACTATATTAAAAAGTCATTTTATTTCTTATAAACAGCTGTTCACCTGTGAGGCCACAGGAAAATGGATCCTATTTCTGCTCCTGCAGAATTTGTGAGCTCAGGGCCAGCTGCAGGCCAGAGGTGCTGTAGCTACCCCAAGGCAGCCCCAGTTAATCAGCAGCAGTAACAGAGGGACAGCTGAAATATTCTGGGGTGGGGGAGACACAACCCACAAAGGGCTCGAATTTCATTTCCACTGATCAAAATATGAAATATTCCTCTCACCTACCCTGGGCTGGGCTACAGAGGACTCCTTGCAGTGGACTAAAATACAGCAATCTAAAACTTTGAAGGTCACCTGGCCAGGTGGATCCTGAACTCCAATATTCTGTCTTTTCTTTTAATTCCTTCTTGCAGCACACAGCAATTTTTGTATCATTCTGACAATGGAGACCCCACGTTCTATAGTGGTGCTTTCCCTCAAAGTCCCTCAGAGACACGTTAAAAACACGTAGCAATGAGCAGGGATGGTTGGGGGCCTATGAAAAATTGCATTATATAAGGACTCCTAAAGCTTGGTGTAAAAAAGAACAGATACCAAAAGTTTGGATTTTGCAGATTACTGCACATTCAACTGGGCAGTGATATTTAAATTTTATCTCTTGTAGCTCAGTTCCCTCTAATGCTGTTACAGTAACACAGAGTACACAAGTGGATGCTCGAAGCATCCTTATTTCTTAATTTTATAGAAAATTCTTGTCACACATTGTGCAAAAATGTCACATTAATTAAAATTTATCTCTGCATTAAAATTAAAAACCTGTTCAGTGTTTTTTTGCCCCAAATACATGCAGATACAGCTTTAAAATTATGGCCCATTATCCTACAATAATTTTACAGAGATCAAGCATTAAACTCACAGTTCTGAAGTCACAGAAGTAATTATTATATCAGGTGTTCTATGGTACAGCTCACCTTTGAGCAGACCACAATTCCAGGGCTGACAGAACTATGCATTAGAGTTACTTTAATAAACCAAATGCTCGGAATTTCCAGATAATCATTCACTTCTTCAACTAATATCCATAAGTTGATGGATAAGATATACAGACTGAAAAGTGTTAACAGGGGAACAAAGTTCAATTTTCCACTGAAATTTTCTTAGCATCAGATATTTACAAACTGGGCTATTTCACAAAAATTGCAGGAATGGCAGAGTCCTGTGAAGTCAAAGGTTTGCAGAACAGAGACTTCCAAAGGGATTTATTTATGGGCACAGCTGATTAGAATGACTAAAGCAGCACAGCTTTTGCCAAGGCTGGGGGAAGGTTCCACACAGTAACCAAATAAATTTGTGCTCAGCTGATGGTTGTGTGCTCCCCCCACAACATGATTTATAAAGAGCAGAAAACACGTCAGTGTCTGAACAAAGAAATGCAGAGATTGTAAGAAAAGTGGAAGTGAATGACATAAAACATCAAGAAAGGTGGGAGGAGTAAAATGGTGTGGAGTGAAGCTAAAAGTGCAAGGGAAAAAGATGCAAGAATGTGGAAAAGGAAAAGAAGGTGGCAGAAAAGGATAAGACAGGTAATATGGTTTTCTTCAGGTACATAGCAAGAAGTGAGAAAGGAGGCAGCAGCTCCTCTAGCTGCAGACAGGGAATTATTGACAGAAATATAATTAATTCATTGCTTCAGTTCTTAGAAAGAAAAAGAAAAAAGAAAAAGAAAAAGAAAAAGAAGAAGAAGAAGAAGAAAAAGAAAAAGAAAAAGAAAAAGAAAAAGAAAAAGAAAAAGAAAAAGAAAAAGTTATTACAGACCACACCTGTCTTCTTCAGAAAGAGAAGCTGCAGATAGTCATGGGCCCACATTTCCAGGTTCAGGACACAGCCATAGAAATCAAGATCTTTGCAGCCATTAGAACATTAAGATTCTGAATTTTGACTAAACATCAAAGTAAGACAGAATTCTTTCTGTGTTGTGAGGAACAAGAGCTATGGAGGTTTGAGCAGCCAGACTTCAAAAATGTCTGTATTACATTCTGAATGTTACTGATGGATGAGAAAAAGCTTATTATTAAATTAGCAAGTAAGGCCAGACCTTCAGACCTTTGTCTTGAGCCCCACCGTGGGTACTGCACATTTAAATTCCCACTGCAGCCTCTCTGAGCTCTCTGGCAAAGGCTCAGCACTCTGGGAACTCCTGCACTTTTCCAGAAAAGCAAACCAACAAAAATTCCCACCCAATAAGAGGTGGAAAAAGATCCTCTTTGCCATTCATAAAGATGAAATCTTTGGTTTCTCTTTAACCTCTGTTTGGTTTTGGGTCAGGCTGGTTCAAAAAAGTTTTATGAGTAGGTAAAAGTGTCCTACCCAATCTGTGTGATGTGCACCAACCAAAAAAAGAGATGTTCCCATCTTTCCCCTGAACTCCTCAGAGCCCTTCCTTTGCTGCAGGAAAACACAAGTTCTGAGGAAAAAGCAAAGTGTCTTCAGGATATTGTCATTGCAGCCAGAGCAGTGGGGCCTCAGCAAGATATTTTGAAGGTTATTATAACACAAACAGGGAAAAGAAACAAACAAACCCATCATGCTAAACAGCAAAGCTTCCTGATGACTTTTAAATGCCTTAAAATGCAATTAATATATAATAACAAAAGTGATTTCACAGATAATTAACGTAATATGACAAAAAAATGTTATTAGTCTTCTCATGTTTTACTGAACACATCATTATTATTTCTGGGAGTGTTCTATTAGAAAATAATTAAAAAAAACCAAACTCAAACTAACAAAACAACAGCCAAAAACCCTACAAAACTAAACAACCATGCAAACAAATTTTATGTCATTTGTTATTATCTTAGTAAATTCACATTTTTCCATATTTTCTACTACCCTGCCACTCCTCAATAAGAAAATATTCATTTTCCCACTCCTCAATAAGAAAATACTAATTTTTCCTGGTGTTTGGAGGGTGTGTGTTATTTTTAGGATGGAAATCCAAGCCCACTGCCTTGACAATTATAGGTTACAAACAAAGCTTTGCTGATTTCTCCTTTTTTCCAATTTTTTCTCTATTCCTGCTACAAATGACACAACAGTGCTGTGGAACAGCAGGGATGGCAAAGCCATGAGAGCACTCAGAGCTCAGAATAAAGCAAATGCCCTCCAACAAAACCAACTGTTGACTTTTGCAGGCTTTCCCAAGAACTAAAATGAGGATGTTACTGCCTTCTGAAAGGAATCACAACACCCTGCTGATATCTCATAACATCAGGGTGTATTGATTTACATACAGTGTTTATTGAACAGACTATTGCCAGTCAAAATGAACAAGATATGGTAAATTAGAGAGTTTATATGGAATATTTTGTGCCCCTGAGACAAAACAGGAGAATATACATAACAATAGCATGAATTTTAGCTTCACTTCCAGTCAGATTTTCTCTTTATCCCATAAACCAACCTTGGGAGAAAAATATTTCCAGTAGCTGCAAATCCCATCTCAATCCCCGCTGTGCAAGCAATTCTTTCAATCATAATTTTAAGAAATGTGACTCCACTTCAAATTTATATGCTCAAATATTTGATTTATGCCCACAGTTTAGGGTGATCCCCTTGGCTTTCACTTTGGTGCACAATCAATGCCAGAAAGTCCCCATGAATTCAGGATTCTGCCCTCGTGGATCCCATGGAAGGATCCAAGCCTTTGCTTCTGCTGGCTTTGTTTCTGCCTCCAGGTTTTTTGATTTGAAAAGTCCTCTCTGAGTTTACCTGGTGGCCCAACATGTGAGCACATTAATGAATATATTTGTAAACTTAGCAACATAAAAAAAAAGCACAATCTATCTCATGCACTTCCTAAATATAACATGTAACACAATCTGCAGAGATCTTTTCCTCTGCCAGTTTTCAGCTGTATTTCAGCTGATCTGACTGCAGCTCATGTACATAAATATTAAATAATTTTCTATCTGATTAATAATCATATTTTATACTTCCACAAGAAATCTTTTTTTCCCTTTTTTTTAAGGTAGTAAAATTTTCTTTCATTTCCCCTTGCTAAAACGTCAAGATTCCTTCCTGAAACTTTGAACTCTGCCATTACTTTATGATTTTTTGATGTAACAGATGCAATTTGAAACCAGAAGTATTTTATCAGGTTGGCTCTGTGTATTAATGATTCTTTAATTAAATCAAGCCCATTTTACTGAAATTTCCATCTCTACAGGACCAAACCTTTCTTGCCATGAAGGATTGAGTGCCTTCTCTTTTTGGGATATTAGCAGGACATGACTGGGGTCTGACACTCCCTATCAGCAAGTTTCACCCCAAAACAGAGCAGATCAGTTGGACTCCAGACAAATCTGCCAGTGCAGATAACAGGATTAAAACACATTTTAGACCAGACTTGAAGTCAGAAGCAAACTCGTGGTTTCCCTTGTGAAAAATCAGAACATTTCTGTGCTATCCATAGATCCCCAGCCAGCATCAGCAGAGATTCAGTATCAAGGGAGGATAAATCATTCCCAAAAGGATGTGGCTGCACTAAAATGGACTTGCACAGACAACAAATTCCTTCTGCACACAATAAATTACAGACATTCACTTCCAGGGCTTTGCTGCAGTAACACTTCCCTTATCTACAAAAATGCATTAAAGTCCTTACAAATCTTTCCACAAAACACCCCTCAGCACCTGACCAAGCCAGTTTTCCTCATCACTGGGAAGCATTTCCATTCTCTGCTCCCTATTTAACAGGGAAATTGAGCCCATCAGGGCTGCAGCCCCAAGTGGGGCAGTTCACACCAGAGAGCTCCTGATGGGGCTGCAATCTTTACCCTGCTCTCAGCCTACTTGGTAGCCAACATATAGAAACCATTTTTGATAGAACTACACCCTCCCAGTTAGCTTTTCAGTCCTGCTGACATAAGTTTTGTAAATATCTCAGTCTGTCACTACCAGTTGCAAGGCATCCTTTCACAGAAGTGTGATCTGTCATTATAAAAAAAGCTGAGGGTGGATTTCACACCTCTGCTTGTTAAGTATTTTTAAAGCAAATAAAGCCCTTTACTTAAAAAATAATTAAAACTAACTCTTCATTAGCAGTTCAAATTGCCTAGGTAAATTTGGTCACAGCTCTAATTTGCACACAGTTTTATCAAGCTGCTTCATTCCATGCTTGCAGAGGATCCCTTTCTGATTATTTCCTTTGCACACTCATTTGTTGCCTTTAACGATGGCAGCACCCTTTAAAAGCTTGAGTCTCACTTGGAGCTCTCCAATGGCACTTTGCCACTGATGCTTTAAAGGCTGCAGGAATTCCATGGGAAAGGAGCTTCTGCAACTGGAGGCTTTGTCCTGTACCCAAGGAATGCCAACCCCCAAATCTCCTGCATGAACAGTGAAAAATTAATGGAATATTGTTGTCAATTCTTCTGCACCCAAATAACTTGGAGTAAAGAACAAAACATAACTCTTGTAACTTAGAAACTTTTTGTCACCTTGGTGGTGGAATTCAACCTCTGCAAAACTTCCTGCTTTTTCTTGCTTTCTGCCTACAAATAAATTATCCAGGTACATGTGAGGTTTTGAAAATGAGCCCAGGGGTTTTAAATAACAGATTACCCCATAATCATTGGTTTTCAGACTTCTATTTCACTGGCTCTCTGTTTGACCCTTTGTATCCCAATTCACTGGGATTTTATCAACACTGAGCACAAGTAGCCTTCCAGCTTCACTGGAATCCTTTTCCTCTGTTATCACAGCTCTTTACAGAAGCATTTGATTTTTTTTGCTCAAGGAAAGTCACAAATGTTTCTGCTCTGCTGGAATCAGAAAAGTCTACGGGTCTGAAGTGGACCCTGAATTGCATAAATTATTGGCAGGGTTTGGCTGGCAAGCACCTCACTGATGTGGACCAGAAAATCCATCTTAAATCTCTCCACCAAGCTCCTTCATCTGTTTTTCCACATCTGCACTTCCCAATAGCAAATAAATAAACTCTTTGCCATTGTCTGAAATTTCTGACTTTGATTTATTCAAATCTGGAGAGAAAACCAAATATACTTGAGACCATATTAGTACAAGGGAACACCTTTTGCTCCCTCTAAATAGGGGCTCTAGGCTACCTCTTATCTCCCCAGCCCAGAAGTAATTCCATAACGTGCCCAGAGTCTGCTTAACCCCCTCTTCAGAGCATCATTGAGCAGCTTTGTCAACAAGCTCCAGAAGCCCCAAAGTAAAACCATTCCATGTAAATCCACCAGTGCACTCTGACCTGCAGAATTCCCACCAGAATGCTCTTTAACAAAGCTCCTGAGAAGGAAAAAGGAGTTGCTGCACAGTTTTCTGAACCAGTCTGTCTTTGCTGGGCATCACATCATCCCTGAATGCTCCTGCTCTTCTTCACGAGCTGCTTGCACTTAAAACTGAAGCTGACATTCCCTTGCCTTTAAGAACACAAACCACATTTCATAAGAAATAAGCTCATAAACCAAGTGGATAAATAAGTCTATTTCAGAGGGTGAATGTGGTGTCATTAAAATGAGCTGCCTTAGTTCCTCTTGCCAGCTTCAGTTCCTTTGCTAAAAATCAAATTTTAAACTCATCTGAAAACACAACTTCCACACAAATGAGCTGCACCAAAGGATTGGCAGGCCCTGGTACTCACACAAAGGTTTTTACTCTATTTTGAAATATTTTCTAACTTTCATTAGAAATAAAATACTTTAAAACAAGCCACAGAAAGAAGGGATTGACTCAAAGAATAAACAAAGTTGTCTGTGTAAAGTTTAGTACTCTCTAATTTAATCATGTTTCTTGCTGTGAATCCAGAGAAAAACTCCTACAAGATTTTCAATATTCCTCCAGGAGAAAGAGGGCAGCAAAATCCAGATTTTCAAATGTTCAGTGAAAAAAAAAATAAAATAAAATTAACAGATTAAATGTTCTTCACTAATGTAAAACATTCTGAGGTGGTAAAATCTGCAAAGTTCTGAGATATTCCAAAGCTCTGGTTTGTGTCCTGTTAGCAATTTTAGCAATTTTCTGTTCTTACCCCTGGAGTATATATGCAGTAAAAGCAGGAAATGAATCAATGCTCAAGCAGATCCTCCCTGGGTGTAGCTGAAGAATTTAAACATATTTTATTTTTTTGTCCTTACCCCACTTCTGATTGCACACTTGATATTCTGATGGTTTGCAGAGAACTTGGGGTTTTTTTTTCACAATGTTCTCTTCTTTGCTTGTTTGCCTTTTGCTTTGAACCTTTTCTTTCAGAGCAACAATGCTGGGCAGGGGGAAGCTCAGACAAAACTAGAAAACACTTTTTGAGACAAAATCAAGGATATTTCAGCTTATTCACCTCTCAGTGTACCAAGGAAATCAGGCAGAAAATTCTGTTGTTTTCCTGACACCATGACACATCTTTATTGGAAAACAATGGGCTGGGTTTGAGACAGAGTAATCAAGTTGAGGGTTCTCCTACAGAACATTCCCACCCCATTTTTTGGGGCAGGATGGGGTGAGCTGCTGGGCAGAGTGCTGGATAAGAGCTCAGAAAGCCCCCCAGCCTCTCAGGCTGTGCATTCCCACTGCTCTGCACCCCCTGCTGCACCCCATTTCTCGTGTGTAACTTACAATGCTCCAAAAAGGCTCCTCTAGGAAATGGGTTGGTCCTAAATTAATTGTGCCTTTTGCCAGATCAGATACGAGGGCTGTTTGTGGTTTGCTGCATTAAGTTGAAAAGTCTACTATGATTTTCCAGGAGAGAAAATATTCAAAGTTTATACTCAACACATTAAGGTGGAAAGGCACTGATAAAATAAGAAACAGCTGGCAAATGAAGACAAGGAACAGTGTTAAAAAGAGAAACTGCCATGTTTTTCTTGCAAGAAGGACGTCAGTAAATCCCATAAATCCTGTGTGAGTGCTTAACATACATTTCACTGCAGACCCACATACGAAGTAGATGTTTAAGTGTTGAAAACCAGCATATGGTAAATTTTAGCAGTGCTGTTTGAGCAGTAGGACCAATCATCCAAGTGGGAAACTCTCCCAGAGGAGGAGGGAAACAGCACTGGAGGTCCAAGTGTTGGTTATTACCCTGCAGAACACGAAACTGAGGGTCAGGGATGGCAGCCAGGACTGTCCCCAGAGCCTCTGTCCCACAGGGGCCAGAGGGTGGGAGATGATCCCTGGGTGGGACACAAGAGGCACCATGCACCGACCATGGAGCACTTGGAATTCTGCTGCTCCCCTGGATCAGCCTGGCCAGGAACGAGCTCTGTGAGTGCACATTCCCAGGGCTGGATAGAAAACAGGAACTGACATATCCTCTGTTTACTTTATGCATTTTGGGACCATGTGGGGCAGGTGTTTTGCAGATTTCAGAGATCATTTGTTGGGTATTCAGAGGAGAGAAATATTTTTACTGACAAGGAAAGGAACCTTTAGTAAGACCTTTCTAGGTGATGAACATCTCTTATGTAACATTTTCATATTATCAGAATCTTCTTTATCAAAGACATCCATTACTAAAAATGGAGTTCAATAGTACCTTCCATTGACCATTTCACAATAAAACTGTATAATTCTGCAGTACCATAGTGACAACTTCCCCAAAAGTTCTTCCTTCATCCAAACAATTTTTTCTATTCAGAAATCAAATGCATATACAATGTTCAGACAGCACTTCCACTAAAGACAAATGACAGAAATTCCATGCAGAAAGCAGAGAAGTTCCAATTGTGTGAAAAACAAACACATTTACCATTTCCAATGGTTCTTCTTGAAATTCTATAGGACAACAGCTACAATTGAGTCTTCAATTTAACTGCAGATCTTTCAGGAGCAAGTGGACATTGAGAAAATACACACTATCAACACAAGGCAGAGATGTTATTGCTCTGAGCACTCACCTCATAATTGGCAATCGCTTCTCGATCAAGGGTTCGGGTCACAGAGACTTCCCCATTCATCTCATTGATCCTAAAAATTCCTTTGGGGTCTTGATCTACTCCCTTTCCAGAGAGCCGAAACTTCACTCCCTCTGTCCCTTCACTTCTGATGACCTGCATAGCAGGAAACAAGTGACAGGCCACGGTGTAAAGTCTTTTAAAGTCATCCTAAAACCACATAAGTCATTTCAGTCTTTTAAGTAATGCTGAGCTATGTTCCCTGCTACCAAAATGTAAGTATAAAATATGATTGCAATCATTCACAAGACACTGTGCAATTTTTGTGTTAAACCCTGGAAAAGCTGCTCATGTTCTCGGCCAGTTCCTATCTTATCTTTAGTGTCTTCAATTTCACTACTTAAAGTTTCTGTTATTCTATCACTGAATTCACTCTATGTCTAGAATTTGACATTTCATTTAATGCTATTTCTTCTTTTTAGTTAAATTGATAGAACAGCGACAGACTTACAAAAAAAGAAGACATATTCCATTGATTGCCAAGAAGCACTCTTATTTCACAACAACACTTACCATAGCAGAGAGCTATCACACAATATTTTATTAGTCATTGTGAAGTTATTACACACTACTTGCAGGTTGCCTTTTTTCCCCCAATTCCCTTTCTAATTCTTCCTTTCCCAGGATTTTAAATCAATGGAAAAAACTCTGCATGAAAATATTGGAGTATCCTGCCCAGAATACTCCTGAGTCACACAGCAGGAATTAGTCCACTTCCCAAATTTCTATTTATGTACATGTGCACACCCATGTGTGTATGGCAACTCCTTGTTATATCACCTTATTTCCCATGAAAACAAAATCCCTAAAACCCCAATTTCAAGGCAGCCTCACATTAACAACAGTAACATTTACAAACCTGCAGAGCCACACAATGTTAGTTAGAAGATACATGCTTTGCAAATTTGTATTTGTACACCAGAATCTGAGGGATTATAAAACAATCTTGCCCTTTAAGACTGACAATCTTGCCAAGGCTTTTTCTGCCTCTGCTATTCTGTGTTCTTTTGTTTCTAACAATTTCATATCACTGATTCCCACAGAAACACTAAGACAAGAATTTTTATGCTGATCTGAATTACAGCTCAGGAAGAGGCAGGGAGAAAGTGGCCTTAGAAATCTTGACCTTCTCCAGTTTTGAGATAATAAATATGCAGGATGTTTAATAATGTCCCTGAGGAAATAAATGTTTGCTGCCCTGCTGCTGTGGGTTAAGAAATGTTGGTTTGCAGACTACTGGGTAGTGAGATTTTGACTTAACTCCACAATCATTATTCCCTTATTTTAATTGAGAAGAAATTATGAAATAGGAAATCAGCATTTTCAGAGATAATATTCCACTTCTCAAACCCTTTGGGGAAGGGAGACAATTCAAAGTAAAAACCTGTTTCTTTTTTCCACCCTCCTTCCAACACTCAGGACCACTAATGGATGGAGTTTTCTTCCTGTGTATTTTTGAGCAAGTCATGCCAAAACACAGAGGCAGACAACACTGCAGGTGACAAAAGGGCAAAGTCACTTTGTCACTTCTGGTTTGGTGATGAAACTGAAACTTAATGGCTCCTACTGAAAAATTACCTGCTGTTCAGGTCATTTTTTGACCAATTTCTGGTATTTTTATGTCAATCCGAAAAATACATGTTTTTTGTTAACACAAAGCTATGCTTGAGATTTTGCAATGTCATGACCATTGTTCATTTTTCTAAGGAAAAGATGAATTGATCCTTTTCTGCTCTGATGTCTGAGACTTATTATGAGGTAAGTGCCCCTTCCCATATAAGAGCAGTGGTTTGAAAGGTCTGAAATCAGCCCCAGGCCAGCACAAAAATCTAACTCAGAGAGGTTTGCACTACAGCCATTGCCACCAGAGCCATCAAAACATTACCTAACTGTTTATGACAAATTTAAGACATAGTATAAACACAATGGCCCAGTTGTAACAATTCACAATAAGAAGGAAAAACGAATATTGGGCTCTGAAAGGGAATTTGTGAAAAAAAAAAGATCCAGGTACTCATACAGAGATTTTTTCCCGCACTAAATAGAAAAGCAAGAATGTAATAATAACAACAACAACAATAGTAGTAGTAATAATAATAATAGTAATATTAGTAATAACAGTAGTAGTAGCAGCAGTAGTAATAATGGTGCCTGCAAACACAACTGGTGGGAAAATTTCTTCTCAACATCAAATCTGGCAAAGATCTTAACCTTAAATTTGAGAGTGAGACATCCCAGTGTGGTGCCTGGAAAATCTGTGCTCCTTGGGGCTGGCACATCCCATATTTCCTCCCCACTATAGATTCAAACCCTTCTTCAGCATCTAATGTAGGGTGGGACCAGAGTTAGCAGAGAGCAGAGGTTTTCTAAATGACTGGATGAGCTCACCCAGCTTTTTGAAGCCCTCACATTCACAGTGCAAGCCTTTGCAGACCTTTTTCTTTCATCTCTGTCCCTGGCCGTGCCTCCAGGTATGGCACAGCACCTCCAGCCTGAAGTTGTGACACAGCCAGCCTTGAGCTGCTCGGGGCACCACGGCAGCCTCTGCCAAGAGCTGTGGGAGGCTCACAAAAAGTCATTTTCAGAAGGTTCCTTAAAATGCTTAATTAGCCACAAGAGGGAGCAGCAAACTCCCAGGAATGTCAGGGAGAACATTAACATCTCCTAATTAAGATGCTTATATAATGGCTGCATAGTTCAAAGAAAGTGCATTTCCCAGTTCACACGGAGCTCAGTACAATGAAAAGTTTAATAAAAATCAGGCTTAATTTGCCATATGGTTTGGTGCTTCAACAAGAGCAAGGAAGAAAACAGGATTGTCTGACATCTCCTCTGGCAAGGCTGGGATTCTGAGCACTGGCAGAAACAAAGCACTGTTCACATGAAGATTTCCTGGCTCACCATGCACTTGCAGAGCAATACCTTCCCAATACCTTGGTGGAGACAAAACGAGGCCAGATTACAACTGCTGGAATGTTTACTTTGGAATTTCATTTTTACTTTTCTAAAGTACATAAATGAAATCCCACAGTCACTGCTACCTAAAGCCCAGACAGACATAGTTATTTCCATAATTTTTTCACAGCTTCAGGAACTTCAGTGCAGGTTCTAATACTGAAAATGTCTGCACCATATGGCAGTGGCTATGTGTTCAATAGAAGGGCTCTGCATCCTTAGGTAATGTTAAGGCAGCACAAGCCCCCCCACCCACCCCCTGGGAATATGCACAAGACAGGAACACTCTATCCCACATCCCAATTACTATTCCATTTTCCCTTGTTGGGATGTCACAGTTCAGAGGGGACTTTCTGTGGGCAGGTGGCTCAGAACAGACACCAGCTGAGCATCCCCAGTAACATGGACTGTGGGAGGCCATTTCCTCCCCCAGGACCCAAGGACAGCACTGCATGGTGTCACTGTAGGACACGAGAGCACACACGTGTGAAAGCACAGCTGAAGGTGAGAAAAAGGAAAAAGTTTATTTATTTCTGACTCCACTATTTATAGTTTTACAAAAGTGACAGTGGATTGGAGGGTGAAAGGGCCACCTCTCCAATGACACTGGACAAGTTACCAATCCATCAACTTTCTCCACCTCTACGAAGGAATGCAAAACAACTGAGTTGTTTACAGAAAATGTGTGGGAAAGTTTGCAACTGGAATGAAAACATCAGAAGGCTAAAAGATTTCTAAAAATCAGGGCGACAGCATGGACACTCACACATTGCTCACTCTCCCATCTCAAGGGTGCTCTGGACAATAACTGGGAATTGAAGTGACCCATCCCACAGCACAGCAAAAGGCAGAGGCTCTGAGATCCTGCTCCACTGAAAGGCACTCCCAAGCACACAGAGCATCTCACAGCTGACAGGAGCTGCTTTCTGCTGAACCATGGCCAAAATGTATTTCCCCAGTGCTATTTTTCAGCTGACATTATGTATCCCTGGCAGCTAAACTCATTTCAGCAATGTGATCCCCCTGTTGTTACGGGTTTATCGCAAAAGTAAATCAGAGTGTTCTCAAGAGAAGAGAAATAGAAGTACAAAAACCCCACACTGCCCCGAGAGGGAGAATTCACAGTTCTGCAGTGCCAGCAAATCTGTCCTAAACAGCACCAGCCTCAGTTACAAGTTTTATTCTTTAACAAGTGTTTGCCTCAACCACTCCCATAATTTCTTATTTCTTGATGCCAGGTGAATTATAGATGCATCATAATAGTTTTACTTTTTAATTAGAAAACTAATCCCATGCCCGGACAGAAATATTTGGTTCATGCCCCAGTTCCTTTCATTTCAGAGCTTTACAGTGTCTCTCTTGAGGGGCTTTTATTTAGTTTGTTTTTGTGGGGTTGTTTGGCTTTGGTGTTGCCTGCTTTCCCCCCCACCAAACCTCTTAGGAAGCAAATTTATTCATGGAATATTTAAAGGTGAACTGTTTTTTAACTCTAATCACTGAGCAGAACAAGAGCACAAGAACAAAACAATGTTTTAGGGCCATTGTTTAAATATTGTATAAATAAGCAGGCACTTCCTGTCCTGCCACACTGAAAATTACCCTTTACAGACAGAGGATCCATCTGCTGCACGCTGACTCAAAACAAATGCAAACTATTCCCATCATTATTCAAAAGCATTTACCAACAGAAACTGCTTCATTACTGTAAGCTAAACATACAAAACCCATGGCTAGAAAGGAATTGATATAATTTGCTGACTTTAATAATTTATGATGCAAAATTTAATACCTCTGGCTTCTTTAATGAAATATTAGATAAACTGGCTGAGCATGGGAGCCAAATTCTGCTCTTTGAGGAAGGCAGATGTCAGCCAAACCTGACCGTGGCTTTCTCTCTGACTTCCTCCAGATTCAGCCCACATCCAGGTGACAGACAAGAAAATCCAGGGGATTCATTCCCATAATGGTAACAGGAATTACAAAGCTTCTCTAAGTGACTGTGTCCTTTATTCCTGATAATTAGGGATATACCCAGCACAGGATGTCTTTCAGATATTANTGAATTACAGAAAAAAAAGGAATGTGTATTATTACAATGGTGCATCTGTAAACTGAAGTGTTTTAATATCTGTATAAAATTTCTGAAATATTCAGTACTGGGTGTACTAATACCTCAAACATGGAAGCTTTTATACTGACTTTCAGAGAAGGAACATGGGAATTAAAAAAATCAGGTGTTGAAATTAAATGAATGATGAAAATGAAAAAAAACATACACTGATATTCTCAAGAGGGTCCTTTTTAGTATTTTAACTCTGAGCTTTGTCATGCAAAACGTTTCAGGAAGTGTCAGATTTCGGAACAACGCTGGCAGAATGAAAGCAGACAGGTTTAGCACACTTTGGATTTTGTTTGCAGGGCTGATTGGGGCTGCAAAAGGCACCAGTTCCTCACCTGAAGCATTCACACAAAGCTGGGAATGCTCTGATCCAGCACCACACTGAGGACTTTATACAGCAAATAAACTTGTGTGGTCAAAATTGGGTGGGACAGTGAAGGATCTTTTTGGACTGAGGCTGTACTTCCTGTAAAATGTACTATACCAACTATTACTTTGTTACATCAGGGCAAACACAATGTTTTACTAGGTAGAAACAACTGCAAATCTGAAGTTCAACAAGGTTCATATATTCCACAGGCAAATATTTCAGCAAAATAACTCAATGTATGAAAATGACACAATATATTAAACCCCAGTGAAGTTGTTTCACCACCAGGGCTCCATTTTCCAAGTCTTTTTAGAATAATCGAAACAAATTGGATATTTGATATTTAACCAAAAAATATCTTCTCAGCATAATGGCTTTTATTATAATTACCCATAAATGTTTACAAAATTCAGATCAGATTTGTAGTGGGATGCACAGATGTTCAAGTGAAGCAAAATGAATTTATGCATGTGGGAGCCCCAGGCACGAGTGGATCCCTTCAGCCCCACGTTCATTATTGTAGTTGTACAAAAATACAAGAATTCCCCCTGAAGAACCTTTCCAGCAGTTGCAGGGATTTAAAGCTGGGGATTTACCCAATATAAATAACTAACAGTGAGCATTTGCTCAGAGATCGAAGCAAAGTAATTCAATAAACACATCAAGATGTGCATTAGCTTTTGGAGCAGGTAATTCCTCAGCTTCCTTTTACTCCTAATTTATAAAGAGCAAGAAGATTCATTACAAATAATTTTCCCTTTCCCTGTCCCTAGCAGTCCATTTCACAAATATATCTGCAGAGTCAGGATCCTGTACATAACAACACCTCCCCCACTGACAGCAGCATTCACAAACACAGGGTTTGGGATCTCAGAGGATTTAGGGCTGTTCTTTGTCACAGGAGGCCTGGCTGTTCCACTGGCTGCTTTGGCCTTTCAGGACCCATGGAATCACCATATTTTATTTGCTGCTGAAGGGGCTGCCTTGCAAACCCTGTCACTTGAAGGAACTGGAGCACCTCTCTCTGCTGAGTGACAGCCAGACAGAGCAGCTCCAAAGCTGTGGTCTGCTAGGAAAAATCTGTGATTGACAATATGAAAAGAACTCAAAAGATCTCCTTAAAAACAAACCAATCGATGCATTATTTGGATTTATTGATGAGCTTCATTGAAAGCTTTACACAGATCTAAGAAGGCAGAAATTAAGAGGCACCGTTGCCACATTTAATGGCTTGGAATTGCAGCAATTCAGGACTCAGGACAGAATACCCAACGTGTAATCACCACAGGAGCAGCTAAATCTGGAAGAAATGGAAGAAAAGAGAAGAACAAACCCAACTTACAGCACCTCTTCCAGGTACTTCACAGTGCTATTTATTCAGAATTAGATCAAAGTCTTAATTCATTACTGAGGCCCTCTTGTGCAGCACCCAGATAAGCCCAAGGTGCTGCTCTGGCCCTGGGCTGGGAGCACCAGGGCACAATTTCAGCTGGAATTATCTGCTGAGGAGCTCTGGACAGGTCTGCCCTGGGTAGTTGGGGGAATACAAAAACCTGGCTGCTTCCTCTCCCTGCAGCCACCTTCACTGCTCCTGGGACTCAGCTACAAATGGTATCTTTAGATCCATGCACACAGCAAAGAAAGAAATCAAGATTTGGATTAAGTGGGACCCTCCAGCTGGGCAGGGTAATTGGAATTGCAGAATAAGACTCTGAAGTTGCAGAGCCAACCTGAAGAACTGAATAGGAGTAGTAAAGTAGGAAAATGGAGCTGATGAGAATGATTCACCTAAAATGCTCTTGAAAATTAAGACTCAGTTGAAGAAATTTCTTGGAAGATTTTAACTAATTTTATTTTTGCTTTAGCTAGCGACCTGATGAGTCTTGAATGTGAAAATATTTTGCAATTAAAATGAACTTAGATAAGTACCCTATCAAAAATATTTAATTTTTGTAATTGAAGACATTAAAAAAGAAATATCATGATGCAGGGTATTTTTTCTAAATTTGGTTCAATTACATGAAATCTGTCTAATACTTCTGGATACTTTAAGGACCTGCTTAGCACCCAATTCCCACTTGTAGCAAACAACCCACAGATCTAATTATAGATTTTCCTCAGTCACCAGTTCCCTAGGAAACAAATCCATGGCTCATGTCTTCTTCATGGAAGGTCATAGGAAGAAGATAAATATTTTTCTGTGTATAGAAAGTTACCTAGAGGTCACAGGTCTGCATCTCAGCAGATGCTGGTGCTTCTGCCCAGGGCAGGTGGCAGCTGTGTTTGACAGTTATCTGGGATATTTAAAACTTTTAAACATTTCAGTCTGATGAAGCACTGAATATGTCCATTAGCAACAATGCTCCATGATACTTTATGCTTTAAAATAAAGATTTAATTTTGGTTCTCTAAACTCATTTCAATTTTTATCAGTGAATCAACCCCACTCTTCATCTAAAGCCATCAGAGGTCAGTTCAAAACAGCTGTGAGAAGCTGCAACTTCTTAAAAGTGAAAAGCAGAAACGTAAATTTAATATTATGAATGGTAAATATCATTTGTGTTTTCTTCATATTGGCCCCTAAATTATCAATGTCATCACAAACCTGATCAAAAATTTCACCTACATGCTTAGGGAAAAAAAAAAAGTGTAATTAATGTTCCTCTACTTGTGATTTCATTCTAATTCATTACTGGAAAAACAGACAAAATATAATTCATTGGAAACTCAGATACATGTGAACATATAACCTGAACAGAGGTGAATTAGAATGAATTTGAGGGTGGCAGAGGGAAGATTTGTCAGATTTCTCCTCCTCATTTATAACACAAAGCCACCATTCAGCTCCCTCCTGACTCACCTACAATGACAACATAAAAGGTACAAAATTAGGGCACAATCCTGCCCACACTCAGGGCAATCCCCAGCCTGACTTCAGATCAAATTAAGGATTTGAGCTAACACAGAATGTCTTTATCTGTGGGAAGGAAGCCTAAACTGCCAGCACATCTCCATAAACATGCAGTGAGTCCTGACAAAGGACCCCCAAGTCCTACCCCAGGTCTTGACCCAAGGTCTTATTCCACTTTTCTCCATGCTAAAAACCATGCAGATCCAAGGCCTCCCCGACACCATTGCTGTCCTCCCTGGGTCACTGGATGGGTACATAAATGGATGTATAAATACTTCTCAGAAATAGTTTTGACTCCCTACTTTCTACTGTTAAATTTACATTCTTTCCCTACATGCTTTTTTCTTTAATTATTATTATTTTTGATTCTCTCCATCTTTCTTCCTTTCTTTCACCTCTGTCAGATACCACCAGCTGTGTTGCCTTTGTTTCTGGATTTGAAATGGAATGAATTCTCATCAGCAAGAGGTGAAAAAATTCCTCACAGCTGAGGAAATTTCTACCACTGGAGAGCATTTCAAATCTCCTCATGACTCCTACACCTCCATTGGTGTTTCTTTGCTGAGTGAGGGGGTTCACAGTTTATCACATAAAGTGCAAACTTTCCTTGAAAGCCTTGTTAGCAGTTCCATAAGTGATCTGTGTTTGGAGATCTAACCCAGACTACCCAGCAGAAACCTCAGATAATGTTATATACTCAAAAGAAACTTTTAACTATACCTTGATAAATTTGACTGCCTCTCATTTGAAACAAAAACAGTCTATTGTGACTTAAAGATAGCATTAATAACTTTTAAAATCTAAAATTAGACAAGTTTAATAATATCATATTCATCTACTGTATTAGTAAAAATCATAATCATACTAATGTTGAAAAGATATTTTTAAAAAACAACAAATGAAATATCTACTAGAGTAACTTCTTGGTTTTAGTAAAGCCAAGTAATCAGTTCATAAAGTTGAATCATTACTGAGAAGACAGAAGAAAATGAAGGCTGGATCTCTGATCCTGATATTTTCACTGCAGGTTTTGCCCTTTCTTGTACAGCAGTTTTATCTCTAAGTAGCAATTTGAATACTGACTGAACCCCGAGATACAACATGTTAAACACACAGTAATTTGAGGGTTTTGGAGAGACCCAAAACACAGAATATCTGTTTTATCCCAGGTACATGAAAAAAATACAAGAGGTCTTTGAGTGAACTCTTAAAAGTACTGATACATTGCCAAAGTGACACAAATGGATCAAGTGTAGTCAGAAATTGCTGGCAGGTACCATGAAATCAGGATAGCTCTTGTCACTGCTGCACACCAAAGATTTACTTTATATAAATAAATCTTCCCCTGTTTGTGGCCTTTTTAAGGGCTTTCCACCAATAGAATCTTAGACAATAAGAAATTATCCCTGTTTACTCACATCAAGATAACTCTGTATACCTAATTCTGAACTTGCAAAACTATTTAATTCAATTTTGCAACAGCACCAATTACCCAACCTGAATTTATGCAGAAAACAGTCACTCTAGGTTAGTGTGATAATTCATGTAAATTTTATAATTTCCTTCCTTGAAAAACTGGAAGCTGAGCCATAAAATGTAACTACACAGAGCAACAACATTTTCTGACTCAGCAAGCCAAAAGTTGTCGTTCTTCCAAGTGAGAGTGGCTTTGTTTTAGTCTCATCTCCTATTGACACAGATCTTTGTATCAATATTTCTGCAAAAACATTTGCATTTGTGTTCAGAGATTGGCATCTATACCTGGAGAAACAGTTTGATGTGGGAGCATGCAAACATTAATGAGCTTGCAGAAGTTTTGTGCCAGTCCCCACCAGTCAGCAGGAGAAAAACAGGGAAAAGGCAGGAGCACCAGTGGGATCCCTTCTGCAGCTCGTCCAGCTAAACCCAACTCACATCCAAACCCAGCACCCCTGGAAGGAATTATTTACTGAGCAGGCAAAGCACAAAGCTGTCATTACATCGACCTCCCCTCACCAGAACTGGGAGAAAAGGCCAAATTTGGAGCAGGAAATACATTAACTCCCTTTCTGCTCTCACTAGGACAGTACTTAGCAAGTGTTATCTCAAGTGAACCAGTCGCCACTGATTTTCTCTGCGGGCAAACAAACGTCAACCTGATTTAATCTGACTACTCATTTAGAATAAAAACTCCATATACAGCCAAAAATCTCCTACAGAAAGAATCTGAAACACTGAGGGGATTACAAGGGTATTGGACAGACTTGCACAGCTGTTGGCTTTGAGCTTGAACAGATTATTTTAAGAGTATAAGTGAGATTTGGTGGTATCTCTGGGAATAAATAACAAATAATCCACAGAATGTGAGTGGTCAGTTACAACGTATTTCAAGTTGGAAGTAATCTCTTTTAAGAAGCCTTATTCCAGAATTCAGCCAAACCAGTGTCTTGTTGACCATCACAAGAAAAAATTGTCTTCAAGTCAGGCGACACAGATTCTTCAAAATATTTTCCCAGTTTTCAAAGTGCATTGATAAATACAGATCTTTTCCTCACCCTTCACTAAGTTACAAATAAAACTACTATCTAATGGTGGGCAGTGATGATTCTCACAATCTGCATTGCCCACATTTGCAAAGGATCTCAACAAAATACATTAAAACTAAAAACACAAATTTAGTCTGTGCTTCAGTAAATAACTTCTTTAAAGATTACACATAGCAGCATTTGGATGGTTCAACCAGTAATTATTAAATATGAGCTTAAATTCTAAATGCTCCTTTTAAATATGAAACATTCCCAAAGTCTAAGATGACTTTTACAGGAAGCTCTAGACTGAACCTATTCACATAACAAACTTTACTTCTCTCTGTTTAGAAAATAACTTTCTAAGCTACCTAAAAGGTGTTACTGTTACACATTGACTTTTAAATAAATAAATAAAATTTCAGAAGGCAGCTTCAAAAAGCTTCATTTTGGTCACTTGTCTCTGTTTTCATCCCATATGCAGCTGAGCTTTTCAATGTTCTGTGAACCCAGTGCATCAATGTCTAATTTATATCTTTTCATAACAAATGTACCTTAAAAAACTGTATTTCACGACATCTAAGACTGCAGGAAAAAAAAACAGTCCCTATAGCAATTCATTAATGTGACAACTGTATTGTTAGGCTTCCATCAGCAACCATTAACAATTAAAATATTAACATTCCAGAACCTATATATTACAAAAAGAACATAAATTATGTTATTGAATGAATGGAACAAAAGTTACTTTTTAAACGAGTGAACTGGAGGGTAAATACACACCAGGTTCTATAATAAAAGGGTTGATTTTGCCCAGTGGTGGTCTGAGGCCAAGAAAAAATTGTAGGCAATAGAAATAATGGATTTTGGGTTTTTTTTAAACACTAAGTTTCATAAACTGGCAAGTTAGTATCAGCCTCTGAAATTATAATTTTTCATTACTTAAAACTTAATTACAGTTATTATACAATCAAAACTAAAATTTTCTGAGCTTTCTAATCCACTTGCAGCTAAATACAAAATATTTTTCCGCCACCTGGAACAGTTTTATCTTTTCTAACTCTGACAAAATTAGATGCTTTCCAGTCACATAGAAATGCTTTGCCATAACACTGTTCAAAGTCAAAAAATACTATTTAACGCTAATAGTAAGATTTTGTGAAAGTTTGAGCTGTTAAATTACTAAAGTGTTACATCCATAGGATTGGTGGATAATGGCTATGGTGTTCTTTATCTTGCAGAATGTAAATGTAGCTAATAGTGTGGAAAAAAATCATTTTAATACTGTAGCTGAGATTGAAGAAAATAAAGGATAAAGACATTCAAGAAGTCTTCACACTGAATAAACCAGAGCAAAAGAGAAAAAGGGGAATGTTTGTATAAAGTATTCTAAATGTTAGAAAGAAATTCCCTCTTTTGAAACGACATCTTGCTTCTAAATGAGCTGAGAAGTCAAGGAGGTTCTGTTCCATCTACCAGAACAAGTTTAAGCAATTTCAAACCAAACTTAAAAAGAGCAGTTTAATGTTGTTTAATGGCAGTAAAAGTGACACAGTCTGCTCTTCCAAAGGCCATATTGGGTTCCAAGAGAAAAACCCCATTGATCTGTGCTCTGGTGATGCCTGGAACAGGGGCTGGAGGTGGATTCCCCGCAGGAGGGATCCTGATGCCAGAGCATCCCTGGAGTGGTTCCAACCTGTGCTCACCCTTCGGTCAGAAATGGGAAGGTGATGCCAGAGTCTGGAAGAAGGGCTGAGGGAGAGGAGGGTTTGGTGACCCCTTAATTCAGTGTTCTCAGGGCTTTGCCCCATTGTGCTTAACAAATATGTCCTCTATCCTACAATGACAGGAATAAAATAGGAGTCAAACACAAAAATAGGTGTCCAGTGCCATTTTAAACTGGCAAAATACAATTATGCAACCAGCCCCTGCTCCATGCCAAAGGACCCAGGGGGACTGTGCTCCAGCATTGCAGCCACAGCTGTTCTGGGCCTTGGCTCTAACTCTGGGACAGCACCCAGGCACTGCTGGGGCCTCGGCTTTACAGCCCTCACAAGGCACTGACACTCTGCTAAGGCAGGGAAAAGACAAGGCTCACCCAAAAAACAAACCAGGATTTCATTCCATGGCTGTTTCCACTTCATACTAACTAGTGCTTACTGATAGTGGCATTATTAAGTGATAATCTATAACCACCCATGGCCATATTTGACTTCAATTACGTAGTTGGGAATCCAAACTACACCTGGGATTCACAGGCATTGCTTCAGCTCAGTGCCAACAAACAGCCCAGTCCATTCTCAGGAGTTTGTACAGGCCCACATCATTACTGTAGTCCCATTATTCAGAGCAAATGAAAGCATTAACAGCTATTTCTGGTGTAATTAATTGCTGTGTCCCTTTATTTAAATGCAGTTATATATGACTAAAACATCCAAAGATAAAAAATATTATATTAAATATACTACTGAACTTGTTTTACTACAAATGTACTACATATTTTCAGGTAAAGGGGACTGGACTTCTCTAAAATATTAGTGATTCTCATATGAAAATAGAATTAAAATGTATGGAGGTCATCCAAATAATATGCTAACACCTACAAAGAGGAAGGCACAAGAGTGTACCCACCCTCATAAAGAATTCAGTAATAAACTAAAATAATGTGTTTTTCTCTTCTAATTTAAGAGAAATAAAGGTATAACCACAGCAATAATTAATGAGGCAAAAAGAGCCTTTAGATTAATGAAGCAAGTTAGTTTCCCCAGGATCAGGTATTGTTGTTTAATTTTTACCAGAAGTTAAGGCTGCAGGCATAGGATCACAATTCTCAAATAGAAGTAAAACAATATTTAATGGTATTACTAACTTTTAATGGCATTACTAAGTTTTTTTAAATGTAAATTAGTCAACAACCCACTGTGAAGGTAGAAAATAATTTAGCAACGTTTACCAAGTTTATTAATAATTAAAATCACCTTAATATGTATGTTTCTATGGTTACACTTAGTGTGTTTAGACTACAGAAAGATCTTAAAACAGTCCTAGGATTTCCCAGTTAATGTGAAGAGCAGAGATGGTTTTGAAATTGATCTTTAGAAGGAATAGTCACTTCATTTCCACTGCAAATCATTTCAATTTCAGCCAGAGAAATCGATGGGCAAGAAATCAGATGTCTCATCAATTAGGGCGACTTCTCTACATCTATCACTTTGACCTATCTTGGGAATTTTCAATTGACAGCACAGTATATCAGCATTAAACTAAGTCTACAGAAAAATAAATATTAGAGAAATTTATATTGGAGAATTTTGTTGCTAAATCTAATCCTTCTGCAGTACCTTGGAGAGGAAGAGGTAGAACTGAAGTGTGAAAGCACCCAATTAAAAACCTCAGGTTCAAATGTTCCCAGCCTCCAGGGCAGGTCCTGCTCGTTGAACAGCTCAGGTTTACCTGCAGACAGGGATGTGCCAGCCCAGGGGAGCAGCCCAGGGGACCAAAATGAAGTCCAGCAGCCCTCAAACCACAGGAGAGCAATTCTCTCCAAAAGAAGTCACACTAAAGACAGAGGACCTCTTTGTGAGCAACTTTCAGAACTGCACAATATTCAGGAGCACCCAGAACCTCCCCAGAGCCTTTTGGGGCTTATTCAAGGGTTTGTACTTGGTGCAAGATTGTGCCTCCTTCTGACCAATGCACTTCTCCACCTATTTCAATAAACAGACATTATAATATCTCCCTTTACACTATAGGAGAACTGGGGATGCACAAATCATCAGAAATGGCAGAAGAAGCAACTGTTTAACTCCTTTTATCTGTGGATTACACCCACCATAGCCATGAAGGAAATGGGACACCTAAATTCCCCTGAAATTTGGGCCTTGGTAACTCAAATCTCACTGCTTTCAGAAATAGATTTTTGTTTCTACTATTGCCTGCATGCTTTTGAAATGCAGAATGACACTATAAATAATAAAGAAATACTTGAAGACAAGTAATGAGTCAGAATTTCCTCACCCCTTCTGCCTGCTTTCAGATGCATTGGAATGATAGAAATTGTATTTGGAAGAACAAGAGCTTAAAGTAGACATGGTTTGTGGAAATGCACAACTGCTAAGTAATTATTTATGCAGCCACTCTGAAATGTTTCTGTAGTGTGTTCTCTTTACAAAGAGCAGCACAAATAATTCAAAGATGAACCAAAAATTCCACATGGCTGGGGGTCATTCCTGGATGCATCTGCCTCTGGATTCTCCCTGCAGTGGTGATCGATGCCATCCTGTAGAAGCATCAGAAACCCTCAGGCAGAACAGCAAGGACACCCTTTCCTTTTGGCCTCTACATCTTGGGTCAATATCCAGAATATCACAACGCTTGACAAAAATTATCAACCAGCTCTAACCTTCAGTACTGTTAAATTGCTCTGCAACACTCTCATCTTTCCATTCCTTGTCTGTCCCTTGACTCGTTCTGGATGATCTGCAAACTCTGCCACTGCAATGTCTCCTTTTCCAGATAATTTCTGTGCTCTTAAACAACACAAATCACTGTATAAATCCTTGAAAACATCTACTGGTAAAATGTTCCCCACGGAAATCTATTTCCACACTGATGTTTCAATCATTTCTAGTGAAGGAAACATTTCCTCTCAGTAGAGAAACCCATATATGGTTTATTGATCAGATTTATCTACACCTTTGGCTTCTCCACAGATCTTAATACATTTAGGAAATATGATGTGCCTTAAAAAGATCCATGTTGACTGTTCACTTCATGACTGTTCCAAAGTTTATCTATTCCAGTGACTGCTACAGCCTGGCTTGCACTGATTGTCTGGTGGAGGAATGGCACTCTGTGGGCTGTAGTTCCAAATGTTTTCAAGTCTTTCTGGGGTGCTTTTTAAAAAGAATGGGAAGGATGAGATGCTCAAATTCCAGAGCAAGTGAAGTCAAGGTGTAGGAGTAGTTATGGGCCACAGTCAGGAGTTAATTCCCAGTTTGAACTCTCTATAAACTTGCTCTTTCCTATTTTATAATATTCATTTTTTCTCTTTTGCTCTCGATCTATTTCTTCTGACACTTCATTTGGAGCTGCTCCTTCAGACTCCTGTCCCCTTCCTTCAGTGAGAATATCTGCAGTGTGGCACAGCCTCCCTTCTTTCTGAAACACTTGCAGTATTTACTGGTAGTTTAAAGTTTTCCATTTTGACAGGACTTTCACTTTTTTAAGGGAGGTTGGGGCTTATGAAGAGCTCTCTTTGTCTTTTTGATCCTCCAAGAGAAGTAGAATTGTTTGTATGAATTGCTTGCCAGGTATTTGGTTGTCATCCAGATCTATGAAACTCAAAATCTCCTGACTGTAAATTCATGACTGAAACCAACAGCAGATCCTGCTCCTAAATTATTGCAATGAGATCATTTCTCTCTCTCTTCAACATAACAATTTCTTACTTTGAAAGCCACTGCATAAGGGTCTACATGGTTCATTATACAAGCAACAGGGAGTCTCTCCTTGACACAATGAAGGACACAAAATGACAACTGAGCTATATTTTGCCTCTAGTCTTTGATTTAAAAAGCTGACGGGAAAATTTTTGTCTAGTCCAAAAAATCTAATTAACTCTGATGTCCAATAAAACTTTTAGAAAACTGTTCTTTTGAAAAGCACGTGAAGCAGAATTTATTTTTTGTTCTTGGCTCTGCTGCACAGGACTGGATTGTACCTGTCCCCATCTGCCATAAATTTTACACACCTCTGCTTACACATAAGTTATCATCAGGGAACAGGTGCTTCGTTTGTTCCCAGAATTAAAAGGCTGGTCAGGATGGGAGTTTTCAACATCAAAAATGTGGTCAAAGCTCATTTTTTAGTGCATGATAAAAAGAGCTGGGGGGCACAAACAGCAGCAGCAATTCCTGAGCTCACAGCAGGTGACTCTGAACCACATCTGCATCTCTTCAGAGGAAGAGTTTGGAATTGCCAAGCTTTGTGGAATCTTGGAGAATAAATACAATCAATTTTCTACTATTTACAAAAGTAACTTTCTAGTACTTACAAGGAACATACTTCATCAGTCATCCCCTAAAGGAAACAATATGTGGTTTTTAAGATTTCTCATTAACAGATAATTACACTTTTTTTTTTCCAAAGCATTACTGTTTCATTATTGTGTTTTTAAATTATTATTGTGGGTTTTTTAAAAGAAAAAAGAATATGATTTATTAACTAATAATTAGAATTCTCATAAGAAAATTACTTAATGCAGTAATGATAGTATAGGAGTTTGAAGAAAATAATCCGTGTATAGTAAATTTTATTAATTCAAATTAATTTTCATGTTCCAGTGACCCTTAGCAAATTCAGGTTTGCCCAACAGCACAGTAACACTGGATGGAGTTGATTCATTGTATTTTCCTATTTGCAACTTTCAACCTGTTCTGCATTGCCCATTTTGCTGTTTGAAATTCATACAGAACTCACAGTTTTTCTTTTATGTAATTAGCAAGTTGCCCACTGCAGATGCTATTCCTTCCATGTGACTGATTTAACCCTTATTCTGACCCTACAGCAGGTTCTTTAGGAACATTTAAGTAGAAAAGGATCAGTTGAGGACAGGCTGTTTTGCTGAACACCTGATTCTTTAGTCTGATCTCCTGAAAAAAATAACATTTAAATGATCCATTTAAAGTATTTTAGTTATTTTGAACCAAATTTGACCAAAACCATCCAGCATACAAGGTTCCTAGAAGTTCCACAAAAACTGGAGCAATGCAGACTGAAAAGATCTTTTGGCACGTGTAGGGACAGAAGGGAAGCAGGAATTTCCATTTTTCTCATGCATATTCATTGCCTGCTCGGGTCAACTGCGGCGCCAGGATTTGCTCCCTTTTATCCCAGCTGGAAATGTCAGGAGGCAGAAAATAACCCCAGTGGTGCTGAGGAGATTATTTGGGGTCATTGTGCTCGAGGTGCTATCATGGATAAGAGCACCTGGGTTTGTTGCAGGGAACAATTATTTGTAGGAATCCAGCTTTCATCACTTCAATTATCATGAAATACTTGTAATATATTGTAAATCAGGCTTAGGCATGAATATGAATTCTGTTAAATTAATATAGTCACTGAATTCAAGTTGTAGCCCAGCTCAGCTACATCTACACTGCCCTTTTTTTTTTTTTTTTTTTTCAATTCTAATGAGTAAAAAATATATTAAGACACATGTTATTGGATTATAGGGATCACTACTACTTTCAATTTCTGGACTTCATTGTTGAACAGATTCCTATTATCAAATCCATTCTCAAGCTCAATTGGAAATGTAACTTAATAGTTTTCATCCATGCTTTGTAGAAATGAAAAGAAAAAATTCTGAAGCTGTTTGAACCTTGATGAAAATCCTATTTTCCAAGTGCACTTTAAAATTTTCCCTAAAAACATATTGAACAAAATAGAGTTTGATACCTACATGATCAGCATGACTCACCCTTCCCTCAAAGGGTCCTTTTTTCCCCCAGCAATCCCCCAGGAGGGTTAGCCTTATCAAAATTATTATCAAAATTATTTTCCCACTTGGATGGGGGAATTTCTGCCAGCTTTCATGTGCTTGGGGTCAGGCAGTGATACAGGAAGGTGAAATGCTTCAGTGCACCCTCCCAGACTCCGTGCTGAGGGATGAGCACGAGCTTACAAAGACTCAGCTTAAACTGCAGCTCAAGCTAAAGAACATTACTGAGATAATGCCCCAGCAAAATCATGCAGATATTTTAACAGTCACTTCAATTCTTAGACAGAATCTGTATAAATATTTATCCCATGTTATCCACCTGCTCTTTGGGAACACGAAGCAGATGGAAACAGGGCAGGAAAATCAAGGATGGAAGAGCAGCAATGAAATGGGCACCTGTGGATAGAAAAGCAGCTGAAACTCAGAGCCTTTCCAATGGCAGTGAGAAGAACTCACAGCAGCAACTTATAGGTTAAAATGGAAGAAAAACACCTACAAAGCCAACAGCACTGACCCAGAGGAGAGCTCATGAAAGTCTGGATAGATGTACAATTCTGTAATCATTTACTGCTGTGCATCTCTGGAATGGAGAGAGATATATGTGTATATTATGTGTATATAAATACAGGATGGAGGGCACAAGTCCTGTGTTTAAATCCCAGATGTGTAAATGCTGATAATCACCAAGGCTTCAGAAACAGCCTGAGAAATTTTAAGGAACATTGTGGCCAAACCAAAAATCAAAGCTCTAGCTAAGTTAAATACAGAACTTTGAAAGCAGGTTAATCCAAAAGTACAGTCCTCTGAATTCTTAATTTGCCTTTGTTTAAGCAAAGTTTCAGTGGCAGAAAGTGACTTTTCTCTTTGTGAGTCATTTTAGAGAAAGTGGAGTGGTCAAACTAAAGTCTTCTCTTCCAAAGCAAAAGAAAATTGCTTAATAGAGGAGTTTGGATAATTAAAAATTTTAGGGCAACAATGAATCATTGATTATAATGAAATAATTCACATTTCTATATATTTGACCCTGAAAGAAAAATAGGTCCACAGAGTAGAATGACATTAACTTCAAAATTAGGTATTCCAGAAATCTTTTCCAACCTCAACATTCCACAATTCTACCCTGTAGACCATGGCTTACTCAGTCCATTTCTGAATTCAGCCAACAGGGCTGCACAGTAAATGATAAAGATGATAAACCAGAAAGGTTAAAAAAGGTGCCTTTAGAGGGCAGCTGGAAAAGAGCACCAGATGTTTTGGAAATGAGAAGGGAAAATGTTTCCTGAATTAAAACATAGCTGCCATTATGGATAATGGCATCATACTCCTTTATTCACCCTATTGATCTCTTGCTATACATCACCCTAAAATGCAAGAAAAAAAAACCAAAAAAAAACAGCCCAGGAATCATCCATGTATGATAAAAGCAAGGGCAAAGCACAAAAAGGTTAAAATTCTCCTCAATTAATCACTGAAGAGAATCAGCAGTCCAAGAGAAGGAAGAAAATTACTGTTGTTCCCTGAGTGACAGCTATTTACTCCACCTTACAGATGAGCCATATGTAATATATATAATTTTTCCTTCTGGAAATGCTCTGCCAGCCATCTTTACTTAATACCATTTTAACAAGCCACAGCTGGCAATATCAAATTTGTTGCCAGACCAGTCTGCAAAATGCCTTTATTAAAGTCTTTCATTAATGAAAGCACCAAGGTTGACAGTGTGACAGTATTTAGTTTGTAAATTGGCAGGGATAAGTTAATTTTGTTCCTAAAATGTCATTCACTTGGATATTGCTTTATATTGTATTATAAACTTGCTAACAACTGAGTGTATAACAAGAAACCAGAGGAATTATTTGGAATGGAACAGGAAAACAATCACATTTGAAGCAGTATGAATCAGTTCACAGCTATCAAATAAATATCTTAATTGATTTAAAGGAAGCTCTGTGGTTGTGCTCCCTCCCCTGAATTTGATATTATGCAGTTTTTATGTTTTACTGGTAACATATTAACACAGTACTCTGCTAAATAAAGCTGGATAAGTCTGGTGCATCTCTCATCCCACTTAAATTAAAGTGTTACTCTAAGTAGATTTGTAGGAAGAAACTTTACAAATTAAAGGGACTAAGCAAGCAGAAATCCTGGATCCAAACATCCTGTTCTACCAAGCCAAGATTACAGAACCAGGCTCTACATCTTATTAAGTTTAAAATTTGGCCCTACTAAGAATGCAGACCAAGTTTCTGCTCAAAATTTTACATTCAATAAGAAAACAGATTCTGGAAACTGGGCAGATTGAGTGGTTATTCCAAACAACTGAATTAAAACAAGACAGAAAGAAAGGCAAGGTGGAAAAGAACTTCCCATCCACAAACTCAGGATAATTGGATCCTTTTAGAAGACTGTAAAGATGAAAACCATCAAAATCAGTCTGGAGCCATGAAAACCTGAGGGAATGGAGTTAGGGAATGACAAGATTTGTTCTCCACCCCTCCAAGGGGCTTTCTGGCTGCTGCTGTCAGTGCCACTCCCCATTCACAGTAAAACCAGGTACAGACTCACACCCCACAAACCTCAGCCTGGGAGGTCATTTTGGGTGAGAAACTGGAACAGGCCTGGACTTTTAGGGAGATGCTTCAGGTTTGTTTTTTCATAGGTGATTATCATTAACCATTTCAGAAAAGCAACATCATGGAAAGGTGTCTAGCATTGGGTATCATCAGGTGACATGGTTGTTATGTCTGAAAATAATCCAAATATTTTAGATTTGATCCTACAATTAAGTGAAAATAATCCAAACATTTTAGATTTGAACCTACAATTAAGTTAGTGGGCCAATGAAAAATTACTTGCCAGGGTTTTATTTCATCTTACTTGTTTTACACAGGCAATTTTCTGGCAGGACAGACTTTTTTCTCACCTCTACCTTAATTTGCAACACAGTTTAAAATTATCAACTTCTGAAACCAAAGTTAACACAAAGTGTGGCAGTTAAACTGCAGCATACTTTGCTGAACAGCTTTAGAGCAGAAAATCTCTTCTGTTTGCTGCTTTCCTTCAGGTCATTAACATGATTTATTATGAAGCAGGAAATTAGGTACTGGATATATCAATATTGTTCAGAAAATTCGATTGCATCATTGCCATAGAACTGCTTTATCTCCAACAAACTTGTAACCATAGTAACTAGATTAGAAAGTACACCTCAAATGTTTTAAAATTCTTTTTATTCTTATTAGCAACACCAAAGACTGGAAAATAATGGTAAATTATTATTTTCCAGTTTTTCAAGGTATTTGCAATTCTTGTGTGATTCTTCTGAAAGTCCTAAGTAAACAAGTGTATTCTAACAAATTTTTTTCAATAAAATTCTATCAGCTGAAAGAAAACAAATGTGTTCTGCTGGAATTGTTATGTGAATGTCAGTATTCTTAAAAAAGAGAAGGTTGAAGAGAGACCTCTCAGAAAAAGCAACAAATTTGAAGTGCTGTTTTCACTTAATAGTTTGTTAGGACATCAAATACATATCCTTTAATGAAAATTAATATGCTGTAGCTTAATAATTTATGTACTTGCAGTGAAAGCCCTTTAATTTAATGGAGTGCTGCTCCTTTCATTACTTTCCTTGCTGAGGTATGTTGGTGCTTTTCCATGAAGGTCAGGACTGTGCCTTTCCTCCACACCAGCCATGAATTTAATCAGCTGTTAAACTCTGACATCTCTAGCTGCCCCCTCAGGCCCAGCCCAGCAGGGTCTCACACATTTTCAGGACCACCAGAGTGGGAGGAATTTTCGGGGTTTCTGCTCTGTCAGATGCAACTGCGATCACAGATTTATCAAATGTTGTGTTCCCTCCTCAGTACTGCTGTTGGAAAGTAATTCCTCTTCTCTGGGTACCAGAAACTTTTCTTTTTATCTTATGCCAAAATTTATATTCATTAGTTATTACACCAGTGTATTCCTTTTGCTTAAATCATCTGGATTTACAGAAAATGCTTGTGCTAGGCCCAGCAAATTGAGCTCATATAT
The DNA here is from genome assembly GCA_020086605.1 of Lanius collurio. Lineage (NCBI taxonomy): Eukaryota > Metazoa > Chordata > Aves > Passeriformes > Laniidae > Lanius > Lanius collurio. Next base: position 6,663,764 of record JACBWW010000023.1, on the reverse strand, counting down.
ATTTCTGCCCAGTCTTACTGTTGCTCTACCATAACATGATTTTTCTCTAAACCCAATCTTTTTTTCTTGATAGATTGGAAAGAACTTTATTTATTGTCTAAGTACTATTCATAAATAACACCCTTCTCCACCTGTACACTTTTTTACCCTGTTTGCTTCTTGTTTCTATATCCTCATCTCTGGATATGCCTTTCCCACGTGGAATTACAGATATATTTTAGCAGAATGCTCTCCTTATAAGCCATCAGACAGATCTAAGAAATCAGAATTCCTTGTGCCTCTGTAATTCCATCTTCTGTCTGACCAAGTTCCTCACACCCTTCTTCAGCTGTCACCAAAATATTCTCATCTTCTGGACAAGTCAGAATTCCTGCTGATGACCACATCCTGTTTTCTGAGCACAGCACAATCACTGCATTTGACATGGTAAAGATTTAAAAGCAAGTAAATTGATATTAAAACATAATTTTTAAAAACCCAGTAGATTTTTCCTGTAGACCTCTGTCTAATTCCATCATAACAAATACATTCTCTTGCTTCCCCACGATTTTTAGTAATTGGAGCAAAGATTCAGGCCAAGAACTGGGATTCAGACCTTTCCCAGCTGAGCAGTGGATAAGTAGTCACACAGATCTCTCTCGTGGTGTTGGAAAAGTTTTGAGGAGTTGCTCCTCTCTCTGCCCATCACTGTCTCCTGTGTGAGCACACAGTGTAATCTTCCAGGCTTGGACACCCAGCCTGGCCAGGTCCTTTCCTCCTCCCCTTCTCTTCAGACTCCATCCCATTTTCTGACTAATTTTCCTGTGGAACCAAAGCACTTCTTAATTCAGCTTTTATTTCACTGTTGCTCCTCTCCTGTGTTTCTCATGTCTTCCTCTAACCTATGAACCTTCTCTCTAGGTTCTCTTCCCAGCTTGGTAGATCACGATCATCTCTTTTGCCACTTCAATTTTTTGCCTTAAGTTTGACATTTTTTACAGCTGCTTCTTCAGTCCAGGAAAATTCTCTTCTGTGAAGCCTATAATTTATTGTATATAAATAGTTGCACTAAGATAGCCACTCAAAAATAGCAAACTTCCAGCAGCTTTTTACATCCAGTTTTCTTCAGCTTCCTCCCCTCTTTAAGAGTTTGTCTATTGCTGCTTTAACAGACAAGATGCATTTTCTCTTTGCCTTAAGTTCACACCTCAAAGGAAGAAAAAAACCTCACTTCCTCATAGATCTTAAAGATTTTACAAGCCTGGACTACTTTTAGTCTTGAGTTTTTGCTGGGGTCAACCCTGCCATGTAACTGCAGCTAACAGCCAGATCAGAGGCAGGAAGTATAGATAGTTTCTGATCCAAAATACCTGCTTCATCCCCATTCCTCTTACAAAAAGAAAAACCAGAAATATAACCATAAAAAAAAAATTCTTATGGGAAAAAAATAAAGTTTTGTGATTAATTTATCCAGTAATTTCCTGCTGTCTCCTCTGTAGCTCTCTCTGTGTTCTGCCCTTCACTGAGCATAAAATGTCCTGCCAACTTTCACCAGGCCACTCATGGCTTCCAGATTTTACATGCTAACAATTACAATACTCCTTCTTCTGCAGGACAATCCCTTTAAACGACAAAATAGAATCCTTGATTCACCATTTGTCCATCAAGAACATGCAGGGCAAATCCTCAGAGCCTGGATGAACAAAGTCCCACTTTGCAGGTGTCCTTCTCTTCTAATGTGTGGGAAAAGAGCTGGGATTTGTTGACCATCTCCACAATTCCCTTCCTGTTCTCTGAGCTCTGCATTTAGTGTGAGGATTAAATTTCAAAAAGCACCATCATCACCACAGTTGCCAAAAGATTGTTGTGTAGATACACAGAGCCACCACTCTAAGTCAGTCTTAGAAAACCTTTCCATGGTGTAGTGGAGAATAACCTGTCAGTGTAAGTACATAATAATCCTGCATCCCACTGTTTTGTACTTCATTTGATTTGATGTGGACAAATAAACTGGAAAAGTAACATATGGAGAGAGACTGAAAACTGAATATCATATCCCTGTGCTCTATCAGCAAGAGCTAAACAAAACACATCAATAACAGTCAAGAGTTGTAGCCTGGGCCATCTGGTCACAAAGGCCCACATTACCCTGATTGTATTAAAATATTTTATTCTCAGTGTTTTCCCTCAGGCATGAAGCATGATTTACAAAATCTTAAATCCTGCTAAAAGGTGAGATTTCTCCACCTAAAAACACAGCATGTCTATGATAGTTATTTAATTAAGACTTACCCTAGTGAAAGGTGTGGAAATGGTGAGGCAACAATCCAATTCCTGAGTGGGGATGCTGGAAAGCCAGTAACAGCACAGAGAACAGACTCTACCCATGTACTCCCTTGTTAAGCTAAATACTAATTGGAGTTTCTGTAATTAATTCGAACAAAACAGTGTTTCCACTTGTCCAGTGCAGTGTCTCCTTCCTGAGATATATTTATACATATATGACCAAACTTCATGAATGAAGTCCTCTAAAATCCCTATTTTTTTTCCTTATGGCATTGTTTCCTAGCTGTGAGATAAAACTCAATTAATTGTTCTCCCCTTTCTGTGTATCTGCCCTGCTCCCCACTAAGTGCTAATCAGCATTTCACCTGTGGGCTGCTGCAATCACTTCCAAACAACCTTGTGCAACTCCAGCCAACACAGCATGGGGTGGAAAGCAAGAGGAAGTCAGGAGAGGTGAATAAACTACACTAGGAATTTGCTAAAGCAGGGGAAAGAAAGGGAAAATAAGAAAGAAAGGGGGAATGAGAAAGAAAGGGAAAAGAACAGCCTGGAAACCACTTCCACTGAACAGCCAAACAGTACCACGTGGCTGTATCAAACAGAACAGTCATATCTGAAATTATCACTATCATCCTCTTCATTCAGCCAGGACAGCTTCATATTCCTTCTCATTTCTGAAATTCTATTTTAACATGCAATTTATTCATTCTCTGATGTTTTGTCTCTTCCCCAAAACACCACAGAAAGCACAGTTAATCTGCAGTGTCCTTCTGCAAGGATCACAGCAGAGCAGAGAGGGCAAAGCTGAGGTTCAAGTCCATGTCCACAAAAGCTGTGGTCCATCAGTCCATGAGGTGCCCTGCTGAGGCTTCTGAAACTGAGCCCCAAAATATTTGGAAAGAGGAAATAAACACATTCCTCACACCTTGCAGAAGTGAACAACTGAGTGATTGTTTTTTTAGATTCATGGAGCCATGGAAGGTTGACAATAACCATCTAAATTTGAGGAAAGGAAAGGAACAACTTTTCCTGCAGTTTGTGCAGGATCTGAAACAGGTACAGGAACAGCACTCAGGGTTAGTGCAGACATTCACTGTGGTTAGGAAGACCTCAGAGAGTACCTTATGAAGATCTGTGACAAGTCAAAAAGATTTGAAATAATTGCTTTTAATTTCAGCATTGATTTTGACTGAATTTCTTCCCTACCATCAGTATGCCTGAGAATCCAAACCTTTTTATTTATGCTGTGTTCAACATTCAGTTGCAAATTACCACAGTTGACCTAGAATATGTCATTCCATTATTTTAAACACCTGTAAAATTTTTTGTCTCCCCTGACACATACATAATCTCTCTTTCTATTTTCAATAGACTCCAGCCAAATTAATCATCTGGATACCTAAATTAGAGCTATGATGGAAAAAAACCCATAAAGGATTGTAAAAATTATGACAGCTCCAAGTATTTCAAGGTGCTGATCACTTGCAGCTCCTATAATTTAAACATTAGTTGAGGACAGGATTCTCAGGGCCTTTGAAACACAGCCTGCCAGATGCTCTCACATTTCTGTGTTTGTACATCCTCTAAGGCCCTGTGAGCCCCAAGCAGCACTTCAGGAAGGGGAACAAATCAGGACAAGATGCCAGGAAAACACTGCAGCACAAACAGGGCTGGGTTTGTCTCCTGGTGCCTCAGGAGCCTCAGTCACCAGAACTCTCCTACTAAATTCCCAGTAAAAAATTCTTAATGAAGGAACTTCTGCAGAGTGACTCACACTGCCTGAGATCCAAAAATTCAGTGTTCACAAGCGGAAGGAATGGAAGAGAGCAGGAAGAAATCTGGGATATTACTACCAATTTGATAGGCACTGCAGAACTATAAGAGTAATAGATCGATTACTTAATATCAAAATTTAATTCAGTTTTTGTTGACTTACCTTGCCAACTGATCTGGGGAATGGAGGTCTTTGATTTTCAGGAATTAATATTGGAGTTGCCAAAATAGCCCTTTTTTGTCTTGGAATTCCAAGGTTGCCTTCTAGTTTAAAGATTTCCTAAAAAAGAAAAAGACCAGTTAAAAAAGCTTCTAAATAATCAGTCTCTATTCCCTTTCCCTGCATCTTTAGTCAAAATTACCATGAATCACCAGTTTCTAAGTTTAGTATTGTACATTTTCCAGCAATTAGTGATAATATATCAAACCCTGTATTTAATCTCTCAAGTTGCTGCACTTATTTCAGTAACTGTAGACAGCCCACATTCATTTTGTACTCATGTAAACAAGTTCAAAACCTAGGAAGGTGTGTCTGGAATCCTTACCTGATGACTGCCTAAATCATAAGCCTTAAGCAAGGTCTGGCTTACCTCAGATACTTGCACAAGACCAATAGAAAGCCAAACTTTACATAATTTTCACATCATCCATACTCAGTCACTTCTCAGCCCAGGCTTTCAATCAAACAGAATTCAGAGTGAATTTGCAAACACAGTCTGCAGGTAATGAACTCACAATAAACACCAAAAGCTTGTAACTTCAAATTAGACACCAAAACCCAGGAGTAAATTAAAATATGAGCTAGTAGGTTATTGCTGTTGGGTGTTTTGTGTTGGGGTTTGCTTTCTCTTAGAGAAAACTTCATGCTGTGCTGTCAGAACAAAATAGAAGTGGTTTATACACAAGACTTCTTTTTCTGACACATTTTCTGGAGTGTTTGTTTCTATCTGAGCTTCAGTGAGCTCAGCACTTTATGAGCTACAATGAACTCTCCACAGTGGCCTCTGGCCCCTGGAAAGCTCTGCCCACCACACCTTGGCTCCCTTCCCTTCTGTGCTCTGATCCCCTCAGTGCTCTCCCCGCAGGAGCTGCAGTTTCCCAGAGACCCCCCCTCCTTCCTTTGCTTCCTCCTGCAGTGTCTGCAGTTCTCTTCTCCAAGCACAGTTACTACCAAGGGCAAAAAAACCCTCTCCCTATCTCCCAAAGCTCTCCCCATGGTCCAAGCCTTCTTTTGGAATTGAAAGATACAACAAAAATCCCCACAAAACAAACAAACACCCACAAACAAATAAACCAAAACAAAACCGACTAACCAAAAACCCAACAACAACAAAAATATACAGATTTGTAGTGTATTGGGAACTGTGGAACTGAAAAAATATTTCAATCACTGCTTTTCATCAGGTTGTCATGAGAGTTTTATGAAAAATCACAGGTTGGATCAACTGTCTAATTCCAATCAGGCAGTTATAGCCCACAGATAACACTTTGCTCTCTAAATGTAGAAACTCCAAACCCCATGTTGCCATTTTAATAACTGAGTCTTCATTACATAAGGAATGCTCCATTCCAGGGCTGTAATTTTATAAAACTTCAAAGCTGAATGAGTTTCCTTGGTGGCACAATGTGGATCCATCAGCCAAGAGCTCCACAGGCTGCTCCTGCCTCCATCTGTTCCAATGCCTCCTGTCTCGGGAGCCTCTCACCAGCAAAACTCTGCTCTGCCTCCACGGGCTTTAGCATCATTTCTCAAGTTTGACAACAAACAGCAGCAAGGGAAACTCAAGTTTTCACCAGTTTGCTTTAGTCATGATAAAGTCAAAGAGCAGTGGGAACCGTGCAGAGAATCTCTTCTCACAATGTTGCCAATTTTCATAACTTTTTAAGGCTCCCCCTGGTAGAGTTCCCAGCTCTCCCAAAGGCTTTGCCATTTCTCTCTAATCTTTCAGTCTGAAGGTCACTCGGGTCCCCATTTTTGTCTTTCAATTCCTCTCCCAAGAGAATTTTCCTTAATAAAAATTCATGAGAAAGTTCAAGATAAAAACATTTGAAGTGTCAAACGAAAGGAGCTGAATTCTGTCCAGAGCCAAATGCACCAAGCAGGAAAGCTTCCAAAATCACTTACACTGCAAACACAGATGGGCTGCCACGCGCCCGAGATGGTCCTGAGGAGCAACGGTGATGTCCCCAAGGATGTCCCCAAGGAAATCCCAGTTCTTAGCTCAGCAGCAACAACATTTATCCAAGCACACCTTTCACTCCTGCTCCCACTGTCATGGGCTTCCTTCAGCTCAGGAGATGTAAGGCAGAGCTCCCAGGTCTTTGCAAATGGAAACCACATCCAGATCTGCTTATCTTTGTGTCACAGAAAGGTTTGGATTGAAGGGGGCCTTAAAAGGCCATCTGGTTCTCCAGCAGGGACCTCATCCTCCACATCACTTTCCTCAGAGTCCCGGCCAACACGACCCTGAATGTGTCACATTCCTTTCTGTGAGAGGTTGAGGAGCAAAAGGGATTTCTAGATTGTTCAATCTCTAGGTCTCACAGTTCTGGTAGTCATAGACCCATAAGCAATTAACTCATCACTTTCTCAAGACAGGTTTCCCTTCCATTTTCCCAAAAGTTCTCAAGTGGAAGGAAAACTCAAGCTATATTCAGCAAGTCATTAATATGAAGTGAAGTTCTAAAGGAAAGCAGAAGGGTGGTAAGGCTTAAGGCCTTTAAATCCAGATTTCTGAGCAGAAATTCAGAACAAAAAAAAAGTAAATAAAATTATTGTCTTTTGTTTCTAAGACAATTATCCTGTTTCATGGAGAAGGAACTTCTGCAGATTGGACACAAAATATAAGTATTTCTCTGAGTGTATTTCACACTGTTAATACTTCAAATCTCACTGTGTTTTTCTAAATAGTGATTTCTTGGTGATGATTTCTTTCTTATCATCCCTTGGTGTCTAACAGCAATTACTGATTAAATGAGCAGCCCAAAGCCCCACTAGGGAACTCAGGCAAGCAGAGGAGAAGAAAAGGTCAAGAGTACTTCACCAACACGTTGAATAATTCACTGCTGTTTGTGGTTATCATAATGATTTCCTCATTTGTAAAGAACAGGGAAAAAGGAAAAACATTTTGCTTAATGCCAAGAAGCTGGAACTGCAGGTTTGAGTCTCATGCAGTGTAAAACAGAAGCCAAGGGATCTGAAATTCCACGTGCACTGAACACACGACTCAACAGTTAAGGCACTTGAGAACCCTCATCCATAGATGGATATATTGTATATATAATATGTTTTACTGGATTCACCTCTTCAATTTCTTGGAGAAGCGACTCACAAGGCATTTAAAATTACTCCAGATAGAGCTGGTAATTTTGTTTGAAATTTTCTTAAAATATCAGACTGACACTATCATAGGAGTCGTCTTTTGGAGCTTTCCATGAGTGAACCCCACAAAGGAGTTCTCCACCATCTTTGCTGGAACCAGTTGATCAAAGACTGCAGAGGCCACAACAACCCCAACAGTGCCAGGAGCTTGGAGAGGTTGGAATGGCCTGTCCCAGCTGGATGTGTCCCCCCAGCCCCCAGAGGGAGGACAGCTGTGCTCACATCTGCTTCTCCCACAGCTGCTGCCTCGTATGAAAGACAGAAACATAAAGGTGTGTGCCCACAAACACCCATCCAGAGGCAGAATTTAAAATGTATATAATATCATGAATATATGCCTACCTAACAAAAGTGCATCAAAAATAAAAATCTAAACTTTTTGACTGTTTTGCTGTGTTTCTTTAAGCAAAAGTGGTAGGTGAGAAATCCTATCAGGTTGATTATTTTTACTGCTTAACCACAATCCCATATTTGTGATCATTATATTTCACAGGGTCAATGAAATACACTTTTCATGGTCAGTAGACTATGATCAGAATCCAACTATCAGTTCACTGCCACGATTTCATTACCAACTTTTATACCCTCTTTTTGACTTCCTTAATTTCCCCTTCTAGACATGGAATCAGCTCAGCCATAATTTAGCTGATTCCCTGGCAATAAAGTTTGATTCTCTTTTCACAATAAACAAGCACCAAACGCTGCCTCCTCATTTTTCCAACATTTTAATTTGATATGTCTCAACTTTAATTAAGAGATGCCAGTCTTCCCAAACTACAAAACCAGACAAGCTGCAATTTCCCTTCATCCCTCAAGAACTCTCCTCTTTGTTTTGGTTTTCTTTTTTTTCACCAGGGCTTCTTGCAGAGCTTGAATATTTGAATGAATGACCCAGTCACTCTCCAGCAGCACAAACCATTACTCTTGGCAAAGAAAATTTCATTAGAACTTGTCATGGGAATAAGGTGGCTGAATTCTGGTATCAATTTGTCACAATAAGGGTTGGAAACACCACTGGAGTGGCAATCTGTAATCCACTATGGTGACCAGAAAAGTGCTTGAGTTTCTTGTCATTTATTTGGTTTTATATAGTAAGGTTGATGGTATAAAATGGGGTCAGTCCTAAATACAAAAAATAAAATTAATTGGATGCTTGTTGCAAGCAAAATTCATTTGAAATAGGGAATGGGATGTGGTAATCTGAGGTATATTGGTTTTCCTACAAAATAACATCTCCCCAAAATGCTGAAAAACCTCCAACACAGGAGAACTTAAAGGAATAATTTTTATATAATTCTCAACTGAAATTTTAAATCATGCTGTAATATTAATTCCTTTATGTATGTTATTTCTATCAACCGACTACTGTTATTATCAGCAATATTGAAGATAATTATTTCTAAAGTATGTGCCAAACCAGAAACAATATTTTCTTATGTTGGTAGTAAGACTAAAACATCTAAGAAATGCACTGCAACTTTACTCAGAAGTTAATGAACAACTGTTTAAACAAATAATGAACTCAATGAATAAATTTAAGAAATGGAAAGGTCAATGACATTCACACAAACATCTGCTCAAAAGTAGTCTGTCCTCAATGTCCATAAAAGTCACCCAAGAAATCACTTTGTGTGCTTGGGAAGAACAAACCCAGCTAAAATACAGCTGGAGAAGGGAAATTGGGTAATTCAGAGAACAAAAACCTCCAGGCTTGTGAAGTAGGGTCAGATACAACATCTGGGTCAGGGAAATTGCTGGTGGAACTTGATTTAATTGATCTGGGTGTTTGTACCCCTATAACCGTGCCAGAAGGGGAGGGGCAGAGCCTCACACTGTCCAAGCTGATATATCCATTAACTGAGGAGATACCTGATAATCTCAGCCCTCAGCTGCCCTCCTGGGCCATCCAGCTGCCTGGGCCAGAGGTGCTCTGATAGGATGGAGGCTCCTGTTATCTTTAGAATAGTCAAGAACACAGGTGAACAAAGTTGTTCTGGCTCAAACCATTTGGTCACGTGTAAATCAGAACTATTTTAGTGCTAATACATTCTAGAGTATTTTTTTATGCATAGGTGACAAAAACTATGATGGAGATACAGCTGAATTTTTGCTTTGTGAAATAATTCATTCAATTATAGCCCTGAATTTCTGCAGTATCTTTTGTGATGGAAATGTCCTGTTTCTATCCAAATATAAATTTCATTTATCTACACACCTGCCTTATTCTGTGACAGGGAAAAGTTTTTCTAAGATGAAAACAAAGTACCATTGACTTTACTTTAGCCATGGGAGTTACCTGTACCGAGAATAATACATTCTTCTTTTAAATTAACATTTCATGCTTTTTTGTCATCATTTAGAGAATGTTATTCTCATTTTGAACTATGTGTGAATCACCTCCTCTTACAGGAAATCTCATATTGGTTCAACACTTCTCATTAAATATAATGAGGTGTCCCTTATACACAAACAACCAAATATGCCCTGACCGCCTCATCCATCAAACAGCACTGGAAAACAGGTTTAAGGAGGAAGACAATGGCTGACCTTCTGCCTCTGTCTTCACCAGGATACATTAGCAACACATCACTTATCACTGGTAAAAATACCCTTTTCTCCATCTCTGCTGTGCTTACACTTGTTACAAAGCAAATAAAACCAGACTGTTTTTACAGCTTGCCAGAAGAAATGAAAAATTCCTTAAGCTGTCCCAAAACCCTCAGCACCTTAAATAATGTGACTGAAATAAGGAAAGCATTTGTTGATGTCATTGCTAAGGTATAAAATTCTTAAGAAAAGTGCCCTGTAATAAAACTTTACATTAAAAATAGGGGGTTTGGGGTTGGTTTTTCTTTTCTCATTTAGTGAAATCATCTGCTTTTGGGTTAGATACCGAATTGCTACTGAAAATAGTACCAGAAACACAGCAGAGATCTGAAGTAATTAAAATCTTTCAAAAATGTGATTATTTTGATTCTTAACCAAAGCCACGTGGAAAATACATTGCACAGCACAGACACAAGTCCTTAACTTCTTACTCTCAATATTCCTTCTCTCAATATTCCACTGAGGGGACTAATTTCTCTGCTTATATTGGAGGAACCAGAAACTCAAGAGAGCCCCTTTAATACCCACCAAGGAGAAAGAACACAGAGAGCACGTATCTCAGTTCTAGGGCAAGATAAATCAGTCAAAGAAGAATTTTTGGTGGGGTAATAACCAATGTGAAGTCACAAAATCTGCAGATCAGTAGCACACAAATGACAACTCCAAATGTGGAATAACACAAGCAGCCATGAACAAGCAGTTCCATGTTCCCCTCCTGGGATATAGGAACAATTTCTAATAAAGAAAGTTTATTTCTTATGTAAAATATTATTCATAGCAGAAGTGGTTTTACCTTGGGAAACCAGCTTTCTCTGTCTTGCTGCAGGGCAGCTGTAAGTGTGTGCAGAAATCACATTTTATACCCATATTCTGGGCTTAAGTGCTATGGAATTCACTGCATTTAACAGTGCTGCACAAAAGCTATTCCATGGTACCCTAAAGCAAAAGCAGCCTGTGTTGGAGCCACGTGTGCTGCTCAGTGCATCCAGCAGCCCTGAATGGACACAGAAACCACATTTCTTCCTACCTCCTAAAGGTTCCAAGATGGGATTACAATTGAAACTTCCTCAGTCCTGCTCCCCAACAATTTCTTTAAAGTTGTATTGCCACATTTTCCTCATTATCCCTCAATTCCTCTGTCATCATCATTCCTTTAACCAAAAACCCCCCATTATCCCACAGAAATATGGAATACTTTGGGTTGGAACTTAAAGACCATCTTGTTCCACGCCCTGCCATGGGCAGAGATCTCTTCCACTATGCCAGGTTGCTCAAAGCCCTGTCCAAGCTGGCCTTGGACACTTCCAGAGATAGGGGAGCCTGTGCCAGGGAAGGATTTCTTCCTGAAATTTAATCTAAATCTGCTCCCTTTCAATTTAAAGTCATTACCTCTTGTCCTATCATTACATGGCCTTGTAAATTCTAATTCCAAACAGTGATTATTTACCTTGCTATTCATTTCTAAACTCTATACAATCCCTTTGTTCTTCCTGTCACCTCCTGCTTTCCCAAATACCAACACACGTTCTCCTGCTTCAGCTTCCAGGGTAATTCTGAAAGTCTCCTTTTGCTTTTGTAAATATTCCTTCCTTAACACTCATTTGGAGTTTATTTCTTGTGAACATTGATAATAAAACTTTACCCAAACTGAAATAATCTCAAATTTTACTTTTTAAATATATTTTATAACTTTTTGGTTGTTTTTTTTAATGAGTACCTTCTGTCTTGGCATTACCTCTTGACATTTTCAAACAAATAGAGCTTTATTTACCTGATCTTTATCTGATAATCAGATGGAGACAAGAGAGATAACAGCAATTGCACATAATGTTTTATTTTAACCCCTGCCTTTCCCCCTGGAGCTGACAAGGCATGCAGGCAGTCCTGCAGCCAAGAGATTTGTATCTGCCATAGGGCAGTCTGGAGCTGGTGAAATCCCACCACAACACTTCCAGAACCTGGTTCTCCCCCTGCACATCCACACAAGCCAGTTCAAGGAATCCATAAATGCTGTCAAATCCCAACAGTGGCCTTTTCCATTCAGTGTGCCTGCTGGAAGCAGCAATTCCAGGAGTGGAACAGCACCCAGAAGCCCAGATAAGCTCCCTGCAGACCCGTGGGTTCCAGCCCTTCCATGTCATTATTTCCCACTTTAAATAAAAGCAGGTCTTTATTTAGAATGAGAATTGATGTCATGTTGGATGGATACACACATGAAACATTATCTGTTCCTTCCCTCACCATCTATCACTAATCCTGTCTGTCCAGAAAAACACCTTCTTTTCCCTTGCTATGAAATCCTCAGGAGGGAATGAGGAATTCAGTCCTTGGCCTGAGATTTCCCAAAAAGCACCAAAAAGAAATCCCAATGCAGCACTGACTGCATGTCCTGCCCTGTTTTGGTCCCAGGAGTTGTGCAGGTGCATCAATTGGGCACCTCCAGATGAAACCTGCTCTTTGCACAGCATTAATCACAGAGGGGAGACCCACTTATGGATACATTTCCGTTCATCTTATGCTGAAAAGCAAAACTAGACCACTTTTGTTAAGAGTTTTGGTTTTTAGTTGGAGCAATCAAGGACAGTTTAACTGGGAAGAACTTGCAATACTTTCCATTAGAACTGGTATTCTCTTGCATGTATAATATTGCAGTGATGTACCTGCACAACTTCCTTGCTCCTTTCCTGCTCTATTGACTCCTAACAAAAATAACATTGCCTAAGACTGCAGAGCAGGGCTGCATGATGATTAGATCACAATACAAAATCTGGGTATATTCTATTAGGCCTGACTATGCATGCAGGGTGCTCTCCAGAGCTGCATTCCTGAGCTTTCCCCTACAGGAGCTGCCACACTGACAAATGAAGCTGTGGTCTGAGATGAAGACAAAATGCCCACTTAGATCCAGGCTACAGCAAAGCTTCTCAGTCACCAGGCTGGATTTCAAATTTGGTGGAAAGTAGAAATGTGAGTGCATTAATCCACTTCACTGCTCGGTCCAGCTACTCGGAACAAATTAATTAACGGGCATTAACTGGGTCCAAAAAGCTGAAATCATAATGTATTAACCCACTTCACAGTTTGGGCTGCAGTTTTACTCTTCAACACAAATTAACAGGCAGCAACTGCCTGACAGCAGCAGCTCAGCTCTGCTGTGTGGCACAGCAGGGACAGTGCTGTAGTGCTTGGGGACAGCTTTCCCTTCTCACCTCAGTGCTGCTGGGCTTCGGGCTCAACTTTGGCTGCATTTTCCAAAGATGAGAGTACAAAACCTAAACATGACCTGTGGTATTTGTTCCCACCAGAGTGACCCAATTAAATTCACAGGACAGTGCCTCTTAGTTCCAAACCTTCCATTAGTTCAGACAGTCTCAAAGAGCCACATAGAATTACTAAAGAAGAGAGTACCCAGGTGAAGTGCTGACTTAGATGAAAGCTATTTAAAAATTCACATGCACTAAACCAAGATTTAAAAGCTGTTACTTCCAAGACACATATAAAAATCTCAATAATTCACTCAAATTTGACATCTAGATTTAATTCCTGCAGAATTTATAAAATATGATGGCTAGAAATAGCAACAGTGTTTTGGTTTTTCTTTTTATATTTTGGGGTGGAAAATCAAAGCTCAGCTTTTGTGCAGAAGATTCCCAAAAGAAAAGTGAAATGTGTGAGATGGAGACCAGACACAGCCTTGGACATCTTGGTGGATTCTCATATTTCTCCTTAATCACATTCTGGCAATTAAGTCTACTTCAGGAAATTCAAAGAGTGTACCTGTCAGGAATCAGAGGCAAATTAATTGTTGTACTGGAACAGATCAATGATTCATGAGCTGTAACATCAAGCTGCTAACAATATTAATTGCCACATACTTCAGGGAGAAGAACCTAAAATGGCAGGATCAGAGTTTACAGTGGTTTGAGGGTGTTGTTTTTTCTGGATTATACCTGCTGAAACTACAGCCAAGAACACTTTACAATACCTGAAATGTGACAGGATGGCTCCCAACTGTAAATCATTCTAATCCATATGTTTGAACCTGAGCATCTTGTCCTAACAATCTGCAGCCAGAGGAGCACAGAAATATTTACATTCCTCACTTCACACCTGCTGACCTTTAACTGAGCATCTCCATGGTATAAGAACAGTCCCCACCTACACAAACACCAACTAAACAGGTTTTATTAAAGTTTCCTGGCCAAGAGAAGACAGATCCAAACTTACTCCCTGCCTGCATGTCATTCACCTGGCAGCTCCAGGGCTACTTCTGTGGGTAGCATTGGCCATGGGCTACCCACTCCATGTTTCTGAGCAGTGGGAAGCAGCATCCAAGGTTATTTAGGGGAAAAGATGCTCTCAAAGCTGTCAGAGCAGAGCTGGAGCACTCGAGTGCTCCTTGCAAACTCCAGTGCAGTGACTGAGCAGGGACAGCCCAGCAGCCCCAGCAGCCACAGGGGACAGAGGAGACACAGGTTCTCTGTTCTATTAATTGCTCCCGCAGACCCTCCAGTGGATGCTGTTATTTTAGCAGCACTCACACTCCCCAGAGCTGAAAACCCCACTCAGGTCTTGATTTCTAATCCAGTGTGTTTCTAAGGAAGAAATGATGCATTCAAATGCATTCAAAAACCTGGGCTCTGACCAAAAGAGATTATCCACCTCTTTATTTCCACTTTATCTTTTGTTCAGATTTCATATCTGTTCAGTTCTGTCAGATAAGTTTTATTTTCATGCATTTTCTTGCTCCCAAAGTAACTGAAGTCATTAAAGCCAGACCTGTGATGTCTGCTGCCTATACTGACACATTAGAATTAAAACAGGACACTTCTAGAATTGAAAACTTGGGTTCTCACGGCTTGAGGTAAATCAGCAATATTTCTCTCCCCCTCATAATTATCCATCATGCAGCCAGCCCCAGAAGAATCTCCACTGGACTGTATTTAAATGGCTTTATGAACTGTAGGATGGATTCTTCAGTTCCCATTGCACATGCCAAGTACAAAGGTCTTGCCTCAGAAGGTGACCAAGGACCGTTGTATCTGTCCCACCAAGCACCCAGCGTGCTCTGCTATAAAGTGCAGAATTTCCAAGGAATGCAAGAAAATGAATTCTCTTCTGTATTATTCAACTTCCTCCACAAACTTCAATTCCCTTTGGTATCCCTGCTCCAAAATCAAACCTTCAGCACAGTGCTCAAGGGTCTGGCTGCTCTTGCCTGACCATTGCACAGAGCAGCCAAGTGCAGGATCGCTTCCTTAGCCCAAAATAGCTGCATTTTGCTGGAGCTACCTAATAGGGACAAGTTAATAAATTGCAGCATTCCTAATTTGATACATTTTTGGTCCTGTTTCAGTTTACAAACTGTCCATTAGCAGACCCTGAAATCTGTGAACAAATACATTATCTACCATTATACGCAAGTTTTTCAGATGAGTAATTTTTGATCTTCAGATTGCTCAGGCAGTTGCTTGGAAACATTTGTCTGTATTAGTTACACAAGTCATGTGGCATTATTTGTCTTTTCAGATTGGATGGCTTCTGTGAATAAGCAACAGAGCATGAAATGCAAATTTCATGATATAAAATTCAGAACTTGCTTTTGGCAAGGATTTGATTTATTACATTTAGAGCACAAGATGAAAACAAAAAGGTTATCTCTGTGATCTGAATGACTTGACGGGAAGTGATGCCTGTGCCACTTGGAGAAGTAATGGCATAAATTACGAAACAAAAAAAAATGTAAAAGATAGAATGAGGTTTGAAATAGTCATGTTATGGATAAATGAACTCATGCAATGGAAGTTCCCGGGGATTAATACTTTTCTAGATTAAAACATAGGTAGGTATGTCAGAAAATTCATGGGGGCTCAAGTAATCTATTATTTTCTTTTTTTTAGAAATTTGAGCAAGCAAGGAAATAGAAGTAAATAGTTTTGTTCATATTGATGGTAACAGCCTGGTATCATTCAATAAGGCTGAAAAAAGTATTCATTGATATTTCACTGCATATTATATAAAATACAACAGAATCATTTTTCTGCCAATTCTATCAGTATGAAGGAGTTGGAAACTCACACATTTTCGCTTTTAACTTTGTAAAAGAACCACTTGTATTTGCCAAAGTGTTTCTGCACTGATAGTAATGATTTTTCCTCTCTATTGGATGCAACAATTTATAAAAGCAAAATCATTGGTTTGAAACTAAATATAGAATTTTACCAGCAGAGACTGGTCCTTTCAGTTGAAGAGAACCAAATATGGTTAAACAATGTCACCAGGCACACTCAGACTGTGATCCAGGCTACTTGTACCAACTATAAATCCCACATTCAAAACACAGCCAGAGTCCAGAAGGCTGAACCTGACTAACCCTGAAGGAGGAAATAGTGATAAAACAAGGAAGAAAATGTTAGAAAACAACAGGGCTGGGTTTTATTCCAAAAAAAATTTAAACCCAGAGTGCAAGAGCTGTAAAAATCATTTGCAAAAAGAAAGTATGTCTGAGTTTTTTTCTGAATTCTAATGCCACAAGCGAATATAAAAGTGTTGGGTCTGACTTTCAGTGACACTTGTGACAGAAACAGATCCCACTGCTAATTACACAAGGTCTCTGACTAACTTCCCTGGTACTCCCAGGCTCTCCCTGGTACTTTTCAGGCTGGCATCTCTGCTGGGAACAAATGCCAGTGGGTCCCAAACCACAGCCAGGGCCTGGCAGCTGCAGCCTGACACCAGAGCAAAGTATTTGTGCCACCCCTGATTTAAACCAGGCTTAGTTTTGAGTGGGCTGTGAGTAACCCACGATTAGGCTCACACCCTTCTGCTGGCAGAGACAGCCCTGAGGGGGTGTGAGGTGCGGGTGTGCTGCCCTTGGTCTCTGTTTATTGCTCTGTCTCATCCACCCCAGCAGAGGCTCTGCATGGAGGGGGTCACACCCTGGGCACCTCCGAGGGCACTCAGATGCCAAGGGGTTATTAATGAACAGCTCAAACACTAAATGTAAACTTGTTCAGAAAACAAAGCTATCAGTTTTTATTTTAACAAAACCAAATGCTTCAATAACCTCAAATTTCCCCACTGCATGCTTTCTATGTTTGTACAAAAAGTCACACATTTCCTAAATGCCAGAGAATCCCTTTTTTGTCTCTGTCCTCTCTCCAGCCACATCTCAGTCAGCTCATGCTCATCCATTTTCAATAGCATGTTGTTCCCTTCATAACTGCATACAGAAACTTACTTTAAGGAATATGAGCTTATAAATCACCGCCCTTTGCCTGTGTTTTAAATCAGGCTTAAAAATAAAATAAAAGAACCAACATCCTGGGCTAAGATTAAAAGCTGGATTCATATTAAAGAATGGAGCCTTTTTACCATTGAAACTGAAGCTGTAGATTATTCTGTGCTGATAAAGTACTACAGTGAGCAAAGGACTTTCTCATAATGAACACTGCTGTAAAACAATTTATCCACAAGAAAGGAAACAAGTTTGCATAATCCATTTATGGTTGATTCTGCTTTAGAGGAATTTGTTATATAAATATATCTCACCCTGGGGAATTGTTTTGCCAAAATAACTAATGAAAGTGTTTGAACAACTTAACACTGATAATTAATGGGATTTTCAGTGTCACAATGGAAAGGGACATCTTCCCATGTACGTTAACTATCACATCAGTGAGAGACAAAAACTTGGCCACTCCAAGAGCCAAACACATCACAAAGTGGAAAATGAATTAATGAATTGACTTAGCATATGCAAAGTTGCTAAGCTGGTGACATGTTTTAACTGATCTTCAAAAGGTGTTTAACAATACTTTCTTAAAAAACATTCCACAGCTCAGTAATTATCAATTTTAAAAAAATCTTAATTAATAGTTCAATTGTTCAAGTAACATCACTAATATTCTGCTATCATGCTGGGACATCTGACTAAACCTTATCAAGTCCCATTATGGTATTAAGTGTTATACATTTTGCTGGCAATCACAAGTAATGTTTTAAGTTTAGGTGTCAATATTTAATCACCAAGAAGGATCACAAGCTCATCAATAATGCCCTGCCAACTGCAATTCCTTAGAGACTTAAAGCTTACAGTGAACCTCACCTGCTTTTGTGGTCACATAATTATTTTTATTATGCTTTGTGGCAATGTTGGCTGCCAAAAAAGGTTGTCCTAAAATCCCAGTGTGACAAAAATCAATTTTCAGATGCAAATAAGGGTGCCATAGGTGACATTTTTCATACCCAATAAATTGCCTGTCTGTGGCTTTGAACTAATGGACACATAAACAAGAGAGATTGGTGCCAAGGTATTGCATTATAATCTTAGTGAAGTTTTATGAGACTCATGCTACAGGCTGCAAAGAGAAAATAAAACAGAGGGAGGGGGCAGGAACAATTTGAGGAAACCTGTAAGAATAGACAGAGTCTCTTTTTATGAAGTATTTTCTTTTTTTTTTTTTTTCTTTCCTGAGCTCTGATTTTCCATCCAGGTGCTTCTGCCCTCCTCTCCTCCCTCCTTTGTTATTTTTAATTTTAGGACTCTCCATGACCACGTCTGTCTGTCACAACTGTTGTCTCATTAAGATCCTCCACTTCTTCTGAGTCCCTCCCCTGTCTTCCCAATTTTTCTCCCAGAAAATTGTACAAATAAAATTCCTTCCTGTCATTCATTTTTAAATCTGCCAGCACTGTGTCCATCTATCTCCCCCTCCTTGAGGTGATATTTAAACTTTCTAAAAAAAAATACAAGAAATACACTGAAACTCTCATTACCTTTAGAAACAACACAGATTTTCAGTGAACTCTCTGCTGGTATCAGGCATGGCTACACTTCAATGAGGAGATCTGCATTTGCACCAAACAAATAGCTGGGATTTCATAGGCTTGTCTGAAGCTTATCCTGAATAATCACAAATTTCTTGAGCCTACAAATTTAGGTTGGAAGTCCTGTGAGATATTTACACTTGCAATACAAATAGAAACAAGATAAAAACCATATTTTTGTGCAATGTTGATAGTATTGTTTCCAACTATAGCTGAAGTGAAAGATATGATTGCATAATAGCTTTTCAAGCCTCTTCAAAAGATTTAGGTAAAGTTCAAATCTTAAGCTTTTGAAACTTTAATCTTGGAAATAAAGAACAATCTTTTTGTTATTTCACATTTCTCTCCTTTTAGGAAAACATGAATGATACTAAAACGACAAAGAACTGAATCCTTCATCAGACTTATCCCCAAGCTTGTCCAGCTACAAGAGCTGAATAATAATTTTGGCAAAAGATTTGAAAAATACCCATTGCAACCTCTCATCCTGGCATCTTTAATAAACAACATTATTGCTGCTAATTCTCCTTAGCTATGTTTTGAGTTCTGTTTGGGGTAAAAGGGAGGCAAAGATACTTTTTCTGCTGCATATTTATTTCCCTCCTCCTGAAAAATCCCTCTGAAGCCAAGAAACCACTGCTCCTTGTCTTTGCCCATGAGCACCATGCTCAGAGTTGGAGAAATGTTGGGACAACCCTTCCAGGCACAGGGTGGGACTGTTGGGGTGTCCTGTGCAGGGACAGGAGCTGGGCTTGGGTGATCCCAGTGGATCCCTTCCAATTTAGGATGTTGCTATCATGCTGGGACATCTGACTAAACCTTATCAAGTCCCATTATGTTATTAAGTGTTACACATTTTGCTGACAATCACAAGTAATGTTTTAAGTTTAGATGTCAATATTTAATCACCAAGAAGGTGATTAAAGTTATCAGCATGACAGTGAGGCAGAACTGGTGTCTCAAACTGCAGGCACAGCTCTGTAAACCCAGCCTTAAACTTGTGTTTATGCCCCTGCTCTGGCTGCCCAAACATCACCAGTGCATTCCCCAGAGACAAGAGTTTATTCCCATTGCCAGAGCAACTCCGGGCAGGGCGTGCAGCTGGAATTCAGGGCAGAATGCCACGGCCTTCCCCACCCTGTTCTCCTGCAGGAACCCATGGTGGAAAGTATGGAACATCCTGTTCCCTGCCTTTTATGGGCACCACAGACCTGTGCTGCCCAAGCCAGGGAACAGCCACGGCTTCTCTCTTTTCCATCACTCCATCTCTGCATGGGCTTGTTAGACATGCAAACATTTGGAGAGTCTTTAATTCCAAAAGTCCACAAGTGGCTTCAGTGGTCAAATTCCCTGGTCAGATTAATTATCTCTGTCGTTGCTGGCAGTGCAGGAAGTGTCTAACAGAAAATTCCCAGATGGTGGAGAATTACCTCCTAGTAAATTTACACCACAGAGGAGTACCACAGCCTGCTCCTCCTCCGAAGCACCAGGAGTGCTTCAGGGCTGCTCACACCACAGGTTGGTATCAGCTAAGATAAAACTCAAATTTTACCCAGTTTTACAGTACTTCCATTCTGGATGCAGCTTCAAATTACACTGACAAAAGATCTCCCCATAAGGCTACAAAATAGGATTTGAAGCTTTTCTTCTGATGCTGAACAAGATTTGACCAGCAGCAGGACATACCAGTCAAAATATTAATTAAATCAGATTCACCAATTTAACCATGTAAAACACCACCAAAACAGAACTTGGACTAACTTCTTAGATACCAGATATGTTAATTACAAGTAAATCAGGACAAAATATGTACAAACAAGTTCTGAAAGCTGGTTCTGTAGTCCTGATCTCTACTGCCACTGTCCAAAGCTATTAATTTATAAAATAAGTTAATTTAAAAATAAAAGATATAATGTAGCATAATATTATGACTCTTTATTCAATATAGAGCCTTAAGACTCAGTGTACCTTCCTTTCAATCGTTTTCCACCAGTAAATATTAAAGACTTAAAAATATTGGGATAAATTGAGGTAGACTTGCTTAAAAGTCCTATAAATAGCCCTCCATTATGCCACTTCTGCAGCTGTCTGCTTTGTTGACAGTCACTTTATTCCAGTTTCCCTGCAGTGAACATGAACAGTCACCTAAAGAAAACCTTTCCTAATTAGAACAAGGCAGGCACTAAACCTATCCCATGGCTTATCTCTGTATTTGTAACTGGAGTTCATTAACTTGTCAGCACTGATTCCTTTTGAATAGGAAAGTGAAATGAAAAAATGACGTGCAAATCAATATCAACTGTTAAACCATGTTCTCATTTAGCACAGTGTCAGATATGAAATATTGAGAATCAAAATGAAAATTTCTGGTGGAAAAACATGCTTAGTATGCCATTTTTATAAGACAATTATTACAGTGAATTAAGGTAGTTGTCACCCATGGTAAAAGTTACAACGTGTTGAAAGTTAAAAGAAAATCTTCTAAACTTTTTGTCTGTTTGTTTTTCCATTTTTTTTTTAAACAACATTAAGCTTGATAAATGGAAGAAGCATTTAAGAATGTATAATTCATGCTTATTAGTTGAGACAGAATCCGTGTAGCACATTCACATATATCTAGAGAGAGACAGACATCTGCTTAAATGACTCCCACAGAACTCAGCATTCCATTACAAGTCCACTGATATTTGTGAGAAATACACTTCTTATGTGTAAATCTGTTTCCAGAAGATTAAAAATTAGTCTCCTTAGACTAGATAATAATGATGCTAATGGGGTGTCAAAGATCAGAGGATATTTGTTGGAGATGAGCACAAGGTAAAGGCAAAGCCATCCTGGTACGAGTTGAATTTCTTATTACCTTCCTAGGGAGAAACCAAATCAGGCAGCTCCCCCTGGAGACCTGCAGGGCACGCCCAGACCTCCAAGATGCCCCTGCATGTGCCCCTGGAGCTGAGCTCAGATGGCCCCCACTGAGCATGGAATGAAGTCACACCATGCAGTGGAACAGCCTCACAGGTCCCTGTCCCCCTGTCCCCCGACCCTCACCTGCCATGTGCTTATTGAGTAATTCCATTTTCTACAGGGATCAGATGCAAAGAGGTATCACAGTGAAGACTGTCAGCACTAACACTTTTTCTCCTTGTCCAACTTCGTTTGGTTTTTTTTCTGGCAGCTCCTTGCTGTATTTCCTGCATGTATTTCCTAAAGCCACAATCCTTCTCAGTGCTTCTACAATACTGCAGTAAACTGAAGGAGAAATGCCACTGCTGGAGCTTTTTGGTCTCCCTTCATTCTCCTGAGCACACAGGAAACCAGAGTCTTATCTTCCCACTGTCTAGACTCAAGGTTAATTCAAGTTATTTTCTCATTTTGTAGTTTTAAAGAATGAGTTTTAATCAAGCCATTTATCTAATTCACAATTGTTCAGAAACATATTTTCCATTAATAAAATGATCCTAAGTGCAGCCTAATGCATTGAGTGCCAACAAAAAGAAAAGACACAATAATTACCAGCACTGACAAGAAATTCAGAAAGCCATTAAACAAAAACAATAATTTCTCCCCCCTGGTCCTCTAACTATAACTCTCCCATATTTTTATACCATTAGAAGCTACAGTAATTATGTCCCTCAAGTAAACTATGTTTAGTAGAGAAAAATTAAAGGAACCCTTTCCTTTTTGTACTTCTAATATATCCCCCATGTCTTTCCCCTAATTGAATTAAATATGACAAGTTAAAGAAGGAAACATTTCCATTTGGGACACAGATGATTGAACTTTTCTGGCAGATGTTAAATTTAATAAATATCATAGGACTGAAGAGAATCTTCTTTATGTTATTTACAAATTTGAGATATAATTTTAAAGTAATTACAGTCAGTACACAAAATCTGGGATTAAAAGCCACTGAATAAATGTGAAACTTCTGAGATCCTCTGAAGAGCTGCTTGATCAAAAAAACATTAATTTTGCAGGGATTCAGCTGAAGGCAGAAGCGACATTAAAAATAACCAAAGAGATTTTTTTTTCCCTGTTTCACAGACACAAAATATAACTGGCAGACTGTGACTACCCACTAACATTATGCACAATTAATATTACATATATCAACTTGATGCTCATAGGATCCAATAGACAGGACCATACCATATGATAGTCTCACTAATGTATTCAGCTTTCCTGGCAATTAAACAACATGGAAGCACTAACAATTAACATCAAGGTCACCCTCAGATAAATTTTGATTTGGACACTCCTCACAGCAGATTTATGAGTGGATTCAAAGCTCATTAAAGTCGGTGGAACGACTCCTGTTGACTTAATGGGGATTGCATTTGGTGCAGTGCTTGCTGTGTTTTCCTATGACAGATTAATTACACGCTTTTGTGAATAATCAGGCCTAAAATCAACCCTGTAGCTTAAAGCTCCAGGCCTCACTCACACACTCGTGTAGCGTTGGCAGTGATGAGTTTGAGTGTTATAGAGGTGAGCCAAACTCAGAACTAGATCTTCCCCAGCTTTGACTTTCAATCTTTAAACTGAAGTTTTAACATCCCCTCGCCTTACCTCTACCTGGATTCCTGATTTGAGGGTCAATTCTGGCTTTAATGACCAAACCATCTTCAAAAAGGTGGTTGTAGTGAAGGGTAAGAGAGAAAACCATGTAAGGACAACACAATACAGCAGCACAGGAAAAATCCAATAGTGTTTCAATAAAGTCAGAAAGTTCCTAAAGCTGCACAGGCACGGGAGGGAGAAGGACTCAGGGTGTGAACCACCCACAGAAGAGCTGTACAAACACTCCCCTGGGTGCCCTCCCAGTGAGAAACTGCACAAAACAAGAGTAAAACCATTTTTTCTCATATGGATCGACTGCTTAATGCAAAGGTTATTCAGTTTGATTTGGTGGTGAAATGAGTGAGGAGATGGATGATGAATAACTCCAAGATGACTGCAAGCATTATCAGAGTTGTTTATTACGAAGACACCAAATTACTCTAAGCTTTAACTCTGTCATTCTTCAAGTTGCCAAGTTATTCTAGGTACTTAAAAAAAATCCTAGCTGCAAAATAAGATGCAAAGAAATAATCATAAAAGCATCAAAATTGCAAAAATCAACAAATAAGGAACTTTAGATCCAAAAGGAGTCATCTGTCCTTGCAATGGCAGAATCAATTCTTGGGGGAGGACAAATGCAGATTTTTATCCTTTGATGCTCCAATAGAAGCTGAAGATTTGTGCTGAGATAGGTGTTACTGTAATAACCATAATAAATATTCCTTCAGGATTGTGAAAATCAGAATGGAAACACTGGGGCAATCATTACAGAGTATTATTTGTGTGTCCAGTGGAGACAAATTACTAAACTCTTACTCAGGGAAACATCTTTTCACGTGAATAAATTCTCCTATCGTGGCTCTCTCAAATCCTTGCTGCTTCTGGAAGCTGAGGAAGAAGCTGATAGTGGGACAATACCAGCAATATTTTGTGTCTCTGACACAAAGAAAAGAACCTTGAGTTTAGTTTTGGGCACAACTGATTTCCTCTTGGAATTGTCTCTGTTCCTCAATAATGTGAGAGCTCCCAGGTGGATCTGGGGTAGTTGTCGTGCACCAACTGCATCATTCCTGGTGCCAGGGGAGAGAACAACTATGGAATAAATGGACAGTTTCTCTTCTGCACCCTAAGGCTCACATGTTCTTCTGGTTTCTGCAAAATCTCTTTTTCATCATGGATTTGAGGACATTAAGGCTGCCATGGCAATTCTAATATCGTATCAAAATCGCCAGGCCCTTTTCCCTAATCCCTCTTTTAAGAAGACTGTTCCTATCCTGATGTGAAAAAGTATTAAGAAATAAGTATCAAAAATAAAGATATCTATGCAAATGCCTGGTTTTAGAGATGTTTGTATTAAGACAGGCACACACATCCTGTCCCCATGTAATTAATTGTTGCACTTTGAGGATCTTACAGGATGAAAGCCACTTTATAAATGAAAGATATTACATATCCTAAGAGGCATCTACTTATCCTTTATGATCTTGCTTAATGTTCTACTAAATCATGCTTAGCCTCTTGCTTTCTTACTTATATCTTCATTTACTACATTAATTTTAAATTCAAACCTTTCACAAAGGATTTCTTTAAATGTTCCCCACACCTCTGGCACAGGTTTCCACACAACTCCACCAAACTCTGAAGATTGAGGCATAGGATTGGCACATTTTTGTCTGTTCCAGACTCAGAAAAATAAATACTTGAAAAAAAAATTTTATGCCATTGCATGATGGTTTATCACTCATCCAACAACATTTAGTGGATTTTTTTCTTTTTATGGATAAAAGAAAGTTAATGTAATAGATCATAAAAAGAAGGTAATTAAATTCAAAATATCTTCTGTCAACTTCTGCACCGTTCAAACTCTCATAAAATGTTTTAGTCACAAGAAGTAAATAGGTATTTTCTTGGCACTACATGCCAGGATGAAGTTTAGTTCAAATACAAGATTTTAGCAACCCTTGAGTAATTTCTCTCATTGAGATTTGTGGAAGCTGTGCCTTTAGGTTATATGGATGGAGGATAAGACCTCAGTGTGTTTGAAAAGGAAATGGAGCAAAATTAGTGCATTCCAGACCTGCATCTGCTTCTGAGCTTCCACAAAAACTGAAGTTTCCACCACATCAAGCAAGCCATGCTGAAATGGTCCCTGTTGAAGCAGGGAAAACCAACTGAGCAGCCCAAATGCAGCTCAGGGCTGAAAGGAATTCTGTTTGTAGCTGGTTTTAATAAAATGCATTCATTACAAAGAATTTTGCCTGTCGTTTCACATCAGTCTGTAAATAATTTGAAATTGTTAACAAGGTCTGCATTTCTCTCAAAAATAATCTAATTTCACCTTTGAATCACTGCTAAATATATTCAATACTTGTCTTAGCCCTGCTTGCTCCTAAAGAGCACAAAGTCCCTTTTCCTGGGTAAATACATCCCCAGCTCACATAAAATCTGAATGTCAATTACTCAGAGAGAGAGGCACTGAACACACGGAAGTTAACACCTTCTTGTTTCACAGTCAATTATTCATGTTTCCAGTCTATAAGACCATTTTTCTCTCCTTAAATAACCAAGTACTTCTCATTTACATGCTGAAGTTGCACACGGAGGGAAATAGGAGCAAAGTGAGCCCACACATTTGATCTAAGCACTTACACACACTGAATAAACTTACGAGTCACACTTTGTCCAGAAAAGGAACATTAAATTAATGAAAACCACCAGTGGCTCCTGTTCTTTACAGCATTTACTCTGGTATTCAACACAATATGTAATTGTTGCTATGGCAACTGCCACATCTCTTGGCACCATAATAATTCTGAGATAAATGGATCTTTGTCAGAGCACACTCCAAAGCCAGTGTATATGAAACCTGCATTTCCTTGGTGCTGGGGAAGGGTAAATTCAGGGCAGACCTGAGGAAGCACAAGCCTGGCAATGGAGGTGAGGGGAGGCTGCAGAGCTGAGCTAGAGGGGAGTGTGGGTGTCCCTGAGATCAGGAGTGCCCTGTGTGGGACTGCAGGGACACCCAAAAACTGCCCAGCAAAAAGGGGCACGGGAGCTGCAGCCACACAGCCCTGCCAGGCACAGCTCCTGCTCCCTGAGCTTCAGCTAAAGCCACTGGAACCTGATTATTTCTGCAGGTTCTGGATCAGGCTGAGGGGTAAAAAGGGAAAATAGGTGACTGGAATGTCTATGGAAAAGAGTGGTTAAGGAGGTTTCTGATATAAAAGGAGCTCTTTGTTGTTTCCACTACAGCAAGTGGTCTGCACAGAGGATTTTTATAAAAATATAGTTTAAAAGGCGGCTAAATGACACTGCAGAATGACCCATTGATGAGAACAAGCTCTTGCTTTCATTGGCATTAAGTGAGATGTATTCTGTGAAATCCTAAATGCAGCAATGTAGACTTTAAAAAACAAGCAACTATTCAATGGTGATTATAGCAGGGAAAAGTAATTTACGAAAATGCCACCAATACACAGGTATCAAATTCTAAAATCACTTTTACCTCAGCTTTTTATGCATGAATTCCAAGTCAATATGTGTTTGCAGTGAGATAACAAAAGTAACAGATATGATAACAACTTAATAACTTAATGGCTGAGAGAATGTTAATATGTTAAACTTTCTGCCAAACTGAACACAAAAGAGAGAAAATTATTTTTCTTGTTGTTGTTGTTTGATCTTTAAGAAAATCCTTCTTTATATGCCTGAAGGACACTTTCATATCTGAAGGCAAAAGATCTCCCCAGCCTTTCTGGAAATGGTATTCTATACACAGTTTTGATCAGTATAATAACTCAAACATATCATAGATATTGATGCACCCCCTGTGACTTATTCTATTTTGTGCCACAAAATTAAATGCAAAACGTGGTATTTTATTTATGCAGTGCATCCCTTTCTGCAGCAGC
Organism: Lanius collurio; assembly: GCA_020086605.1. Lineage (NCBI taxonomy): Eukaryota > Metazoa > Chordata > Aves > Passeriformes > Laniidae > Lanius > Lanius collurio. The sequence goes on along the minus strand of JACBWW010000023.1, from coordinate 6,636,437 downwards.
TGCTATATGCAAAATCTAATAACATGGAACTCTTTGAGCCTGTTTGTCAATAACTCATATGAGAGTCCATCTCCATACCTCTGCACAGTCATTTTCAGCCTATTTGGAATTCTATTCTAAACAGAAAAATGCTAATATACGTTAATGGGAGCGATTGCCTGCTGTATCAGAAAGGCTGATTCTTGATCTTATTTTCCAAATAACTTATTGAATTGCCAGATGACTAAACTCAACTATTCACACTTCCTTGCCTGAATATTTTCTGCTGTGAGAGAATCCTGATTCATAATAAGATTATTGATCCGTTATCATCTGTTCTAAGGCAGAAAGCCATACATGTAGGATTTAAGGCTCTAGGCACTTTTTATCTCATATCCATAATATTTGCAATCTCTATCCTGTGGGGATAAGCAGAGAGCAACACACAAACAAGAAATGCAAAGGTTTAAATCCAAGGAGCTTAGTTTCATTATTTCTGTTTGATACTTTAGGAAACATGCACAGGCAGAAAGTAACTTGCACAAAAGGTATCCATGCAGGCTGTGACTGAGTAGGAATGAGAATTTGGGTCTGCAAGGAAGCTTTCAGCCAGGATACTGAGGCTGCTGTCACTGCTGTAACAAACACAGCCAAGTGCTGCTGTTGGAAAAAGCACTGGTTTGACAAAGGGAAAAAAAGCAGCAGCCTTCTGCCTGGCTGGTACAAAGTGCACTGGACAAAGTAGCAGGACTGGGGCAACTTCATTTCCTCTGGTCTGACCTTCTGCTGGAGCTGGCTTTAAACTTTGTAGACAGCATGCTGTCTCAGGGTGTGCTCCTCACTCTTATCTCGTCTTTTCTTTCTCCTGTTCCTTTTCTATCCAGTGCCCAAAATGTGTCCTGAGGGTTTGACAGTTTCTATTTAATCATTTCATCCCTCTGTGTGGAAGACTGCTGAGCACCATACAGCAAAGTCACTACCAGTCTGGAATTTCTGAATATCTGCCTGCCCTCTTATCTGCTTTGGTGCCAGACTCTTGATATCTCACTCTGCTCCACCCCTCACCCTGTGTCTGTAACGGTGTAACAAATAAAATTTCTAAATAACTCCCTTTGCTGTGGGGAAGGAAAAAAAAATAAAAAAATGCTGCCAAGACACCGAAAGAGGCAGATTTTTTCCCAAGGGTTCCTTTAAGCTCCCAATATATTGAGGGTATGTTCATTAAAACCAGCATTAGATTTCAGAGGGGGAGCAGGACCAGCAGACACAATTTTATTTAGCCTCAGAGGACACAGTTCAAGTCACAGTTTGTCACCTTTTGCAACTCACCATTTATTATGAGGCTCTACAAAGGCCTGGCTACACTTTCTGCCTTCCACAAAACCTGACTCTTTCAATATATCCAAAAGTCCACTAACATCTGGACAAATGGTCGGATGAGATTAAATTTCCAACTTTCAGTTGTCTCACTTTCTCCATAAAACAAAGCAGGGATCAAACACTGGACAAGACACAAGTTAGAAAAAATAAGAGAATGCTGCCAGTCATTGGCTTGGCCAGCTTCTCCCCAGTGAGGGTGTGTGAGTGATTTATTTTTCCATTAGGAATTTGAGGTTTAGCAATTCTTTAAATTCTTCAAAATGAATCCAAAGTTCATTTGGGGAATCCTGGGTGAATCAGAACATTTCCAGGTCTCTTTTTTTTCATCTCCCCAAGCACTGCAGTCCAGAGTGTGCAAGAGGGGATCAGACAAATTCTGGGCAGAGCAGGGCACCAGCAGAGCTGTGCACATCCCGACCTGCTCCATGGGGAAGGTTCCACTGCTCACCAGCACCACTCCATGGGGAAAGCACCTCAAATTCCTTTCTTTCACTGAGCTCTGATTGCATCAGGCTCCAAGGGTGTACAGGCACATATACTATTAAAAAGTGAGGTTACACCTTCCATAGGCTCTGCTGTGCACTCACATTCAAATGCCTCTCAGAAATGACAGAAGATTTTTGGGAATAGTCCCCTCTGTCAAGACAGACAGAGAGCAGTATCAAAGTCATAGGAGGGAGGGGGCACCTCCAGCAGGCTGCAGAGAGCAGTTCCAGCTGGAATCTGATCTGGAATCCAATGTGGAATGTGCTGGACAGATTTCTGAATGTATGCACATGTGGAGGTAGAGAGGTTCACAAGGGTTAGGGCATGTTAAACATGCAGGCATCAGGAAAAGCAGCAGTGCAGAACCTGCTCCTGCAGCAGATTGTGTGATCAGAGAGCGATGGCCAAGCTGGCTGATGACTGAGGAGCCACCTCTGCTGTAGCCATGGCCACCCCTGGGTGGAAAGCTGCAGGCTCTGCAGATCTGCTGTGCTTCTGGCTGAAGGGGAGGACAAGGGGCCCCTCATATGCAAGTAACAGTTAAATAGGAAGTGATATTCCAACAGCCACCCATTACACTCTGGCCATGAAGTTAATTTGGTTAATCACACAGGACAGATCAGTGAGGCCAGCTGGAATCACCCCCCATCTTTAGCAGGAAAGAACTGCACCCCTTCCCCAGCAGAATACCAAAAGCTTTTCTGCACAGTCCAGATTGCTCCTCTAAATAATTTCCATCGTCATCCAAAGTATGGTTGGTAGCAATCAGAAAGTTTGAGGAACTGCACTCTGTTCCTAGGCTCAGACTGCCAGTCAGCACATCAGAGACCATTGTTGAGAGCCATTCCCAAACATGTTGGGAATCTGCAATTAGCAACATTAACAATGGGATTTCACAGATGTAGGTTACATGCTTTCAGAAGAGAAATGGCAGTTGCTGGCAGTGGGGAAATACTTAAGAACTACTTATCCCCTAATTAGACAAGGTACTGTTCTCTAAGTACTAAATGCTAAACACTGCTCCAGCTTGTGCTCATCTTAACCCCACAGAATTACTGAATTACTAAGGTTCCATCTGAGCATTTCTTAGCCAAGACTCCTTGCATAAACAGATGGAATAGTTCTGCTGTTTCCATGCTGACACATTTAGACTACAAAAGTACAGGATTAAGTTCAAATTTATCATAAAATCTCTTTGGATAGGACACTGCAGTCTTTATATCTTTCTCAAGTATGACAAACAGAAAGACAACACTGTCTGTGTGGTGTTTAAAATAGGCAAATAGATGAAAAGGTTGGGAAGAAATTCTGGTTTAACAGCTACAGAGGGGCTGCTGGGAGCACAGTAGGACAGCCAGCCCCAAAGAACTTTATATTCCCTTGAAGAAGGGGAAGGTCCTCACCAGGTGGGTTTCCCAGGACACATTAAGGCATCACCAGGGCAACAAAACACCACAGAGTCCCACACTGAATGGGTAATCATCTGGTTATGGGCTGAATATCAAAACCAGACAGAGGTGATGAATGAATGTTGAGATGAGGTTGTGATATCGTCACCTGTGAGGAAAGGCTGGCAAGTGCCAGTTTATGCCTGATTTAGACTGGTTCTCTCTCTGTGAAGCAACACAGAGTGGTTGGAAGAGAATCCAGGAGCGGGGACGAATCAGCCCTGGCTTTCAAATGTAGTCTGGAGAGAGATTTCAACACTAGGCATCAGTTAATATTGCTGGAATATCCCGAGGGGAGAATCCCCAGAACCCAAAGAGTACATGAGGAGAAAAGGTCACCAGCAGAGCTTGTCATAATCTGTGCAAATACACATCTGGCAGCTCCTACTCATGAGACAAGATTTCCTCCAGAGTGCAACTTCCATAGAATATCTGACAAGATTTCCCTTAGATTGCAGCTTCCATGGAGTATCTCCCCTCACAGATATTGAAGGGCTGCTTCTCTAAGAAAACCAGAATAAAACTTCAGAATATGATTATCAGAGAAGCAGATCTTCACATATAAACCAATCCCTTGAAGTTTAACTCCAGACCTCCTGTCTGAGGCGTAGCAAACTCCTCTGTGGTTTAAGTGACTTCTAACCAGAGGATGATGATCCCCATTTTGAAGCTGCTCCTAAGATTTCAAACTAAAACCATTTGAGTGTTCTTGTGAATGCACCAGAAGGAGCAAGACTTGCTAGTCTGAGGCACAGGACAGCCAAGTGCCCAGCTTGCTCCTGCAAGTGCAGCTTTCCTACTCTGAATTTGGCAGTCTCTAGTCCTAAAGTCACAGCTCCTCCACGTAAGAGACTCCCTCAAGTATGACTGTGTTAAAATTTAATTTTGTGAAGAAACGGCATATTTTAATAAAATTAAATTCCATTTCAGCGTTCTGATCAGCTTTCTGCAGTTACACATTCTGGTTCTTTCTCTGCCCCTGGCAATCCATATTCACATCGTGTGCTGCTTAAAGTGCAGAGTAAAACCTTTCCTCAGCCACAGAGTTTCAGAAGTTTGTTCAACCTTTCTCCTCAAGATAATTTGTTTTTTTAAAGGAAGACTTAGGTTATACTAATATATTGTTGGGAATATAATGAAAATGCTGGCAATCGAATGTCTAAATACCAAATCAAGACAAGAGGTCAGTCATTTTTATTGAGGTTTCTTTAGATTTCTGTGAAATTATAGGTCTGTAAAGGTACCAGGCTTAATTGTCTAGTGAGCCACTGTCTTGCCTGCCTGTCCTAAATGCCAGGACACAGAAGTGAAGACCATCTCATATCTCCTTTTGTTACTTGCAGGGGTGTGAAGAAAACAATTCAATTTGAGAAGTGCTTTATCCCCCAGAGAATGAGGTTTATTTTACACTGAAGTTCAGGAGGGGAAAAGAAAGGACAAAACTTTCAGTGGACAGAGCAGAACAAAAATCACCAGGCCATAGAGACAGAGCGTAAATGTGTGCTGTTGTTTCTGTGCAGATGTTTAAGCATTTTACCACATAATAATATCAGTTAAGCAAACCAATATGAAAACTTAAATCTCACACCATAGAACTCATTCCCACGTACTTAGACTTGGAGTGAAACATGAAGACTCTGTAAATTCTAAGTTACACATTTAAATTATGATTTTCCATTTTCAGTTGTGACCAAACTGTGATTAACTGGTATAACATACACTGGAAGAACCAGCCAATTTTAATAGTTGGTCTCTTTCATTTGAATAAACTCTTTATGAATGTTTAGCATCCACACCTGAAGATGTAATACATCTTCCAAAAGCCAGGAAATCTGCATCACAAATTAAACCAAGTGCTAAAATATTACAGCAATAGCTGCACTGAAGACTGATTTTGATCTCTGCTAACAGATTAAAATTGCTCACTATCCTAGGTGACACATGTAAATATTTAGCAGCAGCATCTCCTTGGCACTTTTTTTTTAATCTTTGGTATTTATCTTACCTTTAATGCACCACGTTTTTCATTTGCTTCAAGAGTAAAGATTTCTGCCATATCCTCGGCGTGCTCCGACCGCGCGTGGACGAACAAGGCTCTGCCCACTTCTGATACATTCTTGAGTGCAACCAAATTCCCATCAAGTTCCACTGTAAAGTCTGGGTTAGAAACTTCAAAGTTCAATTTGTTGTTTCCCTTGCAGTCATCAAATTTCACTGGGTGGAAAAAAAAAGGAAAAAAAGGAAAAAAACACATTATAAGTATCCACTTTGGAACACAAGCTTCAGATATCTTTATGTTATTAGCCTGTCTACAGATCTGGGAAGAAATGTCCCTCACTCTAAGGAAAAAAACTTTCAAAGAAATTTTATATTTTTCTGACTCTACTTCATAAAGAAATCTATGAATATGTACCTTCAGAAGGATGGAGAGGCTTTGACCATCAAAGGTTTTCACCCTTCTAACTGGGTAGGAGATAAATAAAATGCTTTGGACACGAGCCCGTTGTGACCACACCAGTCAAATTCATACCCAGTTCCACAAATGGAGCAGTGGCAAGAGAGACCTTGTTGTGCTCCTCATCACAGCTCAGGAGCTCTAAAGGCTCTCTGTGGCAAAGTGCTTTCAGATATTCAGTACATCTTTAGGCTCAGCATGGGTTGTTTACAGAATATTCAGCCCCAGGCTACTGCAAAAGTTTTATAGAACAGAAAATCCGAACTATAACATTTCCTGCTACAAGGATTGTCACACAGTTCGTGAGCTGCACTGTATCTACAGATTGTGAGAACTTTTAATTCAACAGTAGCTGTCAATAATCCTGTTTCACTTTACATGGAAGGTTTAAAATATTTAGGAAGTCTGGCATAAAGAGGAAAGTGTCCCTAAAGCACAAAGGTTTGAGACTTTGTCTCAAATTTCTTCCCTGAGTCATTTTTGCACAAAATACTGGATGCAATGTTATTGATTTAACAACCAGCTATACCAGTAAGAGATCTTCACACAAAGTTGCAATTGCTAAATGAATTTTTCAGGTTTTGATGACTCTGAGCAGTATATTTGCCTGTGAAAGGTTTTTCTGCAGACAATCTGTTTTGTATTCCCTACATGCCTCTCAAGTTACTGCTGCTGCAGACTTTTCACTTACCTGTATCCTCTCACTATTTTTATTTTACATTTCACTTCCACTGGATCTTTAAAAACTGCATTATGCTTTCAGAAAAACTACAGACAGGGAAACCTGCTGCATAAAATCAACAACAATGGAGTTTTACTACAAAATAAAATACTTTGTATAATTGTTTAAACTCAATTTAATTGTTTAAATTCTATACTTCTTGTGTTGGGTCACTGCTTTTAAAGAAAGAGAAATAATTCCAGAGTGTCTCATGGCCAATCTCTAAACCCTTCCTGATGATGTAATCTCTATAACTGGTCCTAAAGCAGAAATAGTCTCAGAGTGGGTGGCCACTCAACACTCCTGAGAAGTTACACAGAAATCCTCTTCCTCACCATTTTCATCTCTCTCCAGACAGACCAACATGAAGACAGGGCTGCCAGGGGACCTTGTGGGGATCCTTCCTTTCAGGGCATTCACTGGGATTGAATCCCAGAGTAGAATCCCGCAGGGAAAAAGAACCATCGCTGGCTCCAGAATTTACAACTTCATTTTATGATGAATATTGATGAGATGGGTCAGATTAAAAATTAAACAATGCCAAAATCTCAAGCATTCAAACAGAATAAGGCACAAAAAGAGAGGTGAGGCACTATTTACCCAAGCAAGAGGGGAGGGTTGGCCTTGGGCTGCTCCCAGCTTCCCACCCAGCCACCCCCTCACTTCCCCACCTCAGCAGAACTGGGCAGGAGGGTGGAAAAGATAAAGGCAGGGAGGTCACTTACTAATTACCATCACTGGCCAGGCAGAAATGACTTGGGGAAAATTAATTTAATTGCCAATTAAAATAGATGTGGATGTTGAGAACAGGACAAAATTAAAACCACCCTGCGAAGCCGTGACCCTGTGAATTCACAGCAGAAAATCCTCCTCTGGAGGAGTGTCCAAACACTCTGACAGACACCTCAGTCTCTGGCAGAAAAACCCACCAGCAGCTGAAGGATCTGCTGCTGCACAAGGATTAAGCTCAATTACATGCTTTTAACTAAAAACTGCTCCCATTTCCTCCACTTCACTTTAGGGCAAGAGAACTATCCTTGGATTCACAGTGGGACAGAAAACCTGAATTTCATCAGCTCATTTGCTGTTTCATTGAATTTTGCTGAAAGCAAGCGGGATTATAAATAAAAAAGAAACAAAAACTCTTTCTCCTCAGACACTGCAGTCTCTCCAGACAAACCTATCTCGGGCTGTCAGGAGGCAGATCCCGCCTGCAAGGTCTTGTACTGAAGTAGAACCAGGAGGGAAAACCACTGAATGTGGGAGCAGCAGCAGCTTAAAGGAATTTCAGAGTGCTCAGGGTGTGCTGGTGCCCACACTCTGAGGCTGGGAACGGCTTCCAGGAAGGGTCTGGTGATGGGAGGCTCCCTGAGCAAGGTGAAAACACACCCATTGGAGTTTATGTTGTTTTCATGGCAGGTGTTTTAACAGACTCACTTCAATTTTCTAAAGCTACCAACCAAAAAACCCACAAAATTTTCCCATCACTACAAATGTGGGAAGTTGAAATTCTCCATGCAAACCCCTGTATAGATACACATACTGCTTAGATTGCAGCCTCTGTGAATTACAAGGCTCTTATTGTTTTAATCCCCTAAAAATCCCCAAACACAACTAAATAATAATAATAATAACAGTAGTAGTAGTAGTAAAAATAACAATAATAACAATAATAACAATAATAATAATTTGTTATTATTAATATGAAACAAAGTTTAGGAATTGTTGTATTGGTGGCATCCCTTCCCACTGCAGAGGCTTTGGAACTGCATGACCCATAGGGTCACTTCCAACCCAAGCCACTCTGTGGTTCTCTGAATAAATATGTGCTTCTCACCATCAAAAACTGCTGGTGATTTACTATTAATAACTTACAACTGGAAAAATTTAGCATCAGCCTCTGAGAAATTATGTCAGGAATAAAAAGTTAAAAAATGTTTTAAAAAGCCAAAAAAACTATGATAAAATAATCCCTTAAAACCAAATGTGATAGTTCAGAGCTGTAGCACCACCCAGCCAACCTCAGGTCCCTTTCAAGCAAAGGACAAACTGGGTTGTACTTCTGGAAGAGGAAGGACCTGGCAGGGAGTTCGCTGCTCCCACCTCGCTGCTCAGTGTTCACAAACCCTGGGATTCCTGCACCACTGCCATCTGTGTGCTCTGGAGAAATCCAAAGACCACATGCAGATTTGACACATGGAATCAGGAGAAGTGCTCGAATCTATTCTGCATTCCCTTGGAACTCTGAATTTGACACTTTAAAACCTTTTATATCTTGCTGTTTATTCATCTTGCTTTATGAAACCCTGAAACTTTTTCCAACAAGGGCCAAGGCAGAGCTGTTTGAAAGTGGGAAACTTTTTTCTGTTTTTTACCATATCTCATCCAAAAGCACTGGTGTTTTCAATTCCCAGTCCTACCACAGAAACATATTAGGAGAGTATTTGGTGAGGTTAATAGCAAGGACAATGAAAGAAAATGAAAAGTCTCTGAGAAGAACTGATGGAGGAGAGAAATGAGAAGTGGAAAGAGACGAAATGATCATGAAGAGAGAAAACATGGAAGATTATTTGGCCTAAGGGCCAACAGGGATGAAACTGAAACCAATTGTTAAGAGGGTTGGAGATAACTGCAGGCTTAGATAAAATCCCTAGTCTGAGCTTGGGATCAAATGTGCACCTTATCAGGATGCTGTCTCCTGGACAGGGCTGACCAGAGAACATCCCACAAGATTGAATTCCATTCCCAGCCATCCTCATGGTGCTCCTCACTGGGAATATTTGCTTCCTTAAACTCATGTGACTTCTGGGGAAGAGCCAGTGCAAATACCCAGAACTTACAGCACTTGGACTGCCCGTAGCAGGCTCCAGGAGCAGCTACACAGTCTGAGGAGCTGGGCCTGCCACTGACCACACTGGCCTTCCCTGCCAGGCACTCAGGAGAGCTTTGAGGGATTTCAGCTTCATCAGGTTACTCAGATTTCCCATCCACGTCACTACATCTATCTCTTAATCAAACCTGAACATTCCTAATGCCCATTAAACACAAGGGAAATAGGATTTTAATTCTTATTCTCTGGTGAAAGAATTCTTGCTTTGTACATAAAGCCAGTGTAGAAATCTTTATGTAAAAGCTATAAAGAGTGATTGATTGATTAATTACTCCTCATGTCTCCCAGGTACCACCCAGTGCAACAAGAAATGAGACAGAAGTTGTGGATATCAGCTGTGGAAAGCGTCAGCCTGAGCTGCAAAGGTGATCTCTCAATATTCAACACTTTGCTGCTGGCAGCTCTGATAACATATGGTCTGTGTGATGATGTTTGTGGTCTTGGTGCATTTGTCACGGAGATGAGGTGAGAGGAGAGCCCTGAGATGGATAATTGCCATTATGCCCACTGCTCACATGCAGAATAAGGGGTTGGGCAAGTGGCAGCCTGGTGAGAGGGGCCACACCCCCCAAACCTGCCCTGTTCTCCTGCACACCCACTCTGTGTTGCAGCCCAAGGAGTTTAACTGGATTTTGAACTCCTCAGAGCAAAGGCCACTTGTTTACTCTGTCTGTACAGCACTTGCAACATAATTATTCATGTTTGGTGCTCAGGATGCTACAGAAGTGCAAAAATTAAATAATGGCAGCAGTTCAGCTCTAGCCCCAAACTAAAACGTTGGTAATGCTGCACCAGACAAGTGAATGTCTCATTGACAAGAATTCAATCAGCAATCAAAACAATGATCTAATATTTAGGTGAAGGTGGAGTTCTTCATTTATTGACGCATCTATGACTCTTCTGATGTTCCTAGTCATGCTCCAGCTGCCAAATGAACATCTTTATTGTGCCTAATATGCCACATGCTATGAGAAGTGCTCCAAAACTCCTTGCAAGCAAAATGAAAATACTGCCAAGCAGCTCCCAGTGAAAAACATTCATAGCCCTCTGTTCATTTCTCAGCCTCCTGTGTTAGACTTTTACTCCTTTTTGTACAATTCACATGTGAATTATACAGAATATTTCTTTCCACCAAGCAATATTCATTATTAGCAATATCTGTATGCATCCCAAGGCTTTAATTACTGACTTTGAGCTTTTCATAATCAAAAGACCTGTTGGAAGAACTTGTGCAGGATCCCAAGTCCATTAGTGCAACGATGGGAAAAGTTGTAACTGGAAATATTAACCTTTATAGCTCTCAGCATGAAAACTCAGGTTCCTGAGAGTCACCCTTTCAGTGCATCCCATTTTCCCTGTTATGATATATCACAAATGTGGCATTTCTACACCACTGTGATATTTATGATAATGACCCACAGATGTTTTAGAGGATACCATTTTAAAACATTGAAAGGTTAGCAGTTGCATTTCTTGTAAACAATAGAAAAAGAAAACAAGCTGAAATAGGTTTGTATTCAAAAGCATATGTTGGCCTGATATATTCCACTTTCAAAGTCATTTTTTTTCTGAGTTTAATTCTCAGAAGTTTAATTTGTTTTGAACAGAAATACTGAATCCATAATTTTCTCTCTGGTGAAATCTCCACAGAGGTATTCTGAACAAATAATACACATATTTATCTATAAGCACACCAAAACTAGCTCTGTATGTCTCTATGTACAGGTATTCATATTTTTCTGTTAGCTGATCATAACAAGCAACAAAGTGGCTCCTGAATGAGGAAATTTCACATTGAAACTACAGACTTAATTACTGTATCAACGAATATTAGGATGCTCTTTGTAAATATAGCCTAGACTTGCTCAACTATGTGGAAATTGCAGCATCAAAGCAATATTATCCTGTGCTTTTTTTTTTATCCTTTCTAGTAAATAACTTTAGATCGTATTGAAGCCACAAGTCAGAAGCTGTATCTGTGAGAGGTCTGGAGATGCAATAAAAGTACATCACAGCTGCACAAAGGCAACTTCACTTCCCAGCCCAGCAGGGATCCCCCAGCTCTGCTCACAAGTCCTCCCTGCTCAACAACATTAACAAAACAGGGAAGTCAGACAGAGACTGGCAAAGCTGAGCTTCATTAACTACAAAGAGACAAAAGTGATGGTTGAGGCAAATGGAAATGCTTCTGAGTGCTGTTGTTGTGTATAAAAATTCATACAGCACCATGACCCAGCGAGGCTCTTGTTAGCAATGAGCAGGGAGAAGAGCAGGAGAGCTGCTGGGGAGGGGGACGGCCCCAGAGATGGGACTTGGGGCAAAGCCTGGCCTGGGACAGGCCCTCAGCAGCTCACACTGCACAAAGTGCTACGAGCCTCCAAGAGCTGAGTTATCCTGTCACTGTGAGGAGGAGAAAATCCACCTGGAACCAACACATCTGGACTACCTGAGCTGGGAAACAAAACAAATCCTGCCTTTCAAGCCAACAAAAATGTCCACCAGCAGAAACAGCTTCTTTGCCTGCCTTTGAGGTGCCTTCAAACCCACCTCTGGAACAGTTCTGGCAGTGAGCCCACAGCCTGTGTGTTTCTGCTGTTTTCCTGCAAAAATACCTGAGCAGCAGAAGGAAAAAGTGCTGCCCCATGACACTTTTGAGGGCAGAATAATGTCCAGACAAGACACTGTCAACAGTTAAGTCAGAGAGGTTGATCCTGAAGGTATGATGTTATCATTATTTCATAGCAAAAAGTGCTGCAGAAATAACGGATTTATGGCTTAGAAGCATGACTGAATATTTAAACGAAAAATTATTGAACATTTAATAAAATGAACAAAATGAATTTTATGAAAACCCTTTCTGAAGGTTTTTTTACAGCTTAATGCTACATTCTAACTCTGCAGTAGAATTGCTATGGAATGATTTTTTTAACAAATCCAACAAGCAACAGCAGGTTAATATCTCAAACTGCATGTTTATGGTTTTCTTGCCTTTATATAATTTCTTTATGTGCCCCTGAAGTAAATTACAATGATGACTTATTCAGCATCCAGAGAGTCAAAAACTGAGGGAATGTGAACAACAGCACAATGTTCATTGCAACATAAGAATTGCTTAAGACAAATACACATTTATAGTCGACTTCTTTGGAAGAACAAGTACTAAACAACAGACTCCATCCCTGCACACACTTTTCAAGTCTGAAAAAATAAACTGATTACCTAAACTGGCAAACATGCCTGTGTGGTTTATATGTGATGATTAGATTTGTGCAGAGCCCTGCTATGATGCAAAAATTAGGCCAGCAGTTCATCTGTGGGGCACAGGGTGTTTGTTCCTGCCCTTTGGAGAACACCCTTCCCACTGGAGGAATGGTACCTATTAATAGCCACAGTTTTCTCTGTGCTGTCAGAAGTCGTTGCAAGCACATACCACAGATAGCAGATAAGCTCCCTTAGATGATGAAAGACAAGGGATTTCACCCAGAAAGCAGCTGCAGCCAAGGAGAGGAGCGAGGTTTTCACAGAAGAATCACACTGGTCTGTCTCTCCTGCATGTCCTCTACCACCTGCACCTGTAGCAGAGCTGGAAAATTGCCAACAACCTGAAATTCTGCAGGACAGCTCACCTGAGCAATAAAAATACCTGACTGAAGGCTCCCCTGCCTTTGTGTAGTGGGTCTGATGTGTGATTGCAGAGCAAGGGACTCCATCCACACCAAACCCTCACCACTCATGCTCTTCTCTGCCCCTCTCCTCACCTTCTGCTCCACCCAACACCAGACTCAGGCATCTTTTAACATCTCACTGAGCTCTGCCTCTCCTCTCCTGGCACATCACACACGGCCTGGCTGGATCTGAGCATCACATCAGGTACCCTCAACTAGAGGTGATCAACCTCCCCTAAAAACAGAGGCATCACAACTTGTACCAGCCCAGACCTGGAGCAAAATGTCCTGGCCCTGCAGCACTGGGGTTGCTGTTTGGGATTGCAGCAAGTGCTTGCAGAGAGCACAAGTGAGCAATAGATCTCCATCAGCACCAGACTCAATGATCCCTGACTTTTTCCATGGCACTGCTTCTTCTTGCCTTTCCCCACCACGCTCCCTTTTTCCCTTGCCCTAGAAAGGAAGATCCCTCAGTAGCATCTCGTGCTCTTCAACAAATTTATTCTGCCAACAGGGCTCCATCAACTGTCTGTGGCTGCTTGAAATAACAGGAAAACACAAACACTACAATCAAAACTGAAGGCATTCCCTCCTCCCCCAGCAGATTTCACCAGCTCACCTTACATGATACCTTCACATATCATTTTGCTGCACATTGTCTTATTTAGGGCAAAAATTTAATCAGGTGGAAGGAGCTATAATGAGTTGTTCTTAGCTGGAAGTTGTCTTGACTTATTCATTACAACACAAAGGTGTTATTGACTGATCTCCTGGGTCAGTGGCTGTGTTATAAGGCACGGCAATGCTGTAGCTGCTGTTCTAAATCCAAGAGAAAATTTACTGTTTCAACAAAAATATTATGTCAAGGAGTGTGCCTGAAGAAAAAAATATAACAGTAAAACCTTTAGATGTTCTATAACAGTCACTGATCTGAGCACAGCACAGAGTTCAGTTTCACTGGAGCTGCTGTCTCTCTGTAAGTGCAGGGGACACAAACTGACACCACATTTGTGGAGCTCCAGTCTCGAAGGAGCTGTCACATCTGGGGAGGAATGTGACATCTCCCTGCTAATGCTGCATCAATTCTGAGCAGCCCAAATGACCCCAGAGCCTGCAGTGAGATGTAGAAAAGATACTTTTTAACTTTGTTGGTTCCTGTGAAAGGGTTTCCCATTGCAATGCAAATGATCAATAATGTTCCGTTTTAGCAGATTTACAAAACATTTTGCTAAGATCCTCAGGAGAACATGAGATAAAATTAACTTGAGATTCTTACAATATCTTCACTGGCTGGGTGTGAGACACAAGCAGACAGAATCAAAGCCATTCAGCTGCATTCAATACGTCTGTGGCTCTGCAGATTGCTGTGAGAAGTTTGTCGATATGAAATTAATTGTGTCCTATAGAGGAGGGAGATGGGACAGAAGTCTGAGTTTGTACAAGAATTCCCAGTGGGATATAATGGATCGTTTCCTTTGAATGCTCCTGAATAAAGCCTGGAGGGGCAGTATTCTGCTGACCATGAATATTCTTGTCTTCTGTACAGGTACACATCTGATCTTTGAGCACTCACCCCAAGTGCTAACAACCCCAAATTTCTTGACATATGTAATTTATTGAGAACTAATCAGTGGAGGTTGTATTCAGGAAAAGAAACTGTCCCAGGAGATTTAACTGTATGAATAAGAGGCTGCCAGCAGATGTCAAAAAGTAACAGCGAGCAATCACTCACAGGAAACACCTATGGTGAAACCAGCCCAGAAAGTACCTTATTTACACCAGTATGTGTTTCAAATGCCTCCAAAGCCACAAATTTATTTAGTAAAGGTTTTCCATTAACTAGACAATTAGTCAAAGGTCATGGGGATATTTTTCCTCAAGTTGACAATTAAAACTGTTTATCTTCAAGGTCAGTTTGTTATAATTACAGTGATCTGTCATTTCTTAATGTGTTCTGTCAAAAAATTTCTTTTCTTTTTATTGTTTATTTTTTAAAGGCACAAGGTTCTGTCAGCACTCAACTAACCCCATTTTTCTATGAGTGTTAAGTTAATCTAAGAGAAATTATGATATTCTATTAGATGAACAGAAGGTTCCCTGAGTTACACACACTTTTCCAATTGCCTGAGGTTGGGCCATCAGTAAGAAAGGCAAATAAATTATAGAAGTGAAATATTGAGCCTCACTGGAGGAATGAGAGCTTTGTCTGCTCCTCCAGTGGCAAGTTCAAATAATTCAATGAGTTGAGGCTGGAAGAAGAAATTACTGTTGTAAAAAATATCTTTTGTTCTATACCAAATCCATGGCAGCTACTCACAGCCTTATACACTTGCTTTTATCAGAGATGGGAGAAAAAATATTGTTTGAGATATCTCTCCTACTCTGGCAGTACTTGGAGACAAGAAGTCAAAGGGCAGGAGCTTTTCATTAAATAAGGCACCACTACAAAGTTTTTCTTTGCACATTACCCACAGATGCTGTGCGAGGCAATATTGCCTCCACCTCCTCAGTCTTGGGTCTTGGTTTCACCTTCTGTGTGGAACGACAGCAAATCTGGAATTTAGCTCAGTGCTTCCTCACCTCAACACTCCAACAGATCCCAAACTATTGGTTAGTACATGCTAGGAAATGTTAAAAACCCCAACATGGACACCTACGTACAGCTGCCCCTCTTCTGGAGTGACAATAATTATAAAAGTACAATAAAGTTTCCTTAAAAGACATCCCCAGGAATAAAGCTTTCAGCTTGTGCCCTGTGAAATAATTTCCAAACAGCACTCAGTGGTAGGAGTTTGTTTCAGGAATAGAGAATGATGCATCATTTACAATACATAAAAGGAAATGAGGGTGAGTAATAAAGCCACTGTGCAATATTTTCCTTTCAAAATGGATACTGTAGGTTGCTGGCCTATTTTCCCAGCTGCTGAATGAGTAATGCCATGCCTGAAAATCTGCTCAGACCATTTATTCTGTAGATTGTTCAGCTTTCTCAGTGAAAAACTGGAACAAAATTCCTCCTAATTTCAAGGGAAATCTTTGGCTTCTCGTCTTCTCCATCAATGAACCTGACAGAGGAATAACAATTCCTCTCCCTGGTTTTACCAAGTTCTCTCAAGTGAGTTCCCTCAAACATTTTATAAGAGTCACCAGTACAAAGTTGATTTCTCCAGACAGATCTGATAAATGTGCAAATTACAAACCTATGCTCCTTTTCAGCCCTTAGTCTAAAAATCAGAAAAATAAAACAAAGCCCTTGGACACAGTTATTAATAACTTTTCAGAAGGCTTTCAAAATCTAAACTGCATTTAATTTTGAGAACTGAGTTGGTAGTTAAGATTCAGTTTCACTCAAGTAACCACCCAATTCCAATACACAGATCATTCTACAAACCATGCAAAAGTCAACCTGCTAAAATACAAAACTTCTGAGAAGAAAAAGAAAAGCCACCTCTCAAACCTCTGCTGGATTTTAAACTTGCTAAACTTATTGTCATCTCTTTCAGACAATATCGGTGCTTGACTAACTGTTACAGAACCAAATAACCTTGGTTTGAATTTTGACTCTCACACTAAGATCAGACAAGTTGCACTGCTGAGAACAATATAATTAAAATTGCACCGTGTAATCTTGCTCTGCACAGTCATTCCCAGAACAGTTTCTATTCACATCAAACACAGGCTTCTATACTTTAAAGAAAGACAGGCTTTGGCATCTTCCACAAAAGAACTGACCTGAGGGAAAGTATACTCTGTCAGTCAGGATCATTTATAAGCAACCTGAAATTTGTTTACATAGATAAATCAAGGAAAGAACATCAGGCTGCTGAAGTTTGTGTCTCTTTTAATAACTAAGGAACAATGGTAAAAAAAAAAAAACAAAAGCAAGAGAAAACACAAAGAGCTCAATAGTGACTATTTGTTGATCTGGCTGATGCTGTTATTCCCATTTGCTACTGAAATGGGTGGAATTGCTCCATGTGCTCACACTTAAACAAGTACTGCACATGAAGCAAATGACAATGAAAAGTGATGTCAGTTATTCACACAATCTGTATTTCAGATATTAAATCTTTGGGCCATTTGCTGCTGGCTGGTTTATCACAGGTGGAAGTCCCCCCTTCATTTGGCACCATGCAGGTAATGCTGCCAACCTCGAGTTTGCACCACTGGAACCACCAGCTAAATTTGGGACCAAGGCAGTGCTTGAGTCAAAGCCTTCTTGTCCCATTCAGGAGCATGGATCAGGCAGTAGCTGACAATTTCCACAGAAAGCTGTGACCAGTGGATAAAATTGTGATTTATATAAAACTCCACAGTCAACAAAAGAGTGCAGTGAAAAGCTGCCTGAGAATATTATTACCAGATACTCTCTTAGATGTAATTAATTACAGTTATGCCTAAAACTACAGGAATTCCAGCTGCCATCATAGCTGTCAACTCAACAAAATTTGTGTCAAAGTCGAATAAAGGGAAAAAAAAACCCCTTGATTTCTCATCTTTCTTCATTTCTCCTTAGGCTTAGTATAGGTCCCACTAATGACAACTGCTCTGATGGCTGCACTGAAAATTACTCACACAGAATTCCTACCCTCTCACCTCACTTTGCAGCATTGGAATACAGAAACCTCGGCACATCTGTTTGAATAAGTGTCTTTTCCTTCACATTAGAATAACTATAATGATTATAATGCTTATGAAGTTTATAGAGGTGAGATAACAATCAGTCAATCTTTACTTTGCTTCTGGTTATAAAGCCATTAAAAAAAGAAATGCAGAAAGCCCTAAACCACTAAATCTGTGCATTTTTCCAGCTCCTGTCCCCTCCCAGAGCTTTAGTCTCTTGTGACAAATAAAGCTCTGTCCTTATGTACTCTGATATCCCTCATTTGTGTCCCACTTTGCTAATGGCTACAATCGTGACAAACAGAGAATTTATCTGGTAAATGTGAGTTGCCAAAAGTTTTCAAGTGACACCATGTTATATATTTATACACACTGCTGCTTAGCAACTTTGTAGTAGTTCCATCCAGGAACTGAGGCGTAAATAAGTAATTATGCTATAGTAGAGGGTGCATGAGACATTTATAAATATAGGAACAGAAAGGTTATCAGAATTCATCACCTAGCAACAAATATAATATCATCAGCTCCCCTGTCTAGCAGGCATCTAGCAAGAAATGGATTAAAAACTCTGCTGCCTAGCAAGTTAACTTGGGAGTTTGAAGTTTATTTGAACTCTACAGCTAATTAAACTTAGCTCAGTGCTTCTGTAGGCTGCTTGTTTGTGTTTTAGCACATGCTTTATCCTGGAATAAACAGTTGCCATTCATTCATCCACAGATGGGTCACATTCAAACGCTGACAGGAGCCAAGAAAATGAGAATACAGAGCTGCCCTGCACTTTCTCCTGGCTCCCAAGAAATTAAGACTGCTTGGATAATGCCTGTAAATACAATACAGTTCTGGGAATGTGCTGAGATCCCTCAGACTGAGAACATGATCAAACTGTAGTGTCAACATGGTTCCCACAATGCAATTTTGGGGATGATTCCAATACAAAAGACTGGTTTTACAACTCCAAACTTGTCTCAAACATTTCAAAGCGATGGATGTAATTATTCACTAGATTCGCTTAATAATAGACTAGAACTTGCATCAATGAATATTAACTAAAAATAAAATTAGTTTTGAAGTACCAAATGCTTTGTGTATTCAGCCTGATAGACAACTTTCATTGCCTCCCTCCCTCCTCTTTCCCCTCACTGTTTTACATAAATGCTCTGTTATTACAAATCCTGCTGTCTGGAAACTGATGAGAATCATTATTGCACAGGCAATGGCTGCTATTGTACTGCAATTGAGAGTGATAGGGGTGCAGTGCTGCCCCCACATTTCATTTTACTTTGTTCATCTCATACTATTTTTGGAAAGCAATCCCTGATCATCACCTCCAAGCCCTTTTATTTTGCAAAACTCTTCATTAAAATTTTCTTCCAAAGCTGAACAAAACCAGATTTCATTACAACCCTAAAAGATGTCCATTAATGCTTTGAAGTTCTGCCAGAGATAAGTCTGGATTGAGAACATTCTTCACCAGGGAAGCTTTCACAGAAGAGTAAATTACAGACAGAGAAATGGATTCTGAACTGGCAAAAACAACACAGTCCTTCTATCCATTTCCATCTTAGCTGAATCCCAATGCCAATACATGAGAACATTTCCTCACAGAAGGCACTGGAGCCCAGCAGCCCTGGCTTAGTGCACACAGGTTACCTGGCCAACCATGACAAGCAGTCCAGAAATAAAATATGGGCTCTTTACATCCCCCCACATCTGCTGCTGCTTTTGCAGCCCAATCCTCTCTGCTGTCTGTACACTCAGTCTGGGGCTCCCCCACATGACTCACATCTTGGGAGCACATTCCCAAACAAGCAGCAGGGAGGGACGTGCCCAGCTCTTGGGGGAAGCGCTTTCCTTCCCGTGGTTCCCGCTGCCATGGCTGCCTCCCACCCCTCCCCTGCTGACCCAACCTTTCCCTAGAACATTCCCCTGCAGTAACTGCAATGAGTTGTGCTGCTCATTTGAGTTACCTTTCCAGACTTATTTCCCAATTATTCATTCCTCCTCCAGCTTTCCAAACCACAAAGGGAGTAAACATTATTTTACTACTGCGTTCACTCGCTGTTCCAGGAGGAGACTCTGCATTTTTCTCCCTTTTCCTTTTGAAGTTCTAGAACCTCCTCTATAGCCATGGAAAATAAACCAGCTTTTGTCTGCATTTGCATACTGGGAGCTCCAGATAAATTGCTCATTTGAGGTCACACAGCAGGCACTTCCATAGAACCAGGGAATAGTTAAGGTTGGAAACCACCTTTAAGATCAAGTCCAACTTCCAGCCCAGCACCACCACGTTCATCACTAAACCATGTCTTCAGGTGACATAGCCACACGTTTTTTCCAGGGATGGTGACTCCCCCACTTCCCTGAGCAGTCTGTTCCAATGCTTTACAACCACTTCTGTGAAGGAGCAGTTCCAGAGCTCAGCAGGGCACTCTCCAGTGCAGGGACCTCCACTGCCCATAGCCCTGCAGGGCACTACTCTCCTATAAAAAAGTCAGAATCACCACACAGGGTGAAGGTTCCCATACCCAAAAAAACAGCATTTGGACACGAGCATCAATATTTGCCTAGGAAGAAACCCAGCAGCTCCAGAATAGTCAATCAACACTCACAAATAGTCTCAGGAGGTTAACTACCACCTGAAAGCACCAACTGACAAGAGACAGTGTCACAAACACTGTCACCCTCAGAAACAGCAACGCTTTTCATAGGCCAAGCACGTTAAATTTATTTCATTGTCTCCTACAGAAGCCATCAGGCTTTTATTTGCACTGAAATGGGGTTTGGCTATAAGTAGTGAAAATTCATTTGTTCAAAATGCATCCTGTAACCTACAGAAACCAGGCAGAGCCAGGGAAGCTCCCTGAGAATGCTCATCTCAAGGGCAAGCACATATATACAGTGTTGAAAATGTTAGATGGGCATGATCAAATTGATATTTAGGATTAAATAAGGATGTTTAAAATACAATTACATCAGCATAAGTATGTAAATGTTGAATGTGGAAAACAATATTGTAAAACTTGAACAAGTTGCATTTAATTGTTAATAGGAGTAAAATAAAATGCACCAAAGAAGGTTCAAATGCCACCCCTCTGTTCCCATTCCCAGCTAGGCAGTGTTTATAACCATGGACCAGCCCAACAGGCAGACACCAGTTCTAACCCAGGTAGCAGAAACGACACAACATGGAATAACATCAGCAGGAAAAATCAAGAACCAAAAATTAGATTCCACAAAAGGTTACAAGATTATGGATAAGAGAGAAATGGAAAGTGTTAGTGGTCATTGGAGAAAGTTCTGAAATTAGCTGGAGTGTTCATTAGTGGTGAGAATGTTTGATTCTATGTGACAGAGAAAGCTGCCTACAAAATGAGTGTCCCTGTTTCTGAGATGGTGGAGAAAGAGAACACCAGCACTACACTTTGGTAAAGGATCACAGGGGATTTATTTAATTCTGCCTTCACCCATTATTCCAAACATGATGACTTTTTATTCTAGGTAAAACAAAAAAATTATCTTAATTTTAATATTTCTCTTCTTTTAATTTTTAATTTAAGAAGAAAAAAACACACAAAAAAAATCCCCAGATTTTCAAATTTAAGCAAATATCCGCACCAAAAAGCAGTTGTTCTCACACATGTACAAGGTGAATTATGAGGCATTATCCCAGTAAACTGATGTGTAACTGATGTGCTCAAGAGTTATGTCAGAAAGAGAATTTCATTATGAAAAAGAAAAAAGGAGATTTAATAGATCTAAAAAATTGTCAGAGCCCCATTAAAAAACCATCACCTTCCAAGCAATAAAAGTATTTAATGTGCTCTATCTTGTTTCAAGCAAAGTCAGGTAAACCAGATAAACAATTTTTATATTTTAACTATCTATTGTAACTTTTTTTCACACAGACACAATATCCATTCTATGTGGAAATAAATACTGGTGCTGTGTAAATTAATTTCTTGTTTATTAAAATAATATCACATTCCCACAGGCACAGAAGGGAATTAGGAATTTCTCTTTTCAGATTTTACCTCCTCCATAAATCTTAACATTTTATACATAGTTAATTAGAAACTGTTGCAGTGTAGGACTCATCATTACATATATCAGCTAACATTTCTCATTAAAGCTACAGATTTTGCAATTGCAGCTGCTGCATGGCAAATTTCTTTTTATGTGTATCCTTCATAAACCTCCTCTGTTGGATATTGTTTCGCTTGTGGTTTGTTATTTTTTCTCCTGGCAGGTATGTGCATTTCTGCTATTTCTTTAAAACTGCATTTGCCTGAGAAGCAGGAGTTGAAATGCAGCATTTTACGAAAGCCCATAAAAAGGACTCTTCTTAGCAAACATCAGAGCAGAGCAAATAATTCACAACAATCATTTATTTATCGGATTTGTCATTTATTTTTCTATTCACCACAGATTGCTAAATTCTTATATGTAAATTATTCATGAATTTCTGCCAATGCTTCTGCCATTTAAATTACTATGAAAATGGAGTTGCAATTATTCAGATTTCAACATTGGCTCTGTCAGGTTTTTGGAGCACTGGTTCTGTTCCATGATTGGCTGCAGCTTGCCAATTTGGAATATGTTTCAAGCATTACACTTGAGTACACAGTTCAAAATTTACTTTGTCAGTTCTAGACTTGCAATTTGTGCTCTGAATATAATGTTTTCTGACATTTCCATACTGACAAAAGCTCTAGTGTAGACACAGATATATCTTGCTTCAATGGACATTTCAGTGGCATTATCTCAGCCATTTTTGGTGCCAAAGCCATTACCAAAGTACATAAGACTGACAGAGGAGGTTTTTGACATTAACTGCCTCTGTGTTCTCTGCTATTTATAAAGGTGCTTGAGTCAGTAGGGCTCTTGCTGACAATCCCAGCTGGTTGCTGCTCAAACCATCCATAAAGTGTGGACCCAGCACGCTAGGGAGGAGCACTCAAATTTCATCCCAAGAGCCCAAAAGAAAGGGAAGGGGGTGGAAAGGAGCAGTTGTTCCAAGCAGGAGGTGCAGACCTTGGATTCCCTCCCCCCAGGAGGGACAGCCCTGCCAGGGAGCTTTGATCACTTTAGCTAAAGCACCCTGGCATCCCCTCAGCTCAGCCCTGGCCAGGGGTCCCCCCCTTCTCCAGCACCTGGAGCTCATGGATGTACAGAGGGAAGGCCTCACCACTGCCCTTACAAACCTCTGCCAAAAAGAGGCACTGAGACAAGCCCAGTACCCAGACAGAACCAGAGTTTCACTAATGTCAGATGAGGCCAAGGGGGTCTCATTCTCCAGTTTCAAAGCCAATGTGAAAAGGGATTCACTTTGATGTCAGAGTTATTGCAAGCCACCTCATCTGCATCTCAAAATCTCTAAAGCCATCTATGCTGGGCATCTACACTTGCACCTTTACTACTAAACCTTGGCTTTGTGCCCAGTGACTCTGCTGGGGACAGACAAACGGCCTGAGGTTACACACCAGTCAGGAGGGACAGGCACAACAAGCAGAGCGACAGAAAATGCTCCAAGTTTCAGAATGGTAATTCACCATCCTTTCAAACTTTCAACAGTTTACTTTTTCCCATCACTTTTCAGAAGATAAATCTTGGAAGAGGATGACTATAATTGAATCTCCCAGAGTTAGCAGCAATGCATTTTACATGAGAGAGCCTGATCTTGCTTCTCAGGGTTGAACAGTGTTTGCAAGCCACTAAAGCCACCTCACTTACTGTAATACATCCCTCTCTCCACAAAACAGCAAGCTCCAGCAGTGATGGAGGAGGCACTCAGTCGAAAAGATCCGAATTTGAAAGTCTCATCATGTGAAATGAGGATAGATTATGTACGACACTCAGCCTGCTCATTTCAGGAGAGAAGTTTACCTAAGAAATGCACCTTTATATTGGTACAGACAAAATGCAGTCAAAGAAATAATAACATAATCTAAAATTAAATCGAATGTAATCTAAAAAGTCAACCTACACTACATTAATAATTGTAGCTGGTATTTGGAAACAAAGCAATTTTTAAGAGGATGTATTTTGTGTAAGTTTTTCTTTGAAGTCCCTGGGCAGCACATCAAAGAGGAAAAGTAACATGATTATTCTCTAGGGATGATTCTTTAAGAAAATCACAAAAACTCTGCTGGGGACACATTTTGTCACTGCTCTCAGCAATACAAACACAGAGAGGAAGGCTCTATGTGTTGCTTCCAATGGGGATTTGATCTGATCAACCCTTTTTGGCACAAAGAGCAGCAAACCTGGGAATCTGTCACCTCTCTGCACAAAGTCAGGAACAGCTTGTGCCCCCCAGGAATAACCCAGTGAGCCACCTCACTGGGCCCACCACCAGAGTGGAGAACCTCAAGTCCTGCTCTCAGTTTTTAGGGGAAAGCAGGCTTGAGCCAAGACCTCTGAAGGCAAAACAGGAAGAAATGAGCATCTCATGTGATTTCTTTCTATGGCATCAAGTTTTTATTCTTTATTTTCCAAGAAATGTTTTAATACCGATTCAACAGTATTTGGAGGAACAAACTGAATGCTTCTGCAGCCCAGATACTTGTTAGAGGAACAGAAGTAAATCAGTTAAATTTAAAAAAAATCTAGATGGTGCACTGCAAAATTTTGTGCAAGCTACTTATGCTGCAGAAAATTGATTTTCCCGCAGGTTCTGCAGCTTCGCACTCCCTTTTGAAGTACAGAAGCTAGATATATTTTTCTACATATATTTCTCTGAGCTAGAGCCCAGAACAGTTTTATATTTTGCTGAACATTTTCCAGCTGATTAATGCTATGTTTACCAAACTATAAATATAGGATGATGCCTCCTTGAAGAAGTGATTTAACTTTTTTCCTTTTTTTGTAAATTGTTTTTGCTGTGTGTTTTTAAATAAATAGTGTAAACATAAAGCTAAAGCTGGTTCCCTACATTACATTTTAGAGAGATATTTTCATATTTAATAATGAGCAATATCAAAATAACAGTACTCATCCTGAGTACAAACACAACTCGGATATTTAACATACAGCATGTACTGAAGGTTAATGTAACCTCAATAAGTAATTTAATAAAACAGAGAATTATTTAGTTGTTAATGAGTTGACATTATAAGAGGGCTGCTAAGTAGATTTTGATGTTTAGTGCTTTCTCCATGTCCTTTCTAGGAACCTTCTCTGCTGCCATAAACACAGCCTGGATTTTTGCTTACTTTTTTTTGCTTCAGAGAGATTTGGGGCATAGAGTTCTTTGTCTGGCTTCATCTGTTCACTGCAATAGTTCTGCATTTTCTTTCTCACATGAAGAGGACACTGCTCTAAGTTTGTACCCCCTGATAGAACTGTCTCAAGCTCAGATCCTGAGGGCAAAAGGTCTTTGCACTGATCTCAGAAGGTTCTGATTAAACTTAATTGGAAATATTGTGGTTGAGATGCAACTGCACAGACATTCTTCACTCAGAGGGTGGGCAGGCCCTGGCACAGGGTGCCCAGAGAAGCTGTGGCTGCCCCTGGATCACTGGCAGTGCCCAAGGCCAGGCTGGATGGGGAATACCCTGGGATAGAGGAAGGGGTCTCTGCCCGTGGCAGGGCTGCAACAAATGGGATTTAAAGTCCCTTCCAGCCCAAGCCAGCCTGTGATTCTATGACAGACCAATCTTCACCTTCTTCATTCCCACAATGATATATTGGCAGTGCCCAGAGGAGTGGGAGCAAACAGAGACATTCCAGTGCCACTGCAAGACCCGCCTACAGGTCACACTTTCCCTCTCCACGCTGGGATCTGGATTCCCCAGCACCCTGTGAAGCACTGGGAATGCTGTCCCTCTAATTGCTCCCATCACCCTGGTGTTAGGAAATGTCTTTAGTAATGATTTTACCAATCTAAACCAGGGGTTCTTTCCAAAATTCGTTAGGTAACAACTTATTTCCCATCTCTCATTCTGACATTTCTTACATAGCTCAATACTTTTCCCCTGTGCTAAGCATTCTGGATTTTGTGTAGTGTACAGATTATAAACAATGCTAAAATTAATTTGTATCTCATGCATTCAGCTGCACTCTGACTTAATCATTCTGCTGTGTGTTTACTTAGATAAATGCCTGACAATGTTATTGACACTTCAAAGAAAATAAGCCATTTTCTTCATGCACGTACACCACCACTGCTCACATTCACCAAAAAAAAGAAGCAGAGAAGGATAAGATCAAAAATAATCCTGGCTTAATCCAAATTCCATTTGCCCAAATTTGCAAGCATTGTAGTGCAAATATTTCACTAAATTATGCTATTCTGTCCTCCAAACAGCAAGAAACCATGAACAACAATCTGATTAGTCAGGGCCCCTTCTGAATGGCATTAAAATGATTTGTTTTTCTCCCACCTCTCAACTCTCTCATTTGAGAGCTCTGTTCATTTCAGTCCTTGAATAAACTCCATTCCAAATACACTGACGGCTCCTGACACTTACTGGGGAAAACAAATTGTTTCCATCAGAAATAAAGAATCTAGCTACTAGTAAATAATACTTTTTTTCACTAAATGAATTGATTTTTCTGCATCAATACATTTAGATCTTGGGTTTAACAGGATAAAGGAAATTTTCATGTTTCTATAACATCATTTAAGCAACACTTCCTTACCTGCTTTATCTAAAGCTTTGTAATACAAGTGGAGAAAAAACCCAAGCTCAAGAATCTTTTTCTTTTATTTTCAGAATACAAATATTTCATGAAAGCATATTACATTTACTTTTAAAAATATGGAACAAAAAAATGCTTTGTTTTCCTCTTTTTTGATTGCACATATTCATTTCCCTCACCTCTTCCCTCCAACTCATGTCAAAAAGCTCTTAGGAGTCTTAAATAGAGCTTTCATAAACTTATTATTTCATAAACTTATTTCACAGATTTACTATTGCTATTCAGAGTCTGGCAAATTTGTAACCCAAATGTTTTGTCATTAGAACTATGAGAATGCTTAGCTGTCCTTACAGTAATATTTCTACTTCACCATTTTTCCCTTCTTGTTTCAGAGCTTTGAATTCTTGTCCAGATCTAAAAGAAAGTAATTTGTTTTCTTGGGATTTTTTTGTTTTGGTTGGGTTTTTTTACAAAATTTGAAGACTTCTGTTGGACAAATATTTTCTTTTTCAAGACCAGGTTCAGTTTGCATTATGGCCCCTTAGAGCACTGCAAGGCTACAACAGCATAAAAAATGGAGAATAAATATTGATGTGTGCAGAAAAAGCAACAAAATTGAATGCTACAAGACAAAGCAGCTTCTTAGCCTTTAAATCTGACATCAATAATAGAAAATGACAGCATTGTAAAAGCCAGCTGTGTAACACAACTTAGGTTGGCATCTCAGGTAAAGAAAACAAACGGTTATTTTGCTATGCTGATGTATAGGTACATTCTTCTGTCTGTTAATA
This sequence comes from Lanius collurio, assembly GCA_020086605.1. Lineage (NCBI taxonomy): Eukaryota > Metazoa > Chordata > Aves > Passeriformes > Laniidae > Lanius > Lanius collurio. The sequence continues at coordinate 6,609,359 of JACBWW010000023.1, read as the reverse complement.
AATCTAGTCATTAAATAGTACAACTATTGGACTCCTAAATAAGGAGGGGCACTGCAGTTGAGTTCATTTCAGTGCTTGATGGGACACTGAAATCTTTAGCAATAAAACTGGGGGAACTTAAAATCTGAGTTTATTGCATTTGGCTTTGCAGTTTCGTGTTTGGCTCAGTGGGGCCTGACGGGCTGTTCCTAAATTGTGTCCCTTTCTGCAGCATCACAGGGAGAGTTACTGGTCAGGGGAACACCCCAGGAGTTGTACCCAGGTCCACAGAACATCTGCCCAGATGTTAGAGCCAGGTTAATGCCTAACCTTTTGTGCAGAGCCCACAGGGAACAATCTCAATCCGATTTGTCACTCACTAGCTTTGGGGACTCAGATTGCAGCATCAGAGGGGGATTTCTCTCAGATGAACTCAGGGAATTGATGAAACTGGGATTTCTCCCTCATTATCGTGGTTTGTTCACTCAAAACAAGTGGCTGCAGCAGAGCACTTCCAGCCCTACCCCTATACACAGATTTTTCCATTAGCATGTGCTACAATCCTACACATGTACCACCTTCACATGAACAAACTTCATTTGATGTTTGCTTAAAAATAGTTTGTAATTTAAAGATGAGAATTCGGTATGAGCACAGGGTTGTCAGCAGCCATCCCAGCTTGGCCACACATCCCACCTACCCTGGGCATTAGATTGCAGCAAAATATTGCACAGCACCAACCTCTGGAGACAGAGAACACTGAAGGAATATGTGCCATTAATATGTCATTAATATGGGCTGTTCAGGGCAGATTCTGCTCCCTTTACTTGGCAGGGATATAAAAAGGTAAATTAAATATCAATTTTTATTTATATTTCATTTGTCTTCTTGAAAACACCTCAATATTAAAAGAGTATGATTTTAAACCATGCTGTTTAAAACTTTGTTGTAAATTGTGGGTGGAACTCTCACTAGTGGAGCACACTTCTAAAAAGAATACATAAAGCACTTAATTCTGAATATCAATAATCACAATAACTTTCTGAAATTATTTTCTACCTTTCTGTGCTTGGATCAGTTTGAAACCTCTTTTGCCAAAACATTCAGTAGGACAATTTTTAAAGTTTACACTGGTTATTCTATGTTCTGCTATTTAGTTATGTGATCTCATATAAATTTGCAGAAAAAAATTATCCAGTAGAGATGCTGCCAAACATGGAGTGTGTCTACAGCTATCTCCTTCATGATAAATATTAACAGGAAAGGATCCACCTGAAACTTTTCCCCAATGCTTATCAAATATTTAATGAATTTTGAGTGAGGAGTTTGTGATGTTTCCACACATTTGTGGTCACAAAGACTGGCAGTCACACCTCACCTGCCTGGCTTCTCCATGGAACCCAGCCACCACTGAGCACAAATATCAGTCATGTTCCATGCCCTAATTACCAGCTGCAGAATGTGACAGCCCTCATTCCCCAGTGTGAGCATTGTCACAAACACACAGCCCCTCACAGCCCCTCTGGAACTCTCTGGAAACACTTGAGCCCCCTGATAAGGTCTGTGTAAAGTCCTAATACCTGTAAGTAACCCCACAGCAGTTGTGCAGGTGCTCCCCTCAGGGGCAGGGCCAGGTGTATATTTGCACACCTAATGGAGCATCCATCTATTTACTCACCATAATTACTTGTGTACCTTTGAGAACTGCACACGCTTCAGAGCACCTGAAGTTCTGAAAAGGTGGCTGTGTGTTTGTTTTCAACAGAGAGAGCTTTTCTCTGTCCTGGTTGAAATGGAGTGTTGCATGCAAGGAGCCAGGACTTCAGCTAAGGCTGGAAGATGGTTATCTCCCAACAATGCTGCGTGGGTGTTAATCTGGGCACTTAAAAACACACAGGCTCACTCCATTTATGGAACTCAACAGGTGATCGAGTGTCATTACAACCTAAGACAAACCCAATTCAGATGTTAAAGATTCATACAAATCTGCCTGATCAATAATACCCAAAGAACAAAATACTTTGTGTTAATTTCTAAGAGAAATTCTATCACAGAATCTATGAAACTGCAGCAATACAAAAAATCCCAACCTCTGAGCTGTCAATTAGTTATTGTGCTCTTCCACTGGGAGTTTTCCTTAGGTTATGCATTAAGGAAATGTAAATGATGTCTGCCTGACTGTATTTTCCATACACCTGACAGCTGCTTTCAACACAGAGTTGTCAACTCGAACTTGCAATCAATAAAGGCTTTTTCTGTATTATTGTGAGCAGAATATTGTAGTCCCCTTTTAGGCACCACCTTTCTTTCCTTGCTGGCTGTTCTTCACTGACAGTTCAGGCTTTATCAGCAGTGCTTGCTTTCTCAGGTGTTCCTGATACCTGTAGCCTGACCAAAGAATCCTGGTGGCTTTAGGAGATCCTCCCCCAAAGCAGCACGATTTTGGCCTCAGCAGCAGGAGAGGGGATAATTCCAGCAGAATTCCAAGCCAGCTCACCACACATGGGATAGAAATAAATATCCTAACTGTGCTGGCAAGTGTGAAAGACTTATTTGTCATGGAGCATTCAGCACAACACTCCTACTGCTCCATGCAGTCATCAGTGAGCATCCACCACTTCCCTCTCCCAGGAACGGGTAATCCTTGCAGAGAAGGAGAGGAAAGGAAAGGTCTCATCAAACATCTCCAGTGGGACTGAGACAGCAGCACTTCAACACATTCAGAAATAGATCCCCCTGCCCCATGGGCTTTTCCTCTGGCCGAATTTGAAGGAATGAAAGGGCTCTTCCCCCCTCCAGCCCTCTAAGACATGAGAGGAGGGTCACTGCCTTGGGAACTGCCACCTGCCACGACTGGGTTTATTGTGAGGCAGAATTTTGTGTGAAGGGAGGGGGGGGGTGGCTTGGCAAATACCAAGGAATGGAAAGCAAAGGAGACCTTTGAGGTATCATCATTTTCCAGCGAGATACAGGGAACAAACAGCTTTATCTGCACTGCATAATATATCCTGAGTTCATCACAAACTGTGGAAAATACAAGTTCAGAAACAAGTTATTTTGTGTGTTAATAACACATTTTATAAGTTATAGCATCATTTCACTCATTCTGCTACAATCAAGGTCACACATAGGTGAAATTCTTGAGAAACACCAAGGCCACTTTTCCTTTGAAGTATTAGCACAACTGAACATTACATTTTTTTAATGTTATTATTTAATGAAGTTTTCAAAAATGTCTTAAAAGGTGCTGTAACTTTCCTTCTGTTCCTTACACACTGAATAATGGTTTAAAGAGACAGGAATCCCAAACCATTTGTGAGTCAATTTAGACAAAACAAAAAGAAACCTCAGGATTGTGAAAACAGAACATAAATCAAAGGAATAGACCAGAAGCTAATATGAAATCATAACATCAGGCTGGAGCACTCAAAAACCCCCCTCAGCACCAAGAGCCAGTTTTGGGCCTTAAGCAGTTTTTGTCATAGTCTGTCAAATTTTGATTCTCTAAAGCAAGGAAAAAACCTTGGGGTCAGATCTTCCTGCTCTTTGCAAGGAAAATCATTCTCTTAACATCAAGAACATGAAGGTTGAGATTCCTAGCTCCTCTCTTCCTACTGCTTAAAAAAAATTTACAGCTAGGAAAAATAAACCCTTCCATCTGATTTTTTTAATCTTGGAAGAAGAACAATTCTGTCTTTTAGGAACTTGGAAAGAAGGCAAGGCTGTGAGTTATAAAGTAGAGCAAGAAAACAAAATCAAATATTTGAACAGTTAATTTTGTTCTGTCCCAAGCAACAATTCCATAAAATATATTAGTACAGAACAGCATAAAAGTCAACATTCTTCTGCCAAAAGTAGCACAAATATCTATAAATAAGCAACTATTAACAGATCCCTTTATTAATATTATTGTTCTTGCTATATATATTTAAGTTGCAAGTGTTCTAACTAGGAGATGCTGCCAAATGAAGGGATGAGGTAGTGAGGACGATATAGATGTAAATGTACTGGGGTTTGCATTTTGTAGTAGAGAAAAGCTGCTTATCAGTTTTAGAAAAGAGTTGCCTCAGTGACCAACTCACCTGTGAAAGAGAACTATAAACATATAATGACCTGTTCCCTGCCATGGCATTAACTGGCCTCTTCCTATTGGCTTTTGGGATAAGTTAGAAGCAGGTTTTGTTCATTAACAATAAAACAATAAGTACTATGGTTTTTGTGGGTTTGCAAACGTGCAGAATGTACAGTCCTAATCATTTCATAAACTGTTATAAAAAAGGGACCAGATTATCGATTTAACAATTATCCATTTATTTTGTACTACATTGTAGCTTTGTTACTTGAATGTAATTTTGTACTTTGTTGTAGTTTTGTAACCTAAATTTCTCTTGCTGTTAAAAAACCTTCCCCCCCCACTTAGTTGTAAAAAAACCCAGCCTCTTATCAGGGCTTGCATTCCAATGCAGGAATTTACGACCTCCCTTCCTTACCCCTTTTGGAGGAGGCTCGCCTGAAGAGTAGCAGATAAAGAAAAAAAGAAAGAAAGAAAAAAAAAAAAGGGGCTGAATATGCAAACTAGAGCCGAAAAGACCCTTGGGAATAAAAAAGTCCCTAGAAAATAATAATTTAAAAACGAGCCAACAAACGTTTAAGAAAAATGAACCAGGTTACTCTGTCAGGAACTACTACCTAGCCAGCTTTTAAGTTTCTTCAAATAGTCACCCTGATAAGAAGCTCTACTAGAACCACTACCCTGAGGACAGCGGGCTAACACCCTCGCCTTCGTATCCACCTTCGTGCACAGCCCCGGCCCCTGAGGAACACTCGAGGGCCCGGCTCTATCACAGGGAGTGGCAGAGCCCAAGTTCCTCCTCCTCCAAGTCGAAGCTGGGGCAACGAAGCTGGCCGGGGCCCCCACCCCAGCTGATCACTTTTAATAAAGGCTTAAAAAGGACCATCAGTCCTGCCCGTTTTATTTCATAAACATTGCCCAACAACCTGATGAAGAAGAAGAAGTAAATGAGTGACCAGAGAGAGAAAGATTATCTGCTTTCGGCACTCGACCATCAGGAGGCAGAAAACGACCCCCCAGCATGTGGTGGCACCGGCAATAAGACAAGGAAGTGCTCTGATGCCAAGGATAAGGGAACGGGGCACCATAAATCGGACCCCGAGGGAATGAAACAGCAGCGCCGCAGGTGGGGCGGAGACTCCCCGGCCACCCAGCGCTGAGTTTGCTCGCTTGCTTACTGAAATTAATAAAATTCTTATTGACTTTGACACATAAAATTCAACATGTCACCATTTATTACAGCTTTGTTATTAGGCTGCCCCCCGGATCCATGAACAAAAGCACAGCCCTTTGGGCCAGCAATCACCATGGGTGTGCAGGAAGAGGTCAGATTTAAACCCACTGCACAACGGAACGGATTCCATTTGCCAGCCCCATGGGCACTCAGTGCTGCACACAGGGCACAGGCCAGACCTGCAGACCACTGACTTTTCACTGCCCAGGGCTTTCACCTGTTGCCTGCACCTGCCCAAAGCAATTTTTGCTCAGTAGCTTTTTAACTGGCCTTACACTAATCTATCAACAGGTATCTTGCCCTTGGGCAAGTCCCTAAAACTTTGAAAAGGGTCAGTATTTCCCTCAGCCTGAACTAGAAAAGGTGCATTTTGAAGGTGCTGTAACATGAGGTTAAAAGCAAAAGTCATGATTTTCTCTCTGAAAATTTAGTTGTCAGCTTTAGCCAAGTTAATCAGCACACACACAATTTAAGATACTCTTCTGTGAAACTGGCAAACCACACAAATTCAAAAACCTCCCCCCACTCCCCATCACATATATTAGCTTGTGCCAAAGCCCTCCTCAGTCACAGAAAATATAAAAAAGTGACTTGAAATAGAAGAGAGTGGGGGTGGTTTAAGTCTGTGGGAAAACATCCTCTGTAACAAAATCCTTTAGAGTGGGTGGTGCTGGTGCTGCTTGGAGACAGAGGTGCACTGGCAAGAGAACACCTGGAGGAGCTGCACTACCCCCACTTCCCTACCCACCATTTTCCACTGGTGCAAGATCTTTGTACTTACATGACGTTAAAGAGAAAAAAAACCACAAAGTGAAAACCCAACAAAAATCCCCTGTGTTTTCCATCAATGTTTCTCTCTGTGAAAGCTTCATTTTATCAAGAAAAATTGTCTCCATGCAGCCAGACATTCCTTTACCATTAAGCCTTGAAATTATATTCCAACCCAGCATATATATTTTAAAAAGGTCATTTTTTCAGTGCAAGAAATTTGCAATGATTAAAAGTCTGGTCTGCTTGTGTGATCATCCCCAAGAATATCAGTAACATACAGTGCTATTCCCTCGTTCAGTCTAAAAAACAGATACAGATCTGTTTCTATAGGAATATTTTCTCCACTTTTACTCCTTAAAGAAACCTGTAAGTTACTACAAACAATTCAATTCATTCCACTGTAAATTTCCTTTCAAGATACTTTGAGGTTTTTTTTTTTTTGTATTTCTGTTTGTTTGTTTTCCCATTTCCAGAACACCTTGAAATATAAATAACTTAGAATGCAGGTTTATAAATACAAGAGCATCCAGAAGGGGAAGAAAAATCACCGTTTCCAGTATCTCATGGTGTTAAGAAGCAGAACAATTGGTGTTTTAAGGAGCTGAATGTAGTATTGTGATGGTCTTCTACTCTTGGCTGTTAAATAGTGCCAAGGACAAAGTTTTGAGGTACTTCTGAGACTTAAACTTCCATTATGGATTCCAAAACAACTATTCCAAACAAACTCATTAAAACCCCTTAGATTCTGGCACAGAAAGCAGAAGCACACAACACTCAGATCTATAAAATCTCCAGAGTAGAACCAAATTAAAAGAAAATGAGGCAAGTAATTTAAAGGGAAAAGACTGATTGAACTCTCTATCTTTTAAAGAATTCCAACACCCTCAGCTGAAGTTAGGCAGAACTGTGGTATTTGGGGGCTTCTGGAGAAAGATCTCCAATAATCAGGATTTAGAAGTACCGATTCCATAACAATAGCTAGAAACGCAGCACACTGAGGTACTGCAGCCCAGTCCCCAAATCGGGAGAAAATCTGCACAGGAATGACTTGAAATGCTTGAGAATCACTAATGAATCCCATCCTGTAGCTCAAAAAAAGCCCAAACAAACAAACAAACAGCCAGAAAAGGAGCTGGCATTGCTGCAGTAGTGCTTGAATGCAGCCATTATCCCATTCAGTATTTGCTAAGTAGATTCCCAGGGCTGCAATCCTAAAACAGACAGTGCTCAGCAGAAAGAGAATTGAAGGTATTTTATTAAAATGAGATTGCTCCAGTGGCCAGTCTTTAAAGCCTCCTACATTTGTATTAGACAAAATAGAGGTAGAGCTCAGTGTTTTAGAGCTATTTAAATTTAAACCAAGATACGCCTGAATGGCAACACTTGCTGAGGTAAAGTATTTCTTCTGAAAGGCAGTCTATCAGGGCACTTAATCTTGGAAATGCTGGGAATTGCTTACACATTTGCCATATTCTGGAGAGCTTTTTAAAACAGAAGGCAAAATATAAGTACAAGAAAAAATAGGTACAAGAAATTTTGTGCAATCCTACCCTCCAAGTCAATGACAAAGAGATTCACAAAGGTCCACTGAGCATGTTTTCTGACTACAAGGTCCTAGATAATGGACATAGTATAAACCTGGATTGAAAGCTTTTCCAATGAAGAAATTATTTTATATCCACAGGAATCAAGTGGCAAAAGCTATATTATACATCAGGAAACGTCCTTACCCTTGGTTGTCAAGCCTAACACCTGAGGTACACAGATGAGAGTGTGGCAGTTGACAGAGCACTCCCTAAAAAGGCAGCTAAAAGAACGAATTCAATGATGCCTGACATGATCCTTCTACCACAAACTTTACAGAGCAGCTGCACCATTTAAGCACATGGATTTGAGAAAGCAAAAGAAACACAAAAGCTTTAAAGTCTTTCCCTGTTTTCTGGTCATTTGCTCCAAACCCTTTTGCTGTTAGCATGGCCTTTGCTTGTAGCTTGTACAGCAAAATGAGCTGTACCCCAGGTGGAGCTTCTGAGGCAGCCAGGGAATATCTTTGTGAAGCTTTCACCAGGGAACAGCGCTGATTTTGCTCCCACTGACGTTCCTTGGGCACTTGTGTTACCCAAAGGCACAAAGTTCCTTGGCAAAGGCAGGAGAGGACAGGAAACCCCCGGGCTGGGAGCAGAGTCCTGTAGGGCTGCTCTTTGGAGCTGCTTGGGAAAATGGGAGCTGGACAAGAGAACAGCTCCTGCAGGGATGGGTGGGATGACCACTGCTTCCACCAGAGAAACCCCTTCTGACTGCCTGCAGGGAACTGCCTGCAGGGAACTGCCTGCAGGGAACAGTGCCTGGCTTCTCCACACGGCCCTGTTGCCTGAGTTACAGATTTCATGAAGATCTTCAATTCCCTTAATACTTTGTGCAACTAGACAGGACATTCTCCAGTCTGGCTATAAATCTGGAAAAAAAATCCCCCAACATCTGTTTTTTCTACTCTTGGAGGTGGTTACAACACCAGAAGATACATAGGAGGAACCCACCACAGCAAGTAAATCAAGAACAAATTAAGAAAACTGTTGCCCGTGTTGAGGCTGAGCCTCCACCATCCACAGCTTGTGTCTACCACGGCCTCTCCATGGCTGAGAGCCCAGCAGGACTTCTGGCCCTTGCTGCCTCCCTGGAGGAAGAGCAGCCTGAGCAGCAGCAGCAGCGAGGAGTGGCGATTAATGCAGCTGTTCAGCAGCTGGCCTTTTTATCAGCAGCTGGGGAACACTAAAAACACCACAGCCCAGATCAGAGCATGGAGATCTTTGCTATAACACAAACAAGCTGCCCTGGCAGCATTAATCAGGCTATCCAAGGATAGAGAGCTCGTTAGACTAACAATTCCTCTCTGAGGCTCCATGATTAAAGCAGAATAAAATAATATACAGCCAAAGACACACGAGAGAATACTGAATACAATGTAGGTGTCAGCACTGCTAAGGCTATATTTTGTAGCAGCCATAACAGCAGCTATTGAGCCACTTTGTATCTCTGGACAGTTATCTGAATACAAATATGAGGTTTGGAAGCCCCCAAAGTCACTCATGTGATGTTTAAAGTAAACTCTGTAAACTTTACCCATGTTATCAGAGAGGCCTTATTCAAACCGATTTCCTGCCATTGCACCCAAACCTAGCCTTGCTTTCCCACTGTAGCAAACACTATTTTCTGCAAGTACAGTGACCTTTTCTGGGGCTCACTCCTAGCAAATGAAGCTCCAAGCAGCTTTTGTTCCTTTTTCACCCAGCTGAATTTCCCAAAAGAGCTCCCTCATCTGGGAACTCTTGGTTTTTGATTATGAGAATTAAATAACAAAGCAAGGTGCTTTCAGTCACCATCTCCTTTTGGTAGTTGTTAAAATGCACCTCAATTACTGAAAACTTCCCAAAACTGTTGACTTGTTTATCTCCAATTGTGTTACTACATTTTTTGCTATGTCTCCCATAACTATTTACAGAAGAATAACAGTAGAACATTTTGTACAGAGGGAGACTATTACCTTGGCATTATTTAGCACAATGTATTGTGCTGGTTTACTTTGCAGTGGGGAGAAGAGAAAAAAAAAAAAAAAAAAAAAAAAAAAAGGAAAAAAAAAATCTGTTCCATCTTTTGTCGTGGTTGATCTCATTTTCCTAATTGGTTCTTGTGCTCTGGCAAAGCCTGTCCAGATGACAGAGCAGCCAGAGGGAGGTGAAAAACTCAGTGGTCTTTAAGCTCCACCAGTGCCTTCAGACATAACGTGGTGATGTTTTTCAAATGTCATCAAATTCAGGATTCATGCAGATTTTCCTCATGTCTCTCCACACCATAATGAATGGGAGTCTCACTCCATGGACACAGCTTTCATTCTTTTCTACCTTCATCCTGATGCTCTCCTCGAACATCTCTCTGACCTCTCCCCAAAATGTTTGTTCCAAAGCTTCATTTCCCCACAGCTGGAGCTACTCTCATCCTGCACCACTTTTCCTCTCTCCTGCACAAGGTTCTCTTTCCCCTGCTCCAAACCTTTGCTAAAAATTTCTTTCTCTCAATTCCTTTTACATTTTTCTCTCCTGCTGTTACTAACCAAATGACAGACTTTCAAATTTCATTCATCACCGAATCTCTTTAAATTGCAATATCCTGCAATTTCTATTGTGCTGCTTTGCTCTTGTCCCACTTAATTCCAGAATGTGTTCTGGCATACAGACAGGGAAGCGGAAAAGAGAATAGCAAATGGCAAATAGAAAGTCTGGAATTTTGTGTTTGCATTGAAATATGTGTATGTGAGACACAGTTTATGGCTACTGCAATATTGTCTTTTTCAGTCATGCAATGCCAGCAAAAAAAAATAAGTATATGAACAAGATTTTTTTAACATATATAAACTGCTGAAATATTATTACAATAAAAAAGTCATTTTCAGTATTTTAGAAAGTGGCATAAATTTGACAAATTTGACATCTTTTCCTGACTTTGTTTGGCAATGGAAGTGCACCATTTGAAAGGGAGATGAAATTAGCCTTGAAGTCGTATACAAGTTATGCTTTTTTTAAGTATTTTTCTCTCACTGGCTTTGATCATATAATCCCAGCAAAAATAAATGTGCTTTTGGTTTTGGTTTTTTAATGCAAGTTTTGTGCTTTAAATTATTTTCAGGCTCATTTTGAAATGGTGAAAAAACAGGTTCATAGACAGAATTGTCTGTTTAAAAGTCTCCTAAAAGGCCTACAATTTTTGAAAAGCCCTGGCTCTTTTTCTGCTCTTATATAAAATTTCTTCTCTATTCAAAAGGGATGAATTATCAGAATTCAAGGGAGTCGATATCATTAACATGACACATGTTATATTTCAAGCAAGTGTAACCTGACTGAAAATTCAAATGAGGGTGGCAAGTTCTGAGTGTGACTCTGCTCTGCTCTCCTTCAGCAGGGAAGTTCTTGTTTGTCAAAATGTGCATGTCAGGAGATGGTCAAAGAAAGGCAAAAGCCCCTGAGAGTTGCAGTAGGTGGAGCAAACAGATGATGTGCCTCTCTAGAGAAACAGACTTTTCAGTAAAATTTAAATTGTTGTGTTTTGTTGTTCCCATATACCTGAGTATTCCTCAGATGTCCCCAGGATTTTGTTGGCAGCCTAAAGTACACTCAAGTGGAAACTCTGAGCAGGAAGGAACTCTGTCTTACTGGATCTCCTCAGCCTCATCCAGCACATGAAGGTGTTCTTTTTATCTGATTCTTGAAATGGGTGTGTTTCTACAGGGTATTAAGTACAAGAAACTCCCAATGGGAATCCTGGAAGAACTTTTAGAATATATCCAGCTGGAATAAATCAGTGTGAATTTAACTAAATTCACCTTACTGGCATATGAGAAGGATTACATAGGATTTCAGAAGAAATCCTATCTCTTTTTTCCCCTACAAAAAAGAATATAATATTAGTTATTCCTGTTTAGATTAACCCAATCAAACCAATGCATGTGAAACAAAAGCCATTGCTAACTGCTTTAATTCACCTTGGTCATAAATGCAATACCTGGAATGGGTTCTCAGCTGCAAACTCAGGGGATTTCAAACAGTTCCACCTGCAAAGAAGGTGTGGATATTGCCAATGTCAGCAGTTGAAATGGACACTGAAATGTCCCTGCCCAATGGAATGGTCCCTGGCAATGGAAATCTAACGGGTTTTCCTGAGGAGGGGTGCAGTGCATGTAGATAAAAACTATTCCAGAGTTTGCTAAGTACAACTGAGAGGAACCTGACCTAAATTTGTGTTGGAATATGACACAGCACACCTGAAAAACCTTTAATGATTCTCTCAAAACTGTGTTTTTACCATGTCCTTCTATTAAGCAACCAAGAAACAACAAAAACCCTCTACAAATCTTCTGCTTTAACTCTTGCAAATGGAACTGAAGATGGACTCCAAAATACTTATGGAAACACAGCCTCCCTAATGCTATGAGTAAATGGGAAAAAATGCAAAGGAAATCTATTTTGTTATATAGATCTAGAACTAAAAATCATTTGTGTTTTAAAATAATGGCAGTGAGATATGGTGTGATATTGATTTTTTTAGCAGGAGTCTCTGTTTAATTCAACAGGGAAGTTCTGCTGGAAAAAAGAGGCTTCAATATGCCTGCAGTATTTAGGGTCACCTGATGTATCTCAGAACAACCCTGGTTATTAGAGACATATTCTGATTCATTTCAGATGAAAATTTGGCTTTTGGAAGCTGATGGAAAACATTTGTGTGTCCCCCAGAAGGCTGAGAGAACAGAAGCAATGGTATTATTTGGATGCCAGCAGGTAAGACATTGCTGTAGAAGAGCATTTACTTCTAAACCAAATTACCAGTGAGTGAAAGTTGCCTTTTCCAAAAGCCTCACCTGAAGCTGTCACCGTGGCTGCTTGCTTACATGTTGATTTTATCTGACATGGGTTTACAAGTGTGCCTGTGATCAGAACAGCACAGGAACATGTGTTGTGCTCCCTGGATTTCAACTTTATCTGCTGCTAATAGAGTGATGAAAAAAACTGTGACTCGAGTGCCTTTAACAGAACTTAACTGAAGTGCAATAAACCAGGGGGTTTAATTTATATCTCTGTGGGTAAGAAAACATTTATAATCAGAACATACACATGTTCAAGTGCTTTGTTTGGTGTTGGTGTGGAAGAACCTGTGCACTGAAGGAAAATAAAGGGGCTGCCAAACAAGGCAGGCCCTGGGCACGCTGGGTGTGCCCCACACTGGAGTTAAATCCCACCATGGGCACTCTCCTGGCACTGCACACAGGAGAGCAGCAACTGCTTGGGCTCAGACACTTTGCCAAAGGAAGGTCTTTGGGACCTTCCCAGGTCCCAGGGAGATAAAACAGGTGAAAAAACAGGTTCATAGACAGAATTGTCTGTTTAAAAGTCTCCTAAAAGGCCTACAATTCTTGAAAAGCCCTGGCTCTACAATCGAGGAGAACAGGGAGCACCAGGGACACCCCACTTTGCTTCAGAAGACAAAGGTACTGTTTGCAAAGGTCAAAATTAAATTCCTTCTCAGTTCTCCAATACTGGTCATTTTTCATTTTATTTTTTTTCTGGTTTTCTCCCCACAGAACTGCTCAGGCTCAAGAAGAACCAGTTCAGGGAAACCACCTGACCCATGAATTCAGGGGGTAGAATGAAGTGGTCATAGGGCTCCTCTGTGGGTATATAAGTTATGAATTCTCTCCAGAGGATGTTAGGTATTGAAACCAGAAATATTTGTTATTATCACAATGCAATGGAAGATATTAATCAGGTTAATTATGACATCATTATGATCTTTTCAAAGTCATACCCACAGTCTTAGTCAAGTCTTGTATCATAATTCGCTTCAAAATAGAAAATTTGTTATATTGGAGCTAACATACATAGAAAATACAAATATTAAATTAATTATATTGGAAAATATTAGCATTAGCTTTCTACTTCTCCAGCAAAATCTCACAACTGTCCCAGCAGCTTTTTAAGTCACTTTTTAGATGCATTCTGTGATATTACAAGTCACGGATTGAAAAAGATAGCAAAGTCTTATCTAGACTAAATTGTTTTACAGTGTATGATACAATGGTTAGAACTGATTGGCACTTAATTAAGAAGTGTTACTGATTGATTATCGATTCACTATTGGGAGGTTTCACATCTCTGGTTCTTATTTTAATGATAAATTTTACCCTTGAACAAGGTTATCTGCATGACATATACACAAACCCCTATTTTAATTAAACAAACTAATCAATATAATGTAATATTGGAATTATTCACCACGAACACAGCCCTGCTTCTTTTATATTCTGATTCAAAGAGATGATGCAGATCTCTATTGAGATAACAGATTTTCTGAGCTTCTGAATCTGAGAGAGATAAAAATGAAAAGGAAAAACACAATCAACAAGACTCATGATTTGGCTATTTCATCTGACTTTGTGAGACTATTACCATGACTTTGCTGAATCCAGCCCCTTCACTGCTTTAAGGGGTATTTACCCACATTTAACCCATTTAAAACAGAACCACAAAAAGTCTCACCAATTGATGAGTGGGAACTTGGACTTTGAATTAACCTGGGAAGGGACCAAAGCTGCTCCTACTCTCACATGGAACACGAAGGAAGAGTGGTCTGTGCTCTGGTGACTCTGTTGTTGCCATGCACAGAACAGGCATTGATCCTCAGAGCAGAGCCCCCAGAAACACAAATGTTCACACAGGGCAGTGAAAATGACCCTGTTCTTCTTGAACCCATCCATTAAACCCACGATCCCTTGTCATTCACCCAGCTAAATAAAGGATAACACAATTAAGATAATTATCCCCTGGGTATTCATGGTGTATTTGATGCACTACATGCCTCTTTAGTCACTCCGAAATCACTTTATTTATTGAGAACAACAATTATAGCACCAAAACAAATTATAGCTGAGGAACGTTCTTTCCACCAGGGTGAGGGAAAAATGATGCTAGGAGCCAGAAGGGCCCTCTTATTTATTCTGTGCTATGCCTAACAAAATTTTCAGAGTCAAGCAAAAGGACCAAAAACCACCTGGTTTGGAGGTGGTGTTAGTGAGGAGAGAATAGACAAATTATTCATATTTCTTACTGTCTGGGATTCTCACAAGTAGAAGTTAAATTATTTCCCCATATTTCTGTCTTGCACTTGCAACAAATGTAATTGTAAAATATTCATTTAAATAAATTATAAAATTAAAACCCCCTTCCTTTTCACTAGAAAATTCTTCATAAATGGACCCAGGAAAAAAAATGATAAATAATTTTTACCAAATAATCCTCCAGCATAAAGTAAAATAGTTCCACTGGGGAAATTGAAAATTTGTCAGAATATAAACTTGTCACAAAAGCAATGAGGGAGGTGTCTCACTGCAGTAGCATGGGCTGCTTCGGCAAGTGAAGGGCCAGATTTGGACCTGATCCTCTACAAGGCAACCAAGCATAATTTGCCCAATTTAATAGAACATTCAAACCCTTGTATTTTACAAGCTCACTGACAATCCTCTCAAGTCAGAGGATCTGCCCTTGCAGTGAAAATTTAACAGCAAGTGAGGCACTGAGGCACATATTTAACATTAAATACAATCTATAAAGGCCTGCTCATTAGCCTGGATGGTCTGGTAAATTAAATGATGGATTAAGCACTCATCCCAAGCCAAGTATCCAGCCCTAACATTTTATTGTCTCATTCTTTCACAGACACTCACTTATGAAAACAGAGGTGAGTCTCTGTTGAGTTTGGTTTGCTGTGCATTCTGTCACCATTACTTGGCTTTCCAAACCTTAGCATGGTTTCCCTTATTTAAAAGGTATTGATTCTGCCATGGGATGGTTCCAAATTACATTTTTTAATTTTATTTATTCTATTTCAAACCCTACACACTTTGAAATTTTCTGTTGGATTTCACCAGACATTCATGAAAATAAACAACATTAAGTCAATCATCTTTACATACTGCTTTACTTAAGATCCTGCTTTCTTTAATATCAGGTTGGCTACCAAATTATTTCAAGAAAAACTTTTGCAAAAAAGCTTTATTTCATCCTGTATCAGATGAACACCTGACAGAAATCAAAATAGTACCAACCCTATGTCTGAAGGTCACTAATAAACTTTCTCTTAATCCTATATTTTAAAAGCACTGTTGTGAAATTCTTTTTCTCTCTCCTATCATTTAAAACAAAACCTACATTTTGATAAAAAAATATCACCTTCACTCTTCCTCAACGCTTTCTTTGTCTTTGATCTTTGAAGAGCCTTGAAATAATAATTTGTCTGGAAATACTTCTTCCCCAAGGATAAAGTGTAAATTTATTTCTCTGTCTGCATTATACTCAATAACCCAAACAGAAGTCAAGAATAGATGTAACTCCTGTACATGTTGTTCTTGAAAATCGAACATGTAAGACCCAAAATGTGCATCTTAATCCAAGATGAAAGAGCAATTGCTACCAGGAGAAAGACAACGATTTACAGAACAATTACTTGACAAGAGTATCTGAAATATTTCAGTAAAGGCCTGACTGAAAAGCCTCTGAAGTCAAAGAGAATTCCTTCTATTATTCCAAGCAGAATTTAAGCAAGGTCTTTGTTTTCTGAAGAATGTTTATTTGTCACATGTAGTGATGAATAAATGCAAATAAAACACTCTCATACTAAGCTGCTTAGTGGTTACAGGGAAGAGTGTCCTGGTTTCAACCAGCCCAGGGGAGAAAACACATCCCAGCCTGGCACAGGGAGAGGGGAGAGGTGTTTTGGACACAGCTACAGTGGCATCACTCTTTGGCACAGGGAGCAGCAATGATGTTTTTTATAGCCCTGATGGCATCTGGAATATTGCACTGCCCTGCAGAAAAGCATTGACAAGTCACTGGAGTGAAGTACAAATAATCAAAGGGCAAGAAATATTGATCTGAGGTAATGACAGAGAGAGCCAGGCCTATCCAGCTGGGCTAAGGGAAAACAAAAGGTAGGACCCCAGAGCTCAGTGCAAACACAGGAAAAGGGCAGTTTTCAGAAGGAGAAAGTAATTATTTAGGGACTCTCACAGAAGAATCAGCAGCACTAATGGGAAAAGGGGGAGGTGGCACCCTCATCTCCTTCCTTGCAAAAACAAACCTGCTCTCTTTGAACAACAGGAGTTTGTGTGTGCACTGAGAATTCAGGGGGAAACTTGGTAGTAACTCACAAATAAGTGACCCAGAACTGATTGGGCACACACAGAGCTGTCCTGTGGCTTATTCTGTGTTAGCAAAATCCACTTGACTCCATAATTAGGCTGAGAACCCTTCCAGGCAAAGCACAGAGCAGTGGAGTCTTTATCTTAACTGATGTTCTGGTTATAAATAATACACTAAGCTGGTTAACAACAGACTTAACTTGTTAGAAAGCTTTAGGCTGGGAGCCTTAAGTGCAGTGGATTCTGAGCTGTAAATAACTGCAAACTCCAACACAGCAGAGCTGAAACATTAGGGATGTTGTAAGAGGAAAGTCTAATTTAAGGAGGTTTTGAAATCTCTATGAACATCTGTTTTATTACTGTCCTGGCAATCTGTAAGCCCTCCAGATCAGAAAATTCCCTTGAAGCAAGAGCACTAGTGGAAGAAAATCAACAAAAAGAATTCCCCAAATTGCCTTCTTCAAGAAAACCAACATCTTTCTTTGTGCTTTTGAACTATGAGTGGAATTTAGGTTATGAAATCAAGGCAATACAATACAGTAGGAACTAAATTTCCCAGCACTCATTCATAGCACTTGAAACAATATCTAAGGTACATATTTTAAAATACTGCAAAAGAGAAAGATCATATGAACTGAATATAAACAATATTATTACAGTAAATAATACCAGAATCACAATGCAGGAAATGGCTGTTTCCCCATTGCACTCCAAAACTCCATTATGATGATGTGAATATTCCCATTTCTCCCTTGTTTTTAGCTCTCTACAGTGACAGATGGGCTTTAGACCTGAGTTCTGGGACTTACATTAGGCAAAGGACTTGTCAGATGGAATACTTATACTTTTTCTAGTTCCTTAAATATTTCAGAACTTGTTTATTTTCAAACAAGAAGAAATAAAGTGTAAACTCATAGCTTGGGGATGTGAGGGAAGTATTTTAAAGACATATTTACAAAAATTCAGATTCCTTGAGCTTGAAATTTGGTGCTCTGGATGTCATAAGACCTAGTCATAAGTCCACTTAAAGAAACCATAGAACTATTAAGATTGTAAATTCCACACCAGCAAGAGAACAACATCCATGTAAAGCTCCCACTGTCTAAAGATGGTAATATTCAATTAAATCCAAAATGGAGCTGTGAGTTTTCCATTTGAGTTGAGTAAGAACAAGTGAAATCAAACTTTCCAGCTCTGGGCAGCACATGTAGCATTCCTGTTTGAGGTTCATCTTCTTGTTTAGTATGGAGATGCAAAAAAAAAAAAACAAACCTCAGACCAAAACAGAAGCTTCAGTGAATATACAGATTTTTCCTTTGAGGTGACTAATCCCAGTTTAAAAGAATACAAATAACAATCCCATATCTCCTTCATACACAGCCCAAATCCTTGCAGGCCTCCTGAGGCACGTGACTGCACTCAGGAGCCCTACATATCACATTTACTTGTGTCCTCAACAAAGTACAGAAAAACAGAAAACACAAAGACCTACAAGTCCTCTCTATCCCCTTCAGCATTATCCCTTATATTTCCACAAGGCCCAAGTAAATAGCTTGAGTTCTCTGGCATAATTCACCTTGCTAACCCTTATTTACATCATAAATCCCAGCTCGTGTTTTTAGTGGGATAATTAAATACAGAAAGAGGGGGGAAAAAAAACCAAACCCTACCAGTCCAAGCAGTCAAGTGTTTTCTGCAACCTGAGCATGGTCCTTGGCCAGGGCACAAAATAAAGAGCCCAAATGAACAGAGATTATGTCCAAGCTCAGCTGCTCAGCCTTGTGCTGTGCTCACACCTGGGGCGTTCCATGGAAGGAGCTGGGTGCTTTACCTGTAATACATAAACCCTACACACTTCATCTTGAAAGCTTATTTTCTTGAAGCATGAGGTTTAGACCTAAAAAAAGGACTGTGCTTAATTGCACTACAATGGAAGGATTTGAAGCAAAGCCCTGAATAATGGAACTTTATCCTCCTGCAAACAAGAGAGCTGACACAATGTATTCAATATTATAAATCCTGCTGTGCTGCCAAACTCATAATAAGGCATTCTTAGAGGAAAGTCTAATGATGGGGAAAATATACACTTTTTTTCCTTACATAAGATCATAAATTTTCTCAGAATCACAGCTAAACAGCAAGCTACTACCTACAGAAAAATTAATTACTACAAAGTTGTTATGCTGGGTTTGGGTGGGGCTTTTTTTGGTAACCTGTTACAGGTAATTCAGCCTTTG
Organism: Lanius collurio; assembly: GCA_020086605.1. Classification (NCBI taxonomy): domain Eukaryota; kingdom Metazoa; phylum Chordata; class Aves; order Passeriformes; family Laniidae; genus Lanius; species Lanius collurio. The sequence continues at coordinate 6,590,328 of JACBWW010000023.1, read as the reverse complement.
CTGAATACTGCATTAAATGTGGGTATTAGGGCAGAGCTTTTCACACAAGCACTTTGAAATATGTGGAAAACAGCTTTGGTGAAAGATTCCCCTCAGACTCCTGCCTGTTGGATTTTTTAAATGCTTCAAATAAATTTATATCTTGTTAACTCTGAAGTCTGCAAGTACATAAGGATACTTGTACAATTTTGAAGGTTAAGCTGTATCTGCCAGGAATAAACCCAGTGCATTAAGAGATCAGGTTCAAGAAATTCAGAGAAAGTTTCCTATTTCCCTTTCTAGATGAGAGTGTGTTTTGGTTTCTTTGGGGGAAGAGGAAACCCCTTGTTTCCTTCTTTTAAGTATAAAGGCTTTTGGACACCAATTCTTAGCAGTGGAACCCATTTGAATCCAATTCTTAGTAGTGGAACAACTAAGCAAGAAACAAGTGCTCCAAAGAATCAGAAAATGAGCTCTTTCCTCATTATTTTTACCTTGTGGAACACAGAATATCCCCTTTTCTCACCATCCAGGAGGAGATAAACATGATTTGCAGTATGTTCACAAATATTCCTAGGGATTACCAAATCCCTCACCTTCAGTTTACCATTTAATTAGATCCAAAAAGTGTTTATTGATTAATGTAGTTCTCCGTTATGAGCAATTAATTGATGTGACTACTCCAGCTAGGGCTCAGCACACACAAAAACATCCCCCTGCACTGAGGCACAGAGAAAATTACTGTTTCAGGTAGCTCCACATGGAGGTTAAGCTGACTTTGTTGTACCTTATGCTGCTGTTGTCAGGCCACAGAACTGCACAACCAATGCTGCCTCCAGATAAAACAGAATTCATGAGAGCACGAGGCTTTCCAAACGTGCTGCACAGAAATCCTCCATTCATCACTGGGAGCTACACAGCAGATATCTCATGTCACAGCTGGAGTCAGGTACTGTACATGGAGATAAAGAGGATTGGGCAGGCTCACCACTCGTCCTGTACTGGGGAAAAAGGTGAGCACTGTCAGTGCTTCTCTGAGCTCTAACAGGCAAATTATCCTCTGCTCTAATGACAGTAATGAATTAAATCACGGCTCGGTAATGAATTGCTCCCTTCTAGGTCTAAGGGATAAATCACACTTCATACTTCATGCCAGTGCCACAGACCTTCACATCCAGGCTTGCAGAGCTCAGCAGCCTGAAGGTGCAGACTAAACAGAACTGGGGTATTTGTTTTATGCTGTGCAATTTGCTTTTTTCCCAGGGCTGCTCCAATTCCAAGGCATGTGGGACGTGGTGCATGGGCAGCAAGGCTGGACCTGCTGCCAAGGTGCAGAGCTCTCACCAGTCTGACCCTGACAGACACAGAGAATCTTGCTTTGTTTAGTGACCTTCCAAACAAGACGTGGGACAGACGAAATTTGAAGTAATAGCTGTGAAAACAATAACTTCCATTTTTTGAGTGCATTTAGTCAGAGATGACTCTGCAAGACATCACGTTAAGAGGATCTTGACACAACCAGAAGATTCCTATTATCCAGTCCTGAGGAGTCACCTTTTTCTTGACTTCAAATCATTTAACTGGACTTTTGCCATATTTTCCAAGGGAACGGGATTAGAGTCCTAGAAACACAACTGCAGAGGAAAGCCTGGGTAAGAATTTTCCCAAGATCTCTAAAATGAGAGCACAAGAGCCTCAGTCAGTGCAATACCACCCCTCTATGATGGTTAAGGACATGTCACACAGGTTTTGGTTGGGCCTTGATGAGGGAGGATGTGTGAAATGAGTTCATCGTGATAGAAGGGAAAAAATCATTCAAGAATGACTAATTCTGTCCTGAGCCTTTGTATAGGCAGAAATAAAAATACTAAATAAAAATACTGAATAAAAAGCATAAAGTATTTTAAGAAAACTTTCTAATTCTGATTCTTTTGAGAGAGCGAGCCTCAAACCACTATTGCAATTACAAAAGAAAATATTCTTAATAATTGCAAAAAAGAAACATGATTCTGAATAACACAGTAGAGCAGATTATCATAAAGTGTAACTTTATAATCACTGGTTGGAGTTATAAACAGTTTGTATTTCAGGGTCATAAGTTTCCCTTCTACCATCTTAACAAAATCAGGAGTTTGGGTTTTTTTTCTACCAAAAAAATGTACGGTTTCTCCATGAAAAAAAGAACTGAATAAGGTGTTAATTATCACAAATTTGTGGGGTTTTTGCAACAATCACACTAATACTGTGTTAGTTCCATGGTACATTGGACTGTTAATTCTATAATTATGTGGTTTAAACTGCATGGATAAACAAAAGCTATAGTCAAGTCACAACTCTATGCCATGTTATTGCAAAACAGTGAGTCAAACATTTAACTCCTAAATAAAAAAGTGTGTATCAATCAGATTGGGTATTAAAGGAAGCAGCAGCATCAGAAGGATCAAAGGATTTATTGAAATCATAAATAGATTGATAAACTGTTTGTTCTGCTACCACAAAGCATTCGTGGCTGATACATTTAACTCTGACATTTTAGATAAACATAGAGATAAGAAACTGAGACCTCATTTTGTATAAAAGTACCTTTTACCTTAATCTCACTTCAGGAGCTGATACAGGAGACAAAAGAGCACCGGTCTATCATGGATTCCTTTTGAGCAGATTTTAATTTGGAGATCTGGAATTGGATGCCTGTGGACAGACACTTGGGAAGCATTTCCACAGGAAGATAAGGAAATAGGCTGCACTTCACAAAGGGGTTTGTGAGATGCTGGGGGGGAACTTTTGAAGCACTGGTGTGATAAAGGTGAAGGCCCCTGTGGAGTAGATCTCAGCCACCTTCCATGTGCTACTCTTGATATAAAGGATTGCTCTAATGAAAAAAAGACTAAATAAAAAGCCAGACTGACAAAACCCAGCTTTCTAAAGTTCAAAACATGCTTCTTTGTCACTAAAGTCCAATGAGAAATACTGAATCCTTCTGTCACATAATCAAGAAGAAAGCCATCAATAATGAAATGATGCTGTGAAGTGTTGTAAGCATGTCTGTCTCAAAGAGATCAATGCCACAAAAATCTACTCCCTTATCGACCTGAGGGAGAAAAGTCTTCTAGCACCAAAAACTTTGCTTCCTGTAGCTTTCCAGCTTTGCCTTCATTTTTTCATTTCTTGTGGACAAGAGAAGTCAGTAGATTGTAGGAAGCAGCATCAGAAAAACATACTGAAGTATTAAAACAGATGCTGCTTCAAAACTAAAATCAAACCCCACCAAATCTGGCTTCTTTCACATTAGCCACTTTCAAAAGAATATCTGATTACATTTTAAAATTCTGCTGCTCCATCATAGCAGTTTTGAAACATTTATAAGCTCAGCCTGTGTGTGTTCTAATCCCAGCGGCAGGCGTAACAACGGCCTGAGGATCCGAGGTTGTCAGGAACAACAAATTGCCAACAAGAAACACATCCTGTAAAACACTGCCTGGGTAGTTCATTTACATTTGAATCTGTATCTCTGTTGTTGGCATATAGCATTAGTCATGACTTAAACCATTAGTAACAGAATGCTTTCCTCTACCTAACACCCAGTGCAACAACAAATGCCACTGCCATATCAGCAGAGAGCAGGCTTTTTATCAGTTTATTTTAAAATGCTAGTTATTTGTAAAAATAAAATAAAATCACAAAAACCAAATGGAGTGTGCAGCAATCCTCAAGTGGTTATCTAGCTGCTGGAGCAACAACAGAAACCAGAGTAGTAAAGGTGTTCCTGTTGCAGTGATTTTCATGCCAGCACACTTGGCATGGTGCAGGAACATCAGGACATGATAAACTACAAAGTGTTTTGTAATGGGATGGTTTGCATTAGAAGGGAAAACCACGGAGGCTTGCTGGGTGTAGGCCACAGCAGGCAGTTTTTACTGTCTTGGGGCAGCAGGATTTATGGTGCTCCAGCACACACCAGTTTGTATCTGCTCTAGCAGCTGTGTCTAATAACCCTAATGTCGCTTTTGCCAAGAAGCAAGCACCCAGCAGCCAGCAGTGCAGCCAGCAGGGGCCTGCTGTGCTCTTACTTACAAGAAATTTCTGCAAACCTGCTTGAAACACTGGGAGAACCCACTCTCCTAGGGAGACTCAAAAACCTCAACCAAAATGGACAGAAATGCAGGGGTTTTCCATTAAATTCTGGCTTATAAAACACTTCAACAGAGGCTCAGTCAGCTCAAGGTCCCTCCACAGATGGATGGGTCACCTCTGGAGATGGTGGGTGTGGATCTTGGGAAGGTTAAAATCACTCTCTCATGGTACCCATGTTTTCTCCCTTGATATCACAATCACTTAGAGTGCCCTGGTGCATCAAACTTTGGTATCCCAAATAATTTCTAGAGAAAGGTGGGATGAATCTGTACACTTATTCATTCTTTAGCTCCCCAGTACAAATGGCTAAAGTCTCATGCTCTCAGGTGCAGAAATTAAGCAGAGATAGAATTAGGAGCACATGGGAAGCCTGTGTCTCAACCAGGAGACATTCAACACCTTTCCAAAAATATAAACACACTTGATTTATCACAGTTTTAGTGCCTGTGATGTAATATCTTAAAAAGAGATGCAATATAATCTCTGGCAAGGCAGCCTACCCCAAACAGTGCTGATCCTAAAAGGGCATTAATACAAGGCCCTCTTATGAAGATGAGTTGGATTTAAATGAGAAAACCAAAATGACACATTTTTAGTGGCAAACCCACAACTTTCAGTTTCATCAGGGGCTGAACAAACTCTGCATTTGTGGCATCTTTCACCCTTTTAAGCAAGTACTTCAGAGTTTAGTCCTTTGGCAGGAACAAGCCCAATGATTTGAGGTTCATAATTCTCCACTCAGAAAGTGATGACTGCCTACATTTGTTGATGTCACAGAGATAAACTCTTCAAAGCAAACTTGTTATTCATCCACCCAAAGAAAAAGCTAAATGTTACAGAAATTTGAGTCATGTTTTTCCTCCTCTCAGAACACATTTCACCCAGTCCAACTACTCCATCTCTGCCTTACAGAACTCCAAACGTGCTGCTTGGACAGGGTAACCCTGCAGCTTGTCAGGGTTTCAGCACCCCTGAAGGGAACTACTTAGCTCAGACAAACTCTGGGTGCCTCCCTCCCACCCAGGTCCAGTTTTGGTTTCAGTTCTGTTTGAACCAGGCCTTTGCCTTGCAAGCACAAAGAACTCACAGCCTGAGTGCAACCACAAACACAGCTCTTTTACAGTAAATCCCTTCTCTGCTCTTTTCTCAAGGTCTCCAGTGGTCACACTTTTGTCTTTTCAGATTTCAATAAACACCTTTGATTTAGCAAAATGCGGTCAGAAAAGGTAATAATATACCAGAAAAACCAAGAGGCATAATGCATAAACAAATCTTTCATAAGGACAGGAATTTTGCCAGTTGTTTGGAATGGTTTGGTTGTTTAATGGAGATTAATTAAGTTTTACCTATGCTCAAATATTTACAAACAAACAAGTTAAAATAGAGAGGGAATTAATATATCAAAACTTTGATTGTTTGGGCTTTAGAGAAAGCAGATATTAGAAGCTGAAAGTATTTTATAAATAAAATTAAGAGTTGGTTAAGAATAAAAATTATCTCCTAAAATCTGTTGAATGATAACAAGCAAAAGGGTGTTAGAAAACAAATAGCAAATTTGATCACTACAGACCTGTTAAGCTGGAATGGACTCAAATGCATGGCTAAATGCACACATATTCTCAGGCTGAATTTTCTTTTAAGTGTCCTGAGATTTTTATTAATTGCTCTGTAAGCAATGTGTGTGTCCCTTAAGGTTTTTCATGTACTTCCTGCTCTGTTTATTAGAGAATAATTACCAGCTGCCTCTTACTAGCTTACATTTGCAGCTTTGAAGAAACATGCTTTCATATAATATCAAAATGAAACCTGCAACTGTGTCCTCCAAAAGCAGTTGTTATAATTGCTTCAGAAACCTTGATCAATTTAAAATATGCTTTGAACTAATCAGAGACAGTCTAAGCAGAAATATTAAAAGTGTGGTTCAGATCTGCAGCAAAGGTGACAGGCAGAGAAAACAGAAAAAGCTGCAAGAAAAAATCTTCAACTCCATGAAAATGGGATTAAAGAACGAATCTTAAAATAAACATAAAGAGAAAAGATATTAAGCTCTAATCCAACACAAGTGAGCTGAAAAACATGTTGTACTTTGTTCATTATCATCTGTTTTGACAAAATCTTACTGTGGTGACTCTAATATGCACGGTGTTTATTCAAACCCTTTTTGCAAATAAAAAAAGTAAATCTGTGAATATGATTGCCTGAAGTATACACTTGAAACAGCAATTAACAAGGAAAAAACAAGGTAGGGATGGGTATTAAAAAAAAATACAACAATCTGAAACTTATGAGCCTGGTTCCCAGTTTTACAATTTCTCCAGATTAGTTCTACTGCTCCCCCACTTAAATATTTTCTAGAGACCCATCTGCAGAGGGCTGCATGCATCACACATTGCTTAATGAACCCTCATATTCTTTATGTCTCATTGCAGGCTGATCTCCTTCTTCCAGAGAGCTGGCTGCTACCCTGTGTTGTTCTGAAATATGGGGCACTTCCCATCTCTGCCTCACAAGTTTCCCAGCTTTGCTTACCCTTGAGAATCACTCGAGCCTTTTAATAACTGCACTTTATCCAGGCACTGGCCTTGGAAAGAGTTTGCCATGCATTCTCAAGAGATTATTTCCCAAGCCTAAGAAATTCTGCACTGCAGAGCTGCTGGGCTGTCCCTGCCATCCCAGCCCAGAGAGGAGCCAGCAGCAGGTCAGGATTTAATCCTGTGGCCTGGGTGAATTTTGGCATCTGTGTGTGATACAGAGCCATTTGGATGCTTGGCATATGACAGAACACTTATCATCCTCCTCCTCCTCCTCCAGAATCCTTGTTCAATTCCTGCACATTGCAGCTGCTTTTCTTCCTTCTATGGCAATATGGGATCCTGACCCCTAATAAGTTCACCCAGAAATTGCCATTCCCATTTCTCCTGTACCATGAAGGCCAGATTCCCATGTCTCTCTTTAGCTTGTACTCACTCTATAACACTTCACCATCACTGTTTTTAGCTTTTCCCCAACTGCTGAGAGAGTGCCCCAGAGTCTGTTACCTCCTCTAATGTGTGAGGCATTCCAGGCAATTCTGTTCCCTTAACTCCTCTTTTCCCTTCAGAAAACAAAGATCATGCTATTGGCATCCCCTTCCTTTCCAGGGCTAGATGAGAGCCTGATCTAGCAGTAGTTCCACTGCTTTTGGAATTTATCAGTTGTCTTGTAATCTAAACCCCTCAAAGGTCCACAACCCAGCACACATTGTTTTATCTGGAATTTCAACCCATCCCTGCTCTTCAGTGGGTTGTGCTGGGCTGGTTCCTGCCCCTGTGATTCACAGGCAGAAGGCTCTGTGGTTTTAACACAGATTACTTTATCAACAAAATATGCAAGGAGGCACCACATCCCAGCCTGGTTTCTCAGTTCTTCCATGGTCTCACACTCTCTGTTCTCCTGCTGAGTCCCAGGCAGGTGACCCCTCTGGTTTGTGTCCACCTCCCCCCTCAGCAATCCAGGTGAAAGCCAAAAGCACTCATCACCCCCAAATTCAGCATGGGCTGGAGAAACTACAGACAAATGACGTGCCAAGAAAACCAACTGTGTGAGAGCAGTGAATGCCCTGCTGGGCCAGTCAGAAACCTCTTTTCCAACAGCAATTTCATTCTATACAGAGCCTCTGGATTAGCACAGGTAGCAGTGTTAACTTTTATTTCCTTCCAGTCCTCTCCCCAGGAGGGTGAGGAGAAGGAGGAACAGTCTCCCTGGGCAAACTATCCCTCAAAGTATGGCTTGGAATAAACAGCCAAAATTATGATATTCACCCTCCAAATATTTGGTTGCAAAAGATGCCTTTCAGTTGACTGTACAATGTCAGATTGCCTCACTTGAATTGCAGAGGAAAAGTTATACATGACCTTTATCCTTCTGCTCAGTGTTCTCTGTCCTGGAGCTTTCTCATACAATTTAGCACAATCATTTAGAATTATTTCACAACAACACAGAGACATCATTTTTTCCTGCAACCTTCTAAAAGGCTTCTAAGATATAAATTCACTTCATGGACACTAATTCTGCTGAGCTCTCAAAAGAAAACATAACTAAGAAAGTTCCACTGACAGATAGGATGGAACTGTGCAATTACAGAACATCCTTACAGGGGAAAAGAAGCTGAGTTTTTGTGTAAACTTAACTTTGGCATTTTGCATTTTCATTGGAAGAATTTATTCTTCACTTAATACAAAATTTCCTACCATTTTGCAGTCATATATGATTGAAAGAGAAGAACTCAACACACACTTCTGGGACAGGTATCATGTCACGTACAAAGAAAATAAAGTGGTTTTGCCTGAGCCTGCATCTTATAAAAATACTGAAGAAATTGCTCACACTGCCCAATAAAGCAAACACAGAGAATACACTATTTTATTTATTTAAACAAAGTCCTCTACTGCTGCCAAATCAAAACCAGTTTTCACCCAAACAAAAACATTTCCTAACAATGAGTAATTCTGCATTTCTGGATTTCAGCTGTCCTCCTACACGCCTTGAACTGTGAGCTGCACAAGATTCATTTTTACAGAAAGAAAATGGGCATTCTTTTTTTTCTGCTGCATATAGAAATACCTGTTTTCCTTTTTGAGTTGAAAAGCAGTTTGCTCTTTTTGGTTCAGGTTTGTTTTCTAAGATAAAATAAAATTCAAACTCAATAAAAATACAGACAAGGATTGGTCGTTGCTGTTTCCAACAACTGAGTAAAATGTCTCAGATATGAGAGACTGAAAAAACTAATAAGTTGCATGCAAATTCTTGGGCAACCTCCAATGTACATACCTTTATTTTTCCACCTATAGTAAGTCCATTATGGTACATTAACTTCAATAATTGCAGACTCTAATCATAAATCATCTAGGAATACTTTATAAAATTGTTTTTCCAGCAAAACTTTAAATGCTGACATTTGGTTTGGGTTTTTTTTAAGCTTAATACAATTTAAAAATTCCAGAGGGGCAGCAACATTTATCATGATCTGAAATTTAGAAATGTGCAATTCAGGATTCTTATAAGTGCAATAAGCATCTCAATAGATGAGGAAGACAGAGGAAATTAATTTACTCTTCTAGAGAGGAAAATAATTCTTGAAAGTTTTGCAGTATCCATAAAATAAAATTTCTTAATATACAGTAATAACTTCTGTAACTCATTAACTTTTAATGAGAGTAAATGATGAAATAATTAAGTTGGTGCATAATAGATTGTATTGACAGGAAAAAACCCTCTGGATTAAAAACACATCTTTGAGCTTCTACTAAGTCTTATTTGTCTACCTCCAAATGTCCAGCACTCTCAATATCATTCTTTAGAACAGAATTCAGTTTTAGCCTGACAGATAACTATTATTATTTCTTCAAAATAAAAAACAAAATGGATGAAAACATTCTTGGTGGCTTTGAAATTTTGTTACATGTTCCACGTCAGCAGTTCTTCCCTGTGTGCTTTGAAATAAAGTACCAATTTAGACAGAAAAACCTTACAAAATCCTTGCCTTCAGTTCTGCTGACCTGAAGTCTGTATCTCCCCACTCAGATGCCCAGAGTTACCATGGATGGCAAACACTTCCCAGAAGACATAAAAAAAGTGGACATTTTGAAACTCAATTTAGTTTTCCTAAGTTCGAACGGAAATGAAAAAAAGCAATACTGAACATTTCACTCATCAGTTTGCAAACATGCAATAAATGGGGGTTTTGATTAAAAAAGTCAGAACAGCAAGAGCAGTTTATCTCGTATAAGATTTCTAAGAGCACATTATCAGAAAGGAGTTGTACACCCTGAATTTAAAAAAGAACCCTCAGATACAAACAATGCAGGCAGACACAAAAAATTACTTTCCTTCACAGGGATCCCAAATTAAACACTGGCTTAGATACTGCTGAATTTATAGAGTGTAATGATAGAGAGTCCTCCAGCAAAAAGACTGACTTTTGAGAACTGCAGAACAGACTCGTGAACGGGCCAAGGGCACTTAAACTTTGTCCATCTGCAGTGACTGATGCAGCAGGTTTGGTCAGCACATTCAGCTATTGACAGAATTGTGCTTAACTGTGCTCACTGCACTGGTTCTGTACTGCAGCTACTTCAGACTGAGGAGCCTTAACCTTACAAACACAGATCAGCCTTTAAAAACTGCTACAAGCTTTTGAACTTATCCATTACATGGGTCAGGGCCTGCTGTGCACACACTGCAGCCCAGGCTGGTTCAGCTGGCCAAGGCTACTCACATGCTAAATATCCTTGCCAGGCAGGGCCAATGGCCTTGCTCATCTTCTGAAGCTCTGCTTGCTCAGAGCATCAATATTGCTGATCCTCACATGAGAAACCTGCCAGAAACACGCCTGGCACTGCCATATGTGCACAAATCCTCTGCCAGGCACACAAATAGCTTTGACTTGAAATGCTGCTGATCAAAGTGGTCACTTTGGTCTCACTTGCAGCTACCACAGAATCCACAGAACTACAACCCCAAGGTGATTAAATAATGCTGAGATGCTTCATTTGGGTGTTCAAAGTGAGAGTTTGTTCAGGAGTCTTGGGCAGTTTGAGGGCTGTAAATATGAAAAGGGCTCTGGAGAACAAATTTCCAATGAGTTCTTCCCCAGACAGGACAAGCTGGAGGAGAGGCCGGGAGCCTTTGTAAGGCAGCAGCTCAAGACAGGGGCCCATTTTCAAAGGAAGGGATTCAACAGCTCCTGCTGACTAGAGTGGCAAAGCACTGCTGCTAATTAGCATCGGATGGAGGGAGGGCCACAGAATATTCTAAACATGACTTTGGTCTAAGTCTTCAAACACTGAATGATTTATATCCAACAATATATTTCACACAACGTTGTCCATTACTGATAAATTAATGCTTTCTGCTGCAGAGCCTGGTGGGTTTTTGTTAATAAACACCAACAAGAATAATAATTAAAGGATGCACTCATTACAAACAAAATGCTCCCTTTGATCCTCCAGGTTGAAAGGCCTTCTGAAAGACCTTTATCTCGAGAGGAGATAAACACAATGTTTGACAACCTTTTGACTTCTCTGCTATCAGCCTTGAAACTTTTTTTAGTCAGTTTTTAACATTTCCCTGTATAATTAGTAGCACCAAAGTAGAAGCAGATTGACAAGCTAGCAGCAGCTGTTTATACAGTGGGAAAACCAGAAAGTTATAACAGTGTGAGCTGTTTACTTAACTCCCTGTTCAAGCAGAACACATCCCACATCACCTGTGCTACCTCAGAGCCCCTTGCTGGTGGTGTGGCAGTGAAAGACGTGGTGCCCTCAGGGAGCAAACCCCCTCGGTGCTGGCTCTGCACAGGGCATCCCAGCAGCCCCACACCAAGGAATGGGTGTGCAATTCCTGCCAGCCTCCACAGCAATCAAGGCTTAGGCAGCTGTTCCTTATTATAAGCACCATGGAGTCCAACCTGACACTGAGCTTCACTGGGATCAAACCTCAAAACTGGTGTCTGGAGAAGCAGCCATATCAAACTTGTAAAGTCTTCTATCCCTCACCTCACAGTATGCTAGAGCAGTTCACAGTTATGTCATCTCCAGGCCAAGCAGCAAAGCCTTCTTCTCTTAAACAGAGCTTCTTAAAGCTCAAAAATGGTTTAGTTCTGTTTGTCTGTTCCCACCCATTTAGGAAACAGCCAAATAGAAGGAAGTTTCCTCTTTTTTTCTGCATACATAATAAAAATGAAAAAAAACTCAACCATATTTTCCAAGTGGATAAACTGGTAGAAAAGGCTTTAGAATAACAGCCCTAGGAATTAAGTCCTATTTCTCCAGCAAATATCTGGAATATGACTGGAATTGATGCAGTGCCTCTAGGTATTTAATAACTTACAAGTGTGAGTTTAATCAATCCCAGAACACACTTGTAAAGAAAGAAGTTCTGATTCCACATCTCTGGAACAGACAGAGGTGAATACCTGGGCACAGATCACCAAAAGCACTTTAACACCTTTCAGAGTTCTTTGTTAAAATAACGACTCACATGAAATCTGAACTTCTGGGGAGTAAGAGGAAATCTTCTTAGTTCTGAGCAAATGTCTGGTCTCTAGGCTGATATTTGTTCCTCAATTTTTAATGCTCTCACCTTGATGAGGGTTGGTGAGGACCCTGCTTATCTTCCTCTGCAGTTCTGCTCATTTTCACTATTGAACAACAGCTTTTGGTCATTGGGATTTTGATCCAGCTCATCAAAACTCAGTAGGCTACAATATTCCAAAATGTTATCATGTATTTGATCTAGCTCTGTAATTTCTGTTTTCAAGAAGAACATGACTGAATACAGGGGAAAAAAGAGAATAATGTGCCTATCAGAACAGCAACAGCAGACAAAAGCAAAATAGATTATTTTCACTCCATTTCTCCCACTGTTTAATAGCTTGACTTTTACATACCAGCATTCCACAGGTATAATACAAAGACAGCTACAGCATAATGTGTTTTCCTTTAAAAGGTCATCACTATGTTAGCAGCATTTGGTGCATTTGACCACAGCACACACTTTTAGAGATAAGAGCCTATCTAATATTTTTCTTTAATTTATTGGCATCAAGAAAATCTATTTAATTTCTGCGTTCAGAAGAACATCTGCAAGTGATTGGCATAACTCAAGGGACCTTTGCAGCTGCAACCTTCTCCAAGAGCAGAGCAAAAAGCCATGTTTGTCAATATGCCTGAGTAGGATTAAAAAAGAACAAAAAGAAATAAAAAATAAAAACCCCCCAAACTACAAAACAGCTAATTATTGGAAGTAAATGTTTCATGATCTGTGTATGGCACCCAGAGCTGAATAGATCATTAGCTAAACTTCCAGTCAGCATTCCACACAAGCATATGTTTTCCTCATAAGTGCTTGCATAAGTTTGCCAGCAGCCTCAGTGACTTAACTAGAAGTACTTATGCACATTTTGCCATAAGCAGGGCCAAGAAAAAGCAGTGATTTTTTTTAGGATCTTAACTCCATAATCATATGCATTTCCAACAGTCCTAAGCACCTTTTCCCAGCTCTTACTGCTCTTAAATTTTCCCTCCATGTTGAATGCTCAAGGAAAAATTGCTCCATGTGGTAACTGCTGTCAAGAGCAGCACCCAAACTCTCAGTGCCATTCAGTGCAGCTCCCTCTGTTTTCCATTTGTGCTTCCTTGTGGCAGCCAAGCTGCACCTCCAGCCCTGCCTGGAGGGGTCAAGGATCATGGACAGGGCACAGCCTGCCTGCAGCCATCCTGGGTTTGAGAGAGAGAGAATTTAAAGTGCTGCGGCCCTGTAACAGTACTTAGGCCTTAGAATAAGAGACACGCAGCTTACTGCCTGAGACCAATCGAGAAAGTACACGTTTCACCTATAACCAATAGAAACTGGGGCCTTAAGAGCCCTGTAACTGTACATAGGCCTTAGAGCAAGGGACACACAGTTTACCCACTTGAGACCAATAGAGAAAGTACACGTTCCACCTATAACCAATAGAAAGTATGAAGTATACACTTGGGGCCAATAGGGGAATGACACGACCGCCTGGACGGGACCGAGAGAACTGTATAACTGTGTGTAATGAACTACAATAAACGGAGCCTGTTAGATGCATCATATTGGTGTCAATTGCTCCCCCCCGCTTCTGGCCGCGGCATTAAAGGTTTGGGTACGGGCAGTTCAGACCCACTGGCTCAGGTGCCAGGGAGCAGTGCCAGGCACGTTTTGTTTGCCACCACAATAAATGTGGTTGCAAAGCATTAATGAGCACCACGGACAGGACGTTGTGAATTCCTGTTTCCTCTCCTCACAGTGTACACATTGTGCTGGGTGAATGCTGCCTGTAAATTAGCAGACAGCTGAGGATCAATATACAGTGCAACCAGCTAAATAAAAGCAATTCCAGGTAGAAAACACTGCAAAGATCCTGAGGCAGCCCAGAAAGGAATAAGCCAGTGGGTGCTGACAGTGACTGCATCCAGCTCAGATCTGACCCAGAACTATTTTGGCATGAGGGGCTCAAAATGACCATCTGAGTATAAAGGTCCCTTCAGCATTAGATTCCCAGCTTGGCAGCAACAGCCTGTACACAGGACAAAGTGCCCCCAAACGACCCTGAGAAATGTCATTACCCAAAACTCCAAAGCCTCAAATGTCTTATTCATGTTTATCTTCCAACGACATATTGAATTATTTTAATATTTTCAACATTTTATGAAGTATCATAAAGCCAGGAAATTTTACTAATCTCTATTTATTTCCAGCAGTGGTCTACTAAGATTCTCACTAACTGAAAATAGATGTAGGAAGATATTCCCTGCCTCAGAGCTCATCTTACTTCTGGCAGTTAGAACTGTTTACCAGCTACTGGATGCTGCTGTATGTGGTGTAAATAGGATGCAATTTCAATAATGAACCTCCCCTCTCTATTACACCTCAAACAGGCTGTTTTGAGACAGGTTCTGCATCTCACTTAATTTTAGAACAAGAGGGACATGCTGATTGCTGAAACCTTCTGGTCAGAGCTGTTTGCTTATTTCTGCTCTGTAGGTGGGCTGGTGCTGGAGTGTTTGAGCTCAAGGAAGCAGGTGGGTGGCAGGGACCTTGCTTTCCCACTGCACCAATTTCCAAAGACAGAAATAAACATAAAAGAAATAAGTGCAGCTCACAAAAGGTGTTGAAGCACATTGAATGAGTTCAAAAGCCTCCTGGAGGTAGATTCTTCCTGAATAGAGAAGCTACAGTAGTAAATGTGCAATATTAATTAAGCATATGTAACAGTATCTGACTGGTAAACACTTAAATAGATCTTGGCTTGTCCTGGAATTCTCCAAATGCAGCCATGGATGAAGACTGGGTAAGAATTGACAAACTTTCTATCTCAGGAAAGAATTAAAAAAATAAAGAAATAAAAATCATTTTAGTGGTATAGCACATAAAGCATATGGTAAGAGAGAACTTTCCCCAGAGTTTTATTACACTGTGAATTGCACACCCCCAAAAAAATATGATTCCTCTAAATAAAATCAGTAGAACTGATACAAGATGTTGAATTTCATCCTGAAAAGCCAGTGTCTTCCTCACTGATCCCCTTTTCATAAGCAACATGACAGTACTAATTATTTTAATTCTAGGTACTGACCAGACTTTGCATGGATTATGATCTAAGCTCACTTTCCATTGCTACCCAGCCCTTGTGGGGCTGCTGGCAGCTCACAGGTACAGCTGGACAGGCACTTGGAAGACACCAGGAGGCTTTCAAACCACAGAGCAGAGTCAAGGGAACTAAATACATTATATGTGAAAAGAGTAAATAAATAGCAAGAAATGGAATTAAGATGAGCATTAACCAGGAGAGGTTTGAGCATGGCCCATGCATGGCCCAGTTCATAGGAATCTTGCTAACTGCCTTTCAGAGACCACTTTAACCTATTAAGATTACCCTCAGGAGACCCCCAAGGCTTTGGGGGCAGTGGGGAAGCCCAACAAAAACCTAACCACATTTATCATGTTTAGAAACAAACAGGAATTGATTTTTATTCCTCTTATGCAGCAAAACCTACATTATCTTCCTCTCCCGGTATTTAATCCTATTTTTTCCCTAGCAGTATAAATAATGAGAAACACCAATTAAGCTCAGGGCAGCTTTCTGGGCCAGGAGAGATAAAACCTCGACACCCACTGCAGTGAGCAGCATGGGCCATTTCTCTTGTGCTCAAGTGTTGGTGCAGATTACAGGACACTTTTAGACTCACTGCTGTGGCCCAGCCAGGTATAAATTATGACAGGTCCACATGGATTACAGATGATTTGAAGCAAATCAAAGGCATTAACTTTAATATGGTGTTTTGTCTCTCTTAAATGCTACTTGTGCTTTCTGAAACAGCAACCACTACAAATGAATGACCAGAGACCCCTGCATGCTCCAGAGCTGTTAACCCCTGGAATTTCAGCCAAAGGAGCCACAGGCCCAGCTTCCACCCTCCTCTGTCACACACAGTGTCTGCAGGAGTCCCAGCAACAAAATGTGTAATTTAAAAAAAGCCTAAATATTTTTTTACTTTCAAAGTCTCTCCTACAAGTGTCTTCCCAAAAGCTCCAGTCAGGGGTCACAGTGCCCTGCATGTTGTGAGAACGAGACAGACATTGAGTGAGGCCAAAGGACAGCAGAGCTGGGAAGGACTTGGAGCCCAAATCTGAGGAGGAGCAGCTGAGGATGTTTTGCCTGGAGAAAAGAAGGCTCAGGGGAGACCTTATTAATCTCTACAACTCCCTGAAAGAATGTTGTAGCCAGGTGGGGTCGATTTCAAAGTTAAAAAGTGATAAGAAAAGAGCAAATGGCCTCAAATAGCACCAGCAGAGGTTTAGATTGGCTATTAGGAAAAATTTCTTCACTTGAAGGTGTTATTAAGCATTGAAACAGAATTCCCTGGGCAGTGATTGAGTGCCCATCCCTGGAGGTGGCAGTTGGATTTAGTGATGGGATGATGGACACACTCAGTGCTCTTAGAGGGCTTTTCCAGCCTAACAATCCATGATTCTGCATAGCAGGACCACATGCACAGCAGAGCTAGAATGTAAGACTTGAAAGAGATTGAAAATTGAATCAAAATGCTTATTATACTTTCAATAACACAGCAATAGTTCAAGCCAAGTCTCAGTGAAGTCAATGAGAGTTGTTTCATTGAAATCAAACGATGTGTGATTAGGTCCTCACAGAATTATGTGTAATACCACATTCAAAATTGTGAAGAGTTTCAGGTTGACATCTAAAAGCCCATTTTCCTTCTGGAATTCTGTAATGAAGCTACTCTAAAAGTAGAATCAATACATAATTCAGTATAGTGGAAAGATTGTTATAAAGGGTTATTAAATATAGCTCCACAATTGTGGGTAAAAAGAATGAAATCCTTCATTGCTTCAATTGTACTGTACTGACTTCTACCAAACACACTGTTTCAGACAAAAAAGAAGCTGTTCCAGATTTCAAAGTGGAAAAAACAGTAAAAGCAATAACAGCAGGGCTTTTTGCAAAAAGGGGTAGAGAAGGGGGAAAAAAGTTTCTAAATCTCAAGATAAATGTTAGTTTTTTACACTGATGACAACTTATAATTTAGCTTTTTGTGAAGTGTGCCAGGACAAGGCAGGAGAGTTTTTCTTAACTTAGTTTGCCAATTTTCCTTTCAGGCCAGCACTGTTATTGTTAATATCCATCAAAATTCTTTGTCTTCCCAACAGGCTGACAGAAATATCCGAGTAAGTGCTGACTCACACACCTCAACACCTCCCTGTCAAAGTTAATCTGAAATTGATTTTACTTTCCAGAGGTAAAACAAAACTGCATGAAGTCAGCTACAAATGGCATTTGCAGATCAGTGTTCAGCACTTTTTATAATTCCTGTAAGATTTCATGACTACACCTCAACAGTGTCCAACAAACCCTTGGAACCTTCAGACCAAAATAATCAATTATATTTCTATCTTTCTTTGGAGGAAAATTAATGTATATTTCCCCCCATTTTTTTCAGTTCCTGTAATCCTTCTAATTAGGTATTTTTTAGCACAGAGTTGGAAGGGAAGTACACAGAACATTATCTGCATTCATTACTGTACTTCAGACTTTGCAGAGTTCAGGTTTGCCAGTAGAACTGGCATAAAACCATCACTGGTTTCAGCATGGCAGAAAAGGAGCTTTGAGACTAGGAAAATGTATTAGAAGGAGATGCTGCTAATCAAAAATTCCTCTTTAAAGATAATTTATTCATTCTTTTTTCCTTTCCTTCTTTCAAGGGAAGGTTTCTCTACTTTTTCCATCTAAATTCCCCATAACAAACACACCTGAGGAAGCACATGCTCACTGAATCCACAGACCTCCAGGAAAATACCATCAGCAGTGAGTTACCATCTCCAGCTTGGCTCTGAAAAAAGTGGAATTCCAACCATTCCTGTCTCCCCCCCGGGAGGGCAGGCCCAGGTAAAATCACCTTTGCATTCGACCCCCCCTGATCACCCCAGAGCAAAGCAGCTGGGTAATAAATCACAGCGTGGTCTGTGCATGAGCGAGGAGCAGCTGATGCACAAAGGAAGGAAGAGGTGTTCAGTGTCCTTCAAGGGCATCCATGTTGCTGTTCTCATTTCAGAGCAACATCCCAGTTCTTAATTTCTCTGCAAAATTTCCATTGTCGTTTATCATTAATAACGATCACTTTAGGGCATTCCAGAGAGGAAACAGAGTCTTGTGTTCTACGGAAATCAATTTACTGACACCATCAGAGCTGGGCAAATCATTTCTTTTTGGTTCAGATGCCAAGCAGAAGGTGTTGAGGAGTTCCACCAGAATCAAATTCAGAAGAAAAAAATCATTTTTCTTATCAAAATACAATGAAAGTAAAAAACTGCTCAATGCAAGAGAAAGCATTCCTCTTGACAAACAAACATTGAATTTTTAGTAAATGGAGGAAAAATAAATAAGGTTCCAAAATAACAAAGCTATGTGTTGGAGGGGGGAAGACTTCATGTTCTTCACATAACCAGGAGCTTCAGAATCCCCCCAGGATCTGGAAGGCTCCAGTTCCCCTGCACTGCTTGCTTGAAGCTACTGGAGCATGCACTGTCCCCTCTACAGAAAACTCCTGCACCAGCAAGCTGTGCCCACCCCCTTTTATTGGAACCATTTCAGCTGTATCCAATTAATTATTGTAAGGAAAAAGGGGAACAAAAAACAAACCATAAGAATGATGCCCTAGCACATGACTCAAAAAAATCCAGAAAATAAGTCACTTTTTCCTCTGCTTTCTGCTGAAAGCAAAGTTTTAATGTTCCTACATACTTTGAAATTATTACATCCAAATATTCTTGTGCACACATCACAAGAAAGTTCCAGCTCCCTGAATAGTTACTAAAATACCTATAAAAAACCTTATTTTGAAATCACTGATGCTTCTCATGGTTTTATCTTTTGACTGATTGATTTAAAGCATTAGACATTTAAACACTCAGGTGAGGAGGGATTGAAACAACCACTTTAAGGACTCAGGATGAATTCTGGAACACAATCTTGAGTGAAACTCTTGTTATCCCACCATTCCTAAACTGGCAAAGCTCTGTTGAACTGATCAGGTGCTTTCCCAGAGGACAAACTGAAAGCTGAGACTCTCTCTGGGTTCTCTAAAACCCAGCTTTAGTGGGAGGACCTGTTATAGACCTGGCTTTAGAGACCTGTATGGGCAGCAAAGCTCAACAGACAGCAACTCTCTCACCTTTACCTAAAACCTACCTTTTTCAATCTGGCTGCATTCGATCCAGTCTTTAATCTAATCCCACCTAACAAGTATTTTTGCCTTTATTAAACCATTAAACCTGTCAGTTCTCCTGAGGGCAGTGCCAGGCTCAGCAGGAGCCCTGCCCAGCTCTCCCCCACACACCACAGGCAGCAGGGGCAGCACCAGCCCCTGCCCCAAATTCCAGAGCTCAGCCCTACCCAGAGCTTTGTTATATTTATGAGATCATTAAGAGAACGTTAAAAAGAACAATCTGGACTTTTTTTGCTCAGTTACCTAAAATCCAGTAGCACTTGCAGACAGGAAGGATGAGAGTTTTGGCACAGACTTGTGCAGAAAAACCCAATTTCAGCAGGAGCAGCATTCACCCGTGGAAATTGAGCTCCTTGCTCTATTTATGGTTCTGAGCATAATCAGCCCAAATCATCTGTTTCAGCACAGAAAACTCATGTGCTGGGAAGCTCTCGTGTCTTTCCTTTTGCATGGCTGCATCAGGAACAGCCTCCTCAGAGCTCAGCCAGAGCCCTTCCCAAAGGACATTCTGTGTAAGCAAAACCTGATGCTGAAGTGAGAGAATTTGGGCCACTGGTAAATGGACATAAAGTTCTGTAGAGTGGGGAAGGTACTGAAATTAAGGTGCTACTTAAATACCTTCTAAATCAGGATCTAAAGCACAGCTGCAGTGGCAGAAAGAGTTAAATCAAACATGTCCAGCCTTCATTCATCATTGGAGTAATTTCATTTCAATTAATTACCAGTGCTAACTGTAGTTAGTATCAGACAGTTCTGGGAAGTGATGCTGACTTATAAAAACAGCAGTAAGTAGTCAATGCCTAATATTTTCAGAAGCATTACAATTAATAGATTTATTATGGGAGTGTTAAAGCTTCTATATTTCAGCTCCTTTGAACTTTATTGGAGAAGCTATTAAAGGCAGTGACTCAAAAAATAAAAGTGCCAGAAGTAATAATATCATTTTAAATAAAGTTTCTTATTTTGATTTGCAATTGAGAGAAGCTGCTATTCTATTATGCCAAAAACCTTCTGCCTACCTGCATGAGATCTGACTGATTTCTCAGAAGAAACACCAAATCTTACAGAACATTCGGAGAGGTGCATTTTCTTATTACTCGGAAGAGTGAACTCATCAGCTCTGTTATTAAAGATAATTTTAGACTCTTTCCTCTGTCACAAATGTAACTTTTAAAAATTTAAATGTAATGAGCTCTTTGGTTGCCAATTACACTGTGTAACTCCCACAATACTGCTTTCATTGCTCTAGAAAAATATTACAAAATCACTATTTCCTGTATTTTTCATGACGCACTTGAGTGGTTCCTCCATAAACACAAACCAGGCTGAATAAAAATTCTAGCAAGAAGAGACTTGATTAAAAACAAACACCAAAAAAATCCCCAAAAAACAGGGCAATAGTAACTGGACAGTCAAACACCAGATCTTAGGCAGCTGAGCTCATGGCCTTTCACTCAGCCAAAATGAATCCCTGGAAATCTCTTGACCACAATTTCTAATAGCTGCCTTCCTACCCTCCATAATTTTTGTTTGCATCCAGCATCACCTTTGAACACAAATGTAACCTGTTGTGAAACATCACTTTAAAAGTTAGGGAAGAACAGATTTTAGCAGTTGATGCTTCACGTGGCAGCAAACAAAATATGCTTCAGGTCACACAAACACAGCTGGTAACCTTGGCATTCAGACATCTTCAAATGTTCCTTTTATTCTGGGACATTTAAAGTATCCTTGTGTTTACAGCTGCAAGTCCGTTTCATAAAAAACCAAAGGTGGCATTTATTAACTGTGCTTATAATATATTAAATTAACAACAAGAGAAGACCTGGAACACAATATTCATTGTCTTTGCACCATGACAGAACTAAAAAATACTGTGAGCTGCCATACCACAACTTGAGGACTACTTCAGCCAGAATTAACCAAAGGTACATTTGGATTTGTGGTCGTTGCTTGTGCTTCTACACCCTGGGGCCAGTCCTGCTGCCATTTCCTAGGTCAGCAGTGCTATTGCAGTGACATTCCCACCCAACACTGGCACAGACTGGCCTGCTCCATCCCTCCTCTCCCCCACCTCCTTCTGCTCTGACCCTCAACAAGAGAAAGGAGCCCTTGGCCCAGGGTGCAACCCAGCACAGGGCACTGTCCCAAACACTTCAGCACAGAAGAGATTCAGGGGGAATGGGTGGGGACCTGGGGCTTCCTGAATTGGCTTTTCTGGGGAGAGACACGAGCTGGGTTTTATCCATCAGCATTTCCTGTGGGGTTTGTGCAGTATCCTCTACCCTCAGCCTCACAGCAGCACCCAAAACATGAAAAAACCGTGAGAAGGTTTTTCTGCCAGCAATGCAGCATTTCTGCATGAGGATCACGGGATGGCTCAGGGAACTAAACACACCCATATCACACTTAGGTGACCACACCAGCACATTTCTGTGCTTTCTCCAAAAGTTAAAATATCACAAGTACACAGTTTTCATCAGTTCTTGAATTCTACCTCCCACTGTATTCTTTTAAGCCGAAGTTATGTTTTTGTATATGTTATTGTTAATGTTTTATAAAGGTCAAATTATAGTTATCTCCCTACTGTTTTATTGTAAGTGTTGA
Organism: Lanius collurio; assembly: GCA_020086605.1. Classification (NCBI taxonomy): domain Eukaryota; kingdom Metazoa; phylum Chordata; class Aves; order Passeriformes; family Laniidae; genus Lanius; species Lanius collurio. The sequence goes on along the minus strand of JACBWW010000023.1, from coordinate 6,568,294 downwards.
GAGCTGGCACTGTAATTAAAATTCCAGCTAAATAAAGTCTGCAGGAGTCCTACTTGTAACCAGGCAATTTGGGTTTTTAGCAGACCAGAGCACATTTTGTGTTGCCTCTAGTTCACTGCCACACAAAGGAAGGTAAACAAAACCTACATGCCTTAATACATTTATATAAACAATGTTTCCTCTCAGTGTGGTTAGTAGAGAATATAAATATATTTAATTACAGAATACAATATTAAGAAAAATAAAAAATTCATCCATTTTCTACAATTTGCTTTACACTATTTTAGAAAAAGTCCCAGGCAAGACAGGTTCAGTTTAGAGATAAAGCCAGGTCCAGCCAGAGCATTTACAATGCTGTTGATAAGGGAGAAAAGATTCACAACTTGCTCTTCAGTAAAACAAACCTGACTCCCTTGCAGGAGAAAAGTACTGTACATCAAGGAGATTATCACTTACTTCAGTCTAACCTGCTTTTAGGTTCTGGTACTTGCCAGCAAGTGTTTCAAAAGTGTCAGAGATTTACCAATGCTGGCTCCGACTTCAGGGAGGAATTTCTCTTCTGCTATCGACTACCTGTAAAGCTGCTCCAGGATTGCCTCCTTTTTGCTGCCTTATTAAAGGCCCCTCAGTTCTGCTTCAGTTCTCTCCACAGCTGAGAGACTAAGGTTGCACTGGGTTTTTTATTGGGTTTTTTGTTGGGTTTTTTTTAAGGAAGTGAAATCAAAATGAGTATTTTAAGTGGAACTTCTGTCTAAAAAGCAACATCCCAGATCGCTATAGGAAACTTTTAGGCCTTCCCAGGGCTCCTAGTTTTATTTTAATTTGTTTTAAAAGAATTCCTCGGTAAAGGAATTTCAGATTTTGTTAAAGATAATCCCTTTCAGGCAGGGATTCTTATTTGAGCAAATCCTACCCTTTGCCCTGGTTGATATTTTTTCAGGGATTAAAAAAACACAAGACAAACATTTTAGTTAATATTCACATCACAGAATATGACATGCACTTACTCCCCTATCTACAGGTTCACTTGTCTGCCCCAGAAGCAGCAGGTACAAGGCATACAAATATGCACAAAGTCATTCCAGACCGACCAGAGTTTTCAGACTCAATACATTAAAAGTTACTTTTTCTTTCCTTTCTCAAGAGGAAAAAGAGTTCAGGTGGATAGGCTGAACAGAAGCATAAAACAAAATCTGAGCTCTAGCCTCCAGCTAGAAAAATCCCTCAATCTAAGAAATATCTGAAAGACTTCCTAAGTTTACAGCCAGTGGTACTTATGCTCTAGGCAAGACTGAGAAATGGCATGGCACAGGAAAGCTGTGTAAAAGGAGATGTGTCCATTAAAGACAGACTGCTCTGTCTGAAAAGGACTGATTTAAATAAGCAAAGGGAAAGAAGAACTGCAAGTTGAAGCATGATCATAATTACATTAGAAAAGTTATAATTTGATTTGGATTAACAGAGAGAAATCCTAAAAGCTCAGAATTAATTGTGAATTACATCTACAGTTATTTTCAAGAATACTTGCATGCTTTAAGATATCATTAACTTAAATGAGATTCTATGTTTAAAGGAAGATTTAACCTCACATACTGCCATTAATTCTCGCTAAATGTCCACACTGCACTTTGAAATGTAATGGAAAAGGTTAGCTAGCCATGATTCTTTTGAATGGTGCTTTCCTAAGATCCTCAAATTAAAAGTCCTGTCAGAAAGGCAGTCTGTGAAAATACCAAGAAATGCACTACAGAAATGCATTAATGTCTCAGTGTGGGGTGATTTGTGTTGTGTCTCCTTGTCACATATGGACCGAATTTCCTCCTGACAAAGCTGGGCTGGTGCTGGAGCCTCTCCAGAGTGACCCCAGCTCTAACTTTAACCAGGAATCTCACCTCCCTACTGCTCATTTCCTCAGCAAGATGACCCAGTTAAAACGTTGCCAGCCATCAGCATCCAGGGTCAGATTATTTGCTTGGGTAGTTTGCCCTAAGATAAACCACCTGCATCTTCCTGAAAGAGATTTTGGCCTTCCAACATATTTCTACACCTGCAGAGCAGGAGCTGCCTCGTGGTCTGCGTGGGCAATCAGTTCAGGAGTAATAGCTTGGTTAATGGGATTTTTTTGTTCTGAAATTGCCAACTGGAAATGAGCAGAGAAGTCTTCCCCTGAAGCACCTGGGGACACGATTAATACAAGGTTTGCACTGCACGGAGCAGGAGACCCAACCTGCTAATCCTGAGCAGTTGGCCATTGATTTAGGTTATTAGAAGAACAGCTGGCATGTTTCAGCCAACCAAAGCCCACATGTATTTCAAAAAAGTGTTAGCTGTGAAACATTATGGCTCTTGGAAAGTCTCCAGAAAAAAATTAAATCTCAAACCAAGTAATCTGCTACTTTTATCTTCCCAAATCCAGACCAAGCAGCTAACAGAGCATTCACTGTCACTGCAAAGATCCTCACCCACTTTTCCTGTGGGTTTGTTTGTTTTGGTTTGTTTTTTAAACAAGATCATGTGGCTTCTCTCAATGAAACAGACAAGGAATTTTGAGTTTAGATTCTTGGAATTAAAATGCCAAAAGGAGGTTTCACCAACACATAAGCACTTCCTTTCTTATTCCACAAGAGCTGACAGCATCCCTGACAGGTTTTGATTCAGCCCCAAAGGTGTTTTTCAGAGAATAAATAATTTTTTCACTCTGCTCAATCTAATGTCCTAACTTTTCAAACTACCTTAATTAAATGTATGCATAAAAATCAAGCAGTCTATTTTTGACTCCTTCCCCCTCGGGTCCTGGAAGCTGACACTCACTGTTTGGGAGGGAATTGTCTGACCACCTGGCATTCAACAACTATTTTTTTCCAATTTTGTTTTGCTTTAATCATGTGTGAAAGCAGTTAAACAGATGATGTGATATTGTTGTGCTGCAACACCAATCTGCACGTATCTATTCAGAGATGTGTTTGAGACATTCTATATTATTTAGTCATATTATGTGTTCCCAGACAACTTTCTCCCTCCATGTAGGAGGAGTTCAGCATCAAACTTCAATTAAGAGGCAACACAACAGGTATTAAGGTGCAAAAGGATCTTCCTCACTCTTCCTCCACAAATATGTTGTAAAGTTCCCAACCTCCCACTTTAAAACTTCCACAATTTTGCCTAGCCCAGATATTTCCTGGCATTTTAGTTACATGAGCTTGGCTTCCTAGAACCATTTAAACAGAAATCATATGATCAAGGTGTGTGGGTTCAAATTCTGACCAATATTTCTGTCCACATGCAGTTCCAGGTGCCTGATCTTACCCACGTACCCAAGTGTCAGATTGAAGCTCTGGTATTCAAGTTCTATCCATGCATACGATCCCATTAAGATGTATTTTAGGGTGTAGCAAGCATTTCCCTGTCTGAATAGGAAAGCTGCGATGTCTTTTCATTGAACCTGTTCCCACATGCCAAGAAATAGGAACCAAGTCATTTTTCAGCATTTTCTGAAGCACAGTCTTAACACAGTGAGTGATTTTCTATGAATTGAAAGAAAACTTAAGATGTTTGTAAAACTCAAAATGCATTAAAAACTTCATTTTGAAAAGCCACAACACTGCTTCAGCAAGGACATACTGAACAGGTGAAAAATCCACAGTTATCTAGCTATTACCCAAAAGCTCAGGCAGTTCTCCCTGAAAGAAATTGCTAAGCTTAAAATCTTACCTAGCTTGAACATGTTCTTTTGCAAGCTACCATCTGCAATCCCAAATACCCAACCCCTGCAATATTCAGCACAAAGAGTTAACACATCCAAACCTCGTGTCAGAACTCTGCAGAGGCTTTGGTGAATCACAGGGGGCTGTGCTGGCTCTGTGCAAGGTGTGGGGAAAGGGGAGGAGAGGAGTGAAGTGGGGGTGATAACTCCAGGATCAGAAGGAGCAGGAGAGGAACAGCACCACCACCAGTAGCACGAAATAGGCACGAGAAGAGGCCATCTGTGCAGTGAACTGGTAGGGACTCAGTGGGAAGAGTGGATGTGATAAATCACAGCTCTCACATGGTATCAGCTCAGAGCCAACAGGAAATGTTTGGATGTGAGCACTGCCATGGGGCCATGAGCCATGTGCACACGAGGCTGGAGGAGGAGGAATGGTCTCTGATCTTTCCAAAGGCTTCATTTGATTTGAACAAAGTAAATTTTTTAGAGGTCACAGCTTTGTCAGATAATTGAAAACCTGCTTTTAAGCATTGATAAGTACACTACGATGTTCCACATCATCTGAGTAAACAATGATTTTGGTATGGTTGAATAGAAAGGTCTTTGTTTAAATCCACGGAACAAAAAGTACCTGAATGCAGACAGACAAAACCTTGATCCTGGAGCAGCCCAGGCTCTGACCATGCAATCTATCACCTCAGAGACACAAGAGGTCGGCGATTAATTAACATCCAAATTAAAGCTTTTCAAGTGAGGGTCAAAACTTCCTTTGTTTTGACATTTAAAGCACTGGCGATGCCTTCCCCAGCTCAGCATGCACAATGCATCACCTCATGCTTTATGTTAATTGCCTTCATTATTCAAGTGCACTTTTTGATTCATTGTCAATTAAAAATAGCCCCAAAAGCCAAGTCCGATGTATGTTAAGTATAAACGTGATTAATGTAACACAATTACAGTCCCACGTTTGCTGAGGCTGATTAGGAACCTTCCCTCAGCCCAGCGTGACAGAGCCCTGGCACTGCCAGTGACCTGCCAGCCTTGGCAGGGACTGCCTTCCTAAAGGGGAGGAATTTCATGGCCACAAGTGCTTCTGACAGGTGTAAAACCTGTAATTAAACGCTGTCAATTAGCACTCCATCAAGAATGTAGAAATCTTGATGATCTTCTCTGTTGGATTGCAAAGATGGTCCTAGGTGTAAACTAAAAAATAAAAAAAAGGAAGGAAAAAATAGTGACACAATTGTTTGCTAAAATAATAATTATGTGGACACAATTACTATTTCCAGAAAGTGATTTCATGGCTCTTTTCCCACTACATCAAAGGAACATCTGGTTCTTCATGCAGAGGACAAGACTGGGCAGACCAAAAGTAAAAGAGCCCTGCCTTATTTTGTTTATGGTCATGGAAAACACAAGTTATAGGGAGATAAAGGTGTCTGAGAGGAAAAATTAATGACCAAACTGGGAAAAAGAAGTGGTCAAAGTCTGGAGGTTGCTACTAAATGAGATACAAGAGGAAATAAATAAATGATAATTTTAAAGCTGGTTCAGCCTGGGCACTATGACAGAACAATTAATAGGAACCAGATACCAGTGAAACTAATAGGAAGGAGAATATGCACACACAGCTGGACTTGTTATGTCCAGCTTATAAGTAGACTTTAATAAAAATTGCTACAAATCAGAACAAGAAAGAAGAGAAAATTCTGTACCCTCAGCATGGTCTTCTCTTCCTTCTCCCCATCAGTAAATGTAAAATACAATTAACACTGCCATATGTAGAAGCAATAAATACATAAGAACCAGCCATAACCTATATTTAATTACCACAGAGATGCTAGCAACGAAACGTGCAGTAGGTTCTTGTTTAAATTGAAAAAGAAAAAAAGAAAAAGACGGTTTTATTGCACTTCAGAAAAGAATTAAGGAGCTCCTTGGCTTATTGAGGACTACAAAAACAATCACTGCTATAGGCCTGGTTTGCATATTTGCTCTATTAATTTACACAGCCCTGGTAAGCCTCGCATTGCAATGCAACTGCAAATTACACTGCTCTTGGTAATGGGCATAAAAAGATGCAGGAGCATGCAAAGTGTATTCAAACAGACAATTAAAATTATCAATTCTGTTGACAGCTAAAATGAAGGAAGTGTGCTGAGGTTTAATGCTGCTGCACAAAGGACACCCTGTTTAGGGGTGATTGAATTAACCAGGATCACACGTCCTCACTCTGCCTCTGTCCAACACTGTGTATTAGGCCAATTTAGTGTCTGCTTATTAAAATAATTTAATTCCAGAGATTGTTCCCAGGCATTTCTGAGTCTCTTCCTGCTATTTCCTCCTCCTCACACTAATGATGGCATCTTAATTACTGTGCTTATTTTCCACCACCACAAGTGGCTGGGTCACCGCAGAGCAGTCCAGTCAGTTGTGGAACCAACTCATCCTGGGGTGATCCTCTCCACATCAGCAGGAGATCTGGCCAGGCACACTACAGCCTCAAAGTTAGGAAGCTGAAAAAGTCTTCAGAGGTTGTTTTTATTCAACTTAAAACTAATTTATCAATATTGCTTTTTTTAATAGGTCTTCAACTTTCCCTGCTTATTAAATCTATTATATTCTAAGAGTTTCAACTTTTAGTCATGTAGGAATAATGTGTTTGACAACACTAAAACAAGAAGTCCAGAGAAAACAAAATTTCCCAAAGAAATAAGAAGTTTGCAATCCCTTTTCTAAGCTGAACAACAATCTCACATCTCTGACTAGTACTACTACTCGTGATCTAAAGTTCCTGTGAAAAAGCAGCTCAGACTAAGCAACATATCAAAATGCTGAGACTAAAAATGTTATCCTAGGGGTTTATTTTAGTACTTCCAAAGGCTGAATGACTTAAGTTTAAAGGAGTTATTTCAACAGTTTGGCAACTAATTCTGACATTTCATTTTGAAACGTTAGTGCTATTTTAAAGGGAATATGCACAGATTACACCTTCATCCAAAGTGAAAATACATCAATATGTAGCAGTGATATCTGGGGGGAACTGAGATGGGAAATGTGTGCATTTGGTGAGTAATATTGGTTTGCATTTCTTGGTTCCACCAAGCTATGGGATGTATCCCACTGTGGGATCCAGATATTGCACACAGGCACCAAGGGCTTCTGCCAGGTGCTGGACACCCAGAAGAATTCCTGGTTCAGCCTCAGCAGCCCAGCACAACAAAGAAATCATTAGTAACAAATATCACATGTAAAAATGCAGGTGTGTTTGGAAGTTCTGAAAATGGCAGCACTTAAATCCTTTTTCAAGTCTCAAAAACACTGACCAATGGATAAGGCCCTGGTTTTGTTTGACTGAAGTGCCAAGGTCCCAGAACTGAATGAACAATTTTTAACCCTGAAATAGTGGAATGGACTAACACCAGAACTGAACACCAGTTAAATCTCCTTCACTTTCATGCTTTGAGTAAATGGTGCCAGATTGGGTTTGATAATGTGACACCTGGTCAATGGAAATATACTGAATATTCCAGTTGTGTGACACTCTGCTCTCACTGATGATCCCAAATTTCTTCCAGCCTCTGAATTTCATGTAAAGATGTGGACTTGTTAATGGTCCTTTGGAAAAGGAAAGAGACCTTTTGGTCTTTGAAAGCTCCAAATGCTTTCAAAATGCAAACTCCTAAATCTGAGTTGCAGAAATAATTTAAGAGATGTTGACAGGCAAGTCCTGATTTCCAAGCTCATAGGTAAGATTACAAAAAAAGACTAAACTTGATTTTAAAAAAGTGTCTGATTCTATGTTTTCACAATATTCACACAGACCTAAATGATTATATATTGTATTTTGCCATTTCTAATACATGAAACAGGGTAAAGTCTGTAGAGACATGGGATTAATGCAGGGGAACTCAGATTGAATCATGGCAATATCCAAAATCTTAGGTGCAAAACAAAAAAAGCTTTCTGATAAATGGCTGGAAGGAAATGAATACATAAACAATTTTGATTTTTGCACAATAGTAATATATGAAAATAACATACAGTTCAGAACCAGCTGGTCCTTTGTGAATTCAAATGGCTTTTCAATATAAAAAACCTTCTGCTGGAATCCAGGGACACATTCTAACTCTTCTGCACATGCAAGCAGCAGAACCTGAGGGGGAAAAAAAAAACAGAAATAGACTTTTAACATCCACTCCTTCATCCATCATGTTGGCTTCTGGGAACCATCATGGGTTTAGGCTCAGTGCTCATAAAACAAAACATTGGGCTCCATACTCATAAAACAAAATATCCATCAAATCACACTTCCCCTTCAAATCTTGCTAAACAATTTTTTATGTAAGGTTTTTGCTTTTATATATATATGAGCTGGCATTGAAATTACAAAATAGTAGCTTTCAAGGTGAAGTTCAGTTCAGAATATCAATAAAGAATGTTATTGGTCTGTAAAAACATAGGGTGTAATGTTGCTCCTAAAAATCACATGTATTAGGCCCAGCTGAATAAAGCTAGATTTAAATGCATGCTTAAATTAAGCACAGGCACATTGATTTGAATAACTGATAAATAGAGATCTGCAAATCTGTTTCAGGGAGCTGATCAACAAGTTAGAGAAGAAATTCTATATTCAAGGGTAAAGTCTCACACACAGGAGTTTCATGTATGAAAGAAATCCTTTGCTAGAAACTATAAACTATTGCTTTCCTTTTCTTTCCCTCAAAGCCACAGTTGGTCCATTTTCCCTATAATCAAAAGCTTGTTTACAAGGGAGGACTGAAAAAGAAATGTGTGCATCATAGTGGAGGTGGATCTGAAGGTTCCAGCTGAATACAAATTGGGTCACTGTTAGTACATGGTCACCCAAGTTCCGTGTCACCACAGGAACATCAAAGGAGAAAGCTTAAAAGCAAAATAAAATCATTTGGGAATAGGTACAATTCTAATCTCAGTCTCTGAAGTATTTTATCCCTGAATAGAGAAAACAACCTGAAGGGCCATTTTTCTTGGCAGCTCCTAAATGAAAGCGTGGAGGTAAGAATGGTCAAGAAAGAAGCAGCAAACAAAAAGAAATTACTAAAAAGTTTAAAAGGTTAAAGAGAGAGGCAAGGTCAAGAGAAGGAAAAGCTACATCATATTTTCCAACCCATATATGTGTAAGTGCATTTTCAGAAGTACTTTCTCCTTTAGAACATTTAGCACCTTTCGAAAAGGTGTTTTACAAAACCTGACTTTCAGGTTTATAAACTGGCCACGCTGATCTCAAGTTGTTATGGCCAATCTGCTGCTTGTCAGGCAGCCCAAGCAAAGTGAAATAGAGAAGGCAGATGTGACAACCAAGAATGAAAATTCAGGGGTTCTGAATGACGTTTGCTCCTAAAATCAAGTGGCCCTGCACAAACAGTCCTGTTTGCTCAAGACATCCCAAAACATCCTCTGCACACAATTACAGTTTTGCAAATAAAGTTCTTCAGCTGTAAAATGAAGACAATTTCTCCCCAATACCACACCAGTGAATGCTGAAGGCTCTTTTCTCCTTCACCAGCTCAGGTGACAACTGCACTCACAAGTCCCAATGCACCAACAGCACCTTTCAGTCCCAGCTCCACCCCTTTATAATCCAAGTCTGCTGATCCTGATCCTAAAGAGATGTCCTGCAATATTTTAGCATCATCTCCATCACTCACAGTCCATTTGCTAAATCACAGTGATACATGATCTGCCCTCTCCCTTCTTGCCTTTCCCACTCATTTTGAGTCTTGTGTGATCCCATTACAAAACCCAAAGGCAGCCATGTCCCACCTGGTCTGCATTTGTTGTTCTTATGGAAACCAACTGCTGGATCATTTGTTTCATGTCACTGACTGTTGCTATAAAAGCTTGGCCAGAAGTGCCAGCAGACTGCAAGAAACAGCCAGAATATTTCATGGCAATTAATCTTCATGGTGGAAGGCAAGCACAGCAGATGGACACCTTTGCCTTCCATCCTCACCTGCTCCACATTGGTCCCTTGGAAGGATTAACCAAGAAGAGAAAGATTTAAAGTAATACACCAAGAAAAGTGTAATACACTTGACTACTACTAATTTCTGTACCATCACACTACTCCTGCTGCTCTTAAGAAGTTAAAAGCCACCGCTCCCAATCCCTCATTCTCTTAGACATTGATATATTGATTTTATTGGGGATTTTGGAGTCTACAGGGGTTGAGAATTGGACATGTCCCCTTCAATATTCCAGTAGGAGACATCTGCAAATGTGAACTGAGGTATTCAGAGCCTGCCCTGAAATTGTACATGAAGCTTGATTACTGATTGTTAAAAAACTTGCCTTATATGCATTTCAACGGGCATATGCACAGGAAGAAAGGCACACATGCATCTTCTGCACACATTTTCTGTGTGCACAGGTGCAGGTTTAAAGTACCTGCCTTTCTGACTCAGTGTTCCTGAATGAATATGCATAAAAATGCAATCACAGCAGGAGAAAACCTCTTCCCATCTCAAGATGTAAGCAAAGTTATATAATGAGTCCCCACCAGAAAAGCAGACCAAGCCATATATCCTGAAATTTATCTACAAACAGCTCTTACTCTAAAGGATTAGGACAGCAAGGAAGAGGCAAATCATGGTCTGATCTCCCAGCTACTCGACTCTTAAAGCTGGAACTCTTGTCTTACAGAGCTATAAATAAAAAGCCTCTTTGGACATCATCTATGGCAGTACTTAGAGAAGGGAATATGTCTACTTTATCAGATTTGTGACAGTATAAGTTGACTTTGAAATCTGGGCAATCTAAATGGGTCATGAGTTAACTTCTGTAAGCCTGGTACAGAAGCCTCACATAATACAGATGCAGCAAATAGAAAATGACCTTTACTCCCTCTGAAATAATTACAAGACTCAAGCGTGGCCTTGCTGTGAAATGGAACACTTTATTCCACTTGTGCAGTTCCAGGCACTTTCTTCTTCTCAACGTGTCAGACAAAATGTTGAATTTGTCATCACATGGACAGTTTTTAATTAACTGTCTTTTAAAAGGAAAATTATTCTTTCAATTTGCTTTTCTCATCAAGAAACTTCTGTTGAACTGAACATATATCTCATTAAAATAATTTCTGTTAAGGGTTCTTCACATTGGAGACAGTAGTCTTTAAAATACCTTAAAAGAAAAAAAGCCAGGCAAATATATGTTTAAGGCAAAGAGACTTGTTCAAAGCAGAATTTATTCTGAACTTAAGCACTACCTAGATTTTATATTTTTGGATATAATAAAAGGGTTTATAGGCTGATAGCTGTCTAAAGAAAGACTTCAGATAAATACACTGCAAATAATATTTAAATGTCATATGCAGAACTCCTAATATATCAGTATTGTTCCAATATATAAATATTGTTCACACACCTAGTCAAGCGTGGACAATTAGTTCAAAAGGATCCTTCACCTGTTACCAAGAAAAAAACAAATTCCTGAACAGAAATTACAATTATGCAGCAATTTGCTCACAAAACCCTAAAAGGGTCGAAGTCTGAAGAGCAGAGCTGTGACTACTCACACCTACAGATCCTGTGTTCACCAACAAGCAAAATCAAAGTTTTTCATAACCTCCTGCTTTTCAGAACTGTACAAAACAAAGACTCCATTTCAATATTCTGACAATTTTTCTATCAGAATTTATTGCCAGTGGGGGTAAGGAAATGTCACAGTTCAGGTAACTGCTGTGGTGGTTTGGCCACTGGGCTAGAACTGTACTCCTGGTGAGGTATCAAGCCTAAGAAACACCATTTTTTTCGTTAATAAACCAGCACACACATGCTGGTGACCTTTACTGACCTCAACATTTGCACTGAAAGCTGCTCACATAGAATATGGTTGGAAAGCAAAAAAGGAGAGCAATTTTATCCTGTACTGCAGAGGAAATTAATAAAGCCTCTGATGTTAAAGTACCTTTGGGTGTCATGACACCTCAAAAAAAGAGGGTCCTTCTACCTCCTCTTCTAGTTTCTGAAAGTCATCTCAGAAAGGTCTTTCCAAAGAATTTCAGAATCTTTTCAACTTGCACAGTTTCAGTTTGGCCACATGCTCGCTCTGCAAATGAATTTTCTCACCTTTTCTGTGTACACCCTCACATCTTCATTAGCCCTACCTTTAGGAGATCACCTAGCACAGAAACACAAGCTGCAGAATATTAATTGCATTCCACACACATTCTTATGGTGTGAAATTCATCCTTGTGTAAGGCTTTATTTAATTAGAAATGTAAATGGTGCAGACACCTGTGAACACCATCTGCCCAGACAGGAATTCTGCACACAGCAAATGCAAACACATTGCAGAGGGCAATATTCTGTAGGACCACACTCTGAATTCAGGGGAGTCATCCAAAATAAAAACAAACCAACATAGAACACCAGGAGGAGGAGCTAAAATTGAAATCACACTCATTTTTACCAACAGCAATCATTTCAAGGGTTCAAAAATTATGAGTCACTTCCTGAGAAATGAGTTTTTGGTTCCGATTGTTTTGTTTGGAGTTTCTTGTAGGTTTGGTTTTTATATCTTTTTAAGTATGGTTTTGGGGGTTCTTTTTTATTTGACTCATTTACTTGGAAGTGGGTATTGAAAATTTATGCTTCTCAGCTTTTCTGTGGAAACATGAGAACTAGAAATTTGGTTTTTGCATATGAAAACTTTGGATTTTTGTAAGAAATATGGTGATCCTTAGAGCTGGGAATGGAGATAAAAAAAGTGATCAGAATAATGAGAACTGCCAACACTGAATTAAATTGCACATGACAAAATATTTTCATCATGCAGATTGAGATCTTTGAATCTTAAAACCTTTTTTGTTTTCAGGTGCTGCAACATCAGACCCAGAAAAATGGATAGGGAGGAGGCCATCAAAGAAGGAAAACAAGTGATAAACAGCACACAGTCACAGGGAGATGATGAAATTTGAAGTCTTCACTCTAGATTTAAATGAGGGAGTTATTTAAAAGGAATGAACAGAGGGATACTTAAAATAAAGAGAGCACTGCTCTAGGTAAGGTTCTGATTCTGCATTATGCAGACTTCAATTAGAGTGTCAGCAGGTCCTAAGGCAATTATTTCATCAAATCACACACACAGACTGGACATGAAGTTCTCTATGTCTTCTGTGCTTTTTAATATCAACTGAAACAAAAAAAAAAAACTTCAAAAGCCTGAATAAATTATCCTCTTATTGGCATAATTAACAAAAGTATTTTAACTTTACATAAAGGTATGTTGAATTATTTATCTCTGAATGTGACTAAATTAAATTAAACATAGCTCTTTCAAATTAACTTGATTTCTACAATTTGGGGCATTTTTTATGCAATATTTTCATTTTGGAGGGAAGTTTTCACCGTTCTAGGCTTTAACTGCTCTTCTTTTCATCAGGAAAGAAGTTTAAAAAAAGGCTATTCACTACATCACAGTAAATCCCTACACCTTTACCTTATATCTGATAGAGAATTCCAGTCATTTTTATAAGAAATGCTATTAAGATTTGGCACTAAGATTCTTCAAGGATGATAAATATCCTTTTAAAGGGCCTACCTATCCATTTACTGCACAACTTCATCCTAAAAGAGAAAGTCACACTTGGAGTACTGAAGAGTGGGCTATGAAAATGCAAATTAGAATGACTTTATTGGCTTAAATGAATTCAGTTCTCCTGTCACCGAAGCTGTGTGACTGCAGTAGGCATCCATTAACTGGAAACAAAATGTGACAAACTCTTTTGTGAGACTATCTACCACAGGAACTTTCCTTTTATGAGCACTTTCTTTACGTACCTCTGTTTATTATGAGAATTTTATCACATATTCAGTAAAAGGTGATGTCTTCCATGGCACTGGGAATCTCGTTAAGTTATTCAAGAAGTGATTTGCCAGCGGTGGTGTCAGAACAGGGAGTTTCAAACAGCCACTCGCCTGCTGAAATTCAGGAGCTCTGGAAGAGGTACCATCATTTTCTTCAGAAATTATTTATTCATTTATTATTGCTCCCAGGGTCCGTTCAGAGATCAAAGTGATCACGGAGCCCAAACTGCTCAGGGTGGAGAAGGATAATACAGGCAGTGCCTGCAAAGTGCAGGAGCACTTGGACAGCATCTCCAGTCCCCTCTTCTCCCTGAGAGCAGTCACCAGGTACCCCTGTGAAACCCAGTGGCCACAAGATGATAGCTGGAAAAACAGGACCCCCACAGTCTTCACCCCAACCTGGGGCAGCTGTCACAAAACTGCACCCTAAAATAAGGTTTTTAATAAATTCTTACTAACATATTTTCCAGGCTTCAAATCTTGAGCTAGCTTGGATTCCCCTTGACTTGGAAACCCAGGAAAATCTTGGGAACTCCAGGGAAGCCCTGGAGACATTCCAAACCCATCTGGACACGTTCCTGTGTCACCTGAACCAGGTGACCCATTTGGCAGGAGGGTTGGTCTGGAAGATCTTTAGAAGTCCCTTCCAACCCCAACAGTCCTGTGATTCTGTGAAATCCTCAGACAGGAACCACCTCTGGGGTGTCACAAGCTGGCACAACATAAAGTCTCTTGGCCAAGCCAATTGATGCCAATCATAAGTAGTTCCTACATTTCACAATTCCCAACCATTATTCTGGTGGTCATTTCATATCTTCCAGAATAAATTTGTTCACAGTCAATTTACAGCCATTTATTCCTGTACAAGTCTTGTCTCATAACTTAATTAACCTTTGTCCTCTCTAAATCTTTGATTTATTAGGCTGGACAAACCAAGCTCTTTCCATCTCCTTCTATATGGACACATCCCTGTGGGCATCTCAGTAACATTTCGTTGTGCCTGCTTAAGTTTCACCTGGGCAAAATATAAAAAGAATTCCAGACAAATGTTCTCCAGGGTCTGGAGAGCTCCTCAAGACCAAACTATGTGGCCTAATGCTTCCTAAAATGCTACTTTTCCTTTTTACAGTCATGTCTTGCTGGGGGCTCCCAATCATGATGAAACTGAGCTGCCCACACAGAGGTGAGAAATTTGACATTGATGGAGGTACAGCCACCATTTACCTCCAACAGTGCTAAGCAGCTTCTGCACACAGAGCTGGGATAAATCTGTAGGAGATATAAACACAGATGCAAACCCTCAAGCATTGCTAAATCTTTGCCCTTTCTGACCAGCTCTGCCCATGATCAGCAGAGATCTTCCAGCCCAGAAGCCAAGCTCAGCCTTCCCTCTCTTTACAAATTCCTCACTGAGGCTCAGGATCTGCCCACGGATCCCACAGAGCTCCCAGCAGAGAAGGACTTGTGCCCACATGGCTCAGAGTGTGGGATCAACTTATTCTTCCAGCTGTGTAGATGTATCTGAACATGGTTCAGATTTTTGTAATCCAGGGAATGGCTCTCTTCCCGCTTCATTAAGTATTTTAATAATTATTAACAGAGGCCAAAACGTGTTATTTGTGCACAAAGTAAGTAATATTTTAAATTGCCCAAGTATTTAACAAGTAAATAACTACTCGTGGTGATTAATAGCACCATTTAATGCACGAGACTCGAGCAAAAGGACAGATTGGGCTCCAAGGTTATTTTTTGTTTATTTTTAGGCATTATGAAAGAAGTAATCATGTTTTGCTGAAACCCATACACCACTGGAATGAGATTACAACTGGTTAGCCTATTTAGAGAAGCTGCATAATAAATTCATTCTACAGGGCACAGAATAATGCAAATGAGCCATTGAATAGCACTCCTGTACCAGTGAAAGAGGCATAAAGAAGAAACATTGAAAGTCAGAGTTCTGGACTGGTTGTACTGCAAGGTGTGGAATTGCTGAAACCTAAACTGCCTTACAACAATAACCTCTTTGAAGATCTGCTTATATCAAACATTTCTGTTATTTATTGCCTCATGAAATAAACAGGTTGATCCTCTTTTCCAGCAGTAATGACTTCATGAAGCACTTAGATGGATGAAAATATGGATCTCTTGTTTTCTTAAAAGGAAATAAATTAAAAATTGTTTAAATGTGTTTATAACTCTTCACATGAAGTTACATGGGGCAAAGTCATTATTCCACATAGGAAAACACTGATGTGGCAAAAGCCATTAGAGAAAAAATTAAAATCTTTTTTTTTACAGCAGATAGTGGGTTATGGATAGGATGGCTGGAAAGTCTAAGGAACATGATACATGTTTAACTTCCCAGCAGTGTGATAGTTATCAAAAAGAAAAAACAATCTTCCACCTATTATTTTCCTCATATTCCACAAAGTTAGAGTCTAAAGCAATTATTACTGCAGCACAAACTGAACCTGGGGTAACACTGAACATCTGTCTTTTGCACTGCTAAGCTAAAACTGAAAATGAGCTTGCTGAAAACAGTCTTTGAAAGTATAACATGGATTTGAGGACTAAACACAAGTGCACTTCTATCACATTCAAATATTACAGAAACAGGAACCAACCCCCAGAACTCATAAAAGTATAAGGAGAAGTGAAGATGTCTGGTTTTCAACTTCAAATAACGATTTGTTGAACATTTTCTGACCTTCTCCTAAACACTCACAAACGCAAGATTTTTTAAAAATTAATACTTACAAGTAAAATCCCTTGATTCCAGCAAGGTTATTAGAGAAAAAGCAAGTCTAACATCCAAAGACTCATAATAAAAACGGAGAAATTTCTACAAGCAGCCCAACAGAAGCCTATCTACCAGTCTTGACGTGCTTTTACTTGACATCAACAGGAAGAGGACAATCTATTCTGTAAAACAAGTTATGGAAACCTTTTTTCCACCAAGTTATCTGCATGTTACACAGTTATTTTTTCTTTCCAGCAAATAATGCAGCAGTAATAGTAGGATAGTATTAAAATAATCAGTTGTGAAGACTTGTTTCCTATGGATTTCTATTTAAAACCGAGCTCAGAGGTGAACTCTTAGCAAGGACAGGGCCTGTGAATCACCTTAATCTTTTTTCAATGGATTAACATGTTTTCTATCTCCTCATCTGCTGCTCATTTTCACAAAAATCCTGTGAGCTGAGCTTAGAAATCTTCTCCAGTGCTGGTTTTATGTGACTTTACTTTCTTGTCCTGTAGAGCAGTAACTGTACCTCAGTAGCAGAGTAGCAACCATACATGGGTTTAATTCCTTTTGAGCCAAGATTTTACATCACAGCTTGTTTTACCAGTTCACACCTTATGTAGTTATCTACCACAAGTAGTAATCCTCAAGCTCATGGAATCATCTAGAAATACATACAAAAGGATCTTTTTAAAAAGACCCATGTCTTTTTGGCCGTGTCACCTGCTTGTTGAGGAGCACTTTTAATGAATTGCAAAAACACAGTCAAAAATTAAAAAACTTGCAGCAACTCTTCTGAGTTGAGTGAAAGCAACCCCCAGGGGAAAGACAGCAAGTAGTTCAATATTTTTGAGCACATCATAATCAAGTAAAATGTCTAAAACTCACAGGCTCCCTTGTGCTAACAGTGACATTACATCAAGAATGACCTTTCCAAAGAAATAAAACCCATTAATGCTAGGAACATGATAACTATTAAAGATCAACACTTAGTAGCCAAAGCAAGGGGAAAAAAAAACCCTCAGTCTGGTAAGTTAATTAGAACATAAATAATGTGAAAGCAAGACCCTGGTCTATAACCCTCTCTCTTATAATTGCTTGCAATTTACAAGCTGAATGAAATCTTTTATGCAAAAGATACAACTTTTGACCCCACATGTATTAGACAGTCAAAGAAAACCCTGACACGTTGGGAATGAGATCTCAGGGGTATTGGAGAAAGCCTCAGTAACACTCTGTTAAATACTTATTTCTTTACAGTAGAGCTTTTTTCAACTATCAAGGAATGGTGTTTCTGGGAAATGCTGGATATTAATTGCTAAAAATGTTGAGGGTTTTTTTGTTTATTGTAGAAACAATCATCATAGAAAATCATCTGTATCATGAGAACAATATTTTCTTTAGGTGGAAGAAGAGCTGCCAGTCCCGAGGCACAAGGGCAAACTCCACCATGGAACCTCCACAATAAACTATAATTTGCTTTTGGAATCCATCATTTAAATCAAGTTCAGTTCCTGCAGTGGTCAGGAAACCACTGCAGCCTCCCCACTTAACCTTGTGGATGGCCCTTCCAGTACCTTTAATTGTTCCATAATTATCTGTATTCACCAAACCAATCAGCTGTCCAACAGGACACTCAACAGGCAGCAGATACAAGCAATAAATGAAAAACACATGAAAAGTTGTGGAAAATGTCAATCTGTGCCCTGGATCCTGCTTTAGTAACAGTACTACTGAGAATCCCTGCTGCAGGATATGTGACATTTGGTTGTGGAATACCCCACCATTACTACATGGAACAGAGATTAATGAGAGATTTTGTGACTTTATTCAATCAGATTGCTTGGATCATTTTGACAAAGTAAAACCGTTTGGGTTGTGCATAAAAATAAGAAAATTTAAAGAAAAAATCCAAGTATCCAATAATTTAAAGGTCCTTTTTCCTGTATATAACAATTTAAATTGACTGGAGCACTTCAATCTTTTTTCGTATGTGCTTCACCCTGAAAGTGATTTGGGTTCTGTGCTTGCACAATATAAAGCAATTTAAAATTATTCAACTGCTTCATTTTTTAGGTACTTTTATTTGAAAATGATTGGGGTGCTGATCATGCTCAGCATTAACCAATTTTAAATTATTTCAATGCCTTTATAAAATCAATGTCTCATGTTTGGTCCTGACTTCTAGGAGGTTCTAGCACATTATCAGGCAGTTTAAATTATACAAGAATATTATATTTTGCACAATCTTTCATCTCCTAAATAAGAATCAGTTTGCAAGGGTGAAAGCATAAAGGATTACACTTCAAAATAAATCAGCATTATGCAAAACCAGAAACCTAATTTTTCTTTTTTAAATATTGTAAGAGACTCTTTTTCCATAATCAAATTCCCAAGCCTTCCTACATTTTATGAAGCAGGAGCATTTCAGAAGTACATATATTACAACTTCCCTAAACTGATATAAACAATTTCCAAGGAGGAGGACAAAGTTTTATTGATGCCTGAGTCCCTGAAAAAATGAGTAGAATTTATTCCCACAACATTTGTCTTATCAGAAATGTTATCAATCAAGGATTCAAGTCCTTTATTGTGGATATACAGAAGCTCAAATGCTTCAAGTTTATGGTAAATACTATGTCAAAATTCAGGTTGGACTTCAAGGACATCGTTCCTTGTTTAACAGGACTGATGCACAGAAACCCCTTGGGTTTTGGGGTCTTTTTAATTGATAACTTAGTTATTGATCTCAGCAATAAAGGACATACTTTACTTTTAAACATTTTTCTATAAAAGAAGAGGAAATTAAGGTGTGATATTTGCAGTTGGCACAGGAGATGTACAAATGGAGAATTGAGAACTACAGGTGCCAGGTGACACTTTTAGTGAAACTTCCACTTTTTCATGCCTGGTACCATTCATTAGTGCTCTGCCACGGTGTTTATATTTACTACAATAATCCTGTCCAAGAATTTTGTAGTTTCCACCAAGATG
The DNA here is from genome assembly GCA_020086605.1 of Lanius collurio. Taxonomy (NCBI): domain Eukaryota; kingdom Metazoa; phylum Chordata; class Aves; order Passeriformes; family Laniidae; genus Lanius; species Lanius collurio. The sequence continues at coordinate 6,549,000 of JACBWW010000023.1, read as the reverse complement.
TTCAACAAATATGAATGTGACCTAAAGCTCCAGTTTAAAATGGGATATCCTGGAAAGAGAAACCTGGTGACTAATCTCTTCTAAAGTCTTATCTCCATATTTCACCTTTCGCTTTTCAACTCAAATGACGTAGAAGAAACAAGATAATTTCTCACCAAGAAAAACAATCCCGTGTTCCTCTGCACATTTGAAAAGATAGCAGCTAGTCCTCAAAGATCTTGGCATGCCTTACTAATCACAAGCTTTTAATTCTGCCTCTCCAATTTCAATTAGCGAATAAACACTGCCATCCTCCTCGCACTGCACAGAGCTCCCCTTTATCCAGTTAATCATGTTCACTGCAGCTATTCCCCAGGCTGAGCTCTCAGAGTTCCCAGCTTCTGTAAATCCTCAGTATTACATCTTTTGATTCAGGAACAAAAATACTGACATATCTTATCATCCAAAAACACGTGTCCCGGGTTCAGGGAGGAGGGGGTTTTCCTCTCTCCCCATACTCAGCTGCCACGTGTCCATGTACAGAATTAAGTTGCAAAGCATGGCTAAACTCATCTGGAATATTTTGCTTAAGTTAAACCTCCTATTATAGTAATTAAAGTAGCTGTAAGAAACCATAATTAGACTACGTGTCCAACAAATATTAATGGGCAAAGTAATGTTCTCTTATTAAGAAGCGGCCATGCACAGTAGGAGTTTCTCTTGTGAGAAACTAGATTAGGAAGTGAGCCAAAAGCAAAGCAGAAGTCACAGCAAATTGGATCACTTGGAGCCTCATTTTAATGTATGAATGCTTTCACCTATATTCCACTAATTTTTTAGTGCCATTTTAGTCCTCAAGGTATAAGCAGGCTTCAGGCTTTAATCCCCGACCTGTTGGTTATTCCCAAGGCTCCCAATCACTGTGATAAGGATTTCCCTCCCTCAATTCTAATCCACACCAAGAGACAAACTCAGCCCACACCACAGGCAAGCAATTTAACCTCCCCATGTTCCCCCATCTGTAAATGAATATAATGCAATTAACACACAAAGCAGGGAGGCTCTGTGATTTACTTCAGTAAATTTATTAAACTTAAAGAAAGAGACACTTTCTCTAGAGGACAGAGGGGAGAAGTGTCTAAAGAATGTAACAATTAAAAAGTTGACACTCCAAACTATTTTCTTCTGGTGTATTGATAGGTATATATTTAGGGCAGGCATCTAGGCATTATGACCTTCTCAGCACCATGGAAAAATGATAACAAACTGTTGGTTCTGTGATTTCCAGCACTAATAGAAAGTTCTTTATTACTGAAGCAACAAGCAAACAAAGCACACCACCCATGACTTCCAGAAGGTTCACATTTTCTAAATGGTGAACTGCAGCCCATCAATTAAAACTCATTCTCTAAGCTCACACATACTACAGTGCTGTCTTTTCCCTTTTGCACTAATTAGTGCCTTGACAACAGCAAAGGCTTTGTTAGTAACCAATATAAAATCAGGTTTAATACACAAGATTGAAGAATAAAGTCCTTGAAAGATGTTTATGCTGTGATAGTGGCTTTCACATCCACACAAGAGATAATTTTACAATTCTAATTGAAAGTAGTGGTCTGCATTGTAAGAGACAAAGGAAATTTTGAAAAGCAAAGCCATAGTGCAAATGAGAGGATCATCTTAACTTCTGCCAACAATTAAATTACAATCCCTTATTGCATCCATTGGCTACAGAAATAAATGCCAAGTAGCTAGAGGAGCAAATATTATATGGAGCAGATGGAGAATGGGAAATTGTTTGATCAGATGTCTGGGAAACCACTCATTTTTTACTTTCTGTTTTAAAATACCACTGGAATCTAGAAAAATAGGCACAATAGATGGGATAATAGGTGTTTGCTAGTAGTAATGTTCCTGAAAAGCAATAATTTGCTGCTATAATTTATTCTCATGTAGTGACATAAGACAACACTTGCAGGTTGGTTCTGGGTTTTTCCTAATCAACTGATAAAAAAATAGAGGAAAAACTCAGTGAAAATCAATTAGCCCAAGGGGGAAGGACCACAGCAGTGAGGACTTGAAGGAGAAATGAGGGGGAGGACATGGGAAAATTGTTGTGTTTGCTCTGCAAGCTCACAGGAGTTACTACAGAAAGTGTTCCATGGTCCTGCATTCAGCCCCCAACAGCTCCCAGCCATCTCAGACTGTGTGCTTTTCCATCCTATATTAAGGCACTCGTGTTCCTTGGCATCCAATTTGTTTCACTAACATAGTTCATAGTAATTCCATGCTTACCAAAAACTGTTAAAAGCAGGCAAGAAAGAAGAAATAATTGCTCTTTTTTCTTGCTCTAGTCAGCTTAGAGGATGGAGAATTCCATCAATCAACAAGTGCAAAATCCATCCTAACCCCTAAGGAAAGTCTCATGTGAGTCAGAGCCAGAATCCCATCCCATTTATTTTTATTTAATCTCCATGCCTTTTCTCTTAGCAATTTACTTCTTTTCATTAGCTACCCCTCTGTCCTAGATTTGTTTTCTCTTTTATTTGTCTTTCATCTCTGCTTCCTCATCCCCCACCCCAGAGGCTGCCAGGATTATTGGACAGGTGAGAGGGGCTCGTGTCCCTGAATTCCTCCACAGCTACAGCAGAGACAGGAGCATCCACCTCACTCCAAGGGGTGTCCAGGCTCCAGCCATGAAGGTGCAGACAGTCTGGGTGCTTACAGGCAATATTTTCAGAGAATTTTTCATACACTTGCACACACAATCATATTTAATTTCAGTTAAATAATCTCCTGGAAACTGCACTACAGCTTCCCGTCCAGACCAACACTTTATAACCTTCACCTCCACAACAATACTAACTCTCTAAATCACACCAGAGTGTAAAGAGCTAGAAGTTCTTAGTTTAGGTGATTCATTAACAGTCACTGATTTCTGAGCTGAAAGGATCCAAGAAATCAGTATGTGAGTAAGGCTGTCTCTGGTTAAGATATCAAAGGGAAAGTTTTGTCAGGAAGAAAATTTCTACTGAATAATTGATATGCACCTTTCTACTGGAGAAGAGTCCAGGGAACAAACAATTAAGTCCATATCTTTGAGGTAGGTCACTGTTAAAGCACTGCAGTGGGAGTGAAGAAGACCATCTGAGACCAGCAAACAGTGAATTAGGAACAGAAATCACATTAAACTGTTTCCCCCCCTGGAGCCAAGTATGAAGAAGAATAGGACTTCACAAAGAAGAAATTAAAAAAAAAAACTATCCCATTCTGTTAATATTAATCATATTTGTTGTCATCTGTTCTGCATAACTTAAAAAATATTCTAAGAATTGAAATGAGATTTTTTTTCCCCTCCCCTGGTCAGTATCATTGCTTCCTGGAACCCTGGAACCACAAAAACCAAAAAAACATCTTTTAAATTCAGAAGTGTGGGGAAAAAAACCACCCTGGAAGTGATGAATCATTTTGTTTTACCGTTTTTGAAGAAAATGAGCAGTTAAGACTCCCAAATCAGCGTGCTTCACTTTTTATTTAAGAGCCAAACTATCCGAATTCATCCATGTTAGCTGAACATTACACTTCCCCTGCCGTGTAACGTCCTGGAACCCAGGAATTTTGTCTCTCTCGTTGTGTGTGACAGGATCTCCACCTGAGTGGCCCCTCTGGATCTGTTCCTGCCCTGCAGCCCAACAGGGTCTGTGGATGAGGCACCTTCAGGTCATCAAGCCTCACCCCAAATCATTTTCAAACTGGCACCAAAGAGGGATTTCTTGTTTAATCTTTCAAAGTGGAAGTGTATTCACTAGAGATGACACAATCTAAATATGCTCCCATTTCTGAGCTCTAAACGGAGGAGAAAAGGCAAAATTTTCTAGAAGAAATCAGAAAGGACACTTTGTTGTCTGTTTGGCTCCACATCACTGGGTCACTGAAGCACAAGTTTCTAGTTAATTTTGTCCACGTTTGACATCATTATCGTGGCAAATAACTCCTGCATTTGTTCAGCAGAGTGTTCAAAAATACACCAACAAGGTGGCACAAGCGACAAGACACAACATTAATGAGGCATTCCAGGACAGGCTGGACAACCCTGTTAGGAAGGGGGATGGAATTTTAGCCCAGAAAGAAAGCTGCACAAATGCAACAGATTTGGTTCTAGTGCCCAAACTCCCTGAGTGAGGAGACAAAGCCACTGCCCAGCTGTGGAGATGTTTTTCCAACCCCCAACCAAGGTGTGAAACTGAGATTGTTTTTTCTTACTGTGTAACCTAAAACAAAGAAAGGAATAAATATTGGAGGAGAAACAGTAAACTTAAAGACTAAAGACAAACATTTCTAAGCCAGGACCATGCTTTGAAAGTATATCAATAATCAACAAGCTGCCTGTATAACTTCCCAAAACATTATAAGCCAGACCTGTGTCCTTTGTCTAGTTTTAATGTCCTGAATGACATGCTAGTTTTGTGATGGATACTACTGAAAAGTACCCTTTTAAAATTTTTTATAAGAACTATTTGATCTATAGTTTAAAAATGAATAAAGCTATAATAGCATCTCCAATTTACCTGACCTAGTTTCTACAAAGCCACTTTGTAAGCTATGCTTTCATTATGCTGAGTGAATGCTCACCAAAGTGGATTCTGGCAAACAGGAATAACACATGAACTCCAAAGGTATTGAAGGACGCTTTCCTTCTCCATTATCTTCATTAGTTTGTATTCTCCTTTATATTTAGGGTCCCCTGTTGTGCCATAAAGAATGGTGAATCTCTCTTGAGCATAAATTAATGTGAAGCTACTGCAGCAGTTTCTTGCTTCCCCCATTCTTGCCACAGCACACCTGTTTTAAGCCTGCAGTAATTATTTTGCTGTTACCTGCTCCTAGAAGAAAGGAAGCTTGATAGCAATGAATTGAACTTAGCCTTTGTCCCCTTTCATTGTATCTGCCTACAGCAGACAGCAGCAAAATGCAGCTCAATTAAACACAGCCTTCTTGTCATCACAGAAACAGCAGCTCTCCTCACAGCAGAAGCGGGAAAGTTTTGCCATGACACCCCTTGTTGAATGTGACAAGTTTATTCAAAAGCAAATATTTCAGTGGGGAGGTCTGTCATTCTAATCCTGTCCTTTATGCCAGAGCAGCTAATGCAATTTCAGCTACCTGAATAGGAGGGCTCTCGCTTCCAGATGTTCTATTGTGCCTTGCAGACAACAACTGACACCAAAAGACAGGTATTATGAGTATTTTTTCCATTGTTAGCTTGCTCCCAGCACAGGGTTTACAGCTGCCTTGTTGATTCCTGTAACTCTGATAGGCACAGTAGGAGTCAGTGTAATGCTATCCCTCCATGGCTCTGCCATAATAGCAGCAGAAAGAGGGCAAACGGACTGAGCAAGATGGCAAACTTAAACAGCCTTTCAACAGCTCAGGAGCAACTTAAAAGATGAAAAGAGGCCATTTGGTGAATCAAGGCTCGAAGAAATGGTAATGTTTGTGCTTCCAGGACACAAACTCCAACTGCAGTGTCACAGGAGAGCTTCACCTTCTCTGCCTGGGGCCAGGGCACCCCTGCAGGAGCAGCCCTGCAGGGGACACCAGGGCATCGAGCAGGGCAAGGACCAGGGCAGCCTGGCCAGTCTGGGTTTTACAGCTGGCTGAGGAATAGACATGGAGAGGGGCACCATTAACTTCAGCCTCAGAAGCCATTCCAGAGTATTTGTGATGCAGCAAAGCCAAAAGTAAAAGAAAATGCACACAAAAATGCAACTAAGAAACTATGCCTCCCCTTTTCCTGTTGCATGTTGCACCACTGCTTAATGAAAGAGCTGGTTTCATTTCATTAATTATGTACCAGTGTTCATAATCATCAGAATAGGCTTTTTCTATGTGGCCTCTTCAAGTATTAAAGAAATAAGCCTTGCCATGAAACTGTTGAACTTTTTTAATCCCATTGGAAAATAGCAACTAAATGCAAATAAAACCAGGTGTGGAAAAAAGAATAATTTTGACAGGTTGATATTTACACATGTCTTTGATTCTTAATATCAATCTACAATATTAGAACGTGCTGTTTATTGTCCAGTAGCAGCATGGTTTCTCTCCCCACCTGTAATTTGTGATCTGTAAGCCCCATCTATTTTCCATGAGCTTCTGCTAGGAAATAAAGTGCTTTCCTTATAGAATTTCATTCTACATAGTCAGATGTGAGCAATCACTACGTTATCACTTCACAAATGTTTTCTAGTTGCCAAAACCTTATGGAAAACAATCTGTTCTACTCATTTTCTCCTTCAGAATAGAGGATGTGTTATAAAGATCAAAATCTGATCCAACTGGATCAGGAGTCAGTGATTTTTATGAAGTGACATCACCACAGCCTAGCCAATCTATTTCCTAAGTGCAGAGATGCATTCAGACACCACGCATGGCTCACACTCAGGGAGATTGAAAGAGATGATAGTGTCTCAGCTTACACAGAGAATGATTACTATTCTCCAGGGAGAAAAAAAATCTTATTTTGAAGAACTCTAAGTGATCCTCTTTTCTCTGAAAGAAAAAAGTAATTGCTCCTGATTTGCTTGTTATCAAAGCATGATGATGCATCCTCTTCTTCTGTACCAATTCATGTAACAGACACACGTAGCTGTTCAGACATGCCACTTCTCATCCATATGCTATTTTCCTTGCCCTGTGTTTTGGGGGGGAAAAAAAAGCTACAGCACAAAGGAAAGCAGGCTAAAATTCAAAGCTGTGCAGCAATGAGAAATAGCAATAGAGATGTTCTTCCAGAGACTTGCCTGCAGACTGCACCCTCCCTTGTTAAACATACTAACTAATGGGAGCAAATTAGCCACCTGGTCTGTATTCAAATTCCTTTTCCAACAGCAATTCTTTTGCAATTCTTTCCCCTGTTAATCTAGTGTTTGAAATAAGAGAAAAATCTGTACAGCCTTAGAATACAAATTGCTATTAGATAGTAATGTGGTGCTCCATCTGTATGAATTATATTGTTTTTTTAACTGCAGAAGGAGAGAAGTGGCTTGGAATGAAGGCACTGTCCTCTAACTCAGAAAAGCGAGTCAAATCTCCAACATTTGTTTTCAAAAGTCTTTCAGTGTGGCTGGCAGACTTCTGACTGACGTCCATGAGGTTTGGCTCAGGTCCTCCACAACTTGGAGGAAATGTGTCTAGCACAGTCACCTTCTCTGCCTGTCTGATGCCCAGCTCCTTTATTTACCCCGTAATTTGGGGGGACAGATTTATCAGTCACAGCTCGTGGCACAACATCACCTCGTGATTCCCAATTCCACTCAAGTGAGACCTAAGAAATCCTCAAGGTCGTGTCTGGATTCCCTCCCTTTCCCCAGCACAGAGCACTCAGCCCCTGTTACAATAAATCATTCTCTGAAATGGTGACAGAGCAAAACCACTTTGAATAGGAGCATATTTACACCAGATGCAAACATAGGTCACCAGAAAGATGCTCAGAGTAAAACAGATGGAGAATCAATGAGGCAGAGAGCGATAGGAAAGCACTTCTGGATGGCAGGAGCAGCAAAGGAAGCTGTGACTTGACTCTAGGAAGGGAGAGACACTCCGAGGAAATACAGGGAGAGAGCTGCCAACATCCCTCTGATCTTCCTTTTCCTACACTGCCACAAGCTGCTTTTTGAAATGAAAGATCTTAAGGAGAGTTCCAAAACTGATGGAAGTCAATTTAAATCTGTCCAGAAATCATAATGGGGTCAGGATCAGATAAGCAATTAAATATTTCCTCATAATAAAATGAGATCACATTTCTAAGATCGGGAAGTGAGAGGAATAAGTATCCAAACATGGCCAATGTTTGCCAGGGGACAGCAGCACACACACAACATGGGATGTCCAATTTCACATCAATGCACAATTAAAGGGAGGCTTTATGGCATCTCCTATATAGAAAGAAAAAAGAGTAAATGGACAGAAAGGAAGAAATATTCTAGGACCTGACAAAAATATTAAAAGCAGAATAAAAGGCAGAATATCTTAATTCATTAATGATATAGTAGAAAGACTATCTTATCTACTATTTTATAATACTCATATGAATATTCTTTTTCTATATAAAATATGTCTTGCTATCTTATGTTGCCCCTCAGCAAGTCAGAGCCTAGAGCAAAAAAATTGCATTATCATGTTCTTTCTCTGAGACTTTGAAAACTTCATTGACTGAGTGACATTGGTTTGTGTCCTTCCTTTTCCTCTTTGCTGTTCTGTTTTAGTTACCTACTCCCTAAATCAACTGTAAATGCTTCAAAACACCTTTTTCATCATGGAACAGGTTTTAATATTTTTGGTGCAATTTTACAAGAGCCAGGGAGGATGCAAAGCATGAGAACTAGATCATCTAATTGATCTTTTTATACCTAGCCTGTATTTGCACAGTGGAGACACATACCAGTGATCCAGGCCATATTAGTCCTTGAAATTATCTTCTTTTCAGCTTTCTTATTTCAAAGCCACCCTAACCATATCTGATTTGATTCAATGTCTCCTGGAAGTCCCTCCTTGGATCAGGTCACAGATAAAAACCCTAAGAACTCTTTCCATTGCCAGCTCATTTACATCCAGCAGTTTCCTTTTAAAAAGCTCCTCAACCTCTCTGCTGTTCCAGTCCTCTCAGTTTGTAGTGATAGCCTAAAAAACAAGATTTGAGGGAAAGTCTCTGTTTATTTCTATGACAGTAATCAATCCAAAAAGAATCCAGAGCAATTAAGGGGTAAAGCAAAGTTGTCACAGATATGTTTGCTACTATATTCAGTGTTAAAAAAAACCCTCCAAACCACACTTACAGAGTTTTTGACTTTTAAATGACTTGGCTCAGTGAGAGTGCCCCAAGTGTGAGGACAGGCTGACAGAAATGGAGAATAATCATTTGCAAGAACAGTCTTTAAAACAAGGTACTGTACTCAGTTGAATAATGAACCACCAGCAGCTCCACAGGCAGTATTTTTCACTTCTGTAAAGAGCAAATTTACAGGACTTTTTCATTTAGAAGGCTTGATTAAAAAAAAAAAAGGTAAAAAAAAGAAAGCAAGACCCAAATTCTACTCTATACATTTTCTTCTCAACTAATCCACCTTTCTATTAAGTCCTTTCAAGACTGTTATGAAAATGCTCTATGTCAATATAATTTGATGATAACTTCCTAACTCCTTTCCTCACTGCCTTAAAAACATCTCCTGGACAGACACAGCAAATCCATTAGGAAGATATCCTGCAGCCCAAAGCTTGCTTTTCCAGTCAGAGCACACATTCCCACTCCCAGCCTGCTGAGCTGACATGGAGTGAGCACACACAGTAAATAGCAAACCATCAAACAGGTCCCTCCTTTTTACACTTGTTCCCAAGAGACTTTAGCCAGGCTTGTTCACCAATCCACAATTTCTCCTGTTGCCCACTTGCTAGAGCACGGGAGTTTCTCTTTCCTCTGCTTTCAGGAGCTCATTTCAATACAAAGTCTACCTGTATGGCAAAAAAATCCACATGTCAAAGGGAAGAGCTGCCTTGGCCAGCTGAGATCTCTGTCCCACAGCAGTGATCCCATTATTCTGCCTGAGCCTTTAGTGAAAGCAGTCAGAAAATGTGGACTAAAAAATATATCAGACTGGTGACTTTACTCCTGAGGCAGCTTTCCCAGCCTTTCAGAAGAGAATCCCATCCAACAGCACTTCTGTGCTTTGGATTCATCATCACAATAAGACATAATAGCAAGGAGGGAATTGGCTTCTCCTAAAGAGGAACTCCTTGAAGGGCTCTGATAAATGAGAAAGATACAGCAAGAGAAGGTACACTTAAAAGTCCTGTCGCTTTTGCAAAGTCACTGGAGTGTTTCAGACTGCATTTTTAATTTCCCTCCTCCAAAATCACTGTGTAGGGGGCTCTTCAATAGACTGAAGTCCTACCTGACATATGAAGCTTGTGGCTGGGGACTGCTTTGGCTCCCTTGGAGCATTATAGTGATCCTATCCCTGGGACTATTTCCAAGGAAGCCATTATAAATCTTCTTAGAATTCTACAGTTCCTAAGGTGACATAGATTTTAAAGTCAAAAAGAAACACAGTGATCACCCAGGCCCAAACTACTACACAACAAATGCCAAATATTTTCCCTCAGAAATTGTACCTCTGAGTTCAATGACTTTAGCTGTGTGCACCAAGGACAGGAGGGTGTTCTGTCTCATTGAAACAGCCTACTTAGGGAGTGAGCTTCAGCAAGGGATGTAAAAGTATTAGGTCAGAATTCCCATGTGATGGCAACCCTAAATATGGAGCAGAGCCCATGTCACAGAGTAGTGAAACTCCCAACAGCTGCTAAAATATTAACACTTTCTTCCCAATTCCTGGAAATTACATTTACCTACCTCAGCCCAGAGAGGCTTTCCATAGTGTGGGGCTTCAGGAGGTGGCCCACAATAACTCAGAAGGGGTCCCTATGATAATGAATCACATTGTGGATTTTAACAAGAATAATCTTAATTTTAATCTATACCACATTAAGTCATATCAACAGAGGAAGTAATAAACAGAGCCCATATATTATTATTTCTTTTTACACATCATGCATGAAAATATGCATGCCAAAACTTTTTACCCTCTCTGCAGATCAGAAAATAGAAATTGAGTTCTGGTAGCAGAAACAGTTTGGGAGAGAGCCAGAGATACACAAATGGGATAATTTTTGCTGAAGCACAGAGCTGACCAGTTAGTTTTCAACAGTTGCTTTTTATTAGAAAAGGCAGTTTTACCAAGCATGAAACAGTTCAAGGTCATGTATTTCTGTTTAAACTTGATTTCAGTGGTGCCAAAAGAATTAATGTTTTGATCTGCATAATATTGAGTTATGTAATGCCAAAAAAATTCAAATTTAATACCAAAACACAATGGTTCAGTAATGAGAAAATACAGCATTTAAACAATTCCATTGGGTGATTTGTTTGTTTTGGCATTTGGATTCTATAGCCATTTTTACTGGGGAAATATTCAAATGTTTCCTTGAAGTGTTTTCCTTTCCCTCAGAATATCAATTTCACTTCCCAGCCAGTGCTAATCCAATGCACTTAATTGAAATTTTGTTTCCTTCCATCTCAGAAGTCCCAACCCAGATGCTCTAGACTTGTCTTTCTCCTAAGGGTGTCATCTATAATTATAACCCTGGGAAGAAATATGCATTACACCTCTGTTAATTCAGGAAGCAGGGGGAAGATTCCTCAGCTTGTAGCATCTTGGCCCGCAGAACAGACCTTTGCTAAAAGCCTCAGGGGTAATTCCTAAATGTGCACACTTGTGTTTGCTGCATGGTTCTTGGGCATATTTACTTCTGGTTTCCAAAAGCAGATGCACCATTTCTTTAAAGACCCTGGGATTTTTAAACAATCAGCTATAAATGAGTCTTGCTAATAAACATTTATAGAATCATAGAATTGTTTCGGTTGGAAGGGACCTCAAAGATCACCCAGTTCCACCCCCTGCCATGGGCACAGACACCTTCCACTGTCCCAGGGTGCTCCAAGCCCTGTCCAACCTGGCCTTGGACACTGCCAGGGATGGGGCAGCCCCAGCTGCCCTGGGCACCCTGTGCCAGGGCCTCCCCACCCTCACAGGGGAGAATTTCCTCCTGAAATCTAACCTAAATCTACCCTCCTTCAGCTTGAGGCTATTTCCCCTTGTCCTATCACTACCCACCCTCGTGTTAACACATTTCTACAGCTAGAGCTTATTCCCCAAATGCATCGAGGTTTTCACCACTGACTACATTGGTTTTGACTCAGCGTGATTACATGGGTAAAAAAGATGCAGAAAAGCCTGGTTTTAATAGACAAGACTTGCATGCACACAGTGCATTCCTAAAGGGCTGGATGTGCCCCAGGAGAGAGCTGTTCTGCTGATACAGCAAAGCTGGCACAACTTTTGCTGTATGGAAAAGCCTTAAATGAAAGCAGAACTAGGCCAAGAATGACCACTTGTGGAAAAGCCCACGTACAGTGCTAAGGTGGGAGCCCAAACAGTGGCACTGGGGAAGAGAATACAAGGCCACAACTTTTGCTGCATGGAAAAGCCTTAAATGAAAGCAGAACTAGGCCAAGAATGACCACTTGTGGAAAAGCCCACGTGCAGTGCTAAGGTGGGAGCCCAAAGAGTGGCCCTGGGGAAGAGAATGCAAGGCCACAACTTTTGCTGCATGGAAAAACCTTTAATGAAAGCAGAACTAGGCCAAGAATGACCAGTTGTGGAAGAATGACCACTTGTGGAAAAGCCCACGTGCAGTGCTAAGGTGGGAGCCCAAAGAGTGGCACTGGGGAAGAGAATGCAAGGCCACAAAGGAAATGTCAGCACACGTCAGGCAGCACTCCCTGCTCTGCAATCAGGTGAAAGGCAGCACAACACAGGCACACAGAGCTCCCAGGGACACAGGAGCTGCTCCATCCCTCTGCAGCTGCACTCTGGAAATTGCAGCCTCACCTCCTCCCCACCAGAGCTCACCTGAGCTCCAGCAGGCAGAGCCAGGATATCAGAAGTGATGCATGGGAGCATCTCCTGTGACACCACTTGAGTAATCTGATACAAACGATGGCACCTGGGTGCCACATATGAAAATCAGCATGATTTCCCTCAACCCTTAATTGCCATGCAGCATCTAATGCACCTTACTCTGATATTCCTGGCAGGAGACAACAATATTAGCTATGAAATCTGTAGGCTTCTGCCAAATTCACAAATACTGGCAGAGAAACCTAAGGAAGGGGCAGATAGGGCTGGGAAAATGAGGAGTAATTTAATGCAAATGTTCTGTAGAGCTCCCCAGGCTCCATGATTACGGATGTCAAAAAAATTTAAGTGCTCCTTCTTTAATATGGGGAACTGATTATTACTCACTGTATACAAGGTTTTCTGAAATGATTGTATTTTTCATAAGTAAGTCTCTCATTATTTCCTTCACTAAAATGTATTTTGCTTTGTGCTCAATAATTTCCCCCCCAAAGTGAAAGCTAATTCTTGAGCTGCGATTTTAACCATGATTTCCTTTCACTTAACTTATTTTACTCCCTGGTGTAGTAGATAATGGTATATGTTCAAAAAAATAAAAAGACGGTAAAAAAAGAGAAGAAAAAAGAAATACTTTTGCTAGGCAGATAGGTATGATTAACATACATTGAGGGATAGATTCTTTCAAACACGTACAATCTAAATTTCTGAGGAAAAGATGTTTATAAGTCCAATTCAGAGACTGCTTTGAAGGTGAAAGTCCTCCTGTGTACAAGGTGAGTGGGAGTTATATTTATGATTTTGTCCATAGTTTCAGATGATGAAGATCATGTCTGTACAGGTCACTTTGATTCATGGAGCTGGATGCACCTTACAGTCACTTTTACATATCAGAAATAGTCCTGATTAATTATTGAAAACTCCTGGATTAACAGCCGTGCTCTCATACACAGCTGAATAGTTCATTTGAGAATTTAACCTCACTGCAATGTCTGAAGAATAAAATATATTTAGAGAGAACTGTACTGAGATAAGAATAGTCTGGAGTCACCTGTGAAAACCAAAGCAGTCTTCTACTTACACTATTTAATTTTTGCCTTTGGGAGGGCTGAGGGAAGGGTTTGCCTCTTGAATCAACATAGAGAAAACTGCCAGTGAACATTCATCATCTCTGATTTATAAGCATCCTATTCCCAATAGGCAAAGACTTTAGTGGTAGCATCCAAGAGCTAATTCTCCACAGAAATAATAATCTGCTATCTTCAAAAATAAATGTTTTCATGGGAATACAGCCTGAACTTCATCGAGGTCTTTGGTTTGGCATAACTTTGACATTCAAGCTGTGTTCCTGACACAGGGATCAGTCTGGCACAGTGGTTAAGTGATTCAAGTGTACAGATAAACCCTGTGGTAAAACCCTGCAGAGATGCAGAATGAAATTGCCTGGATCCTTCCTAGAAAGCACCACGGTGTGGAATCTCAGTACTGAACTAACCCATTTATTTCACATTCCATGATCCAGCAGTTGTCCACAAGCCAACAGCCCAAAATGTGATCTCCACTTTCTTAGTCTTCTGATCCATGGAAAGCAAGATGTTTCTTTAATTTGATTATTCAGACCTATTTTAAGACAGTATATAAAGAAAAGATCAAGTATATAAGAAAAAAAAAAATGCTTAATCTTCTTCACTGACTATTAAAATAGCCAGGAAAATGAGGTCAGACATAGCCACAGGCAGCCAAACCCTGAAATAAGATGGGATGTATGTAATGAAGCACACAAAGAAGGGGCATTTATGAGAATCTGGCAGTGTCTGTACACATATGAATGTATTTAGTCTGATCCAGCTGCTCCTGTAATTGATAAAAGCCACCCTCATTTATTCAGGGAAATCCAATTCCTCAGTTGTTACTACAGCCATAAAACTATCTCCAACTACATTTAAAAGGTTTATATTTTTATAATTCCTTATTTACTGAAAACAGTCATGATGAAACTCAAGAAATTGCTTAAATGGTTTATTTCCAACAACATAGTCAAGATAAAGTCACTGCTGGAAAGGTGATGGAAAGCGTGGTTAATAACTACAGTGTAAGTGCACGGGAGATGCAACTTTCTTTTGGTTGAAAAAGAGAAAATTTAAAGTTGCCCACTTTCCTCAGAATCAATCTGAATTCTTTAAGAGATGCATAGAAAATTAGTCTATAATCAAATGTTCTCTAATAAGATTAAAACTTTTTAAAGTCAATCCACAGGCAATAGGAGGTTTGTTTATTACCCAAAGTCTAAAACTGAATGTGAAATTAAGGAGATGGTATTCACCCCAAAAAGACAATATCTCTTATTGGAATTCAAAGTGCAATTAATTAAACTCTTACTTAGAGTGATTTATCCTACCCCTGTCTCCACTGCTGTTCCAAATGCCTGCTGTGAACATCAGGTGTGTTACTCTGCTTTCCAAATTAGTGTGATTCAAGATCTGTGAATTAAACACTAAACTCAACATTTACTATAATTCTCCAAAATTTCATCATTACTAATATTCCCAGCCAAAGAAATTCATACCTACAGATATGTCCAAACTCATAACTAGTCCAATACACCCCCAAGAAGTAGAGAACCCAAGGATAAACAGAATCACCCAGCTACAGAGGCTGCAGAAGCTCCTGAGACCACAGAAATCTGAGTGTCCAGAGACTGTGTTCCTTGCCCACAGTACCCAGCTGCCCACACTTAGGCTGGCCTAACTAGGAGGTACTCAGTGGTCCATAGCAAGGGCCACTGTGCCTCAGGACAATCCTGGTGGGAGTTAGGCTGGAGTAACACAAGCTCCAGCCTTTCTAACAAACACAAATGCAATTTCCCAGCTGGAAAGGCTCTGCAGAAGTCGCTGATTTTATGGCTTCAAACCATCCCCTAATCTGTCTTTATATCTCTCTCTTATGCCCACAAAAAGCTGCAGTTTCTTACATTTGGATGCTCATCTGGTCAATAAAAGGAGAAAAATGAGAAAGGGTAAGATGGTATTTTGACAAACATCTGGCAGCTAAAGGTACTAAGCAGCAAGGCAGCAGATAGCATTGAAAAGATTAAAGTAGATAAAGATAAATTAAAATAGGAAAAAAGTAAAACCCAACATTTTTCTATGACACCACCTCTGCAGCACCAGAGAAACACCAAATAGATTAAAAAAGTTATTAAAAAATATCTACCCATTAGACCCAGAACCTCTCCAGTTCATTCTGCTGGCTTTGTAAAAATGCATTGCTCTGACTCATCAACCAGAAGAACAGAAAACTTTCCTGCTTAGTAGTAAAGATGTTCAGGAAGTTGTTTTACATTTCATTTTTGCTTCATCAACTTCCCACCCCTCAGGGGATTCAGTCTGAATTGCATGAGTATGGAAAATGAGTTAATCACCCTGCAAAGTCAAGGCTACATATAAATATTTACTCTTCCAACCCTTTTTGACTGGTGGCTGGATCATCTCATTCAAGAGAAAGGTATTCAGATAAAAGAGAACAAACATATCTAAGATTAACAACCTCCTGCAAAACTGTCCATATGTCTAAACAGACCTACTCTGTTATAGATAAAAATCTCAGGTTTGGTTAATTTTTTTTGTCTGGACCATATAAAGTAATAATGTTGTTTTGCATCTTTTTTTTTTCAGGTATTTGAAAATGAAAAACAGATCTTTACTGGAACTGATCAAAAGGGAACATCAATTTCTGAACCAACCCAAGCAGTCAAAACAAATGGTCTTTTCTCACTGCCAAAAACATAACATCCAGATTTGTGTCCGTTTGGAACCCATCATAATGTAATCATTAATCAGTCTGATTTAGAATAATGTTTGCAACAACTGATTACCACTGCACATAACTGTTTATCCTTTAAATCTGAAAATGTTTCCCCTGCCATGTGAAACAATGCAACTGATTCTCCTGGTGTGCCAGGGCTGGGCTGAAATGCCAGTGACTCATGTCTAAAGGAGGGAGCCTTGCTTCAAATAAACAGCACATACTTTCAGGAAACCCAAAGGCTAAAAGGCACCATTCTTCTCGAAACACTCACAGGGGATATCTGCACCCAGTGACTCTGGGACCTGTGACTTTAAACATCACTGCTCCCAGGCCACGTGCAGGCAGGACACAGTTTTACTGCTCTGATTACCAGGTCAAATTTCTGTGTGTCCAAGCTGGATATAAGACAAACAACTTCCTGCTACACAATAGCAGGAACTCTGGAAATAGCTGTCACACATATCACAGAGTTGGAATTGCTCTTGCTGAGTGCTATTTGAAACAGGGACTGATCAGACTTTGTAATTGGTTGGTTCCAGACAGATTTTTCTTTATCATTCACAGTGTATACAAATGAACTCGTGTTGTTCAAGTTCAGACATCACTGGGATTTCGAGCTGGATATGGCCCATTTAACATGAGAACAGGTATCCCTGGAGGATCCAGAGGGAACATTGGAACTGGGAGGAGAGAGCGAAGCAAGCAGCTTGATGGGGAGCACTAGAGTATTGTTTTGTTGGTGAAGGTGCCTGCTCCAAATATAAGCAGATTCCAGGGAGCTTTTGGCATAGCTCAGTCCTTTGGGGAACAGAGGAAAGTTTTGTTTGGTGGGGGGGATATTTGTTGGGGTTGTTAGAGGGCAAAAATATAGAGGATCATGTAGTGTTTCCTTTCAGAGCAATTCTCAGAGAGCTTTTTAATGTATAAATGGTGGATCCCAACCCCAAGATACCACTATCCCTAACAAGAGCAACAAAATCCACAGAGATCCTTACCTTTGGTGTCTGCAAAGGACCCCAGGAGAAAACTCCCAGTACAGCTGGCTATGAGCAATTACCTTGGCAAAACCTCTGAGGAGGTGCTCTCATTGCTCAGCATCACATTTAGCATGATGGAGTCTCAGGGAAATATTAAAACACAACTAGAGTGGAATTAAATAATGATTTTAAAGGCTCAAGAGCTTTTCAAGAGAGATTCCTCACTCTCAGGAAAAGATCATCTTCTACAAAAACAAATTTCAGTAGAAAAAGGGAAGAGAAAGAGAGTGGAAAGGTGTGATCTAGCACAGAGCTAATGAGAAAACAGATGAAAATTGAGACAGGAAAAGATTTACCTCCCAATTTAGAGATTTCTTTGGGAAACTAGTACTCTTCTGTGCTAGGAAAAGCAAAAATAAAGCCTTTCCTTAGATTCTGAAGTACCACTAATTTACGGGTAAGGAAATACAATCATTTTCTATAAGGAAAAAGTAAATTCCTAATCAACAGAGCAATGAGGGTAAGCATGTGTTGTCTTGATGAAAACTCCCACATTAGGCAGTTGTACTGCAGAAGTGATGAAAGAAATTGAAATTATATAGCCATACACAAATACAAGAGGATCCTGATATTTAGTACAGAATTTACATATTTTGCATTTCAATAATTAATTATCACTAGTAAAAAATGGGATCAACTATATAACAATCTGATTACATTCCTAATCAAATTAGGAGACATTAAAAAAGGTTACTCAAATACCTTTGAAGCAATATCAGGAATAAGAAATAGCACAAGCACTTTGGTACTATTCTGGTTAATTAAGCACCAAAAAAATTAATACGTGTAGTTTTTCAAGAAAGAGCCTTTATCAAGGTCACTCTAACACCAAGCAGAATTCCAGCATGGACTTCTCCTTATACAGATCCTTCTAAAGGGTTCCATTCTGCCCCCAAACTCTTCCAAAGCAATAAAAGTGTGGATGTAAAGGCAGCAAGGGCAGTATAATCACCAGAAACACAGCCATGAGCTGTTCCCTCTCAACATCCTCTGCAAGTCTCTAAAAGCTCAGAAGGCTTAAGTGGTTTTCTACTAAAAAAAAACCCAAAAAACCAAAAAAACTGTAATTTAAATAAGCTCAGAATAAAACTGGAATGAGGCCATATTGCACCTGCACCTTCTCCCTGGATCCACACTGGTCATTAACTCCACCAGCATTCAAACACCTGCAGCAGCAGACATTGCCTAAACTATTTTCAGAGCTGGTGCAGTCAAAAGAACATTCCAAATAATTCTTTCATATCACATTTCCTCGCCCAATAACACAGGTAAAAAGAAACCATCTGTCTGTGTGGGGTTTTTTGCATAAACTCATTTGTGTGTTATCAATAAAATAAATATTATTTAGATATTTACACCAAAGTATTTCCAATTCTTCCAGCTCGCAGTACTCCAATTTGTAGGCTAGTAGGTAATTACAGACCTAAGTGAACTTGAGGTCAGAACTTCAGAAGCCAACTAAACTGAGGAGGAGGAGAAAAAACAAACCAACCAGACTTGTTCTTTGTGAACTGACAGGTCACTTGGCTTGTAAGAGGATTGTATCAAAAGCCAGTTATATTTTTGTCTGAATACAGGAATCGTTCAAGGGAACACGATAACGCTAATGAAAAAAGATATTTTACAAAAACCTGTTTCATTCTAATCATGTTTCTAATTTTGGTAACAACACTCATTAAGAGGCAATTAAAGCAGCTCTAATGTTGTGGGGATTTTTGTTTTGTCTTTGCAATGACACAATTTGCTTCGGAAGCAAATCCAAGAAGCCATCTGAAATTATCTTTGAAATTGTGTTCGTGACAGTTACTTAAAGCTACAGAAACATAATAGCTTCACTGACACAATTTCTTTTCTGAAACGTGGAGAGAAACTTGATTGTCTGCCCTGGCACAGGGAGGTTGATGTTACCCCTCTGATTAATTCAGAGCACTGGACTCTCACCTGTGCTTGTTGGATGTGCTGCTTCAGACACCAGAGAGCAACTCCCCACAAACCCACAGCATCCCTTTTTTCATTATAATTATGCTACAAACATGAGGCCAACTCATATTTAACTATAACTATAATTTTCATTATAATTTAGCTACAGATATGAAGCCAGCCTAGTGCCTGTGCCAGATACACCTACAACACACAGCAAACATTTTTCTGCCATAAAACCTCTCAGGGGTTTGCACCCAGACAAGTCACAGAAGTATCAGCCACTGCTTGGATCTGGAGACAAAGGAGAGCGAGGACAAATTCCCAGCTCTGCAGAAACCATCACATTTCACACGGAATAGTGACAAATGACATGCACGAAGCAGTGTTGGTGCAATTAGTGGCAAAGTCTTGCCCGAGAGGTGATAATTTGGCAAGACATCATGCTGTGTTTTTTTAAAAATGACTGTTCTACTGAGAGAATTGAACAGGTCAGAGACATGGCCAAAAAAGTTCCAACTTAAGAAATATAAAGTCATGGTACTTTTCAGACAGTGTTTAAATTGCTGCTAGGTGAAGAACCTACTAAGGAAAAAAGATCTGTTTTTTGGTCTTAGAGGAGCCTCCTGTAAGCTGGAACAGCAGCTGTGTCATGGTGATAAACAGAGAACATCTCTGTTGCTCTGTAATCTGACAAATTAACAGAGAAAATCTGTAGTGGCCATTCCAGTGTGAGTCAGCCTGGCTGCTTTATCAGCAGCTCTGGGTCTCCTCTTCTATCAGCCCTTTCCAGCTGTGGAAAGAGTAGGGCCCAGTGAACTGATCCTGATTGAGCAGGATCCAGTCCACTGCCTGCCCTGCCACCATGGCTGGAGCCTGGAAGAGATTAACGGGTGGGGGAAACAAGGGTGGGCAGGTTCTGCATCCCTCAGAGCCTGCAGGGTCCTGAAGGGACTCCCAAACCAGGGCCTGGCACCACTGCAGGAGAGCCAGCAGTAAGAGCTGCACAGTCCCAGACCCAAACTCCTGAGCTGCAGTCAGGCTGGGGCCAGCACAAAGCATCATTTAGAGTCTATTAAAGAACCTTTTATAATCACATTTACCACCAATATACTTCTTTAGCCTTCATAGATAGTCCAAATACTTAAAAGTGTTATGCATTAAGGAATCATATTTTAGGTGAAACAAGGTTAAAACTGGTGCCAAAAAGAATAAGAAGGAACAATTTCCCTATTATGAACAGAAGATAACACTTAGAGGCAATCAATCTAGTGCTCCTGAGCTACTCCTGCTCGAGGAACTGTGGCTGGGACAGAGCTTGTCCTTGTGCACATCAAGCTGATGGGTTCAAATCAGCCTGATGATAAATAAACTCATCTCTTCTGAGATCATATTTTTTTCATTAATGCCCATTCCAGTTTTTTCCACAGCCTGAAATTAGATGTATTTTAAGTTCATCTTTCTTTCTCATGAGGACATTTTCCAAAAAAATCTATTTGTTTTCCTGTCTTTTTTGGTTGTTTTTCACTAAAGATTCTGGACTTTTCCAAATTACTTTAAAATGTCTGATAAATAAATGAAGGAGTACTTGGGCAACTGAAATTTGAATGTTTGTAGAAGGTTGATGCAAGCAGCTAGACTACTAAAAAAAAAGAAAAATTTGAGAGGGGGAAGAGTTGATAGACAACATTTCTATGGATATTTACCATAATGCCAAGATATCCCATCTTCCCATCTCTTGGTCTCCCACATTTATCTAAACATAGATCTGCTACTCAAGTCAGTCAGGACGACTTGGATTATAAATGCTTTGAAGTAGAAGCCGTGTGAGTCTGTGTCCAGGCACAGAAGAGGAATTAAAACTGACATCTGAAGCAGAGCTGAAGGAGAACGTCTCTAAACGTAAATCAATTATAACAACCTAAAAAAGAAATGGATCTTGAGATGGCTTGCTCTCCTTTTCCTGAATGTTGGGATGATCTATATATAAATGTGTCCAGTAAAGTGAGCACTGTATCCTTGAGGGATATTTTGCCTCTGTCCCAGATCCTGGAGATTGCATTTAGCACTCCAGAGCAGCTCAGGAGGACGGACCCTGCTGGCTCCAAACTGCAGAGCGCTCTGCCTTCATTAGCATGTGATCCTCTCCTCTTAGTCAGAGGGGAATCTGCTCGTGCACACAGCAATGATCATTCCAGCTAATTAATTTTAGCTAAGATGCTCAACCTGATAATTTCTAAACTTGTGCATCTGTGACTTGGGATGTGCTACCCCCAGGAGAAATTTATTTATTCTGAGAAGGCTCACACCAAAGAGAAAATTCCATTAGTTTGTTTCCTCCCCTTCCACTAACACTGATAAAAGTCTTAGGGCATGAAGGCATCCTTGTGTCACCCAGCCCTACACCCACAGTTACATTATTAGCTCCTGGTTGCTCCCCTGCAATGCAGCTACTCCCATCTCCCTCCCACTCAACAGCCTGCAGCCATGCTGCACCCACAAGGATTTGTTTGTCAGCTCAAGATCTGCTTACTTAGACAGAAAAATTTTAAAACTCATTCATTATTTTGTGTTTTATTTATCCACGTGAAATATTTCAATCGGGAAATTGAGTTTTGATGGAAGATAAAGAAATGGTTCTTATTCACTCAGTTTTTTGTGCTACTGTTCAATCTATTTTTCCATTGTTCCTACAAGGGAACCAGGGACAGAAATGAGTCATCTGTAACATTAAAGTTTAATATAAATTTCATATCTACATAACTGAATATTGATGAATTGTGGCTAGTTCTTTACCAGAAAGAAACATACTTTCCAATACTACAAAGCTCAACTCAATTATTTTTTGTTGGAAGGAGCAAGGTGAGGAACTGCTTCTACACCAAATACTTCCTGACAGTGTTCTGGAGCTCTTAGTTCCACTTCTTGCTGCCAGCACTGGCTCTGTGAGGCTCCCTCTGGCCACACCTTTCTGCCTTGGACAATCTCCAACTTTCCCAGGACTTCTGCACATGCTCCTATAGAGCTCCTCACCTCCCAGGGGCCCTTTCCCATCCTCCTTGTATTTCTTTGTGGACTTGGAACATTTGGGGATGCATTTAATTTTTACTCCCATGGAAAAAAGCTACACGATGTTGACTTGGAAAATACCTTTTCCTTTAAATGTTGTGGGTTTTGTTAAAGCCCAGCTTCTCCTCATCTCGAGCTCAGACACTTTGAGGTAGCACATCAAGGCACACAAGATGCTCCCACATTTAGAGTGTGGCCTTTTCCATACTAAGAAGGTAAATGAAATAACATGCAAAACTATTCAGAATCAGTGAATTCAGTAGAAAACTCACTTGTTTGGTACATATCTCACCTTAACCATTTCATTAAAATATTGCTGGAGTAATGCATGTCAAGATAACACATAAGAAGGAATACACTGCCCTAGAAAAGGAAAGTTGAGATCTACAACTGTGTCTTAGATTTTTTTATGTGCAAAACACACAAGGAACCAGGAGTTTGCAATTTTAAAAGACACACTACCAAGTAACTTCCTGACCATACAAAAAGATCCACAACTCCAAATTTATTACAACTTTATCCAGAAATCATCTTGTGATAGAAGACAGGCAATTTTTACACTGCTGAGGAGCATTTATAGGCTTTATTTGTGATTGCATTTGTAATTTGGGTAATTGTGCATGCACAACTGGCCAGCTGCATGCAGAATCACCCAATTTGCACATGTTGCCATAATTGCCACTTGAATTATGACATTTTACAGTTGTGTGCATGCAAATATGAGCAGAAAAAGACTCATTCGATAAACAAAGCACTTTGCACTGGTTTTCAGTCCTTCCTAATCAGTCAGAGTACTTGAGGCCATTTCTGCTGACACTTGAAACAGTAGCTGTATCCTGAATTTGGTACTGAGGAAGCTTCTCTGACCTTATATAAGGAAGGAAAACGGAGCAAGGCAATGTGGCTGAAACTGCAAAGCAAATCACTTGTCACAAAAAGCAGCAGCAAATCTCTACCATGTATCACTTGCTGACATCCTGGATGCCAAATATTCCTTGATAATCAAAATAAGTATCTTTGGTGCTTTGTAGTTCTACAAAATTTCACCCACTTTCTCCAAGTAAAACAATATTAAAGGTCAAACAAGAAAGCAGCACCCAGAAATTCTGCAGAAGTGAAGTTATTCTGCTCTGAAGGATCTCAGTTATGCTGAGACAAAACCAGCAGAGATGGATCTCCCACTTCAGCAAAGTTTGGAACTCAAGAGAAAGAGATGAAGATTCAGGATCAGCACTTGGAGTCTGCCCGTGATGTGCAGACCGGATGAGCTACAGCACCCCCAAGACCTTCTTTTAAAAGGCCAGGAAAATTAGCTCCATGATATACTGTACTTGGAATAGGAAATATTGGAATTCAAAAAGGTTTCCTGCACAGTTTAAGAGAAGTGGCCAGAAGGGATTTCATTAAAAAAAAAAAAAAATCCAATTTGTTACCCAGTATTCACAATAGAAATAACATGGTTTCATCACCTAAACAACGCAAAAAATTACTAATTGCTAATTACCCAGTTATCAATTGTGAAGAAATTAAATGAGTAAGTAGATATTTACTGGTCAGTGTTCTGAACTAATAATTAACAATTATACTCCAGTGATTACTTCTTGTGTCAAAACCTGGAAAGCAACCTAAAAGAAAGAGATCAGGGGCCACCTTGCAGTTCTACAAGGTTAAAAAAGTTTGGTTTAGAGGTCCTTCTCCCTGACAGGAACTGTACATAATAGACTAAACATCTCTTTATTGAATTATCCATGACTAAATCACAAATATCAGAGAACTGGATATATAAATATGGGGTTTGACATGATGCACATAAAAATTAGTCATTTTTTTTTAGTGAGAAATCTACTAGAGTTAATTCCATTAGTATATCCAAAATTAATTGTACAAGCACTCAAGGAGTCATTTTCCTAGTGTTTGAAAAACTTGAGAGATAATTTGCTTTATTTCCTGTGGCTTGTTTAAAATCACTGTTTGTCTAACATCTCAACAGCTCTGCAAACCTGCCCAAATTTGCATTTTCCACAGCCCATCTTGCATGAGGCTGAGGATATTTCCTGAAATGTAAAAGTATGAGTGGACAGAGGCACCCTGGAGATTACATCATCCTATCTTCAACAGAGTCACAGCTTCTTTTTTCATTAAATAAACCTTCCTGCTTAGAGAAAAGTGAGCCTTCCTGTTTCCACTGAAAGACAAATATAGAGGAAAGCTGTCAGTATAAAAAGATGCTTGGCCCTTGGGAGTACAGAATGAAGATTTAGCCCCATCTTTCAAAGCAGAAAGATTGCAGCAGCAGAGCCCGTGGTGGCAAAGGCAGCCCCATGTCAGACGTACAGAGGGGGTGTTCTTACCCCTTCCCATGCACTGCAGCTCTGCTGTAGAGCAGAGTCCTGGAGCCTCTGTCCAAACAGCTCTGTGTTTGCACATCACTTAAAGAAAGGCTGTCTGATGCAGCATTGAGGGTTGACTTCCATAAAAAACAAAAGCATGAATACTGAATTTCCTGGATATGTAGTTCTTCATGGAGATATTCTCATCCCCAACTGCTTTGCTAAGGTAAAAGTTTATCTTCACCTCCCAACATTTCAGCTCTGGATTGCTTCTATGTATTTTTAGTTTGAGATTAATTTTGTTTATTTTTATCTTATCTGCAAAAATAAGGGACTTTGCAATAAATAGGATTAAATTTACTTAGAAAAATACATTCAAATATCACTACAGGTAGGGCAAGAAATGAGAATCATGTTCTAAACTGCATTCCAACTGGAGCATTTGTGTCTGGAATGAGTTGTCAATAGTGTCTGAAAGGATGAGCATACATTCACATCTTTTTTCCACACAGACTAAACCCCTGCAGAATGTGGAAGTCTTCCCAATTTATGAATTTATTCTCACCGAAGCTGGGAAGAAAGTTTGACACTTTGTTTAAAAGTGAGTAAAGAAAGAAAATCAGGGACACAGATCTCCATGGCCTGCTGAGACTGGCAGAGGAAGTCTGGAGCAGCTATGACACATTTCACTGCTGCCACAGCTAACAGCCCAATAAAGTCAGGTTGACAACTCAATGGCCTCAAAAGGGACTATTCCCTAAAAAAGCTCTTCAGTCCGTGACAGGGGATCCCAGGATTGCCTCCAGTCTCACCTCTCACTTGGTTACAGCTCTCCTCAATCATTCCCATCACATTAAAGCCACTTACACTGCAATTACAACAGCAAACCCTCCCTCCCTGCTGCATCCAGAACACAGAGGCAGATAATGGATGCCCGGTGTTGAACCTGGGAGGTCAGGTGTGTGAAAGCTCTAATTGCTGTTTCACATCTACCAATGCCAATTGTCAACACATTAAGGAAAGAAGGATGAAACTTTGGTGTCCTCACTACCAATGAACATAAACAGCACGTTACATTTCTTTTCTACACTCTGCAAGCAATTATTAAGGAAGAATATATAAAGGTATCACACAAGATATGAATTCTAAAATAATACTTTTTGAGCTACATAGCCTGGTTCTCATGTGAGACATAATTCTAACTTATTCTTTATGTATTACACACAGGTAGTTGAAGAACAAAGTTTCAGGCTCTGGCAGTCATCTGCAAAAATTATGGGATAGTCAGCCAGTATTCAATTCTAATCAAAAATTGTTTCTTCTTCCAAACCTCCCACGTGAAATATAATTAAACAAAGATTCCAAACCCTTGCAATTATCTCATCCAAACTGTGGTTTCTTCCTGTCTCTTGCATTTCTTAGGTTTTGTTTAACCTTGTTCCGAATACAAGTTTTTTCCCACTGAGTCATGGCAGATTGAAGCATTTCATTAGAGTTACTAATAACCATCTCAACAAACAATCTTTGGAGTTTGGTAAAGGCCAGTAAGGATACAGGAAGTTTCAGCCCATAACAGAGTTGGGTGTGTGTCTCTGAAGGCTGTAGCTGCAGATCAGGAAACTTGTTAAATTCCTTTGGCAAAGGTAAAACCCAAAGACAAAACCCTCTTCCATCATCTTCTACCTCTCAAGAACAAAGTCTGCATTGACAGAAGTCGGACCCCTGAAGTTTTATTTTTGAGTCACACACTTGAGGGGACAGTAGATTTCAATTCCTCTCTTTTCAGGGATTGGAGATTAAAGAAATATGTCACACCCCATTGAAATATTACAGCCTGCATTCTGTCTGCCAAGGCATTGCTGACACTTTAAAGGTCAAATACTTATATTCTTCTCGGGACCAAAGCAAAGTTCTGCAGTGCTTCACACTGGCTTTATAAATGTTCTTTGTTAATCAGAGTACAAGAGCAGGAATCACACACTATTTTTACACACCCCCTCCATGTCCTACACGCTACCACTTTTCAGAACCATTTCCCCCTCTTTCTTCCAAGTGTTTGAATGGACTCAAACTGGCTGCATCAAAAGTGTATTTCTTAAGCAACACTAAGAAGGCCCTATTAAAAATACCTCAAGCAGTGTAACAAAATAGAAAACAAAACCCAGAAAAACAGCAGAACTCAAAGTCACTGAAGTTAAGGGCAAAATGTTGATGGGAGCCCACTGAGAGATTGGCTCAAGACTGTTTACTTTTAAGTATACAAATCTTGGTTCAAAATTATAGGCTACATTCTAAATCTCCTTGCAGACAAGGAGAAAGGGAGTAAGGTCTCTTGAGGCAACAAAGTGAGCTTGCTGACAACCCACTTGCCATATTCTAGCAGATCAGGGAGGGTGTGAGGCACCTGATATGTAGAATTTGCCCCCTTTTTATATTCAAGCATATCTAGAGAGGAAGGGAGGACAAACCCCTGTGAATACCAGGGTGCCATCCATCCTTCCCCTCCCATAAGGTGCAGAGTTCTCTGCACATAATATTCCAAGTGTAGGAAGCAAATATAAAAAAAAAAAATAAAAAAAACCACTTCAGTTCAGAAAAAATATCTACATGGGGACAGACCTTTTATTTCCTTGGTTTTTAAGGTCTCCACAGCTAGACACTCCCCAGTGCAAACTGCAGATTTCCAAACTCCCACCTCCTCTGGTGATGTGCATCAGTCCAAGCTGAGGTCAGCAGGATGTCAGGCACCTTCCTCTGTGAAATCACATCATTTCAGATAAAAAAAAAAGCACTACAAAAAAAGTGTTTTTCTACTCCTCAGGAAGTCTTCATTTAAAGCCATAAAATATACACATGCACTTTTAAATTATCTATGAGTTTGAAAGGATTTAATAAACATATTTCCTATTTTTAGAGAAACACTACGATGCTTGGATGCACATGTTTTCTACTGCCAGTTTCCATGTTTTGGCTTTCACTGTTAAAACCCACTGGAGTAAAAATCTAAATTAAATATCAGACTTTTTTACCAGTATGATTTATAAATGCACTAATCATTTCCTAAAACAAAGGCTTTATCCACTACAGAACAGGAATCACTGCTGATTATTCTGTACAATTGCTGTCCACCAAGTTTGTGATTATTGCTTTACACACCGTGGGGAGGGAACATACATGTAACTGTCACTTACAATTTATTACAATGTCCTGAAAGCAAGTCCATCAATTTATTTTTAATGGACTCCTAAAAGAATTTTTAAGTACATCCCTTAGACTTATTGTAGTTCACCAACACTTTCTCTCAACACATGATGGATAGTTTCCATTTTAAAATATGACATTTGTTGTAATATAGTTTAAATTACTTTTCTTCATGGAGCATGTGTTATTCAGAGTTACCATTATGCACTAAGAAATTGTACATAATGTTGCTGCTTTATCTCCTTTTATGGCTCATGTTACAGTTGCATCTATTCAGGTACAATTACACAGGGGGAAAATGATTTAACATTTGTATTAAGAGCAGTTCTGTTCAGCAAATTTATTTTAGCTTTTGGTTAATTACTAAAGAGTACTGAGGATAATCCAAAACAGCTACAGCATGTAGATTTTAAATTCAGTAAATAAAGCATATTCACCCCAATACATGTACTCACAGAACAACAGATTTGTGGCACTGTATTTACAGGCAAAGTTGCAGTAACCTTTGTGTATTCCACAAATTCCTTGTAATGTGGGCTAAAGAAACATTTCCCTACAGGATTAGCTTTTAGTCTTAGATCATTTTCTGTCTGAGCTCTCTCAGGTTTCACTGAGAGGAGTTTCACAAGATGAACATCATTGGGAAAAAAGTAATCATGGTGTAAACTTGTAGTAATGTATGAATTAAGAATGCAGATTTCTCAGATTCTAAGCCTTATTTTATAATATAGCACTCCAAATAGAATAATTAATCTCTTCAAAATTAAACTGTTTCTCTCCTCTACTTCCAGTAAAACTCCAAAACATAATCCTTATCAGTTTTTACATCTATGGATACAAACAATAAAATTTATGCTGTAAATTAGAATCTGTTTTGTTCACACTGCCAGTAAGATGGTGAAACAATATTTTATATATACAGAGTGTAACCTGTTGGACAAGTACAAAGACATTTTAATCAGGCTATAATAGGTATTCTTTTTCTGTTCATTAAGATAAAGAAATGTTTGGCAGGCAAATGTTTCATTAGGTTGTAATTTGCTTTGATATGCAAATTAGGATGTAATTAGTTTTGCATTTCTGAAGAGGTAGAGGCTATGTGCTACACATTTTTATGTGTTGAGCAATGGAAGCTCAAGTAGTTACCTTCCCTCCCCTCCAAAACCGACTTCCAAACCCCCACTCCATCCTCTTGTAAATATTCTTAAAACCAAGTGCCTTCCACACCTCTCTCTCAGATGTTTTAAGTTCTTAAAAACGTACTTAAAAACAAAATCACCTCAGAGGATACCTGTTCGAGTTGCTTTCTTTTTTTTGGTTGGTTTCAACTCTATTCTGCAATATTGGAAGTTGTGAGGCAGAACAAGGAGCTCCTGTAAATAAACACAACTGCAACATCCGTGGGACAGCTGCAGAAACCAACACTGGCTGTAAACCTGACCCTGGGAGCAGAGCCCAAGGGTAAGCAGGGCTGCATATTTGAAATGAGAGAATTAAGATCAAGACACAGAGGTATGTGGGATGATTAACGAGCAGGGAAGGAGACCATGATTAACTGTAACTCCTCTTTTTAACAAGGCAGGTATGAAGTATAAAGATAGATTTGGATTTTAAAATAGTGTATTTGGCTCAGCTGACTACAACAGATCAGTAGGAATTAGTGGAGTAAACTACAAAACAAGCCACCAGGTCCCAGTTTTTGGAACACTTCACAAATTATAAACCCTCCAACACATCATAAATTATGAGCCACCTATCTTGTGGTTAGGACCTATCAGTGTTGCATCTTTTGAAACCCATTTGTTTAGAGGAAAATAACTTTTTCTTTTCATTTAGCCAGAAAGCTGGTATTGTGGTAGCTGTCCAAAGGTTCCAATATTTCATTGAGCTTTAGTTAAAATATTTAAGTTAACATTCAGTTATCTTCTGTTTTGAGCCAAACAGTGACTGATGTCTACCAGTTTCACCAACATTATTGAGGATTTCCCAATTTTAAGAAGAAAATGCACATTTTTCAGTGTTTTAAGAAAGTCTCAGTAAGAAAACTTACACAAGAAATTGTTAAAGAACTTTGTCAAAAAGTCAGAATTCTTCCTTCTACTTTTTTATTCATTTCTGCATCAACTCATTAGAGTCTCACCACATCAGCGCCTCAATGCATTAATTTTCAACAATGAAAAGGCAGAGCTAAAAGTTAACTATAATGCCAGCAGAAGCAGTTCAAAAAGCCTCAATATTTCATAGAAGTGTTTTAAGATGAACATTAGTAGATGGATTTATTTTCATTCCTAACCAGGCTGATGGCCATTTAAATAACTTGCACAACAGAGAAATCAAGATTTTTAACCAGGTTTCACCCTGAAAGTGGAGGACTGTTTTTCTCCTCAGAAAGCTTTCACATAACTGGATAAAACTGTGGAATTATTGTATAATTCTGTGTTCTCATTCCAACACTCCAAGCCAGTGTGAAGTTTGCCAGCATTGTCCTACCAAATATCTAAGTGCCACTCCAGCAAAGAAAACATTTTACTTCAGCATGAGTTGCCTCTGCAGGACTTTGGAGCCTTTGCAGTGAATAGCACACTCACTGATTCTGAACTGGCCTAAAACCACATGTTAAGGACAGCAGGAGCACTAAAAAGTTAAACCTGTACATCATAGGAGCTCTATCAGGCTGCCAGATGACAGACTTGCAATTTTGGACTCAATTTCAACCTTGCCCCTCTTCATCCAGGCTGACTGGACAGTACCATGCAAGGCACGCATTTAATGAGGACTAAAATTACAATATAGATTTTAATATGACCACCAGTGTGGCATTAGCATGTGTTTAAATCCATTTTATGCACTGTTTTTATTTTGTGATCTGATAAAACAGGGAAATTTGGAGGTTACAAAAGTAGCCAAAGCTAGATAGGAAGCATCCAGAAATCCAGAGAAATGGAGGACCCCTCCCAGAGGCCAGGCTCCAGCTCAGTTTTGTGCTAAACTTACCTGTTCATCTTTCAAGAGATGAGGAAAGAGGAGGAAATTATTTAGCAATGAAACAGCAGGTCTGAATTTAAAAGAGGTGAAGAGGGACGATAAAAGTTTAGTCCATAATATTGAGGAACTCCTGTTATCTCTAGATGATAATTTTGGCTTAACACACTCAGAGTAAGCACAAACCTGAGGGAGCAACACCTCAGCCTGTGCTCTCCAGGAGCTGGAGCTGTGGACGTTCTCAGCCCATGGTGGCAGCAGCCACAGCTCTGAAACTGCAGTGACACTTCCCAGTTTCCTGCATTCACTTCCCCCCAAAGAGCAGAAAAGCTGCCATCAGCCTGCCCAGTGTGCTCACGTGCTCTCACACGACAGCTTCAAAGCAGGTAACACATGTCATTGAAGAGTAACAAGAAATTTCTTTAGATATAAGGTGGTGGCTTTCAAAAAGCATCAGTGGCACTCACAGATCATCTGCAGCTTTTGGGGTTTAAGATGAATCATTCTGCAGAACACATGTATCTTTTATCCCACCAGGCTGAGGTGTTGAGATGTATCACACTGAGAATTTACTATGCTTATAAACAAAAGTACAACGTTCAACAAACAGGAGTTTACAGGGATCTTTCATCCTGACACTACATACTGAAAATAGCAAAACATTCACTTCTGCTCTGGTTTTATTTTCACTGCCTGAAATAGGAAGATGACATGGATTTAATGAAATTGCATGTGTTCCTATCAAGATACAACCCATGAGAAGAGGGCTGAAAATGAAAAGCTTCAAGTTTTGACAATAGAAATAATGAGGAGACATTCACAAGAGATAAGGAATGAATGATACTGATCTACAAAGATTTACAAGTGTGATTTGTCATGTTCTGAACAGGTCTGATTTTATGCCTGTCAAACTCAATAGAAATACTCCCCTGAACTCCACTGTGTTTAGTGCAAGCCCTTAATCTATAATCTTAACAAGATCTACAGGCTAGAATTTCAAGCTAGAAGTTCTGGACTTGAAATGGGATCACAGTTTAAGTGAGTTGCTCTCCAACTTTCCAAGATATATATTGGCTAGACCATCAGTGCAGTCTTTAGAAAGACATTGAATATTGATTTAAAGATAAGCTGTATTTCAGTCACAAGACTGAGCCAGAAATTCCCATTTCAGATCTACAGAGACCCCACGGAGGTCACCAGCTGAACCAGTTCATTCCCCTCTGAGCACTCCTTGAGGCTGTGACTGAAATAAAAGTGTTGATTGCACTTCTTAGCTGTTTGCAACAGAGAAAAAAAAAAAAGGACTGAAATCAGCGTTGCCATGAGGTGTTTGGTGCTGTCACTGCTGCTCTGAGGGAGCACAGACGAATCTCATTTGCAAGGGAAGAGCTGTGTGAGAGCACTGGGCCGGCGCTCGCCGTGCGCACACGGGATGACAACTGAAGTGTTGTGCTCAAAACAAACAGCAGCGAAGCTCCAGCACAGCCATCGCTCACAAGCTCTGCCAACAGTCTGGAATAAAAATAAAATTGTTTCTTCTGTCGCACGTTCCCTTTGATAATCTTTCAAGTGCATTGCAAACATGAATTAATCAGTTCTTGGATCACTCATGGCACAGAAAGATGGCTTCGGCAGAGACGGTGGGAACAAGATAAAAGAGTCCCGAGTGCTTGTGCTGGAGCCGGCAGCAGCTGCTGATGTACCACTGCCTTAGCCCCCTTCCAAACACAAGAGCTTTGGGACAGTCCACAAGAAATTAAGGGACTTCCCATTAAAGGATGCTATTTAAGAGATCAGCTTACATCCTGTATTTATCTGCCCAGTTCTGCCCCAGCAGAAACCTTTAGGACCCTTATTACAGGCTCACACAGCTGCACAGGAAGACAGACCAGTGACACATCCTTTGTGCAATGTCACCCTCAGGTTGTGCTCAAATTTATTATAAAATGCTACATAGAAATTCTCATGCTTTGGTTACTGGCTTTACAGGTTTATTACTGCTTCAAAACCCCCATACAACTGCATGGCTTCAAACCAATTGCAGTAAAGCAAATGATCTCCTCCTCAGCTTTGTGGTGAGTCCTTAGTTCCATAGCTCTAACATGAGCAGCAGTAATGGGACTTTTTGCTGTTTAACCTTAGTAAACATATTTTACCTTTAATGCACCTGTCAAGCCCATGACTTTTTTCACACACAGAATCATTTTAATACAAATTTGCAAAAGACTGTGTCAGACATTTAACTGATAATGATTTAACTTTCCTTTTAAACAGTGCTGCAGACAGATGTAGACAAGATCTTGAAGTGCAATTCAAACAACTGTGATTAGTGATGAGAAACTGCTCAATTTAAGTTACAGGTGTGACCCACTTCACCAGTATAGCTATCTTAACTGTTGTCAGGAGACTACAAAAAAAATATCTGCAATATTAGATTTCAGCAGCCCTACAGAAAATATTTTTTATAGTGTAGTATTACTGAACTACTTCTGAATATCTGCACTAGGGCATGAATTTATATTTTTTAAAAATTTTTCTCATCTCTACTGAAAACATGTATCTTAATTGGTTTTGTTGTTGGTAATGGATAGTAGGAAGAATAAAGCTTCACTTGATACATTAAGCAGAAATAGCATATCTGAAAAAGAAAGGACCATGCAAATCTTACATCATGCTCAAATCTACTTCAAACTTGCAGCCACAATATAATTCTAAGGGAAAACAGATCCCAATGAGTTTTCTTGTTTTTAATCAGCTGGTGCAAGTATGGGCAGATAGGGTTCTCTCTCATCCTTTGAGTTCTTCAAATGAAAGTTCAACATCTTTATAAAAATAATCTAAACAAGAGAATGATTTGACATCCAGATGAAAATATGGAACTCTCAGAGTCATTCAAATTTGGAATTTTGTGTGAATGCAACTGATTTCAGAAACTCCTTTATTTACACATCTCTTACACCTCACTATCAGTATCCAACCAATCTACATTAGAAGATGATGGCTTGGGCAATAGAAAGACACAACAAGCCCCTCCATTCTTTTGTAGGGTACTATGAAATAAAGTTTATAAATCTCATTGACTCAAAAATTTTAACTCTATGCACCTGACAAAATGAAATGTTAACTGTACTCATCTTGAAAAGTGAAAAAATACGCATCAGTCACATGATCCTAGTAGTTACTGTGCTTGCTGCTCACACATTATTAATATATAATAAAAAGTATGTTCTGCCTTATTGATCTTCAGACCACAGCTAAGAGCTCTAATGCTTGAAGCATACCTAAGATGTTTTGCTCTTTTCCTCATTCTCTCCCTTTTTCTTTGGTTATATTATGCTAACCTCTGCAAAGTGGTTTTTATTACTTGATATGTTGTTGGTCTTTTCACCTTGAAATTGTTGACAGGAGAATAGAATGCTCTGTGTTGTATTTTTAATCTCTATTCAAATATACATCTTGCTGTTTTTCACCCTGTCAAGTTAATCCCTTGGAAGTATCATAAAATAGCAGTGAGGTATAAAACTGTAGAACTGCTCAGTGTGGGACAGAACTCAAACACGCCAGGCATCTGCACAGAAGCCTTGTCTCTCCCTCAGAATGGGCAAAGAATGCCTTTGGGCTTTTTGTTTGTCATCTTAAACTGAAAGCTGTCTGGGCGATAAGGTGACTTGAAATAGAAAGCCTTGCATATGAAGCAACCTCCCTTTGTGCTTTCCAGGATCAAGTGGAGTTTTTTTGTTTGCCTGCTTTTATTGTAGGTTTTTTTACTCACTTCACAGCTATTGCTCTCTAGGATTTTAATTATAAGCTGTATAGAGCCTAATATTCCTTTTTCTGTGCTTTTACTACCCTCTCACTCATGTTCTGAAATGTTCATAACCATCTCATTACAAGAGAGATGACAAAAAAGCATTTGAAAGGGCTGGCACACAGAGCAGATTCTATCACAGGGCAGCAATCATCTCTGCTCTATTCCCACAGCACAAAGGGAGCGTTAAGATTGTGATTCCTCCACGGATCCATAGGCAGGAGCAGATGGAGGTCACTCTTTCATGAGACATGGAGAGGAGAGCATCACACTGTAATTCATTCAAATCACATACAGAATTTGCTGCGAGGATTTCCTCACTGCAAAGCAAGGAGATTCTTCTCAGATGTGTGAGGGGCATTGTGCCTTGATGTACTGGGTTTGAAGGGCAACTGGAGGAGCTCCTGTCGAAGAAAATGAATTACTTTGGTTTCCCCAGCCACCCTCATCCTTCTGTAAAATGCAAGGATCTTGCTTAGATGTTACGAAGCCACATTAATGAAAGTTTCATAAAGTCAGGAAACAAAGAAAGATACTTTAGTTTCTTGTTTAAGATTGTTTTATCACTGGTGCTACATTAATTTTTGTTCTTGCTATTTTAAGTTGGATGCAATCTATGCCAAAAATACAACTTGTAACTTCAAAATACTAAGCATGTAAAGGGAGTCTTGAATTTTTAATGAACTTTCTCCCTTGCTCTCCCAGACACATTACTTGAGTTCACATGAAAAAGGGAGCTATTCACAAACTTCTCTCCCACATAATGGAATTGGCAGGGAACTAGATTAGGCAGCCATTTGGCAAAAGTAAAAAAAAAATAAATAAAAATCCCAATCAAGTCTTAATGTAGAAATATCAGAATTCTTGTGCACTCTCTGCCATGCCCTGAGACTCACAAGACAGTGAAAGTCCTCTATCACCTGGACTCAAATTCCACTTCAGCAGTTTTCTATTGACTGACATGAAACTTCAGCAAGACCAGTTTTAACTCAATAATAATTTCTATGTCCTTTGAATCAGGACCAAGATTTTGCAATAGTTGAAACAATCCTGCAGCTATTGTCTCCATTTGAAGCTGATGTAAAAAAAAAAATACAGAAATTGAACAATTCATATGGATTTTCTCCTTGATTTTCACTGCAGGCTGTCACTCTGTTCTGCTCTTCAAGGAAGGGCAGCAGGATAAAATTGAAGTTGAATTAACAGCAGGTATTATGTGCTAGTGCAATCACACTGATATTAACTGAATGCTGAGTATTGGAATATATTTTATGTTAGGTTTTGATCCATTCCTGTGACATTTTAATGCTTCATTCTCTCATCTGCTGGCATAATATTTTCATGCATTCACATTCAATAAAATATTAGAATCAAGAGAGAACCAGCAGCCTGAGGGTTAAAGTACATACTGGGGTACAAGCATTTAAATCCTTCTACAGGAGATAATTAGCTGGGCTTCTGGAATAAAACCAGGGTAGTGTTCCTACTGACACAGGGATTGGCTCACAACAAGAAAAATGATGGACCAAGTTTGGCTTAAATTGGCTCCAATTCCTCAGCCAGCCAAGCAATAGTAGCATTTTTCTGTGATATCTAAATTAAAGGAAGGAATGTTTTGGACTCATGTTTTGAATGAACCCACAGGGAAGGTCATGGGGATGCTCCATCTGTGCTATCTTCATCTAAGCAACCATTCACATCTATCATATACCAGGCAATTAGAATTGCTATTAGGTTTTCATTTCCTTTTGAATGATCTACAGCTGTTAAAATGCAGCCCTTTTGAGGGAATATGCTGATTTGATTAAGGTTTTGTCAGAAAAACATTCCTTAGCTCTACATCTTAGGAAGGTACAAATAGGAAT
Organism: Lanius collurio; assembly: GCA_020086605.1. NCBI lineage: Eukaryota > Metazoa > Chordata > Aves > Passeriformes > Laniidae > Lanius > Lanius collurio. The sequence continues at coordinate 6,512,475 of JACBWW010000023.1, read as the reverse complement.
TTCCAGGCAGCCAACAGAACAAAATTTAGAACAGTTCAGTAAAAACTCTTCAAGGTTTTTTTTCGTGTTGGATATTCAGAGTGTCTATATTGATTGCTCAAGAAAAGTTTTTAAAAAATCTTTAGAACTTGGGGTCATAACAGAATACCAAAGCAAAACCAATAAATTCTCAAACACTTTTCTGAGAAAATTATTTCCCATGAAAACTCATGTTAAAAGTACTTTGACCTGAGCTTTAAAATTTACAATTAAATGCTCTTTGCTGAAGCTTGTGAGAAGTTACACTTCCCACTGCCAGCAATTATGAAAAAAACTTAAAATATGCTTGTTTTATTTAAACCTTAAGGTTAAATATGCGTCATGAACACAGAAATTGAAGATCAGGACTCTGTTTAAGCCTGACATCACTTCTGTTGAGTAAATAAAATGCTCACTGCTGTCTTGGTTATAACTGTGTTCCCATTCCCAGACAGATAAAAATATTTATGGTCTTACAAAATGTGTTGTACCACCAGCTCTGTTTATTGCTATACCAGGCACGGATGATGCATTAAGATGGTACAGGATGAACACCTACAGAAATTTAAAAAGACAAATTCAGGCAATACAGCAAAAGTGAAGTCCCAGTTAGAAGGCAATTTAGAATAAACAATCCTCTCCTCCAAATAAATATTTTAGTTACCAAAGCTGGAATCTTTCTTCGAAATCTTAGTGGTCAGTCAACAATCCTTTTGTTATTTGTCTATTAGAAATATTACTTCAAATTTGTCACAATAGAGATATTGTGAAAGAACTTTTTAGTTCCAGATGGCCAGAATGAATGGTCTGAGGAACATTTTCAGGTGAGTTCTCATTCACCTGTATTCTACTCTCCTCAAGCTTTGATTCCACCTTGCAGTTGCCTTCAAAAACTGGATGAAGATAACCCTGGAGCAGAGAAGGATGTGCATGCAGGGGGTTATGGAAGAGCTTTAGGAGGAAAAAAAAAAAACCACCAACAAGTTGCTACACTGGTTTGCATTGCCACAAGAGGCAGAGAGGCTTTTTTTACTGATCCCAGAATATATCCTGAAACAGGCAAAAAGTGTTAGAGCCCTGTGTTCATCTTCTACAATGTAAGACACCTTTGCTCTTTTGTTGGGTGACAGTGATCTGATTTTTTGTGGGGTTTACATTGTGCTTTTGTTTCAGTACTCTGCAAAGACACAGTATTTGCTGGGAGAAAGAGGACAAACCCCTGCACAATATCAGGTATGGGCTATACCATGCAATGGTGCTTCCATGGCCTCTCATCTTAAGAGGTTTCTTGTCCGCAGCCCCCACACTTCCAACACCTTCTGGGCATTTCAGATTCTTCTAATTTAAGCAAGGAAGATTCCATTTCCTAGCTAGAAAGGCTAATGTACATTTTTGCTTCATCACTAAGATAGGCAGCTTTCAACACAAGCCTGATGGAGAGGTTTCGTTTTCAGCAAGCTGCAGCTTTCCCTGGGAGCTCAGCTTGGGGCAGGGCAGCCATTCTGCCCTCCCACAGGCCTTTCTGGACAGCTCCACACTCTTGCTCTGGCCAGCTACCAGCTCTATAGTGCAGTGATGGCAGAGGAGGTGAGAAGGGTCTCTCCACAAGGGTTTCAGAAGACCTTTAATGGTTCTGTCTTGTCCCAGCGATCCCCAGAGGCAGAAAAACCTTGTGGTGCAGGCACAGGGGGGTTTGTCAGATCTCAGGGGAGGTTCATGGGCAAAGTTGGGGTACAGGAACCAAGAGGGAGAGCCCAAGGCAGTGGCCAGGGCTAGGGGCAAGGGAAGGTGGGGGGGGTGGGAACAATATGGGACAGGAAAAGCAATGGGTGAAAAGATCACCACACAAGCCCAAGCCAGTCCACTTCAGAAGTGTTTCCTCCTCCTGTTCTCACCACCAGAGCCCCAGGTACCTCATCTGCTTCCAGAGCAAAGCAAATGTTATGTCCATGGCACCAGGGCAAACTGGGAACGAAACATTCACCATTTTTCACTCTGTTTCACACAGATCTCCTTCAAAGCTTCAGAGCAGTGTAAGTTGATCTGGATTTTGGCATCCCAAGGGTGGAATGACAAACCCAAAGAAAACCTCTGCAGTGCTGCTGTTGCAAACCCTTCTGCAGGCAGGAAAAAAAGAAGGGCAGAATGAGGAAGAAGAAATCAGTCCCTATGAAATGAGGTGCCACAGCACATGTCCCTGCCTTGCCTTACCGTATTCCTGTCCTTCACCCTAGAGCTTAGAGCATGTTTTGTCACATTCTATGTGTGTTCAAGGCACACACTGCCAGCTTCAAATGATCAAACAAATTTAACAAAAAAATAATTCCATTGTCAGAACGTGCTCTTCCAGTCACAGTAAACTTGAGGTTTTTGCTTGACCAATGAAAGAGTATAAAGAGAGAAACCAGCAACACACCATGAAAAGGGAAATTAGGAAGCCCAGATAAAGAGGAAGCACAATGTATAGATGGAGTCTAAAAGCTGATGCATGAGAAATTCATGGGACTAAATATGATAGCACTATGGAATGTGCATATTCCAACTCCCTTAACATCAGTACAAGTCAGCTCTAACTCTGGAAGGCAAGGAGACCGTAAGTGATGAACAGAAAGAAAGCTTGACACAAAGATGACGGTGAGAAAACTCAAAGTCTGTCTCGGCTCCAAATGCTTCAGCTGTACAAAGGCAGGTAACGACAACAAAAGCAGGTGCAAACAGAAATTTCATGTCAGCACATATGACCTCAACCACTTTTTTCCAGCTCAACTGTTTGACAAGTTTTGAAATAAGCTAGGTAACTACAAACATGAGTATCAGTGAAAACATAACCAAAGAGAAAAAACATCACTACATTACAGTCTTCAAGAGGCATCTGAATGCTTCCAACCTATTCATATGCCAAAAAGAAAGGATTGTCAAAGCATGTTTTGATTTTTCAGAAGAATCCCAGTGATATGTTCACACACTGCATTGCACTTTAAATTACTAAGCACTATAAGCAGGTAGAATCCTGATTGCTCTAAATAAAGCACAGGCAAGCCAGAGAGATGTTTCTCTGAAGTTCACCTTTGCAATTTTTACTAAGGCTAAGCCTGGAAAGCTGCTCTTGGTCTTATTTCCCTTCAAGAAATATTAACACCCTGAATAACAGTGACCAGAACAAATAAAACACAGCTAAATTAAAACGAGTAAGTCAGCAAAAGTGACTCTGCATGTTTGTAAAACTCCAGTACCTGTCATCACAGATGACTCAGCACAAGATCGATGCTCTCACTGCAGAGCCCTGGGATTTCACAGCTTAGCCCATACTGAGACTCTACAGGGACAGTTTCACATCACCAATTACAAACAGGTACAAAGGGAAGGTGAGAGACAGGACATGACTGCAAAGGTGCTGGTAGGAGCTGTTTATGGGCGCTGTAAACTGCACGGGGAAACATTGCCCTTCTACAGCAGAGGAAGGTAATTTTCAAATAAGACAATGGAGATGATCTCATAAGTCATAGGGTGCTGTTCATATACCTATTAATCATGTCACAGAACATGCCCTGGTGTGTCATTGTCCCCACTGAAGTGGCAGGGATAACCTTCCAAGGATGACTACACCTGTAAGACTCAGTAGATGGCCAAAGCAGCAAACCTTTCACTGGGTGTGCTGTTGATCAAGGTACAATAATTGCTGAATACCTAAATTATGTGCCCAAACCACAGCATAACTGGTGACAAGGGCCAAGTCAAAAGTAATTCCCAACTTGTTGAAAATATCAACGTAATTACATTCAGTCATTGGGAACAGCAATCAGGATGCTGTATCACCTCCCAGGGAGAAGTGGATCCTATTTAGGATTTGATGACAAGGCTGGTGCATTTGCTGTTGGACCCCAGCATTCCAGGCCAAGGTTCATTCCCCAAGTCTAGGAGGAGAAACTTCTGGCTATTCTGGAACCAGAACAGGACTGGCCCTAGGTTTACCAACCCTTTTGGCACACTCCCTCTGGCTTTGCATGCCATCTCTACACAGGATGGCAGTGGGATTTCCAGAAGGCTGTACCTGCTAAAGGGCCAGTGCACCCATAAAACAGCTGCTATGGGCACAAAACTGCCTGGGCCCGAAAACCAGCTGTGTAGGGGGAATCAGCAGCACCTGGGAAGATATCAGGCTATAAAACCCATCCCTCTTCTCACAAGATCTTTCCTCCTTGGCTACAGGAACATAAAAGGCTTTTTTGCAAGTTAAAGATACCTTTTTCATTTCTCAAATCTGTTCCACTTACAACACCTTCAGTTTATATTTAAACAGAACATTCACTCCTGTTAGTCTGTAGACATCTGTTCTGAGGTGTTCAGTGTGTACCAAGGGCACAGGCATCACCAGCCTTTCCAAAAGCATGTTCTTAATTGCACACTTAATGACTGGTGAAAGCACAGAATTGATGCATAAACAAGCAGCTGCTTCATCTATCTGGAACCTATTAAACTCTAGCAATCAGAGAAGTTGCCTGCTCTGCCAGTCTTACGCTGAAAGCACAAAACTTCAAGTGCAAGCCAACAGTACCACCAGTGCTCACATGCAAGGAACACCAGACGAGGTTATGGATGGAAAGATTTTGGCCATGTTTTAGTAAGGGCTGCTCAAACAGAACTGTTCTGTCTCACAAGCCTAATCCAAGGGGCTTTTCCTGCAAGTCTATAGTAAGGAACGCAGCAAACTTTGCTTTTAATTGAAGATTGGCAGAGATAAGTCTCTAGGGGAAAGAATCATGCACAACCAATTAACTAAGTTAATATAATAAAAATTCATATTGAGGAGAGAAGAATTAATAGTCACCAACTCTCAGGTGAATGCCCTGCTATGAAGCCAAAGTGGCTCTACCACTCAACCTTACCAGAGCAGTCAAATCCTCAGCAAAGATTGCAGAGATGGCATCTCCTGTCTCTTAAAGAGGGCTCGAATTAGGACAGCATCAGTATGTGGTCCAGGTGTGATGAAGTGGGTGCACAGAGGGAATGAAGCTCCAGTGTCCAAGAGCAAATGCTTATCTCTATTTTTAAAAGTAATTTGGTAATGCAATAGTGAATTCCACAGCCAGGTACTGATAATTTAGACATAATCTACCTCAGGCAATAGCATGACTGAAAAGTGACCTTCTCCGTGCCAGTCAGCCCCAATTATGCTTTGTGTGAAAATGCTTCCTCACCTGTATATCTGAAATACAGATACATTCCTTTTTGCTGTGTTCACTGTAAAAGCAGAGAGGAGGTTGAAATCAAGTCCTGATGCCAAGAGACATTTTGAAACAGAGCCTCAAAGTCAGGAAAGTAGAAAGATGCAAATATAAGTAGTTTGATTAAATGTTCGGTGAGTAACTTTAGAAGGATGAGAAAGGGAAAAAGCTCATTTGTTTCTATGTTGGATGAACAGGGAAAATTCATAATCCATTGGCACCAGACTGTGCATCACACAGACAAAAGAACTGTACTTGCACAGGCTAAAGGACACCAGTCTTTCTGTAGGAAACCTCTATTTGTCATATCTAATCCAATTTTGCTTCTGAAAAAGACAGTCAAGAGGGCACTGTCAAGGTGTTTTGGCATAATGACTGATATATCCTGGCAGCAGCTGCTCAGCCTGGAAGATGTGGCCTCCTAGAGCACAAGGATTCAGCTTTCCCACCAGCTGCCACATGCTTCCTTCCTGTATGCAAGATCTTTGCATTAGTGTAAATAAGCCAATCTGTTGTTAAACTGATGGAGTCAAGTGTCTCTTTTTATTCTAGTTTCATAGGGAAAATTGGCAGGTTAGAAGCAATAAGGACATCCTGGGGGGCTCCTGCTGAGGAACAGTCATGGCTGGTCAGGGGGTGTGACATGGTGAATAAAGAGCTTGTCTGGGATCAAACCATAAGTTATACATCTTTCTTCATGCATAAAGTGCCTGTTCATCATGTAAGCATCAATCCTTAGCAACAAATATTAAAGATTTGTGTGCATGAATACTGCCCAAATCCCTAAAGCCTCATTCCAGCAAAATCTCATTGACTTTTTGGTCAATGTTTAACAGAACACTAAAAGAAAAGCCCTTATGTGCTTTTTGAGATGAATGCGCAGCCAGCCTGGAATGAAACGTGTATGAACATTTCATTAACAAATTTTCACCCAATTCATAAATATGCATAAATATTTGGGGCTCATTCTTTGTCATTTAGAGCCTGACCTAAAGTCCTCTGAAGTCAGTACTGAGATTTCCATTAAGTTCTCTGGAGGCTGAGCACGTCACCTAAGCTGAGAAGATAATGAAAACGAAAATAAATTATATGCATTGAATATTTTTAAGGTATGATAAAGTTAACAGGGAAAAAACATTATTCTGTCAGCTCTAATCTTTATCCTCATCTATGTACTTTTTTCCTTGGGAAATGTGCACTGCTAGCAATAATCTGTATTTATTTATTTTTTAATTCAAGCCCACTGGTTCCATTACACGTTACAAGGTCGCAAAGGAAAGGAGCTGTTTGCTACAAGGTCCTGCATGTTTGGTTGATGTGCTCCTCTTGCTGTGTCAATCAAGAAGTTACACTGAATAAATTCAGCTCTCTTGGAAAAACAGCTTAAGTGCACTTAAAGGCTAAGGATGGTAAAGTAAACAGTCTGCTAATCCTCCAAATGCAAATAAAGGCTCAACATCCACAACAGCCTTTTTCTCCAGGGAATTATATGGCAAATGCACGCACAGGCCTTTGAAGTGCCAGCTCTTATGACATTTTATTTGCATAACAAATCTCTGAATAAACTTTTCTTTGCATAGACTACAGTAAAGCATGATGTATGGCAGTGTGATTTGTACTCCAGCACCCTGACAATAGATTTATTCATCTTGTAGTCCTCTCAGCATTTATTTATTCCAACTCTACCTGATTTTCATGGAGCTTCAGAATGGCATCCATAGGACTTGCCCACAGCTGGGACACCACTGCTCTGAACTGGTGAGCTGTGAAATCTGTTACATTTTAAAAGCACTTAGACAAAACATTCCAACTGCAACCACCTGAAACAGCAGCAGAAGAACTAGTCCATTATTTCAGTTGTAAACAACTACTAAAGTGACTGATCCTGGTAGGTTTTATGTAGAGATATATATGTATACAAGTTTATTGCCCAGCCTACTAAAAGATAAAAGTCATGCCACTTCCAAAGTTGTAAGTGTATTACCAAGGAGTTATACTCAGCTAAATCAAGCTTACTTTAATAAGTTCTTCCATGAGGAAGGTGAGCTTTAATTAAAAGAGCAGAAAAGCTTTTCCAAATAGTGTCTGGTACTTTCAATTATTTCAAAGTTAATATATGACAAGTTTTCCTTTTGGAACTTTTCTTTAAATAACAAAAATAGAAGTTAGTTCATAACGGTTGATGATTTATGAGGTTGCAGCTAAACAAAAATATCACAGTTGGTTTGGTTCAGTTTAGCCTCACCTCTTTCATAACCACCATGCATAGAATATTCTGCACACCACACTGAGCCTAAAGAGATGATCAGCAATTTGAGTAGTCTTTTTATCAACTATTTTCCAAATTAACTCACACTGTGTTTATCCTCAGTGATCTCATTGCTCAGAGTCAGAAACGGTCGCAGAGCAAGGTTTGACACTGTCAGTCCCTGCTGTGAAAGGTGCTGGATGTTTCCCTGGTGGTTCTGAGGTGGTTCTGAGGAACTACAGTTCACAGTACTTCTGTGCTCCTTGAAGATGTTAAAGTATCTTAATTTTAAATTGCTACACGGCTATCTCATCATGCCTCCAATCTTCATAGTTGATACCGTTTTAGGGAGTAAGGAGGAGACTTCCTTTAATTAATTACATTCAATAGCTTGAGTAAATTGTATCTAAAGAAGTTCCTACAATTTCATAGGTGCTTTTTAACTTCATTTATGTTAATATTACATTCAGATGTAAGAACAATAGTTGCATTTTACAGTAGAAGTTGAAATTTCATTTTCATGCTAAAGGAGAAGCATTTTTTCACTATTCAACCAGGTTACCTGCATAGAGCACAGCAGGCTGAACATAACAGCATCAAGAGATAAAGCAAGGAAAGAAAAAAGGGCAAAATCAGTTTTATCCCCTCTGAAAACAGAAGACTAAAACAAAAAAACAAAACCAGAAAAAATAAAAAGAAGCAGAGACAGCTTTGAACCTCTGATTGTCTTTCTACAAGAACATAAACTTCCATAAACTGCTGGGACCACCATCACAGCTCTACAAGCAGCAAGACTGACTCCTTCTCTTCATCCCAGCTCTCCCTTGCCAGCATGAATGTGTCCCTGACAGGGAAGGGACAAGCTGCCCAACATTTCATTCTGAGCATATAAGGAGCCAGCAAAGAGGAAAGTCTTGACCTTCCCTGAGTAGTCAGCAAGGTGAAAAGGGAATCTCAGATCCTGCCACGCTCTGCTCCCTGATCTCACCACTGGGAGCTGACTCCCAGAGCTCACTGCAAAGGAAGAGGAGCTCAACACCTCTTGTTTTTCCCTTCTCCCTTCAGACTTCAAATTTTACATTTCCAGATTTAACAAGGCACACTTGTATTTATGGATTCCTAGAGAAAGGTTTACAATTTAAAACTGCACAGGATTGCAGCAAGAAAGAATTCTAAAAATGTCTTCAAGGGAATGGCACAGATTTAAGACTGAAAGTTAACGAAACCTGACAGATATTGCTCAATTGTTGAAAAGTTTAGTAATTACTCTGGGAAGTTTTAAGAAGAAATGAATTATGATTTTTATAAAGAATTAAGCTATTAAAGGAGTGTTCTTAGATAATAGAATGGACTACAGACTTCTTGAACATTGTAGTCTGCTTCTGGTTCAGCACTGAAAAAGAAAACTTCTCAGATAACCAGATCAAAGGCTGTGTCTGTCAGTGCTTTCAGCAATCATGTCAGTCTGAGAATGGCCACTGATCTTCCTCTATCCTTAAGTCTCCCTTTCTCTCATTAAAAGAATTCTTAGCTATATAAAAACATTTTTCAGAGGACAAAACTGCAGAGAACATGCAGCAAGTGATCGGTGTCATACTCAGAGACAGTGAAGAACAGAAACTAAGCTTGTTACAATGACAGGTTTTACAAAATTTAATTACAAAAGTATGGACTAATCTTGCACTTTGCTGATTCCAACTTGTCACATCTTTTAGAACCAATATCAAAATTCATGTAAAAACCAGGAATTGTAACAGATATTCTAATTCCTTCTGAGATAATTCTCCTGTGGTTGTTCCCAGCCTCAAAATGGAAGCCTTTGGAATTGTGTGGAGGGTTGGAATAATTTCTACTTCTCTCATACCTAAGCCACAAATCTGATGAATAAGTAGTTTTCCATGTAGAATTGCCATAGCTGGATATTTTCAGGAATCTCCATTTGTAGAAATCTTTTAGCATAAAACACTGTAAAAAGTTACCTAATTTGAGGGCCACTATTACCCTGCCACCTAACCTAGTAACAGCATCCCAGATGTTTTGTTTTCACAGTTAAGGTTATAAAACACAAACAGCAAGCTCTTCTATAGAGCTTAACACGATTTACAAGAGATCTCAGTATCACTTTCCACATCTTGATATGTGGGAACACAAGGTAACAGAGCCTGCAAGCAAACACCAGAGGCAGTCATTCCTAACTCCTAGAGCAAATCCTATACAGGTTACATCAACTTCTAACAACAGCTTAATGAAACTGTTAATTAAACATCTCAAAACCAACAACAGGGAACAAAACTCACTCTGACAATAGCAAACTTCACCTGGAATTTATTTTTTTTTTATTCAGAATGCAGATTTTAAACCAGCTGATGCTTATATCAGCAACACTTTGATCCCTCGCAGCCAAGCAAGCAGAACAGAAAACAGCAACTCATCCTCCCCAGCTGCCATGCCCCCCCATGTTTCCATCCATGACAAGCAGAATTATACCAGCTTGACTGCCATGGACTCACTGTAGCATGCACTGACATTCACACCTGGTACCCAGCACTCAATTAGTCATTCATAGATGCTGAATTTGTGGCAGCAAGGTCAAAAGCCAACTTTGAGCAGGTATGAGTCGATTTGGCATGGGAACTGAGCAGAGATGCCAAGAAACCATTGAAATAAATTGTCAAATGAGCAGTTAGACAGGGGGGGAAAGCCCATTAAAGTTCTTGCTGGTGAGAGCACAGCAGAAAGTGCTGTGAGCATCAGAAGCAGGCCTATAAAAGGTATAAAAGGATTTGCAAAGCATGTGGTTTGTGAGTGTTTGTTAATAGAAGCCTCTCTGTTACCATGAAAGCTGGGCAAGCCCCAAGCTCTGCTCTGAGGGTGTGCCCTGCACTCAGCACAGGAATTCCCAGCTCCTCGGGCACCCCGAGCCTGGCCAGGGCAGCAGCAGCCACCACTTCTGCCAGGGTAAGTGGGTGATGTAAAAGCAGAGAGGGCATGGCATTCATCTGTGGAGTGTAAGGACGAATTGGAATGAACCCTTGACCGAGAGCTGCCTCTGGATCTTTATTCTTTCCAGCATTAGACCCTTTTTGTTGCAGAAATGGTATTTTATTGAATTTTATTGCCCTCCTCCCCTCACTCTTCTTTCCTATGTTCTAATCTCTTCCACACCAGCTCCTGAGCATCCAGACAACTTTTATCCAAATATACCTCTGACTTGGCACAAATAAGAGGATGCACACTATATTGGGACAAGTTTTGAAAAGCATCTTTCCTCAAGAACTTCTTCTAAGAAAATAATCAAGAGAAGATAGACCAAAGATTGCAACACCCCAAGTACTTGAAGAAGCAGGTATCTAAACCTGTGGGTAACAGACCTCTGACAGAGAGCTCTGCCAGCACTGCAGAACCCTCCAAAGGTTCAATAAATCAGTATACAGCTTGTGTAAGCACTGGGATTTTTCACCCAGCAGTTGGCTGTGCAGTAGAGGAGGCACCACCATCATCACTGTTGAAGTCTGAAGTCCAGTTTGATTTGTTTCTGCAGATCATGAGCACATGGCCTGTTGAGCTGTTTGCAGAAGCATGAAGTGACTGGAAAAGCATGGATGACTGGAACCACCTCTTTACTTGGCAGTTTTAGTGTTGGCTTAGCTACAAGGGCTGTCTGGGGCTACATCTCACCATTATTGTGCACCTGAATACTCTGTTATCCTCTTCTCCAAGAATAAACTGCATTGCAGCCTATGAAGTGTTCTTACCCCCTTACACTAAAAGGGAAAAAGGTGTTGCATTCCCACTGCCCCAAAACAGTCACATGGGCAAGCTTTTTCGTTTTGGAAAAAAATAATCTTGGTTAACAGAGAGAAAAAAAAGGAGATCACCAACTCCTTCTAAGCGGTTGTGTTCATTGAGGTCTATGGAATCAACTTAGGACCTTCTTAGCTCTGTCCCCAGAGCACCTGTCACAACCAAATGAGAATTATCACACATTTCACTGTCCCTTAAATGCTTTCTTTTCCCTCTGTTTGCAGGCACCCTCTGGTACGAGTTTGCCTCTGATGCCAAAGTACAGCACGTGCCAACATTCACATCCCAAGGGTCCCAGGGCTTTTAGCCCAGCCCATTATCTTCCAGGTGCCAGGATTAGTTCCCTTCCTGCTTCTAGAATAGACATCTTAGTAGAGGAACACAGCAACAGAGAATGAAGTTGGAAGAAGATTTTTGGACTAATAGTAAAATCATGCACTTTGTATGGTGAGAAACAAACATTTGAATATCAGCTTTTAATTAGTCTAAGTTGAGAATATTCTGAGAAAAGAAGATCCCTTCATAAGGCAACTTCTAAAGCACATTGTTGTCTCTTCTCTCACTGAGGAAAGGATGTTGAGTACATAACTGCACCAGGGATGGTGGGATCATCTTTTGTTTAACACCTCCAGTAACTCTCCTCAGAACCTGAAGCTGCTGCTGGTGGCACTGGATCAAAAACATTTAAGCTGATGGTCCAAGGTGCATTACAAATCATACTGCTGCCACAAATTCAAACCTTTATGAGTGCACCCATAACTTGTCTTTCACTTGTGGATTTCAGTGGTTCTTTCTCAGGAAGAATCATCTGAGCATTCAGAGGTTTCATAGGAGTTTCTGGAGAATTGTCCTTAAATAGACATAGACTTCTGATTTGTAGCAAAACACTCCAGCAAAGAATAAAGACCAGCTTTTCTTCCACTTTCCTTGATCACAAAGCATATTGTTGCTTTTGAATAACATATTTGGATCTAACTGTTAATAAATAACTGCAGCTTGTAGGAGACAAGCTGTGAGATTTGACATCATTTTGCCACTTGAGTTATTCATCCAATGTCTCACTTGGCCCATATTCCCTGAGGTTATAAGCTAATGCAGGCTGACAGAATTAAAGCAGCCTGGCCTCCAGTATATCAACCAGAGATGCATCCTGTGTCATAAAACAGAATAAAGTGTCATGCCTCTAAATGCCTGCATGGTATAAAATGCAAATAGCAAAAAAAACCAACCCTCACAGGTCTCATTTTTCCACTAAGTTTAAAATGTTATCTCAGAAACCTGTTTATCTCTGCCATAAGAGGAGGTACAGGGTCCAAAAAAAAAAAAAAAAAACCCACATTGCAAAGGTTTACCTAGTGAAGTCACAAAAATGCATAGGCTATTTTTGTAATAATTGCAAGGAGAAGAAAGTTAAATTATGCTCACTTGGCCTCTCCTCATACAGTTCAGAGGCCTGCAGACCAATTAGCAAGGCTCTGACTACTTTTCTATTCATTAACTGAATCCTTCCAATGAGGTATTTGCCCAATTTTCACAAAAAGGGAAACAAAACAAAGAGTATAGAGAGTTCTGTTAACATTCTCATCCAGCATAACCAGTCTCCTGGGTCCTGCACTACAGACTAATCCCTCCTCTTTCACAGCTTGCATGCAGATGGGGACACTCAAGTCTCCAGTGAAGGAGTTTAGAGATCTCTTACAGCCCAGTCTTCCCATTTGATGCTCACAGGGGCTTGAAAAATAAATGAGACAGCAGTTTAGATTATTCACATTACAGAACTTGTCAAATTCAGGCACACAGCTTCATGATACTGGCAGAAGAAAGAAGCCGATTCCTAATTTAGATGCTTTTATTTGCCAAGTAAAGGCTAAATTACCATTGGAAAGCCTAGGTATCTAACTTAGGCTTTTAAATCTGGATGGGCTGAATATATTTCCTTCTCCAATCTCACTCTCAAAGCTGCCTTTTTTTTCCCTAACTGGTGAGTGTCAGAAGGCAGCAAAACAGGAAAAACCATTAGGAAATCTGCCTGTGAATTCATACAAGTGTCACGAGCACTTTCAAGACACTCAGGTCAATACCTTGAATGTTTCATGCTAAGCTTGCTCAGATTGATCTAATGCCTTGATAAGTTCTCTGGGGTTTACATCAGTGTTTGTTATTTACACACACAGTGGAAGGATTCCCAGGTCAGGGCCAGTCCATGCACAAGTTCAGAAGCAAAAATCTCATGCCCCAGGCATCCAGCCTAGGACACCACAAATAATCCAGAGACAAGTGGAAGACAGTCCCAATTAGTGTCACTTGCCAATAACTCCAGAGGGAAGTTACTAATTCCTTACAAAAGAGAAGAATTTTAAAGAACAGTTGAATAAGGATAATAAAGTGGTCTCACAAATGGTTGCAGGTAGGTCCTCCCAGGTCAGAGTGGCAGCACACGAGAGAGAATTTGCATCACTGTTCTCAATACAGGTAGAAGAGAGAGATGACATTTCAATAAATAGGAGTAGAGACTGTAAAGGGCCATAAAAGTGCCCACACCCAATGAAAATCTTGCTTCTTCCTCCAAATAAGAAATCTTTAAAAAGATAAGCAGTATACTGCATCTGTGATACAGAATGTCCAGATTCTGCTGCAATGCAAGAAAACAACCAAATGCTGGAATTATCAGCATCTCCACACCTGACTTAATGACATTAAAACATTCATTTAACAAAACCATCAAACCTCTTGAGAACACAGGCACAATTCAAGCCCCACTCGCTACAGCCAAATTCAGCAAGTTTAGCATTGCTTTAATGGTGAGATCAAAAAGGCCTCCTCCTCTGGTACACTTACACACTGAAAAAACGTTTTTTTTCAGAAAATGACAAATTTCATGACAAATATCAAGTAGAATGCCCTCCACAGTAGCAGCCCTCTTACTGGGGCACAGATGCAGCAAAACAGAAAGCCTGTATTAACTTGCTGATAACAGAAAGTCAAATTCAAAGCCCATCAGCTGTAAGCTGCATCATGACACAAGCTACCAACAGCACTTGGGAAATTATTGGAAGTTGCAGTCGATACATTTTGCCATCAAAAAGCCAGAATGAATTACAGGGAATGAAAGACATAAGCAGAAATACTCACATTATAAGAAAATTTTCCACCTCTTTATGAGATATCAGACCCCTACTTTCAGTTTGTGGTAGTGCCAGGGAGTCATTTCCTTGCAATATACAGGTTTTATTCTTCTCATTTTTAAAGGGTACAGTGAGACCACAAACCAATTCAGTTTGTAACGTAAATACATCCACAAGGAGAAAGGAGAACATTTGGCAAGAAGAATGTTACAAATAACAAGATCACCATAGACTCACAGAATACTCAAGGCTGGAAGAGGACTCTGGAGGTCAATTAGTCCAACCTGCTGCTCAAAATTTCAACACCAGACCACATCCTTCAGGGCCTCCTCCAGCTGAGTTTTGAAGTCTCAAAATATATCTCTCTCTCTGGTAGAGAGGCATTGCAATATCTTCAGCAAAGTTCTCCCAAATGAAGTGAATTAAAATCTTACAAAGGACAGTTTTGCTTTCTTTGGTTAAAATAGATCAAGAAAAGCAACCATAAAAAAGTTCTTGATGGGATTACCCTTTGCATGCATGCTCTACACCAAATAAATCTTTGCCATGTTAACCAGTTTGAGATAAAATAACCTCAGATAAAGCACATACTGCTTCTTATGATCTTATTGGCTACAAGGGACTGAAAAGGCCCCTTTAACTTTCAGATTCCTAGCTCCAGGAACCACAGAGATGCCCTCTCTTTCCAACACAGGGACCACCGGACACAAAGAGCATAAATAAAAAGTCCTCACAGGGTGCAAGTACTCAGAGGAAGACGGTTCTATGCAAAGTTCTTGGATTAGCTCCCAGTAACAGTACCCTGGCACATTTAGGAATTACCACAGGGCAGAACCCATTTCTAACAGGCATTCTGCTTGCAGAGGAAGACAAAATCAGCACGATAGCTGGCCAGCACTAGGGCAGTCCTAAGCACATATGACAACAGCTTATTTCACCTCAAGAAGGACAAAGCTCCTTCTATTTGAGATACTGAACACTTAATTTTTCCCTTTAATTTTGATCTACTCCTTCTCATCCAGACCATCCATCTTTCCAATTGATGGAGGGTGATGACAAGGCAATGCATTTGTATCCTCTTATTTTCTTGTCTAATGCCAAGAGCATTCACTCACAGTCCACTTCGATCTCTGTCCACAGATGACACAAATCTACACTTAGCACTTTCCCAGGAGAGGAACCTCATTTGCCACAGTGAGCAGGCCCAGTGCCAGCGGAACATTTCAACAAAGTGCATAAACCAGAGGAAACTCCAGGGAAAATGAGAGAGCTTTCAGGAGCCCACAGATCACAGGGCCAGGAGCATCAGTGGCTGACACCACCCCACTCACATAAAAGCAGCCCCTGGGCAGTGCTAAGGACCAGGAGCACCAACCAGTCCAGCAGACCATGGCAAAGAAATTCATGCAAAAAGGGGCACACTTAAGGACAGGGTCTAGGGCTGTACCTGGCTGTGCCAGGTAAAGGTTTGGACTTTACCTTAAAGGTGTTTCCAACCTAAACGATTCTCAGATTCCAACTTGTTGATGCAGAATGAAAAGTCCCCTGTTCCAGCTGTAACCTGGTGACAATTTGTCACATTTGCTGCTTGAAAGAGCATCATGTTCCAGACAGCATCAGCTCAGGTCTGGTTCCAAGGGAATATCCTGTACACACAGCCAAGCCAAGATCCTGTAAGCTCTTGGAAATGACTACAGCTACCCTATGTATGCAGAAACAAAAACTCCCATTTCATAGAGGAGTTAAAAAATGCAGGATCTAGGTCACAGTTTTTGGTGCACTTCCAAGCTTTTAGAATAAGATTACATTCAAAATTATTATGCAATTAATGGAGATTAGTTGGATTTAGAAAGAAGCAAAATGTCATTTTACTTTTTAGGTAACACTTATGGTGAAATCCTGACATTACTGAGGCCAAGGGAGTTTTACAAACAGCCCCCTGAGAGCCCAAATGTCACCCTTAATGAGTTCTAATACAAAATTACTGATATTTAGCATCCTCCAGCATAAGGCTATGATTATAAATTATTTACACTTGAACATCCATACTCCATAATAGCTTTAAAATCAACTTCTAGGTAAAGAACATGAATCATCTATTAAAACTGTCATTTCACTGTAACAGAATATTAGGAATTTTTCCAGCTACACATGCACATAATGATTCAAAAATTGTGCCTATGCAGTCAAAGGTCTACTTTTTCTGCAGCACAGATGTACGGCCTCATGGTAGGCACAGGTCAAAATGCTGGATGGGTGACTTTTAATCACCATTGGAAATAAGCAAACATCAAAAGAAACTCAATACCCCAAGACAGATATAAACCTCATTGGGCTCATACTCTTAAAGAGTCCTCTTGTGTCCTTACTGAGAAGTGAAAAACAGACAAAACAGACATCCAGTATCACAGTGGATCACTTGCACTCCTCAGAGATCCTCATCATAGAAAGAGAAAAAATCTATTTGAGTGTGAAATATCGACATTATTCCATCCCTAAAGTGATATTATTCTGTACAGGTAGTTTAAACATGACTGGATAAAAGGATTGTTAGAATATTGGTGCCCAAAATAGAATTCACATCCCAGAGGAACCAGGAAAGGACAATCAAAAGAGAAGAAAAAGATGCTAGTGCCACATGTATGGGCTTTGAGTCTCTGCAATATTCTGAGATCTTATTCTGCTTCTGTATTAACCCCACCACCAACTCCAGAATGACCAGAATCTGCTACAAGCAACACTAAAATCAGATTACTTGGCAAACCTCTCTGTTTCTTACAGTGGCAAGATTTCAAAGGAACAGTTTCTGGAGGCATAGCACAGGAAATACTGCTTGATTGTGCACATTCAGTTCTCCCATAAACCGCATTCCCATCACCGGGTGTGTCTGAAATGGGTATTGCTCATTCAGTGTATGTTGGAAAAATAAGCTGAGTTCCCAGTGTCAAGGGGAGTCTCAGCAGGTGCAGCTGATGCTGCAGCATCTTCTCACCCTCAAAGAGAAAACAGATGTGATGGATACCTCGAGACACAAAGGGAAATCTGAAAGGTGAAACTGCAGAGTGGGCCGTGGGGAGGTATCACAGGTGCAACTCAGACTGCAGCAGCCCAAAGGCACTTCTTCTCTGTCTGGTGCACGTGACAATGCAGCCCCCACATTTCCTCAGAATCCCAAGATAGAACCAGACAGGAAAAGCAGCAAGAGAACTGCTGTCACCTCATTTTCACTTGGATTTCTTTGTGGGGTTGTTGGCTGGTTTATTTTCCTTCTAATGTTCAAGCACCAGTAATAGAGTTCTATGTATATCACCACAGTCAAAGCACTGGGTAATTTCCCTCACAGGCATAGGGATTAAAAAAACCCCAAACAATATGAATACAATTATAACAGATCATAAACTTTTAATAGGATGCACTTCACTACCAAGACACAGTGTAGTTAAGGACTTATCAGTCACTTTAGGATTTCTTCTAAAGTGTTTTCTTTCAACAGAAAACAAAATCTTTTTAGAAACACAACTGTGCTCTTAGTCTACATTTTATACAGACCTGTTCTATTTGCTCAGGATTTGAAAAATATCTTAATTTTCTCCCACTCATTCTCCTGAACAGATCCATTGCATAGTGCCTCTACTCCAAAACTAGTATTTCCAGGAAAATTAACTGTAACAACTATGGATAAAATCATGTTTTGTTTATATTTCAGGTACTAAACAGCTGCTACTAGATATTGCTACCAGATGTTTTAGAATTATATGCAACATTATGCTCAATCTTAACTTTTACAAAATTGCAAGCTAATAAAAGATGACACCGCTGTAGTCAAATGATTTATTAAAGGAAAAATCATTAAGCTCTTCTTAAGCTTCACACCCCACTACCCCAAATAACTCGTCATTATATACATCAGTGAGCAGATGCAAATGTCTGTAGCACTTTGAGGTTTCACTACAATCCCATATACCAATTATACATCCAGATGCCTTTAACAGTCCCATGCACATCTGTCCATCTGAACCTGAACGTGTGATGACTGTTCATTCCGTGCTTAAACTACCTGCAGGATGACACAAATCCAGGTTTCACACAGTTCACACAAGGAGCAGCTTTTTCTGCCACACAAATGAGTTCTTACACAGCCTAGGTAAGAACTTACACATGGAAAATACTTGGAATATAAACCCTGGGATTGCTGAGCAACAGAAAATGCAAATAATTTGGTGTGTTCCATCCAATTCAGTTTAGACACCTCTCTTTGCAAATAACTTAAAGAATTGGAACATTTGCTGTGTGATTTTAAGGGGTGTAGAGGGTGGCTTTTCTAACAAAATCTGATAACCTGGTGATAATCAAAGTACAGGTGTTATTTTGTACAAGCTTCCCAACTGAAGTCACAGAGCAGCAATAGCCCCTGTAGCCAAAGCCTTTCTCATCCACAATCTCAATAAACACAGGTAACATCAAACAGGAGCCACAGTAATTATAGACCTGAAAACTGTCATGGCTTCTTCTGTGCTAATGAAACCAGGCACAAATATAGTAAATCTAAATAGCTCCTTTCAATCTTCAAACACGAAAATACACCCATTAACTGGTCTACAGAGTACTTTTAAAGTTTGTGTAAATAAAACATTCCCCTTAATTTTCCCTTCACATGTAGCAGCAGCAGGTCCTCACCAAGCAAAGCAAATTACCACAACCTGAAGCCAGTAGCAATGCCATTAGAGTGGAAAGACTGGGAAAAGGTCCTCAAACTGTGTTCTAAATCAGGAGCAGGTTCACTTAAGTCAGGGAGATGCCCCTGGGAAAACAAGGGGCAAGAGAAACTCAAGTTCAGAGTGGCTACAGCTTAGTTGTAGGAGTTAAACAGCTTATCCTGGAGCAGGAGCATGTGAGTGTTACTTCATCAGCTTATTCTACCATGCAGAGAAAAAGCAAGTTAAATAAGAGAAAGGAAAAGAAAAAGAGAGATAGTGAGGGAGATGAGCCAGAAATGATTGTTTATAACTTTAGATAGCAAATCCCCAGTTAATGTATACTAGTCTAGCTCCACTGAGGCCACAGTAGCCACACAATTTACACAGCTGAGCATCTGGCTCTAAATATTTAACTGTTCAGAATTCTAGTGTGCATCCTTGCATAGCAGAGCTTCTCTGACTAATCACACTAGAGGTAACCACATCTTAAGTGTGTAGTTCTAAATTGAGTAATATTACCATTAATAACAGTGCCTAATTAAGACATCTATAATGTTTTTAATGAGAAAAATTGAAAGTCCTTCTGGAATTTTTCCAGTCAAATTAATTCTGAGGACTTTAGACATTATTACAAGCAATGTTACAGGAATGAAAATTAGGTCTAAATTAGGACATGTCACTGTACTTAAAAGCAGGAGGGGGAAAAAAAAAAGGAAACACATTCCATTTTCTGCTTTACACACCATTCTCTGCTATAACATCACACCACAGGGGAAAATAAAAACACCATTTTGTGGTTTGCTCTAAGTTGCCCTGCATATAGTAATATCTGATGTATCTCTAAGGTCTGCTCATATTTTGACACTTTGCTTTAAGGCTCTCTTTAAATATCACATCAGTATTCTCTTGTGAGCAAGTATTTCCAGAGTCTTAAAGTGAAACTTCCTACTGGGCTGATAGAGGCCCAAATCCTTGTGGATATAATTTATATGAATTATGCTTGTCTGAAGAAATCCTTCTCTGAGGCTGCATGTTTAGGCAGGGAAGAAGTACTCGTGGTTAAAAATTATCAGATCCAGCCTGATCCACAACCACACAGGAAGGAAGGATCCACATGGTCCTGAATGAAGCTCTTGAGAATAACAACCAGATATTTCAAAAGCTATCAAACCTGGCGAGTTTTTATTTGTACTTCTTATAGACCAGTCCTTCCAACTACTCCACACACATTTCTGGTCTGCAGCTGCTGTTACTTTATCACTGCTCCCATTGTAAGAATTTAGCAAGAATAAACCCACAAATCAAGCTGGACCAGGCTACTTTGAAACTGCAGAGATGCTCAGTCCTTGCTCTTCAAAACAGCTTATTTGAGCACTGCCTTTCATACCACTGATGGGAGTTTGAGTGTGCCAAAAATACACAGAGGTTCAAAACCTGAGAGTAAAGAGTCAGGACTGGGTTCCGACTGGATTAGGACTAGGTTTTATATTAATATATAAGACTCAGTTAGAGGAACTTGGGGTGAATCCCAAAAGTTCAGATGCTTCAAACTTAAGGCGTGAATGCAAGTTAAAAGAATAATGAGTCACAAACCAAGTATTGCCTTTGGGGATAAAGAAAAGTCATTGTAGCTCAATAAAGCCCAGGCTTTTGCCTGCCCTACATTGTGTATGTGACCCTACATCTATTCATACATATTTTCACTTATATATGGGATACATCCAACACAGATACGCCTACACTTAATATCCTCCTCACTGTGGTACCTAATGCTTTCACATTTCTCCACTCTCTACCATGAAACCCTAGCCTCAGATCATTCTGATTCAAAAAAAACAACTTTGAGTTCTGCAATTCATTATGTCTTAATAAAGACAAACACAAGAGTGTGTGTTTCAGGCTGGTCTGTTAATTAGGTGGCTTGTCCTTGAGACAGAGATTGCACAAAAGGTGCTTTTTTTTAATGCATTGTACTAACACTGAGGACGTTGTCAGGCTTAGATAATACTTTGAATGGGCTTACAGCTTACAATGATTACAGTTATGATAATAGCAAGGACATTCAGACATAGACATGTTCCCTAATAGCTCAGGGAGCTTTATCCTCATTCAAATCATAGTGTTGTTTACCACATCCTAGCTTAATTGAATTTAAGGACTCGCCAGAGAAAGAAAATCTGATTTTTATCTTCTGTTAATACCACAATATATTAAAAGCAGAAAATAAACAAAATGTTTATCTGTTATTAATACTTGACAGATATACCCTCTTGGACTTTTAGAAATTACATCACAATTATTGCTCTCAAGCATAATGTCAAAATGATGACAAACTTTAAAAACTAAGCATTTCTTTTCAAGATCTTGTCACTCAAATGCCGCATTCCACCTAAACTTGCATGTCTAAGAAAAAAGTGCTAGGATAGATTTAATATGCACACTGCTGCCATAAGTGCAAATTTGTATTTAAAGCATAGCACTCATAGTGGTTATCATTGTTTTCTTACCAAGTGTTTCCCATACAGGCATCTGATGAGTAATTATTCAAACAACAAACTCTTAGCTATTAGGTTTAACCTCTAGTTTGAATTGTGTTATAAAGAAAAAACTCAAATGCATTCTCAGCAGTCAGCTGGCAGTTGTTTTATGTAAGACTTCTATCAGGCACTTCACTGGGGACACTAAGGACAATCAGATGTGACTTTGGGGCTGCACAGATGTCACACATAGAAAGGAAATCCCCAGCTTGGTCAGGTGGGGAAGTCTGAGCAGGTCTCCCTGCTTCCTTCCTTGGACTAGGTCAGAGTAAAACCACAAACACTGGGAAAGAGTGACGAGTGTGGCACTTGGAGCCACCTGAGAAGCATCCAGTGCCTGCCCTAAACCTTAACTAAGAGCTGTTGACTGCTCATAAATAGGTAGGTGAACACATTATTCCAATGAAGGGGAAAACTGTAGTAATTTGTTCTTTCATGCAGAAGGAGAGAAGTATTCCTAGGAGACCACCTCCACTCCTTTCTTTGATCACAGCAAACGGCAGACAGCACACAGAGAGAATGGGAACCTCATTCTTTCAGCAAGTTTAAAGCATGACACAAACACAGATCCAGCAATTGTCACACGTTCTAGCAGGTTGTTTGACATTGCTTCTCTAAGAAGACCAACAATTTCATGTCTTAATTTCCCAAGTGCCTTTGCCCATTAGGATGACAAAGAAGGAAGAACTGGAAGTTAAGGACAACCTGATGATTTCTGTGAGTCTGTGCAATATGGGGTTTATCCAGCAATGGCAAGGAGCAGCTGAGAGTAATCCAGTATCCATCTGCCAGGACTCGCAAGGAACCTCATATAAAATATGTTTTTCAGTGCCTGATTATCATGATTTAGAAGGTAGAGGGGACGAGGTACAGTAAATGCAAGAGGAATAAAAACTTATTGCACGATAAATCTTTTCTGCTTTTATTCTCAGATCTGTAAGCACACAATTGGCTTTAAATACTGACAAGCAAGTTAATTTAAGTGGCCAAGCAAAGAAAATGTCAGAGTACTGCTGGAAAAAAAAAAAAAAAAGAAACCTCAGGGAAAGAGGAAAATACTCTAAAAAACTCTTTGATTCCAATCTTATTTTTCTTTAAGTAAAACATTGATACTGATAATATTTTCAGATTATTGAACAAGAACAAAATGACAACAGTCAAGCTTCCCCTTCAGGTGAAGTCATTCTGTTAACCACAATTCCCCAAGTGCACTGAAAATACATCTTCATTGGCACAAGAAGTCTGCAACATATCTTTAAGATGAGGACTTAAATTCTAGCAACACTGCACAAATAGAAGGATGGATTGCTCATTAAGATACAAATTAATTACTATAATTAAAGTAATTAGTTCAAATAAACAGAATGAGCACAAGACTCTTTCCAAGATCCCCCAACAAGCCACGTTGCTGTGGGTTCTCAGTAGCAGGGTCAACATGAACTGATGGGTGATTTGGGGCTGCTGAGCTGTGACTGCAAACAAAGCCTACCTGTTAAAGGCTTCCTGTAGCACTTGGCACAAGCTACTGTCTTGTTTTACACTTAAGTCATGCCTTCTCTTAAATGATATTATGATCGAACTTCTGTGCAAAATCAGGAAAATAAAATCAGAGATCCAGCAGCGTACAGGAAGTGAGGTCCCTTCATTAGGCCATGTTAATCATGGCCCCCAGTGATGCAATTCTGCCTTGAGAGACACACCCAGGTGTTTGTAACCGTAATAAAAAGCAGTAAAAGTCAATTGAGAAGTCACCTGGAGTACAGGCCATCTGTCTGTCCCCACATGTGTGTTACCCTCCATTGCATGGCTTCATGCCATTCCCATGCAGCTGGGTATTTGCAAGAGGCAGGTGCCCCAGCTAATTCAAATCATGGGAGACAACAAGTATCCAGCATCTCCTGAAACTCAGCTCACCTGCTCAGAGCTGTAATTTCAGTTATAACCTCAAAACTAACAAAACCTCATTGCCTAATTTCTCACTCTTCTAAATGCTGGCACCTTTTGACAAAGAATTTAGTCTGCATAGTTTTTTTATGTATCAGTTTCTGTCACTCTGCAGCTAACATATCAAAATCCCTGCCTGGTCTCCAGCAGTCCATAAAAATCTTACAGTAAATCCTGCAGCTCAAGACAACCTGCTGGTACCTTGCTGGGTGCACTAGACAGCAAAAAGAAATAAACAGCTAATGTAAGAAAGAGCATTAACTTAGTTCCATGGAGCATTTAGAGATTTTTTTTATTTTCTGTTTTCTCTTGGTTCATAAAACATCTGAAAACTTTGGAAGTTCTGTGAAAAGCAGAGTTATTTTTTCCTGCCAGTTCTGTGAAAAGCAGAGTTATTTTTCCCTGCCAGGAAAACAAGTTCTAGGGTGAAGATACACTCAGAAACTCCAGAAATCTTGGAGAACCAACTGTAGGACAGGCTGCAGACAGAAACTGACCCCTCTCAGACAAAAATGAGTTACTGCTTTATGGTAGAATACCTTTTTTTTTTATAGTACAGAGATCTCTCACCATTATGTTTCCAAGCCCCCCCCCAGAGGCATGATCATGAGATCTTAAAAATCTCTGGGTAGGAGAAGCTCATCTTTCTAGTGTACAGAGAGGACATAATCCTGTATCCCCAGACTGATGCTGCAACACCGAGATCTTGGCACTGGTCAGTTCACAGATTAAGATTCTTCATTTCCAATATACATTTCTATATTATACGTATAGTGCAGCATTGAGCATGTCAGGGACTACTCTTGGTGGCAAAAAAAAAGTTAATGCTTTCCCAAGTGCAGTTACCCACAGGACCACTCTGACATTTCAGGAGTCAAGAGGAGCTATTATTAGCTGTGTCTAATAACGTTGCAAGTTCCCACCCATGGAATCTGTGTGCAATCCTCCATTGAATTGGCAGCCTTTGGCAGTATCACTGCCACTTGATTTGAACCAGGCAAGTCTCAAAAAAGCTGCCCTAGCACTGTGTAGCCAGCTAGAAAATACCTTCACTGCTCTAGGGAGAGGAGTGATCCCTTTGGAATTGGTTTTTGGAACAGCAAACTAATGAATCACTAACAGCTCTAAAGTAGACAGAATGTATTGCAACACAGCATGTAGTGCTGCAGAGCTGAAGGAAATCTGTTTACAGTGCTTCAACAGACACTTGAAATCAAGATGCTCAAGAAGGAGGAGGCTGTTAAGAGAGAATTGAGGCTCCAAGTACTGAAGCTCTAAGTGAAGTTATCTCCACCAGGACCAGCAGCCATTCCTGGTGCCAGGAGTGGGCTCTGACCCCCAGGCACGTTAACCAAGCCCAACAGGGTGAGGCACAGCTCAAGGGAGGGTGCCCACATGGAAACAGGGCAAAGGATGGAGCAAGAAATAACCCTGTTCTCTTGGGCCTGTTGGTGCCTGCCCTTCAGGGCTATCAGAGATCCGAAGTTACTTCTGTCATTCAGACACACTCAGTTCCAACCTCCCCCCAGCCACAGCTGCCTGGAAACCTTGTCACTATGATTTATGTGATATTTGCTAATGGCACAGGGTTGACACCAAACTTTGCATTCAGGCCAAAGGTCAGCCTGATGCATATGGTTGTGGGAAAAGGCACTGCTTTGCAGTTCAGATTCTCAGGGAAGCAGCAGTCTGAAAAGAGAAGCTAAAACACAAAAACACTGTCAAAGTCCACACAGAATTTGCTGGGTGAGGGGAAAACCAAAGCTCAAAACCCACTTCAAAATAAGGACACTCAAAGCCATGGCTTTGAGGAAGATCCCTGCCCTGCTTTTGCCCAGAAAAATCTGGGCTGTTACACAAATAAGATGTTTTCTTGCCAAAAGGCCAGAAGTGTAGTCCAAAAAGTATGCAAAAAGGGCCTAAGTTTGAAGGGAACTTGTCTGGAAAAGACAGCAATTTCAATTCAGCAGTGCTGCTTATCCAGTGACCACATATTTTACAGCAGAGAATTACTAAATAAGACAGAATACCAACTCATCCCTTCCTTTTCTCCCCTTCTTTTTAAGTCCACAGGTACTGCACACCTCCCAGTCTAGCAACCTTGTTTCAACACGAAGCCTCACCACCAGCACTAAACAAAACCAGAGAGCTTTCATTACAGGGGCTAAGGAAGCTGATCAAATACTTTATCCATTCACACAAATATGTGTAAAAAGGGACAATTTAAAAGACAAACTGATTACTATTTAAGTGGCTTCCTCAAGATTTGTTGTCAGTGAAATTCATGTAAATACAGCCACAGGAGGTGACTACACAATGAACTAAGGAATAAGAAAATGGAATGAGAAGGGAAAAATGTTTCTCTCTGCTGCACCAGACTTGACCAGCAGATGACAGGCAGCAGTGTAGTACAAATAAATCAAAGATGGACTATCATTTACAGCTAAGAAGCTTCAGACCAAAAAAAACATCCAGATTCCACTGCTGTTATTGGAAAGCACTTTTAGAAATATCAGAAATAGCTGTAGCAATGCCAGATCAGAGCCCTACCCAGCTGCTGCATAGTCTTCCCTCCGTTCCCCAAAGAGGCTCAAGATGAACATTTGACCTGGTCACCTCATTCAAAATCTACCCCTAACCCAGAACCTGGCCCACGATTCTGCACACCCTGTACATCTCTGGCATGTAGGCTGGGAGAGATGGACTGCGTGTACTCGTTCTGCTTGTAAAGCAAAGGAATGTGCTCACAAATCAACCACAGTTTTATGAGGAAAAGAAGGGAGGACCTTCAGTTCCCATCATATTTGGAGCCTTATTCAGAACTGCATATCCTCCCCAGGAGCAGTGATGCCACAGGGAGTGTCAGTGTCACAGGGCTGATGTGTCCCTGCCTCTGCTTCCATTTCCATCCCCGGCCCTTCCAGGAGGGTTCCAGCCAGACTGAACAGGGCACTTACACCACAGAGCACCCAGGGAATCACTCCCTTTTTAAAGCAGCTCACAGCAGTGTTACGAGGTGGCTGCATCCAAGCTAAGGCTGCAGCTGGCTGAGGATTTTGGCAGGAACTTCCCACAGGTGCCTGAGCCTTAGTTCGGTGTCAGTGTTACTGATTTAAAGTGACACTTCCTGTGAAACCTTACACTTGGAATACAGATACCTGCCCACCAGGCAAGTCAGTCAAGACCAGAGTGCCAATTTTACAAGCATAGCAGAGCAAACAATGAAGATTTCTGGATGCAGCAGACATCAACTACAGCCCAATCCCTGACCTGGGGAAATCAAAGTTGACCTGTACCTCTACACCAGAACCAGGCTAACTCACACATAGTAGAAGAAGAGGAGCTCAGGCCTGGAGGCCTCCGTGCTACCCAGGCTCCCAAGGCAGAAATCAGAATGCTGGTTTGCTTGCAGTCATTATACATGTACAAGGAAAAACTGCAAAGTAACTATTTTTCTATCTTTATTTTCTATTCAATGTTTTGAAAGGTCAAATGTATTTGCACTCTGCTGTGTTGCCTTTATCAGTGCTTAAACTCAAGTACTGCCAGACGAATCACGAGTCCTACAAACACCCCAGAAATACAATGTCAGAAGCAGGTCCATTGTACATGAATTGCATGCTCAGTTGTCAGGGGAGGATTGTTTCTGTTTTAAACATGGAAGGACCTGCAGAAAACTAGCAGCTAGTTTGTAAATGTGCCTGAAGCCAGGTCCACTTCTTTTTAATCTCTTGCTCTTTAGCTGGCCTCAAGAATTGTCAGAAAAATAAGAGGAAAGGAGTAAGTCTGTGAAATTATATATTAGCAAAAGTGGTAAGACAGGAGAAGTCACAGAATATCTGACAAAACCTTGGGGCATTTATCTTTTCTAACAGTTGCCCCATTTCAACAAGACATTGCCCAGATCTTCCTGGTAGNTACCCAGTGAAAACACAACCTATGTGAAATGTTAAAGGAAAGTGACCTCTTAGGTGTGTCTGGTTCTTACCATAGTGCAGGAAAACCTCCACCATGTTTTCTTCTATCACCAAAAGAAAAACATCTATAAGCACCAAGAACAGGGATGGAATTTCCAGCAGTGCCTGTTGAATCCCATCTATGAGAAGTTAAATCACAGTAGTAAAAATTATTCACACTTTCCCCCAACACTAGGGTTCTGGAGAAAAGTTTGAGTATTAAAACTAAAAGCACTCAGACTATGTGAATTATTTTAAAGGGATGGAGGAGAAAAGAGAACAAAGTAATTTGAACCAGGAAATTACAGGAATGTTGATGCTTCCAGTCAGCCTGGAGGTAAGGCAGAGAGAGCCATTCATGCTGTGCACTATGGCTTTTTATTCCTGCACATCCCAGCTAGACTCCACAAACACACAGCATGCAGAAATCAGAAGTCAAGGACTAGTTGGAGAAACAATTCTGTTCAGGTTCAACATGAGTTATTGCAGACAAGCAAGTCAGTTTGTTTTACTCAAACTCCTTCACCCACCCTATAATCAATGTTTAGCTCCCATGCACAGCAAGAAACAGTTTCTGTGCTTGTGTGCCTTTGATTCCTGAAGGAGGAAAAAGCTTTGAAAATTGTGTTCTTGGGAAGCAAGTGCATGAAGGCTGAATCCTCATTTCCGAGAGACAAACACACAGGAAGAGGCAGCTGTTCCACAAAGTCAGGCACTGGCTTTCCACAGTCCATACAAATCTACAGAGTCTCATGTTTTGGGTACGTAACAAACATGTCATAGTCCTCCCAAGAATTCAAACATTTGGATGCATCTCCCTAACAGAGGGGCACTTTAGGTCAGCAGTATCCTCCTTCCAGAAGTTAACCTAGGAGGGAGACAGCCATGATCAGCAGCTCACCTCCTGCCAGAGAAGCCCAGACTTTTGGCAGCTCTGCCTCCTCCAAACTGAGGAGAGGAAGGAAAACAGGAACATCTATCAGTGAGCAGATGGTGGGAGAAATATTCTGCCACTGAGACTGTATCTCCTGTTGCAGTGGAAAGATGTAGCACCTCTGCCCTACCCAAGCACTGGAGTGGAGTTGGTTGTGCATTATCTGTCCCCATTTTCTACCCCAAACTGCTTTGGTCTGAAATGCCTTGAGTGTAAATAGCACTGCCAGCCTCATCCTCCTCTGCTCCAGCTGATCATTGTGCCAGCAGCCATCACAAACACCAGCTATGAGCAAGCACACTCCATTTCCTTATGCCTAAAGAACTCCACACAGTTATGATGATATTTTATTTTATTTTATTATTTCCTCCCTATGTAAATAACCACAGTACAGAAATAAGCAGTTCCTTAGCAAACCATAACTAACCACATTCTTGAAAGCTGAGCTGCATTATTAAAATACTACTGAAGACACCACCTTCTGGTTGACCTAAAGACTGAATTTTTTCTGGGCTCCCTCCAATCAGAATTAATCTTTCTGGAGTACAATGAAGTGTCACCTCTGAATCAACATCAGCAGCCCAAATGACAGCAGCTGACATCATTACTCACCTAAGATAACAGACCTCAAGTCACTGAAACAGGCAGATGTTGGAGGCTGTCTTCCATTTCAGAATAATGTTTCTGTCCTAACTGAGCAGTTATTTTAGGGAAGCAAGGATAAATTCATTACCATTTGTAGGGTGCTCAGATATCATAGCAACAGGAGCCATGTAACCATCCTGGTGCGTGCACAGTAGGAATGCACACGGCACTGACACCAACCATCCTTCACCCAGATAACAACAGGAGGGGCAATGCAATCAATCCTCTGGAGACTTGCTCCTGCATTGGTGTGAGCAGCAGTGCTTTGCTATTGCAAACACACAAAACTGAAGTTGAGAGATATGCAAGACCAGAAGTAATTTCCACAAGAGACAAAATTTCACTATTTATTCCCAGTATCTTTATCTTACTTCCTGGTAACACATGGCATGTGAGTTTATCAGCTGCTCTTTTCCCAGATTACAATAATCAGTACCCTCACCACACAAAGTACCACATTTCTTCATTGATAACTATACTGCAGAGATCAACAGTTAGGGAAAACTGTTGGGGACATTTAACACCAGAGATTGCATTCTTGTTTATTATTTTTAATTGAGATCTTGTAGTTTAAAGCATTAGAAGAAAACAATTATTTCAAAACTAGATGTCAGAGGCTTGTCTATTCCCAAAAAGCAGGGAATGTCAGTGCAAGGAGGTGTTTCCCATTAGGCCAGGCTTTCCTGACCATCCCTTCCAGCTTTGTTCCACCAAATAACAACTCCTGCAATGTTATTGCCACATTCCCCACAGAGTTCCACAAGGCCAAGTGTGAGACAGAGAACGGGTTGAGAGTGCTCAAGGCCAGGCTGGGCAGGGCTTGGAGCAACCTTGTCTAGTGGAAGGGGTCCCTGCCCACGGCAGGGAGTTGGAACAAGATGATCTTTAAGGTGCCTTCCCACTCAAACCATTTTATGATTCATTATTAAAGAGAGATGATCAAATATGCACCTGACTAGTTTAGTGTTCAGGTCAGAGCTGTGCATCAGTAAATTGACAGAAATATCAATATCCATAAATCAAGATTTATAGAGTTCAGAGTCCAGTTAGTTCAATCTGAACATGAATTATGAAAACAAACATTTGGGAAAACAATAAAACAACTTTGCCTGACACACAAAACAAACTTCAGATAGCAAGCTAATACACATGCCCAAAAATCAAAACTGGCTTTTATGTATTGTTTTATTTTAATGTCATTCTCATTTATCTTTACCCACAGGTATTTCATTTTGCATTTCACCTGGATAATACCCAGGACTTCCTGGCACTTGCAAGACCAGTTACCTTGGCAGAAGATCAAGCTGAACACCTTTTAATTTGGCCAGTTAAATAACTGTACAGAACAGCTCAAATCCACAGCTGAGCTATCCATTCTTGCTGCAGAGCGCAGTTGGAGTGGCTCAGCTTCCTCTGACAGAGCTCTGAAACAATGGGTTTAATGGGGAAGGAAATGCCCATCCAACTCCATTGCCTAATTCCACCTCCTTTCACTTAGGGAGCAAAGTAGCAGATGCTCTGGATTTCCTGCTTTGTCAACTCCAGAGCAGTGCTATGTTCAGTTCTCACATTTTGTTATAGCTGTTTGTTGTCCGATAAAACGTGGTTCCTCAGGGACAATGCAGGGCTGTCTCAAGAGAAGTGTATAAATACATCTTATTTGACAGAAGAGGAACTCAAAGAACGAGAGTTTGTCTACAGGAAAATGTAAGGACTTGCGGACACTATTTATGGGGTTTTCTCTGCTCCCAAGCAGTTACCAACTGTTGGCTGAAAATTATAATGTAATTAGACACAAGAAAACTCTAACAGACTAAGGAAGGGGAAATTTTACATGATACTCTCCTGCCTCTACCCTTATATGCTGTCCCTACCTCTTTCAGACAGCTGAGGCATCTCCCTTCATACAGTGACCCCATGGACAACTACCAGCTTTGGTTTTACTCTTATGGGTTGAAAATCGCCTGCATTTGACTCCAGGACTCTTTACTGACAACTTGCACAGAAGCCCAATTCCAAGTTATGCCAAGAAGATGAAAAGAAAGAGATTAAGTGTCTACAAAGTAGATGAGCCAATTATCAGCGAGATACGTGCTTTGTAACATGTTTGGGGGTTTTTGCTCCATTGCAGTTTGAACAAAACTCAATGTGTCGACAATTTTATGGATTGATTTGCAGCAATAGAAGAAATTACCCATCCTCTTTCTACACGTGCCACAGATGTGTTCCTGCCCATGTGGCAGCCAGCCATTAATGCACAGAAGCAGGACTCCCTCAGCTGTGTTTCCAGCCAAGTTTGTCAACCTTGCCTTGGAGCAGGAAGGGAGATCTCACGCCCAGCCCAGAGGAGGGAGAGGGACAGCCTGCAGCACACAAATAGTGACAGCTGAGCTAACCTCAGCTTGCAGGTACAGGTATTTGCAAGTGACTCTCTCATCCTAAATTCCAGTTGTATGTATAAATCTTTCTTTGCATACAGCCACATGAACCTCCCAATGGCCTAGAACCTGTGGTTTGCAGAATTTTGGGTCCATGTTACACACATGTTCCACAAGGTTCCATCTGCCATAATTACTCAAAATCCTAAAATCTCTGCAAACTTTTACTCTTGCTATCTGCACTGTTAACACAGCTTTCATACACACAAGAATCATTTGCTCTTCATTACATACCAGGCTACAAAATTCCTTAGGCATTAAGTATTAACTTTTAGAAATATATACATTGTCATTACTAATAAGGAATTAAGCATTAGTCAGTCACAGCAAGAGAATTAAATAATTTAGACTGAAATAGATAGCTATTATTAGTGGTTTGCTAGGGTTTTTTTTATTTAAATGACAGTTTTGGGAATAGAACCTTTATCTAAAGGAGTCCAAGGAATCCTAGGTAATAAAATCTTATTAATTTCAGGGAGTTGCATATGGGTATCCAATTTTGAGATATTTCAAAAGCTTGAAGGTAGATGTTCCATTTCCTAAGAACAAGGCCCATAAAGATACCAAATTAAACATCCATACATGGACATTCATAGATATCAGAAGTTATTTAAACACCTTAATCAGCTTTTCCAAGTGGTTAGAGATACTGAAAACTGCTGTGTGCTGAAGAGATTCGCCCCACTCTTAATACCTCATATTTATTTTAGTCTGTTCATAGAACTGTTTTAACCAGCTCCATCAAACCAAGTCTTAAAATCCTTCTTTTTTTCCTCTAGCCAAGAAAATTATTGGTGCAAAACAGTAGAATATTGGATAAGATAGAAGCAAAATGAGTTCTCTTCATACAAAACAGTACGGCTTTCAAAGAATTAGATTCTTCCATTTGACACAGACTACAGTCCACATCACACACAAAAAAAAATTTAAAAAGCAGTAGTGGGCAAATTTCCAAGACCTGTGAATAATGAAACAGTGGTTAATAAAGCAAGTCTTCTTTTTCTCTCCTCTTTGGCATTTAGCATCCTACTGATTTGCGTACGCTAACATTGTGTTAGCTGCAGGACACATGAAGTGACAGAAGAACACAGCCTCCCATCTGGACTGGTCCCATCCATCTGGTGTTTGGGGCAGGGCACAGTGCAACCATATGGTCGTGATCAAGAACCCACTAATGTCATCCAGAGTGAACTGGGAAGTGCCATAGCCCACTTAGTCTCCTAAGGATGATAAATGTCTCTCATTCTGTTTCTCCTCCCCAGCGGACATTGTAAATTTGTCTTTTTGCCTGCACAGATAAACCTCTAGTTAGAATCATAGAATATGTGGAATTGGAAGGGACTGACAAAGATCATTGAGTCCAACTCCTGGCCCTGCACAGCACCATCCTCCAGAGTCACCCCATGTGCCCGAGAGCATTGTCCAAACTCTTCTTGAACTCTGTCAGGGCTGGTGCTGTGACTGCTGCCCTGGGGAGCCTGTTCAGCATCCAACCACACTCTGAATGATGAACTTTTTTGTAAGACCCAACCTAAACCTCCTCTGACACAACTTCAGGCCATTCCCTCAGGTTCTGTCACTGGTCACACAGAGTAGAGCTCAGTGCCTGTCCCTCCTCCTCACAAGGAAGTTGTAACTGCAGTGAGGTCTCCTCTCAGTCTCCTCCAGGCTGAACAAGCCAAGTGCCCTCAGACACTCCTCACACAGTTTCCCAGCAAGGCCCTCCTCCATCTTCATTGTCCTGCTTTGGACACTCTCCAATAGTTTAATATCATTGTTGTATTGTGGTGACCAAAACTGCCCTCAGCACTCGAGGTGAGGCCACCCCAGTGGACAGCAGGACAGTCCCCTCCATTTCCCAGCTGCCAAAGCCGTGCTTGGTGCCCCAAGGACATGGTTGTCCCTTGTGGCTGGAATACCAGCAGTACCCACCAAAACAGTGAGTTTAGCCCCTGTAATTGTCCATGAAACAATTAAAAACCTGCTAACATGACCTTTCCACTCAAAGCCCTAAATGAAGCCCCTATCCTGTGGGAAGGTTTATGCTGTCATAGGAACTCTGAAACCTGAGGCCTGAATCCTGACACATGGCTGGAGATTTGAGATGCAACTCCAGCAGTGATGCAGGAAGAGTGGAACACTGAGGGCTCTGTTATCTGGCTGGTTTTACATAGTAATAGAATGGGAAGAGCCTGCTTATCTTGCAGCAAACAGGAAGAAAAGGAAGGCAGAACTTCACAACTCCTTGAAGGGACACCACTCTTGCCATCCATGTGGTTCTAATAGTCCCTGTGACACTGGTCTATTGAGATAGCTTTTAGGAATACTAATTTCTTAGCTGCCAAGCCACTAAAAGCCAAGTCAATAACCCCCAATGGATCACAGCACAAATATTACATGTGCTAAAACAATCTTTTTGAAGTTTTAATCATCAGAAACAGAAAGCAGGTCCCAACATATCCCCTAAACTACATCTTAGATTGAAGGATTGACTCTCAGGAGTACACAAAGTGGGATTTAATTGCCACAACTGCAGAAGCATTTTCATGTTTTCACTTGTCTACTATAACAAATCCCCTTTGCTTAGCAGTAAGGATTGTGGTCAGGTCCTGTGTAAGGATATTTTTAGAGGTTAGAGCTGTAGCCAAAAGCCATCCTAATTCACTACTGCCAACCTTCCCTCCAAGGTAATATTTGAGAAATAGAACAGCACAACTGCCGGAATGGCTCTGTGTTTTGGGAGACACTGTCTTGCGAATGAGATATGCAACTGGAAGATCTTTTTTGGCTGCATAGCCAAAAATGATGGCCTGGAACTGTGGGGAGCAAATGTCAGCCTGCTCACAAAATGTTCATCAGTACAAATAATTATACATAGTGCTTGACAACTGAGTTTCTCTAACATTTGTTAAACATTTTTAGAATCTGATATGACAGGAGCCACAGGACTTCTCTAGAACTCAAAAATAATATCACCTACAGCAACATGATACAACAGGGAAATAGTCAGAACTTGAGCATTATCTGCAGTGTTGTATCAACACACTTGTGTGAGCAAGACTTGTCTTTTTTCCAGAAGCTGTTCAATTTCTTTTGCTTTCAATACCTGGGTGCTGCCTTTCAAGCTGTGCATGGAGCCCTCTTCTGGAGAAATTTGAACAAATAAAAGCTTAAGAATGCAGCATTGTGGGCTCTGCATTAAGAGAGTTTGAGGACTAATTTTCTCAATTCACTCTAATGACAAGGTCGTAAAATCTATACATTTTTCCAATTTAATTAGTTGCAACCCAGTGAAACGTGACAGTTATTGTAAAAACTACCAAAAATATGGGTCTTTTTTCCTCACCTAAGCTTTAGTCACAAATTTTGAGTCATCTGTCTGCATGGAACACATAACGTAGAAAAGGAAGTGTGTGAGCAACTTTTGTTTTAAAACACATATTTTGTACATAGGTTTTAGAAAATGTCCTTTGGGGAAAATGTAAAACATGCAGATTTTTAAATCTATCAGATCAGAGTATGCATTTACTGCTTACTGTACCTTGTATAGTGAACTGCATAAGCTACCAGAGTACATTTAGTTTTTATTGTCAGCTTCAGATCAATAAAGCTGTATATCATAGTTATGCTTTGGAGTTTTAAAGGCGAGTCTGAATGAAAGGATTACTTGAATCACCTTTCTCCGTTATTCCAGCTAATGCTCAATTTTCCTTTGGTGAAAACCAAACAAATGGTAGTAGTGTAGACTAAACTCTTGCAAATGAAAAAGTAATTTTTTGTCCACCTGTTTACCAGAATTTTTACATGCATACTTAATGAGATGTTTCATTGAGATGAAAAAGTGATTCCCCACCTTCATCCTTTTAATGTCTCAAAAGACAATTTTTTTTATACTTTAAAAAAGCAGTTGAATAAGAGGCAGACCAAGAAAATACAAAACCCAAGTTACTAATTTTAGAAATGGTCTTTTCATAAAAAAAATAAACCTTTTATAATTCACATTACTATTGACATAAAATTTCCTCAAACTTTTTTTCTACACTGTAAACTTTGCTATCATTACTCTGAAATGAAGTTATTATTAACTTCTTCCACAGAAAGTATTGCATTACTAGATTCCTCCTGCTTGGAAAGAATTCTATCAAACTTGGTCCTTTCTGGTCCCACTAGCTTTGCATTATATGAGACAGTCTTGCTGCTCCTAAGGGAGAAAAGAGAACTTGCAGAACGAGATCCCCAAATGTGTTACAACCACTACCCAACCAGATGGCTGCATTTGTTTAATATGTTGTTTCTTACATTCTTCTGTTTACTTTTCCTGTCACATGAAATTTGTGCATGTGGTGTGTCAAAGAGGAAAGCCAAACAGTGTTTCAGTGAATTCCATTTCTTTCCCTAGCATGGCACCCACTCCAATTCATACTTTAACCTGCCAGTACTCAATAACCTAGACCTGAAGACAGAATTACACTTTCATATTACAGTCTGATTCATTCCTCAATTCACTAACTCTTTGACACGTAAACTTGAAAGTAAACTTGGAGATGCATTAGCTCACATGGTGGAGAGAGACATTTCTAGGTAGAGCTGTAAATGCTGATAAAGAAGGTGGAGTGGAGTTGGAGCACTTAAGCTGGAAGCAATGCCAAAGCACCACAAGCTCAGCCCTGCAATACAGCAGAACTCATCCCAGCCCAGGCTGGGAATAAACTCTGAAGTATCACTGAAAGTTAAAAATGAAGTGCACAGGTGTTGTCAGAATCAGGTGTCTGCACCTTTTCAGATTTTAAGACATTAGGGTTAAAATGCCAGCTATGTTTAATAGGCCTTAGAAGTCTGTCCTCTTGTATCACGTACATACTGCTTTCTAACAAGAGAGCTCTAAAGAAAATCCAAACTCAAGCTGATTAATTCAGTGGTATGTTAGAGAAGCTGTACACAAAAAAAAAAAAAAGCAGAGAGAAAGCCAAGCAAAGCAGATGGGAGGTCTCAAAGCCAAGATGAGAGAGCACCAGTTGTGTACATCCACAGGTTACCTTTCCACTGCCTGTGCCCTCTCCCAGCCCCTGTGCTCCCTGAGCATTGCCTCCCATGGCCAGCCTTGCCAGACCAGCTGCCTGCCCAGGCTGGCTCTCAGCCCACTGGTGGCAACTTCTCCTCCCCTGGAGCCCTCTGCATATCCCCAGCCCAGGGGACACTGCTCAGCCCTTCGGGAGCAGCAGCTTGGCCACTCTCCTGAGCCAGTCCCGGCTGCCCTCGGACACTGCCAGGGAGCCCCAGCCCGAGCTGGCAGAGTGGCCCTGCCAGGAACTCTGCATGTGGCACCAGCACACGCTGCTCGGCACCAAAGCTATGGCCCAAGGCAGCTGCTTTCATTTGTTCCACTCCCCGGAGCAGGATTGCCATCCCGAACCCACCCAAATGCCTTTGTGCTTGCTCACTCCAAATCCCCAGCCACCGAGTCTCCCGCTGTCCCTCAGCTCCAGCCACCCACCTCCAGGCACTGCCTCCTGATCGGGTTAAACCAGGACCTAAAAGTCCTAACCTTGATGCACAGCTTGTGTGCATTCCGTTAACCCTGCTGCCTCCTCCTTACACACTGTGAGGCTCCTCTCAGCAGCAGAGCTCTCCCAACAGCGATCCCTCACCATTTTGCTCCTTATTGCCCTGTTTGGGATATCAGACCCAATGCCTGCTGGAGATTGCAGTTACACAAACACAGAGGCTCGGGGTCCCAGCACCTGTTTGCCACTAAACCCCCCAACCCTCTAAGGGTTAACAAAACCTCTCGATCGCAAGTCAAAAAGGAATTAACTTTCATCCTTGCTCAGTGCAGAGGATCTCAGCCCACTGTCACTAAATCCAAGTTTACAGAGCTCCTAAGACAAAAGGAGGGAGAATGCACTTAAGCTGGACAACAACAAAGGATTTCCAAACCTGCTCTGAGCTTCCCAAAAGTGAGCCCTGTAACAGCAGCGAGAGGAAAAGAGAGTAACCGGGAGGCGCCGAGAAGTGAGAGCCCAGCGAGTCCCTGGGCTTTGACAGGCAGCAGCAGCGGGGCTTCAGCGGCTCCGTGTTTTTAAGGCTGGCTGTTTTTTCCTCTGCTTTCTGGCGGAGAGGCATCTATTACATTTAATAAGAGAAAGGCTACAGAGCAAGTCACTAACAGAGTATTGCACATCTATCAGGAGAGTACGGGGAAGGGAGCCTTTTGCAAGGATTTTATTTTTCCTCCATATTCCCCCCTCCAATTCTTTTATAAAAAGAAAGCAATAAATAATGTGAGCTGCCTGCAACAGCCTATAAACCTACTACCCAGCACAAGCCACAGAGGAAAGAGGCAAATCAAAGTTGCAGCATTTGATATGACAGAAAATATTGCCGCTGCAGCTGCAACCGAGACACTTGAAAGATTCCCCCCACCACCCTTCCTGAAGGGACACAAAAAAATGCTATATATCACACAGCAAATTGGTTGTAATTGTAAATCAGGGAACTATGAGATCCTACATTCCTAGCAACTGGCTTAGAGCAGAGATCCTGCATCTTTAAACAGTAATTCAAGCAATGTATAATTACTCAGAAATCAGAGCTGAATTACAAATACTTTCAAATCCAAATGCACAAACGCAGAAAGATGAAAGAAAACAAGGAAAAAACACACATTTCTTACCTGGGACAGCAGAAAAGACAGAGTAAGTTGAGTTTTGTGCTGCATTTTGCCAGACTAGAAGGTACCAGAGGCTTTTTCATTCATGCACTCGGCTGCACTGAGCATATTTTCACTGTGAAACAGCCTTTGAGAAGAGACTCTGCCTTGAGAGCCAGCCAACTTCCCAAATAGATCAGCAGCATCATCACTAAAGCATTGGATAGAGTCTGATGACCAGAACCAATGGCTTTACAAGGATGATTTCTTCACAAAGCATCCCCATTTTGCATCACACATATCGGGCAAGCACCTCTACAAACACAGCACCTTTAGAAAGCATTTTGCTTTGGTGTGTTTCTGTGTTTTTGCTTCAGACTAACACATCATGCTTTACAGATCTCAATACTATTTTCCTCTTTAGAGAGTGGAATTGCACAAGGAGAAATAAGAGCAACTCTGAGCACCACTGCAAAGAGAGTCTCTTTATTAAAATGTTAATAAGGTATACTTTGTTTTCAATAAAGCAAAAAAAAAAAAATGACCTCTGCAGTTTTGGTTACTTTCAAGTCTTAGGAGGAGAATGCAATGAAATTTTTCAGTGCAGTAGAAATACAGGTTATATCTTGTGTTTTCCCCTCAATCTCACAAATCACAATGAAGACAGTTTCATTCTAGCCTGCAGAAAAAAATCCATCATAAGGCAATAAATTTTATTAACTGCTCAGATAATGGCAGAATTGGCTTTTAATTCAACAAACTACAATCTAGGACAAAGTTTCATAGGTACATGTCCTTCAATTACAAAAACTTTTCCTGTTTGAAAGAGAGGACCTGATGTCTCAAGGACCTGCTTTCTCTGGGTTGGTTATGGGTTATTGCAGCCCAGCAAGCAACAGAGGCAGATGGACCAAAGATAAGGAATAAATTCCCCTGAGTGCATTTCCAGCTCCACCCTCTTGCCACTCCCCATTATCACAACACTCCAGTCCTTTTTGAGTTGTCTCCTAGCAGTCACCAGGGTTACTGAGTAGTACCCTTCCCTCATTTTTAGGAGGATCAAAAGAGTGATGTTTTTCCCTCCCTTGCTCATCCAGAAGAACCAGCTGCCATCACTTTCTGCTCTGCCCCACCATGGCTGGCTGCTGTGCTGATGGAGATAAGAAGAAACGTAGGGAGGGAAAGGCAGGTAGGCAGATACGAAGGGATAAAGGAGCTGCCAACCACTTTGAGCTTCCCAGCATCAGCAGGAGCTTCCAGCTGTGAATAATGTTGTTTGATACAACCACTGCTAGTCTACTGCTCACAGCTTACATCTTTCTTACTGACTGGACCAAAACTGAGGGAAAATACTGTCCTTCCAAGTCTAAACCCTCACAAGGAGCAATAACTCTGTTCCAGTACCTCCATTACACATGAGTTTAAATTAATACTAGAGTTGGAATAGAATCCAAACAAAACCCAGCAGGAACTACCAGTAGCAATAATAATGCTCTACCTAACCACAAAAGGTTCACTACTTAGACATAAAAAGAAGGGAAAAAAAAAAAAAGCAGGTGGGTTGCATTCTTTTTCATCCCTTTTTTTTTTTTAGGCAGAAAGCCAGCTTAACAGGGTAAAAAAGAAAAACCTTAGAGCTCTTTATGACTAGAAATAAATGACTGACCACATCCCATTTTCTTTCAGGGAGCCAGTTTGCCACCAAGTATAATTCTGAGCCTCAAGAGGAGCACCTAGGAATTTATAAACCAGGCTGAGTAGGGTTTATAGGGCGTAGCCCACAGAAAACAGCCCCAGCCATTCCATGGCGTACACAGCCTTTGTATGAGGGCACTGAGACTTGGACCCTCTTAATCCCACCAACTGTGGCCAAATAGCTGAGTGAGTTACCAGACCAACCAGAAGTAGGTGGTGGCTGAAAGAAACAAAGGCATATCTGCATCCTGTTTTACAGGAAAGGGACTCACTTAAAAAAAAAAATAGAAGTCAAGTCATGGGGTAGATGATTCACTGCAAGATAATGCAACATGAGATTTGAGCCAACTGAGCAGTTATTCTCTGTGCAAGACACAGCAGAGCTATGGGGCCAGCACACGGCCAGAGATACCAGCAAGGAGTTTGAGGTGTTCCCAATGGTCCCAGAGCCTGCAGGAGCATGGCTGTCCCTGTAGCCAGGGCACCCCTCCTCACCCTGAGGGGCCCGGCACCACAACTGGGCACAGGGCAGGACCTGCCTCTGGGAAGGGCTCTCCCAGCCCAAAGCAAGCCACATATCGCAGCCCTTTACCTCCAAACCAGGAGCAACACTCTAGCAAAAATTAAACAGGAAATTATTTTTAAAAAATCAAATTCACCAACCTTTTACCTCCAGTTCCACAGAACTTTTTCCTCCTGCTGCAGCTCGCCCTTGCTGTTTTGGTCTCTGCTCACAGGTGCTCTTACTTATCCCCTAAAAGGGCAACTAATGATTCCTGGAGGGGTGATAACTATACCTACAGGGGTAATTAACCCTCCCTACAGGGGTAATTAACCATTCCTGGAGGGGTTAACCCTTCACAGGCCTCTGCCAAGCCCTGGCACAACATGGCGCCGCAGTGTGAGGCGGCCGCGCCCGCCCTCAGCGCACAGCCACGGGCCCTGGCCACCCTGGGAAATGGCCTGTTGGCACTGCTCCCCTGAGGTGAGCTCCAGCACACCAGTGCCCGGGGTGCTGGGGGTTACAGGGTTAACTGGGGACGCCAGCAGAGAGCTTGGCAGCTGCTGCAATCAGGGGGCCCAGGAGAAGGGTTTGACCTCTTGCAGGTGGGCCCCCAGCCCAGCTGTCTTCTGGGGCCAGAGCAGAGTCTTCTCTGCTAATTAGCATACTAATGAAGAGCTGGTAGGCTATTAATTAGAAATTAATAGTTGGTGCCTCTGTCTCAGCCTTA
Organism: Lanius collurio; assembly: GCA_020086605.1. NCBI lineage: Eukaryota > Metazoa > Chordata > Aves > Passeriformes > Laniidae > Lanius > Lanius collurio. Next base: position 6,471,328 of record JACBWW010000023.1, on the reverse strand, counting down.
AGTGACAGGAAGAGGTTCAAACTCTGCAAAGCTTCACTGAGGACCTGGACAGGATGTAAGACTGCAAGCAAGGGAGGATGGGCTCTCTCTAAACCCCACCTTAAGGCAACTTTACTGCACAAATGAATTAAAGTTGAGATGCCATGGAGCAACAGTAATAGAAGTACCAGCCTTGGGTTTAAAGCACAGATAGAGGAGAGGGTCCAGACCACCCCTTGTATGGTGAGCTGTGCTTCTCTTCCCTGCCAATGCAAAGTGTGTAGTAAGCTTAGGCAGTGACTGAGAGGGTCTCAGTTTGTGAGCAAAGAAAGCTCCTGCCAAGACCTTTTCTGATCCAAAACTGTGTGAACTGATGGGTGTAATATGGTCTGTAGTCTTTAGACACAAGATTCCATCATTTTCACTTATAAAATGTGGAGCAACTTGACACCTCAGCTCAGTCCCTCTCCATGACATTCTCTGGCCACAGAGGCCAACGCTGAGCTGAGGCTAATGTGAACAGTAGTAATTGCCTGCAACACATAAAGAGTTTTTAGAGATAGACCCATTAGCAGATGAGGCAGGGACTGTATGGTGCCAGAAATGCATTTTGACCTTCAGAAGATTTGCCCTGGCTATTTTGTACAAGCTGAGGATCAGCTGCTATGAATCTATCAGAGCAAGGGAAGTTTAATTTCCCATTGAAGTGGGTCACATGAGAGAACTGGATGTGAGAGAGAAGAACTCATTTCCCCTGCCATAGTGCTGCCAATCTACACTCCTGGCTGCTTCACCATGATGCACTTTCTTTAAGCTTGGAAAAAGCTTGTTTAGCCCTGGGCAACAACTGAGAGTGTGATGGTAGGACAAGAAGTTGTAGTGAATGCACTTGGATTGAGCTGGAATCCATAGAGTGAAATCCCATCTTCCTGCCTGAGGTTCTCCAGCAAGAATAAGTGAAGCAACTGGCTGCAATAATGTTTTTTTCTGGAGGATAGATATTCAGAAGACTGCAACAGAGATAATTTAGTGAAGAGTTGAGGAATGCATTTCCAGGTACTCTGGTTTTCTGCTTGGCAGTTCTATCGAAACAGGTTTGGGTATGGATTTCCAGTCTTAGTGCAGCTGAAGTTTCCTTGGGAAAGATACACAAAAATACCAAAAAAGGGGGGTTGCAGTTTGATCCCACAGCTTTTCATTATGTACTCAATCCAGAGCCTTGATAATACCCCAAACTCCTACAAGTCTTTCTTACATGGAGGACTTATTGGCAACAGAAAGTTTGGCATTCATTCAGCTTTCTCTAAAACCTGTGGGACTTCCAAATGCTTTGTCTACTGTTTCCCTACATCCCAGCCCAAGCTTTGGGACAGTAAAAGGGTTTTGTTTTCATACTCGCTAATAGGCAAATCACAGGCAACCAGAACAAACTGATACTTCAGTGGAAAAGAAATAGGGTGTGTTCCATTGTCAGCCCAGGACTAAAACCAGTTCATTAGTCAAAATGGAATCTTACATTTTAGAAAAAATCCTTAAGAGACCATCACACCCTTTTCTGTACAAGAATTAATAATAATAATAATCAAAGAAATCCCTGTTGTTGTGATTGTAGGATGTATTTTTTCAGTTCTTAAAGCAATGAAACCTATATAGTTTGGGGTTTGAATGTTCTTGCATCCCTGAGCCCTTTAAGCATTAACAAAATTTATGTTGAACTTCTAAAACTGAGCTGTTGTAAATCATTCTAGAGTAACAATTTGCAGTGCTGCACAGGTAAATTTCTAATCCTTACTTGAACCAGAAGCAAACTGTTCTTTAATTCAACCTTCATCTGAACTAAGCTGGGGAAGGAGTGAGATGAGCCTTGGGTATGTGGTGGGTTGGGTTCTCCACAGCATCTGCTTTATGGAAACAAGTTTGGGTTTATTCCCTTTCTCCCCCTGGGCCCCTTTGTGGAAGAAGCTCCTGCTCCTCGGCTGACTTCCAGCATCTAACCATTTCCTGGAATAGTGCAGGTATTATTCCATGTCTGTAATGAACTTGTGCTTTTCAGCTGAATCACAGCAATTGAGTTTGTCCTTTGTCCTTTGAGCTGGCCCCGACTGCAGACCTCCTATGTACGGTGGTTCAGTGACAGGCTGCAGCAGTTCAGCCACTTGCAATCCCTCACCCCCATCCATGAGCAGGCTGTTGAGTTATGCCTCTTTATTTACTCTCTTTTCAGTAATACAAAGGCGTTGGAATAGGCTGCCCAGGGAGGTGATGAAGTCACTCTCCCTGGAGGTGTTTAAAAAAAGACTGCGTATGGCACTCAGTGCCATGGTTTAGTTGATAAGATGGTTTTAGGTCATAGGTTGGACTTGATGATCTCAAAGAACTTTTTCAACCTTATTAATTCTGTGATTCTCCAATTCTGTGATGTCACTGGCCATCAGCATACGAGTCCTCCCCAAAGCACAGGAGTATAGCAAAATATTGCTGCAGTGTTCAGGAGGAAAACTGAGGCCCAGGACACAAAGGGACCTGATTAAGATCATAAATGTGGTCAAACCCAGAGCTGTAAATTGCTAAATGCCTCGGGCACTGGCCCTTCCACCTATTGAAAGAACCTGTGGCCTTCCTGGGGGACCCGGGAGCTTGCTCTGTTATTGTGCAAAACCAAAGCCGAATTCAGCAGCTCTTCGTTGGCTGGGCTGTCTGTTCCCATTCCCCACATGTGCCTCTCCCTCCTCGTTTTAACACCACTGCACCTTTGCCCTCCCTCCTACACATGATTGTATCTGGCCTGAATACAGGTGTTCTGGAAGCAATTACAGCCTTGTGGAAGGAGAATATGATGCATGGCAGCTCATTAGTTGTTTGCCATTATTATGGGAATGACTCCTTGTTTCCCTTCTGACCTCACCTATTGTCTAGGAAATGAATGGATACAGGAGTGAGAAAATTTGTTTTGGCAATGGGATCTGTATTTTCCAAGGCTTGGTAATATTGAATTCTGCCCAGAAATACAAATCAGAATAATTAACCAAACAAATGCACAAAAGACTTTATCATTCACTATTTTGGTAGCAACTATACTAACTCAAAGTCATTATTTAAAATTCACTGTGCAAGTTTATTAGAAAAGTTACTCTTTTATACATTTTTAAAAAATAACATTTCCACAGGAAATGGGAGAAAAAGCAAGTTATCACTGTCAGAAGTTCTTCTAAGACATATCCAAACTCAAGATATTCATCATGAGTAATGGGAAAGTTAATACTGTAGGAATAAATTAGCCACAGAATTTTAATGGCTTTATTGTGTGACAGTTTCTAAAGCCCAACCAAATATCAGCTAGGAAATTCAAATGTGAGAGATATGCTCTTAAATCTTACAGTTACAGATTTTTTTAAAAAAGTCCTTTCTTATGATATAAGGGCCATTTAAAATATTCTACCATGAATATACAGCTTACTTATGGGTAGAACATTTCACCATTCTTACCCAGCCTCAAGCCAGCTTAATCTTTCATCTTTTCACAGAGGAACAGCAGATACATAAGTATATTTTAGGGGGAATAAAATAGCTGAGAGAGAGAGGGAGAATGTGTCAGTCTTTGAATATCTCTGTGCACAGGACTTGAGCTGACACATCAGTCCAGAGCTGTTAAACCTCCCGACTTTGGGCATAGCTGCTTGCACTGAGGTGTTAAAAGAGTGGGGCACTGCTCTCTTTCATGTCATTTTCATCTGGGTTTTTTTTTGCCCTGACCAGTGCAGCTCTGTATTCCACATTTCATTATCATAAAAATATGGTTGCAAGGCCCCTCCATCAGAATTGTAATTGGATCTGCCCTGGCCAAGACCACAACTGCGTGGTCCTGGGTTAGAAACTGGGTCAGGTACCAGAGGGCTGCCCCAGCAGGAGGACACAGCTGTAGGAAAAAAAGACCCGAGCAAAACCTCCCTCAGAATATGAAAAGTCACATCTGAGCAACCTGGTCTAGGGGAAGGTGTCTCACCTTAAGGTCCCTTCCAGCACAAACTGTTCTGTGATTCCATGATTTTACAGCCTGGCTGTGGAGAGCAGGCTGGGCAGCCCCAGCTCCGTAACAGGGCCAGGCTGAGGGTGAGCTCAGGGACATCCTTGTCCCACTGAACCCAAGATGCCATTGATTGCATCAGCATCAAGATTTCACCCTCCATCCTTAAATTCTTTCTTCCCCATTTACATTCACAACCTTTTCTCTATGCAACAGTCATGGCTTTTAGGCAGATAAATATCTTACATGGTTCTCAAGGGTGTCATACGCTATTTAGTATTTTCCCTCTGGTATCAGCACCTGTTAAGCATGGAAATAAAGTGATTAGTCTTACATGTTTGGCTTCAAAAATTGATTTTGGGATACATCTCCTTATCATTGGTAGATTAGCCCAGTCAAAACAATTATATTCTCTTCAACGATAAATTTTCTCAGTCCTGAAAAGTAGGAATTGCATTGGGAAATTTTCTGGGTGTCCCTTTCTTGTGGAATATTCTACACTTATCAAACCACTTATGACAAAGCTGTCTGATACTCTGTAGCCTTGGAAGAAATTTGTCTCTGCAGATCTAGACACGACTTAAGAAAAAAGTCCTTATGATGAAGGGGGAAGGGGGGGGGGGGGAAATTAACATTTGAAAATTGAGTGTTCTTTTAATAACCAGAAAGTTGTTTCATTTGGGTATTTGAGGTCTGAATATAACCGTGTGTTTTAATCAAGATGCTCAGGTTGGATAAAAAGTATCACTCAACCTGAACCAGGGGATTCTTTCTGCCCTCCTGCATCCAGAAGGTGCATTGGGCTTGATGTATCTTCAAGTTCTGGCTTCTTAAGGAGGAATCTCAAACAAACCACTCTGTATACACCGAAAACATCTGATTCTTACACTGCTTCTTTACATTCCTTTGAAATCCTGTATATTATGCATGAATTCTTGGTTCATCATGTATCTTGAGATCTCTTTGTATTTCATTGTTTGTCTTCAATTTTGTATCTTGCTTATGTAAAATTCATTAAGCCTTTGTAAATATGAGGAAAAAACCTGTTCCTTTTGCTTTCTCCCTTGGGATGCCAGAAGGTTACCTTGCCTCATGCTCATCTGTAATGTCTCTCTTGGGTTTAGCTTTTAATGTGTGCAGTACTCCAAGAGGCAATCTGGGGTGTTATACTAGGCTTAGCCTCAATGTGAAACAAATGGTTCCTTTTGAATTGAAGGAACTGGATCTCCTAACACTAGAACAAAATATTCCTGTATTACCTTGCCTTGGCCAGGTTATGACCACAAAATTACCTGCTTTTTGCTGAATGGGCCTCTCAGAGGAGGAGCAAACAGCCTGCAGTGGGTCATTCTGGGGCTCTGAGGCATCAGTAACCTCTGCTTCTGAGGTCCCTTGTGGGCTGTTCACTGAGAGAGTGTGGTTGGAATTTGCTTTCTTTTAATCAGGAATGGAGGAGGGATGGAATGCTGTGAGAATGACCCACATCCAGGTATTAAATTCCCTATTTTTTTCCTGCTTTAAGTCAAAATAGGATTTGGGGAAATCTGAGAAATCCTACTGGCCATCTCTTATTAAAAACTAGTGCTGCATGGTCTCATGCCTGCCGTGCAGCAGGTCTTTGGTCTCCTGGGAGCTGCAATCCACTGACATTTATTAGACAAGCTTTGGGCATGTTCAACTTTAGGCTGAACCCAGCACTGACAAGCCACTAGATCAAAGAAGCCACAGTCAGCTCCACAATACCTTTTTTTTCCCTCACACTACAGTTAACAACATCAGATCAGGAAATCCCCTGAGCTGCAAATAGTTGGAAGCTGGAAAAGCACTCAGGGGAAAGATCATGAGAATGGCTTGTTCCTGCTCCTCCTTAGGCATCTGTTTATGGCCACTGTTGCTGTGGGTCTCTGAGACACCAGTGTAAATGCATTCCTAAAAGATGACAAAAGGATTCCTGAGAAGGCAAAGGGGCAGAGCAGGAGGAAGGGAGATGAGGGGGCTGCTGGTGTGGTGGTACCTGTAGAGCAGAGGAGATGGGGGCTGAAGTTGTCATCTCAGAGAATTTGGGATCACCTCTTGCAGGCAGCAGTCCCTCCCCATGGAAGAGCAGAAGGTGTGTGGCCTGACCCACCTCACTCTGCTGGTGGTCATCACTTTGCTCTTTTCCTTCTTTTTAATCAGGAAAAGGGTCCCTCCCATCAGTGCAGTTGATGCACAGGGGGAGACCAGAGGGTGTGTGCAGCTGCAGGGCAGGGGCTGTGCTGTGCCCTGGGGAAGCCGTGTTCCTGTCAGGATGCTGTTATCTCAGGCAATGCAGGTGAGATGGATGGGGCCAGTACAGCTGTTCTTGTCTTAGACACTGTACAGAGCTTAGTAAAGAAAGAAAAAATCCAAATAAATAAGAATTAGTCTGTAGTACTAGAAGTATTCTACAGAAATAGAGGTATTTTCTTAGTAGCTATTTTTGTCCTCATTTGAAGAATAAAAGAAACATTTTCTTCCTAGGGCTGTTTAAGTCAGAGGAAGCCAAAAATTGTTTTCTGAGAGTTTCCTCATGATAGTCAATGTCTGGTTCCAAAAATTGGCCAACCTGAGCTCCTGAATGCCATGTACCACACCCTGTGTAGCAACAGTGTCCAGCTGCAGCCCTAGGGAAAACAGCTTCTGTTCATCCCAGTTTGGGGATGCAGCAAAGATAATAAGATGCTCAGAGGTGCCAATTTTCCACTTTTCAGCAGGTCACAAAGAGATTTAATAGAAACAAGGCAACAAGAGCTCCTAGAAAACTCTGGTGAGATTGTCTCGAGTGCAGACCCTGGAATGGCCTGGGTGGGTGGCACATGGGAATAGCCTTCCTGAGGTCCAGCTGCTGTGGGAGCAATGGGAATGAGCTGTTTGTCACCTCTGTCCCACCCTTCCCTGGAGCCCAGCACATCCAGGGTGCTGCAAGGGCATTCCATAATAAAACATCAGCTCAAGGCATTGGCTCTGTGCCTGGCACCCAGCCTGCTCCAGAGAGATGTGAACTTTTTGTGCAGTGGAAAAGGAAAAGTTGGGGGTTTTAAGCTTTTTTTAATCTTTTTTTGTAATTCTTCTCACTAAGTAAAGAGAGATTAAAATAAAACTCCAGACCAGAATGCACAAACTAAAATACTGCTTTATTTTAGGAAGGGAGATTTTGAGAATGCTGACTCAGCTACTGGAATCAGCACTTCCCTGATTGCCCTCAGTTTGAGACCAAAATTTAAGTGAGATACAACAAAATTAAGGGTGCAGTGAGTTTGCTAACCAGTGGGTAGGGGGTGCACCTGAGAGAAGAAAGGTGGTTCAGAGGAAGCAATTATTAATAATAGATATTAACAATTAACTCTTTCAGTTTATTGAACCCTGAAAGAGATATAAAGTAATAGCAATCAAGTGTTATTAAACATGCCATGTGTCTTAAGAGATAATCATATACAATCAAGCTTCAATAAGAAGAAATAAAATTTACCTATGATTAGATCCAAGTCAAAACAGATGCAAAAGGAATGAGTAAACTCAGCAGAAAAAAGTCCTCAGGACATCTACTTATATAGAAATCTAATGGAGTTTACTAAATAAGTCAGTTGACTAAAAAGTGATAAAAGCTGGTCTCTGAAGGAAGCAGTCGGGTTGTATGTTCTTTGGGAAATGTCATTATTATATCTAACACCATTTCAAAGCTTGTAGTGATAAGATTGCCAGGGAGCCATCAGCCTGAAAGGAAAAAACAATAGCTGTTGAGGAACTTCCTGAGAAACAGCTTTTAAGCCTGGAAAGCTGAGAAGAGAAGGGTTTAATCACAAATCACGCTAAGGAAGAAAATAATGAAACAGAACTCTAATGCAGACAGAATGCTGTTTCAACATTTAAAAACGGTTGCAAATAAGAGCTGCAGAAACATTTCAGCTTTATACTTTGTTCAAAAGATGTCAGCATATAAATTAGGAGCCCTAGTCTACCATGACAGGATATTGGATCACTAGCACAGAAAAAGCAAACACTAGTAATATTTTCTGCTTAATAAAGAGGGTGAATAGGGAGGGATCTGTTGATCAGTAACTTTCAGGCAACTTTAGATAGGTGTCTGTACAGGCCTGCAGCCAGCTAACATGGGAGCTGATCCAGGTTTTTGGTAGCTTTGAGCTGAAATGGAAGAGAAAATGGAACTGAATCCTGGCTTTTTATAACCTCTTTTTCCAACTGGTTAAGAAAATATAACATATTTCTCCCTAGAAACTCTGTCTCGCTGTGAACTCTTTGCACAGTGTCATTACTTGGATGATGATGCAAAAACAGAAGAGAGGCAAAGTGTAATATTGTAATTCTTCAACCAAAGCTTTCAGTTCTGACCTAATATTGCTGGCATATTGGACAGATTTAAAATATTGGGGTTTGGGGAATCAATTTTCCAGTGCAGTGCTGTGGTGAGCTGCCAGCTCCCTGTGAGCTGATGTGACAGTGTCCAAAATCACCGTGACCTGCTGCCATCCCTCCCCAGCACCCTCTAATCCTGCAGCAGCATCAAACTGGCTTTGCACTACCTGCTGCTGCTGCTTCATGCAAAACCCTTGTAGGCCACAAACCTCGTAACAAGAACAGACAAAACGGATTTGTACACTGAGGAAAAAGCTCCAGAGGTCTGGCTGTGCCTGCTGGTGACACTTGCCCTAACTGGAAACTGTGTTTCTATTGATTAATCACAGAGGAGCAAGGAGGCAGAGTGCTAATACATCCTGAGGGCATTGATTAAAGGAATCAATGCTGTCACATATTTATGCCAGATTTTCTTTCTTGGCACACCTCTTATTTTATGGTTCTGTGGTTACACAAGAGCCTGGCGAGATTGCTTCTCCCAACACCCACTGCTGAGCAGGATTTTGCCTGGGTTCATGTGGTTTCACGGGTTTTAACAGCAGTGAGTTCAGTCGAGCTCAGCTCCTTGCTCTCCCAGTTTGTTGGGAATTTATCCCAAACCAATTCTTCCACACCAAGAAGTACATTAACCTTAGTCAGCAAGTGAAGCACCGTTAGAGACGACAGGCTGTCTTGTTCTTTACTCTTTGCCACGAAACAAGCAGCATGAAAACACACTCAGGCTGATACATTTTTCAGGCCTTTTACAACATGTACGCAGCTGGTTCAGTTGACAGAACCATCCAAGTATTATAAAGCATCCAAACATCACATCTTTATCCCCATCCTGGACTAGCAAGCAAAATATTTTTATTCCCCCCTAGAGAGCTGGAGCATTTTTCTCCGGGTACAGCCTCTACAGGCATTCTCTCTTACTCTGAATTTTCTTCAGACAATTCATGACTGTGACATAAATGGCTAGTTCATAGCACTGACCATCAACGTGAGAAATGCAGATGCAGATGACCTGGTTTCACAGAATATTTTGTTTCTTTTTCCACAGAAATTAAAACTTATGGGATTCATACCTATGAACATATTTTTTCATCAGGGGAGTTCAGGTAAGAGACAAGGTTTACTGGAGATTTTGGCAGGAACTGCACCACACCTGATGCTTTGGTTTTCTTGAGGAGATTCCCTTGATAACCAGATGAACTGAACCAGACAGACAATGTACAATAGCACCATCTGGTGACTCCCAAAAATCTCACTGTTGCCCCAATTCCCAAAGAAGAAAAGAAGAAAAATAAAGATATGCATACTTGTAAAAAGGAGAAGGATTAAGCAAGAAATCATTTTAAGTTACAGAGCCAGTCATCTCCATATGTGTGCAATTTTCATGCTGCATGAAGTGATAACAGCAAAAAGAGATGGTCCATAGAGGAATTAGGGAATCTGATTTTAGCTAAAAACTGTGTGATTTTCCACCCTTAGTAAAGCAAATTCTAACATTTAACAAAATATTCAAAAGTCAATCCAAGTCCCAAGAAAACCATACTGGGTTAGTGTTTAATAACCAAGCATTTTGCACCTGTGAAACTCAGATGGGAACCTCTTTCTGCTTTCATTGGGACTTGGCTGGGCTGAAGATTGTCCTGTAGAGGAATCTGCAGCCTCGGGATGGAAGGGGGTGATCTGGGAACGTTGTTCTAGGGGTTGTCTGGGAGACAATGCTGCAGTCATAAATACTGGTGAAATAATTACTGAAATATCTTCTTTCTGAACATCAGCAGGCATGATATCCTCAAAGGATTTAATAGAATTCCTAAATACTTTAGCTTCATTTATCCCTTGCTGGCATCACCCAATCTCTGAGTTGAATTTTGTAAACACCCACCCCATTTTTCTGCAATGAATGTGATGTGATTAGAGACAAGATCCAGGCAACAAAGGTGGTGATTGGGTAGGTCTATCCCTGAAAGAGAAAAGAAAGGTTTCTGTAAGAGCACAGGAGAAGCATGGAAAAGTCAAGGAGCTTCCCTACATGGTTGTGTGCTTGGATATCACTTAGAAATGAATTGCAGGAGAAATACTAAAGAAAAAGTTCAACTTGCTGTGGCTACAGATGTGTTTATTTTTTCCAAAAAAAAGCTGGAGTAGTTGAGCACAATAAAATTTTCTTCAGCATTAAAGCCAAAGGAGAAGGCTTGGGAATTTAAGTATCAGTCCTGGACCTGATGAGAAGTCACTGGAGAGTGAAGCCAGTAATTACAAGGTCATTGTACATCTCAGGGGTCTAAATGATACCCTTAATGCATTTTTGTGCTGTGCATGGATCCCAAAAGATTTCCATTACTCCCCTTGTGTCAGCTGGGATGTGTGTTTGGTGCTGGGCCAGGAATTCCTCACTGACAGCACCACATGATTTTACATTGGCTTGAAGCAGTCTTTTCAGGTGCTCTTATTTATATTCAGTTTTGTTGAAGGATGCATATGAAGGGACAATCTTGCTGCTGATTTTTCATTTAGGTATGTCTCAAAACAGTGAAGAAACCATTTTGAGCTGTCTTCTGTGTCTAAGAATAAATTGTTGTGCTTTTGATTTATTATATATGTACCTAGTATTGCAATGACCTGCAGCCAGCAGGAGCTCAGACTTTTACTAAAATATAATGTGCATTACTTTTCTCTATTCATGAAGAGTGAACAATCTGCTCCTCTGCTATATGTATATTCATATTTTTTTAGTGAAGATAGAAATTGGAAATATCCAGAGAATGAGATAGGAAACTATTGACTGAATGCCAAACATCTTTCCAAATCAAAATAAAGAATTAATAGTCTATGTTGTGCCTGTCAGCTGTAGCCAGGTTAATGGTTTGATGATAAAAATTAACAAGCTGTTTCACAAATTGGTTGTAGCACACTATGGAGCTTATAATGCTCCACTTGTGATTGGCCCTTCCTGCTAATTTTTCTATTTTTTGTGGCAGCAGAGTTTTTTCCATGTTGTTTGCCACATGAAATATGAATTCCAGAGACTGGCCATAGCTTAGCTCACTCTGTACAGCTGACAGATATGTGTGCATGTGTGAAAGAAGCTTTGCACATCATTACATCCTCCAAGGGCTTGAGCCATCCAAATCCTTTGGGCTGTGCCAGTTCCCTCTTTTCCAGGGAAAAGCTGACAGAAAATGCTCGTGCAGATGGAGAAGATTCCTTCAAGGAGACAGTGCTTTGTTTTTGTTCCATAGTGTCATCCTCTGGTGAGTACTTGACTTCTTGTTTGGGATCCATGAAACATCATTTTGACTACAGAGAACCATTTCAGGATGATTTATTGGACCAAACCCATCAGCACAGGCAGAGGAATGTGTTCTGGTTACCAGTTTCTCTCTGGTCCCATGAGTGCTGCTATCCCTCATGTTCCTCTGCTCAGCACACAGGGGGATGAGTACGTGGGTGTAAATATGTATTTATTGTTTGTTTGTTACACTGGGAGAGGGGTCTGACACAGATGATTTGCTGTGTTTCCCATATCTTGCTGTAGGGAACGTATGCAGAGAGGGAAGGGCATTATTTAGCTCTCTGTAACAAGTGGGAAGGTTTGAGGAGAAAGTACAGCCATACAAAGCCCCTCCCTTCCTTCCTCTCCCAAGACACATCCCCAGTGTCACCCGGAGTGTTGGGATGTTGGAACAGGGATTCACAGCCAGCAGATTACTGCTCCTCACATGCAGGTACAAGGCAGGCCTGGCAGTGCTGCAGAGGCAGCTTCTGCTGCCATTCCTATCTTTTCTTTTTGTTAGAAGTCTTTTGGAAATCCTCTCCTGAATCAGCTTGCATCTTTAGACACTTAAAGATTTAAACAGGCACTCCACTTGTTTTGTTCTCTCCACTTGTGGACCTCATTGTATTTCCTGTCATCTTTAAGTGGCATATTGATGTCCTTGGAAATCCTAACCATGCTTATGACTGGAAGGGGACAATGCCTTGTTCTCATGGTTCATGGAAGGTGTTAACACCTACAATCAAAAATAAGGCCCTCAACTAATGTATGTTCCAGCTCATTTTAGTTTGGCAGTCTTCAAATTTTAAGTCATTTTTTCTAGGTATTTTCTAAACAAACAGAAATTCAAATGTTGGGGCAGGGGGAAAAGTGAAGAAACAGCAATCAGTTTATTCTTTCAGTTTTCTTGTCATATCCTAAATCCTTAAAAATGAGGATCTCTCTGTGTCCAGAGGTGGAACCCTGTCACACACTGAGTTTCTCAGGCTTACAAGCTATTCACTGAAAGTCAAAAGTTTATTGAAGGGAAGCTGCAATGTAAAGTTTTTTCCTCTGAAGTATTATTAACATTTGACAGACACTGATAGATGTTACTAAAACATCTTGGAAGGCAAAGGAATAATCCAGCCAGCAGTTCCACTGATTTTGCCTTTTGATATATCCCCTCATAAAAATAATATCCCTTAGATGGATTTTTTTTTTCCAGAATAGAATGCTGTATCTGAAAAAGGGAAGCAAAATATTTTCTGCAGTACTTTTTCATTGATGAAAAGCTTGTAAGAAGGAAAAGGTCACTGCACTAGGATGCAATGAAACAATTAATATGAAATAATTAATACCTAAGACACAATAGAGAAGAAATAATGGCTGGGTTCTGCCTGAAATATCCAGTGCTGACTTATGGGTTCCTTTCCTCATATAAACAGGAAAATTTAAAGTTGATTTTTGAGTAAATCCCCAGCTGGTTTTAAATTGTTCCTTATAAAAGTTTCTCAGTAAAAAAATTTAATCTCTCTTTTTCCTTTGTATGACATCCTTTTCTAACTCTCAGTTCTGCTGATGACTTTGGGCAGCTGAAGTTTTTATATGAGACTCTTCTCAAACTCTTTTTGCACGAGCATTTCCCTCAGCCTCAATCCCTGCTCTCTTTCTCTTGAATTATTCAGCAGCCCAGATAACTTATTGGCATGAATCTGTCACCTTTGTCAGGAGTTTATCTACCTCTTTTCTCAGATAATCCCCTATGACTAGCTAATCTTTCCTTTTGACTTACATCCCACAAACCTTTGAACCCTTATTTTTTTGTTGTTGCTACAGCCCTACCGCTTCAATCTCTGCTGAGAGTCTTATATTTATTTCAAGGACCAAAACTGTTCATAAAATGTTAATGGTGTCTATCTTATTTCCCCATAATGCTAAAATAACTGTGATGTTCCGTGGGCTTGTCTACCCCAAGAAACCAGTGCACAGCAAAGCAAGGGATGAATTTCCAGCTCTTCATTCCTCTCACAGATGTTTTAAGGGCACACTGAGTAGAGGATGAGTTCTTACACTATTAAACGTGGAGTAAGCCACCGTGAACTTAAAACGTTCACGGGGCTTTAGAAAGTAGCAACTAGGGCAGAGAAAAATCCGTAACACCTCCCTACCTCCTTGAGCAGAGAAGTCCTGTATTCCTAAGCAGCTTCTTCCCTGTCTCTAAGAAGGATTTTCTTGTGGTTAGAGCAGCGAGGAACAGAGCTGTGTTCAGGTGCTCTGTGCATCTCCTGTTGGGTAGACTTCAAAGCACTCAATAGAAAATGGTTGAAAATTTTCTTTCAAAGTAGTGCTTCTTTGAATTGGAAGCTTGGTTTGCAGAGAACTAATGTGCATATTAATTAATTCATTCTTCCACTTCCTTTGAAAAAGCTTTTCTTGTGAGGGTAGAAAAAGAAAGTCATGCAGGAATATTTTCATTGTTTTTTGTTGTTACCCAAAACACTGAGGTTTTTAGCTGCAGCTCAGAATTTCCCATGAGAATAGTGTCAAAATTTAAATATTTTTCATTTTTGGCTGTATTTTTAATTAAAAGGTCACATTTTCCAAACAGCTCAAGCTTTAGCATCTCTCTGCCTCAGTTCTCTGTCTGTCATTTGGGATTATTATTCTTTTCTATCTTTTTTTTTTCTCCAGTCTATTTAGATTATAAAATACCTCTGACTGTGTGTTGATCCAGTGCCGAGCAGAATGGGATCTTGAACTTGGCTGGGATACAAAGTTGCTACTATAATGCAAATCAATACTAATAAATGAGCATCAACCAACTTTCCTTTTCACCTTTTACATTTCACATGTTTCAGTCAATATGGTCTTGAAATTATTGCTGGACTTTCTCTACTCTTATATATCTATTTATCACCTAAAATCATCTTTAAGCCTGCACCATGATCGATGTCTCCTAAGAGTACAGCCTCATAATTATTTTCTGTCCCCTGCTGTATCACCTAATACTTCCCTTCTAAAAAGTGTATCACCCATTTACTTGCACATAAGCCTAATTAATTTTGTCAAATTATTTTTAATTTGCTGGCTTTAAGCCATCACATTTGTTGCCCTTCTTCCCTGATGCTAATAAATTCATTCTCTTCTCAAAAAACACCTGCTGCCAAGTTTACACATGTAATATGAAAAGCAGTCCCTAAATCATCCTTGATGGGACCAATCCCATTGCCTCAGCCACCCTTTCAAAACGTTGCCAGTGACTTATTCCTTGTCACTCAGCACCCTTTTTGGGAGCCAAATGAACATCTTCCCCCACTTACCAGGTACACTGACTTTGTACATTAACCTTCTGTGTGGTGTGGCTTTTAAATTTACATCGTTTATATCATCCCCTTCACCTCTGCTAATTTGCCCTCATGCTCAGCAATGTCACACGCGTTGCTCAGGGGGGCAGAGGGGCTGTCCTCGCTGGGCTCAGCTGCACAGCCCCAGGGGTGTCCTGTGGGGCAGCCCTGACTTCCACCTGCACACAGCAAAGGGCAAGGACAGCACTGCACCTCCTCAGCAGAGAAAACAAGCCAAAAACCCCTGAATAGGAGCACCAAATATTTAGGGAAGGGTTTGCGTTCCCTTGTCTTCAGAGAGGGAGGGAAAAGGAGGGTTAACAGTGCTGTGATGAATTAAATGAAAGAAAGCAAGAAGTGACATAAACCATGCTCTGGAGTTGAGCAGACTTTCAAATGGAGTATTTTAAAGGTAATTTGAGAGGAATTTCCTCGTTGCACTAGCTGCACATTTGTCAAGATGTCACAGCAGGTTGACCTTCCCATGCTGCTGAAGAGATCTGCCCTAGAAGAGCCTGATATCTCATGAGCTCATCTAATATCTCACGCAGTTCTTGAGATTGACAGGCCTTTTTTTGCAGCCATAAAACTAAGCTTGAGCATCTCTATTCTTTGGTGCTATCAGGTCTGGCCTTCTGAGCTTCTTCCAACAGAGATAGAGAGTTTTCACAGGGGAAAACTGGAACAAAGATAGGTAGTAATCTTTCTAAAAGAGAGAATCAATTAATAAAGTCTCCTGGAATTGCTCCAGGTCCAGCTTTGCGGGAGTGTCTTTGGAAGCACTGCCATCTCTGAGCAGTCAGGACTCCCCAGGCAGCACAAGATCATTCAGTGTGTGAATTATAGATTTCAGCCTTGAGAGTATAAATGATGGTTGGGAACAAGAGGGCAGATACAGAGTTGTAATCATTCCAGCTTCAAAGTTAACTCAGCACTATATTGCTTCATTACAGTGCAGGAAATCAGCAAAGAGATCTGATTCATCCTTGATGGAAGTTCCTTGACATGCCCTGGTTGTTAAAACAGACTTCCTCTAGCACCTTCTTGCTGTTTCAACAATAAACATTTGAACAGCTCCCACAGCACACAGACTTCAGGAAAGCCAAGGGATCTATATAATAAACTCATTCTTGGAAAGAGGTGAGTTGAGAAGACACAATGCCCCAATGTACCAGAAAAATACACTTACCTAATCAGTTCATCAGTCTTTATTAATAAACTGATATGGTGCTAGACCATAATGCAGAAGGCAACATTTGGGTTGAATTCAGTGCCTGATAACTTTTTAGTGGCAACCATTACAACACAACTAGCTGGATATAGTTGTTGCTACCTGGAACAAGGTAGAACATCTGAAAATCTCTAAAATGTAATACACCAGGAACACCTGCACAGAAATTTGCAAGATCAGAGCAAAATCTGCGTGCACAGTAAATACAAATCACAAACAACATAAATATTCTGATAGATCAGTAGACAAGGGGACAGGCTCTCCAGTTACCCCTAGAAAAGGACTGATAGGTGTGTGGATATAGATATACTATATAGATACACCTAAGAATGTATTAAAAATACCATTTAGTTCCTATAAATCTGGAAGTGTAGTCAACTATGAGGGGTAATTGTAGTCTACTGACCTGTAGCCCCTGCAGCTACTCACAGAAGCACAGAGCTGATTATTTCTCAGAAATGCTCTCTGGGGTTGTAAAATGTATTTTGCTTAATACAGAGACGGTGGAGCTTGGGGTCATGGGGAGAGTGAATAGTGGGCTCTGTAATGAGCCTTAGAAAGAGAAGGGCTCTCAGAGCTTCTACTCTGTATGTCTGGAACAGAGATCAGTATTTTCTCTCAGTGTGTTTCTGCCCCACTGTCAAACTGGGCCTGTACACACACACCCATGCACACACACACACACAAACAAGCTCCCTCTAAAAATCCCTTTATACACTGGCTCTCCCTCTTAATAATCCCTCTCCTTTGTGAAGAGTCTCACATTGGGATAATCTCGTTATGGGGTATCTCCTTGACAGGTTAATCTTCTCAGTTACCTCCTGAAGATTTTACCGTCTTTTAATCTGGAATACAATCGGATAACATCTACAGATCAATATCTTCTTTGTAGTCCTGTTCCAAAGGTTATGAGAGCTGTTCTTCCATGCAGTTCAAATGCCTCATTAAAGATTTCTCACACTGTAAAACCTTTCCAGAGGTATCATGCCTTCATTCCCTACACACTCAGTATAATGTTCCTTAATTCACTCCAGTGTTTTAATGTCTGTCACAGTGACTGTTCCTTCCTTAAAGTCAATATATTTCCTTAAAATAAACTTAACAGCTCCTACACATTTTCAACAAGTAGTATATTAATTTGAACAAGCTTTAAGTGAATCATATCAGAACATTTCTTATGATGCTCTGTCATATTTACTGCACACTTCAACACGAATATGGTATCTTCTCATTTGTTAACTTTATGTCTCTGGTGACAGTAAATTAAAATGATCTGTTGAACTCTGGTTTTCTCTTTTTGCCTACTCTTCTCAGCATAATTACTTTTCATCATTTTATTGACTTTCTTCCCTCTAGTAGAATGCTTCACATATATTAAGATCTTTGAGATTATATTAAGAAAAGATTGTGAGGTTACCTGTTGAACATTCTTGGCTTTGTGAGTATTTTTAATCAAAAAGATTTCTCATGCACTCACAGATTATTTTTTTTTCTTTTCTAAACAGAATGATAAGGGAGTTATATGGGCCAGGAGTTCATAACCATTACCATTCCCAAATGCTGGTTTCTCTATTGATGAATTCTGCTCACCAAAAAGCAGTGAATAAATGAACTAGATATTTTCTTCTACAGCAAATATCATGACAGAAAGAAAGAATAAATAATGTTAGAAAGACAATTGGAATAAACTTTCCAAAATATATAAGGAATTAAAACTAGCAGTGAATGAGCCTTTCACTCAGAAAGGAAAAAAAAAAAAAAAAACAAATAATGATTTGCCATTTCACTGTTTGGTAAGCTTCAGGGATTAAGAGTCTGAAAATATACCTGGTCTCAATTTACACAGCAAGGTGTTTATTAGTTTGTCAGATCTCACATAGGCAGAGGCTAATTTGCTCATAGGGTATGCTGTAATTATATCACTGAGTAGTTGTTTTAAAGGATCCAGTTTTAATTTCTTCCTCTTTGATATTGTCATTTAATTACAACACAGCACAATTGATTAATTGCAAGTGCAATATTTTTTCCTGAGAATTCACCTACAAAGTGCAGTAGGGTACTAGAAAGTACATGGCAAAGAGCTGCAGGATTTGGTTTGAGAGGCCAACAGAGCATATACAGAATATAGACCTGGTTTTTAGGTAGAAATACAGCACATGCTGCACAGGCGAGATGATTCCTTGTTAAGTTCCACACTTCCATCTTTATTTAATACGTGGAGGGGTGGGAATCTTCAGTGTCTCTGTTTGCCCATTTGTCAGAGCTCTCCTAATGGCTCTGATCCACAACTCAGTGAATTCCATGAAAAGATTTCTATTGACTTGGGAAGCCTTTGGACTTGGCTGGTTACGAGCTCATCTTTCTTTCTGATCTACGAGTTACCTCAAGCCTTTGAGGGCAGTTCAGAGTGGTGATAATTGAATCAGCCTGGACTCCTCACCTCTGCTCCATGCCTGGGTGACCTTGCCCAGAGAGCTGCTGGCAATCAGAACCTGTCAGATGACGCCCAGATTGCCTTGTTACCTTTCTCTCAATAATTTTCCCGGTAAACACAGAGGTTAGAGACAGGCTAATAGCCAGTGAGACACTTGGTGTCGGCAGAAAGTTGGTTCAGTGAGGGTCTAAACAGTCAGCTAAGCACAGGAGAGACAACAGGAGACAGGCATTGCAACACAAACACAAAAGCTGGATTTTGGGAGCCCTCAGGAATCCACTCAGCCCTGTGTCAGGTCAGTCTGCCAGTAACAAGGGCAGGTTGGCCTGTGTGCAGCCTTGCAATAATGCCCCAGGATTTCTGGGCATCTCAGCTCGTGATGGATCCTGAAATGCACTCCAGGCCCTCAGGAGACCATTCCATCTGTCCAACCCCACAGGACTCTTCTTGAGGACGTGGATCACAGTCAGAATTATTGGATTGCACGAGTGACACTCCAGGACACGTTCATGGTGAGACTGAGAGGGAGACACAGCTCTGTGTCCTCTCCTCCTGAGCACCTGAGGAAGGAGGAGGAGGTGGAGTGGCAGTCTTGATCTCAAACACTTGAATTCTGCCAGAGATCCTTTCAGCTCCCAGTATCCTATTGAGGGTCTTGGCCTTCAAGCCCTACTTTCTCAAGCAATTTACTGGAATGATCAGTAAAACAATATAGGAATGTTCTTTACCTCACCATGAAAAGGTTGAGCTTTCAATCTAATGAAATTTAATTACAGCATTAACACTGCACAGATACTGATTTTAATTCAGAACACCAGAGCCATAGGGAGCATCTCAAGAATTAACTCTGTCCTAACTTACCCTGCTTTATGTGGTGGATCTTCTCTGTAGACAAGAGGGAAATATTCTAGCACTAAATTCACAGGGAAGATGCTGCTTTGATATATGCCTGAACAGTGCACCCAGCAGGGTTCAAACAGCCTGACATTCAAAATTAATGCTACAGATATGACCCTAAAACCCTCCAGACTTCTAAAGTAGTGGGCAATTAACTTTTACAGTGTCAACCTTTTCACTCTTAGATCAGTTTAGTTAGCACAAGATAAGATATGAGTAAATATCACATGGACAAGCACAATGCTCATTGTTGGCTTCAAAGAAATAAACTTTTTGATGAGCTGCAAAACATTAAAAAGACACCTACACATTGCCCACACATACCCATGGCAACAAACATGCATCGACATTGAGAAGGAAAAAGCTGAACCTATCAAAGTTTTAATATTCATCATCTGAGGCTAGTGTGATTGCATTTGCATGTCTTTGCTGCTTTTTTCCCCCCAAGGACAAAATGGGGGGGGAGGAGGGAGTGTAGAAATTAAACAGAAAGTGCTTTGAAGCTTCTGAATGGTTTTGATCATATGTCCAAAACAAATCAACTGTTACTTAGTGCAAGTGTGGGCCTGTTGTAGGACACTGCTTATGCCCTCCGAAAATAATCAAGACGGACATAAATCAATATCTGAATGTGCACAGAAAAGCAACTGGTAGCACTGCAGCCCTGCCTGTTACCTTCTAGGACAAGTGATCTGCCACCAAATGGACAAAAAGTATGATAAATTTAATGCAATTAGGATTCTTTTTCATTCTCTTGAAAGAGGAAGGTCTTTGCTATTCATTTGTTATCTTTTATTTTCAGTGGTAAACCAAAACATCTGGTAAATGATTACTCTAAATTGCTATAAAACATAGCACACATTCCTTTCCATACATGTTTATTGACATTCTCTTCCTGGCATGGGTTCAGATTTACTTCTTGGATGCAGTAGGCTTTATATTTCCTTCTGCTTTTTTCATCTTATTTGCCTGGCATTTACTCAGCACTCTGGACCTTCTCTTCAAATTGTTTTTGCAGCAGCAGAAAGGGGCTCGACTTCCAAGAAGCCCAACCCTCCCTGCAAAACACCAAATGATTTCTGCTCAGTGAGATGAGGACATCCAATATCCTGCAGAACCTGTCAGTGTGAATGGTTCTCAGGGCAACATGCAGAGGGTTATGAGCTTTTGTAGTTGTGAGGTTTTTCTTTTGTAATAGGTTGTGAAATGGGTCTTGACATTGTTTCAGCTGTGACATTGTAGCTTGAATTGGAACCACTGGCCTATGAGATTCTTCATTAATGTCAGCTCAACAACATCCCTTCCCTGCTCTCCTTGCACAATTTTATGAACTTGCCCACCCTATTTGAGAGAAGACACAATGTGCACATGTAGGCAATAAAAGTGATTAGCAGTGTGGAGAGGCTTCTGCTTAAAGGGGAGACAGGAACAGAACAGACCAGGTAACGTGGAGGGAAGAGAAACCCCACAGAAAGGACAGAGGGAGACAAAGGCAGGGGGGTAGGAGAAAATGCAGCTGTTACTATTATTTGCCCTCTCACTTAATGAAGTCACAATCAATTGATCTGAAAGGAGACAAATTAAAAGCTGATACAAAATAAAAGCAAGCACAGCATGATCCATAGCAGCACTAACCAAAATGAAATATCACTGAGGACAAAAGCTAAATTCAATCCAAAACCAGATTAGATATGCAAATAATGTGAAAGTGGATAGTTACACTGCAGAGAAACACAATTGATTTTATTCATATCAAGTCAAAATTACTGTGATATAGGTGATAACTCAACTGCCACTAATAGGGTTTAGAAGAATTTTCCCCAGGATCATTTTCCTCTGGACTAGGCAGACTAAAGAGCCAATAACTTCTGTGTTCTTCCAACAATTACAGCCAGGCTTTTCACTGTAGATATATGGTTATGTCAGAGGGTGGAACAAAGTTTGCATATATGCTCTACATCCAAAACAATGTCTGGAAACAAATAGGTCTGTGCACAGAGGAACCAATGAAGCTCCATGCAACTGTCTTAAATCACAGCTGCTGTGTGAATTTCTTTTTAATACCACTTTTTTTTTCATCAAGTACAAAGGATTTTTAATATTTGTTTCTCTGAAGAGCTAAACATCTCGGGGAAAATATTCCTGACCACTGGTAAGCCTTATCTCAATGGCAATATTAGTTGTCTCTTCTCCCTGTTTACCTATAGAAAACTCACAGGATCTTACCAGCTATCAGATTAGCCAGTGGGTATAAAATGGGTATAAAAATATTTAAAAGAGACCAGTAACTCAAAATGCACACAGAACACACTGTAATTGCATAAGCACTACAGTGAGAAATCAGGACAGAAACATTTATATGGGAAGTGCACTCCAGCCCAGCCGCTTACCTCCCCCACACTCCCCCAAAAAATCATTCAGGAACAGCAGATTGCAAAGAGCAATCACACCAGCCACAGGTTGGCAATCACATCTTCTCCAAACAGCAATCATGGCTCATACTGATGGACAACAACATGTGAGAAACTGTCATTTTGATATTTAAAATCTGTGGTCTGTAAAACACTGTCAGTCTCAGCTGGTGGGATCCGAGTTACTGGCAAAGAAACTACAGAAATAACAGGACCTGAAATGGACCCTACAAGTCAAAATGTTTCCTTTTTTTGCAACTTTTCAATGCTATTTGTCTATGCTGTAGACTGTACAACTCATTTATTTACCTGACACTGTATTTCAGTGAGTAACATTTGCTCTTAGGACTTGAAAATTGTATTTTTTCTTCCAATATCTTCTTACCAAGTATTGGGGACAAAAAGCTGTAATCTTGCCCTAGGGTCTAAGAGCTGAAAGCAAAGTGGTCTGAGGCTACTTGTGTGGAGAGAAAGGCTGTGTTAGCAGCATCCCCTCTCTCCTGTCCCTATATATAGCCCTGCTGTAATGGTGGTAATGTGACCAGTGATGCTGGAGAGGGATTAAGGGCCTGACCCAGTTGAACTTTATGGTTTCCCAGCTGACAGTGAGAAATTACTTCCTGTGTTCCCAGTGCCAAAGAATGACTTAACTGGAAAAATTGGATTTTCTTTTCTTTTTCTTTTTTTTTTTTAAAGACAGACAGAAGGAGAGAGTCCTGATGGTTTTATGAGAAGAATAGAACGGCAAAAATCATAATGGATTGTCCAGCACAAAATGTCCATGGGATGAATGAGGTCCTTAAAGCATCATGGCTTGTGCTGACATACTGCCAGGCTTTTGAGCATTTTCAGGACTTTGTTTTCAATTTGAACTTTAAATCAATCACCCCATTGATTTCAAAATTGAATTTCAGAGCATGGGGGACAATGTACCCTTTTGATTTCAGAGAGCCTGGGGTTTTTTTTAAGTGTACAGATAACTTGAGAGACCAAAAGCTCTCCCCTCCAATAACACATGCAGCAGAGTTTCCTTCTGGAACCTGAGGTGCAATGCTGACAATGAGAAACCAGTAAATTGAATTTGTTCTACTGTACAATATTTGGCAGAAAGAAACCTGGTGATTATACAGAGAATGGGAGAGAAGGTCCCAGAAATTGCCATGAAACAAAATGAAAATATTAAAAAACAGGTGAGGACAACATCAAAAGATGCAGCCCACATTTTGTTATCCTCATCTTCTCAGAGAAGTGTGTAAGAGCTGAACTGCTCTGTCCAGTGATGGAGGAGCTGCAGTCATTTTGTGGATTGACAAAAGCCTGATTCAGTAATTTGCAGATTTGGAATGGGAACCCCATGCACTGAGGAAAAGGTGTGATGCCTACTCCTTCCACAAGGAGTTTCTCCATTAGTCCCCACAGCCTTTGGAACAGGAACTCAGTGTGCACAGTCCTCTCTAAAACGGGTACAAAACCATCCATCAGGGGACATTGTTTGCCATATGTCACTGCAAAAGCTTTAGTTATTTTTGAAGCCAAAAGTGAGGGGGTTTGGACAACAAACCCTGAGGAGGACTCAGAGAACCCTCACCTTTTGTCTGATTTTGCTGTTGGTTAAGGATGATGCAACCCAGCTGACGGAGGCTCAGCACTGGCTCAGGGCAGCAGCAGCAGGGCTGTGATCCCCGTGGTCCAGGAGAGGAGCCCATTCCCTCTGCTCCTCCCTCGTGCCCCACATCACCAGCTGTGGGCAATGCCAGGGAAAACCAGCATCTGGCTTCTCTGCCAGGACAAGCACATCTGAGAGGTGTGCCAGTCATGCTGCAAAACCACAGCTGAACCTTCTGCAAAAGTGCCAGCTACGACAGTTGTTGCTTTTGTTTGCACATTGAAGCCACTCAGTCAGTCGGTGTCCTTCAGCTGCCACAAACTTGAGCTGATTTGACTCTCCTTTAGAGAAATTAGCAGGAATTCAAACTGTATTTTCATGATACAATCAAAAAATCTGTCTGGGCCTTAGTTTGGGGGGTTTTGTTTTATTTCTTGGAGATCTACTGACACAGCCCTGTCCTGAGCAGAGCTGGTTTGTAGTATTTCATGAGTTTCAGGCAAATATTCAGCATTTCAATGATGAAGAGCTTTGCTGCTATTGGAGGGAAAGCTGATCTGGAGTGCAGACCCATCTGTTCCTTAATAACATTTAGAGGCAATATTCCATTTCTACCTGGAAGGCAAGCCTGGAGACAGAAAATAATCATTTTTTATGAGATATTTAGATAACTATCAGAGACTCCTGCTTCTTACAATCAGCGGTATCTGCTGCTGCTATTCCTCATGCTTTAGTGGTTTGGACTTGTGACAGAAAATTCATCTTTGGGAGGATACATCTGTGAGTGCCACAGCATCTAAGATTGATCAACTTCTGTTATTGCTTTGCTGTGTTCAGTTCTTTTTCTGGATGTATATCTAGTCAGAGAGATAGGCGGTCAATTTTCTCCTTTTTTTTTTTAGAACACTGATTACTTCCTGCTCTTAAGGCATAAAAAGATGATGATAATTTACAAGGACTTTGGCCACAACCCAGAATTTGTATTGGAGAAGATGGTGGAGCATCTGCAAGTATTCACTGGAGGTCTTCTGGAAGAAAAGTGGGTTGCCAAATCTGCAGAGTTTTTTTGCATAGTAAATCCAAATTCTCAGGTTCTGAACAAGTATGAAGCTCATTTCACTGAATGACAGGGATGGAAAAGTAATCACTGCCAGAAAGGGAAAAGATAAAAGCCCCTTGCTCTATGGTGCCTTTCACGAGAGGATTCTACTCCTGTTAATAAGGCCCTGAAACATAATAGCAATATCGAATTTCTTATGGAGGATGCATTCAGGTTTTCCAGAGATGTGTGGCAGAAAGTCAGAGTGCTGAGGGCAAAAGTGGAGTTTGGGTAACAGTTTGGCAGCCCAGACTTGTGGTCTTTTAAACTAGCCATTAAATCACCATGATTTAAGGGAAGGAAAAGAGCAGCTTGCTGGGGCTCCATGGCAATGCTGTGCATTCCAGCCTCCCCTCTGCTCTGAGGACTGGGCACAAGGAGTGGGGAAAAGACTATGACTGGCCAACCTCACTCCAATTAATCCTCTGGAGGGGCTGAGGTCTGACTCCTTTTAGGATCTCTGCTCCACAGCATACCAGGAGCAGGCAGCACCATGCAGGACAGTCACCAGAATTAACACTGGCAATTAACCCCAGAATTAGCACACGCAGGAAAGGTATTCTGGGCTGGCTGGGGCGAAGTTTAGTGAGGTCCTTCTGTTACAAATCAGTGCCAAAAGAGATGGAGACTGCTGAGAGCTCCAGTGCTCTGCCATCCCCTGAGCTGGGCTGATTTGTTTGCAGCAACATCTTCATTACAGGAAAGTATATTAACAGTTTATTTGATTTTCCCTTTCCCAAAGCACAGTTAGCTGAGGGACACTGCAAAGTGTAATTGCTTGTGCCAATATCTCCTCTGCCTGCAGATTTCACTCACGCAGTTCATTCTCCTCTCCCTTCTCCTCCTCCTCCCCAGCTGACAGTGCCAGGCAGCCCTTGCTGCACTCCACAAACAGTATGAGCCTAATTATGGATTTTTTTTTTTTCAGACTGGATCTTAGTGAGTTTAAGTGGAAAACAAAATATTTAGTTTCCACAAATTAATGAAGACAACAGAGCACACATCCGTTGTACGTCAATTAGCAACATATGGTGAAAGGCTTGAAAAATAATCAAATGATCTAACAATAAAGAAAAGAAATAATGTAGTGATTTCTCCCTCTTTGTAGCTAAATATGTTCCATGATGTTTCTTTCACAGATTTTCCAAGCAGACTGTGGAACACCTGCAAGCATGTAGGTATTGCTTTATCAGAGGGAGCAGCAGGTATTCAGTATAAACCATTGTGGTTTGATTTCTTTTGGACAATTAAAAATATATTTAAAAAAAAATAAAGATGTTAGCTTGAAGGTTTTTGGTGGGGGGTTTTATTAGGTTTTTTTGTTGTTTTTGTTATCTTTGGTTGGTTGGTGGTTTTTCTAAAAAAGTTATAGAGAAGACAGTAGAACAGTGTTGTTAAAAACTTAAAACTTTCCACCCTATTTTTTTCCATGCATCAGCTAAGCATGGGGGTTTGTGTGCACAGGAGCAGCAAAGGGAAATGGGAAGGAACTGGGATGTACTTGCCAGACCCTCTGCTCTTGCAAGCAAGTTCTGCTTCCCAGGAAATGTGCACAACTTTCATATTCGCACATCTGAACCCGGATCATGAGCCCAAAAGAGGAAAACTTTCCCACTAACACTTCTGAAAATCTGGCCATTTATTTTAATGTGAAATATAAATTAGGACTTGTATTGAGATCTGCCTTTAAAGCCTGGCATAGCTTTGTTACATGAAACCTTTATGAGGCTCACACTATGAGCTATCTGCAAAAAAATCTCCCTATTACTACAGATTGCTCTGCTCCTTGTAGATAATATATGTACATCCTCAGATCTTGATTTTCTAAGGTTATAAATCCACCACTCCGAAGCACAGAAGCAAATCCAGTACTTGAAAACACACTTTACTGTTGATGATAATGAAAAATTGTATTCACTGTTCTCAGCAGCAGAACTGCTGCTTGATCCAGTGAGCCCAGGTGTCTAAATTGTAAAGTGAGTTTATTTGCCTGCAGAAAAACCTGCAGTCTGATGCCAAGGGACTGAGCAGAAGGACAGGTGGGGATTACTGGGCCACAGAGAGCAGGAAGAGGAGAAGAAAACTGGAGTAGGAAAAAAGGATGGGGTGCAAATGGCCATCTTTAGCTGTATTTTTGTGACCACTCATGGCACGGGGATAAACAATGGGGAGGTGTCACCACGTGGTGCACAAAACCACAAAACATGAATATAATAATGGAAGTTTTGCATCTAAACTTTTCAAGATCTTAAAAGGAAAGAAAATATAGTAGGGAGGGGCATCATTGCAACAAATAAAGCTAAAGGTGTCCATTTCCCCACACAACACTTACCCAGAACTGCACATCTCCCCATGCCTCTCCTCTCAAGCCATGTCCACAGCTGCCAGATCAGGTCCCTCCTCTGTCCTTGAACTGAATCCCATTTGGCAGGGGCAAGACAGGAGTTTGGAGGAGCCCAGGGTATTCCCAGAAGCATGCCAGAGGGAAGGAAAGCAGAAGAGGAAGCATAGTGCAGGAAAACAATAGAATGACTCGGCATCCTGAAAAAGCATCAGATTATAAAAATAATTAAGTGATAAACCAACTGTCTTTCTTTGGTGTGAGTCATGAGAAGCTGTGGGATGAAGCTGAGCTTACCTGGAGTGGAAAATACTAACAACTTTAGCTATGACTTCTATAAAATGGACGTTATCCATTAAATGGGCATTACCTCTTTTTTCATACTCATGGACAGATTCTGAGGTGAAGCAAAGCAAGTGCTGGGAGAAAAAAGATCCAGCCACTGAAGTATAATGTGGTTCAGACCTTAAGTTCCAGAGGAGGCAGGAAGTGTAGAACCAGAGGAAAGGCCCTGAAAAGAGAGGTGGAGGAGAAGGTCTGGTGCCACAAAGCCCCTGACCTGGGCTCCAGGGACAGCCACCACCAGGCAGCTCCACCTGGGCAGGAAAGTTCTGCATCTGTGAGCAGAAGGGACTTCAAGATCGATGGCAACATGACCAGGGGCTCCATTGCACCAGTGAGCTGCTCCTGGTGCACAGAAATCCATCACAGAACTGCTCCTGAGTGCAGAGAAAGCCAGCCAGCCATCCCTGCTGCTCAAGGTCAAGTCCAGACAGGGAATATAATGCTGTCCTTGACTACACAGCAAAAGGAAAAATTACTTTGGAGCCTTGTCACAGAGTTCAACCGTTTCCAATCAGTAATCACAGTGCAAAATCATGCCTGGTTTGTGTTGTGAGGAGAGAACCCAAGCGGATTTTTTGGCCTGCACATTGAAAACTAGGCTGAAAGCAACTCGTTTGTATAGGCCACCAATTAGTTGTTAGTTGTTTAATTATAACTTTCACTCTCCATATACAGAGTCGGGTTTGAACCAGTGATCAAACGATCTTTAACTCATACCAACAGCATAAAGCAAATCTGGATTCTTTTAGCTCATACAATAGATTAAACATTCCTCTTTAGGCATTGTGATTTCTCTTTTCTTTCTCATAGAGTCAGAAATAAAAATTTCATTTCCTCTTTGTTGTACCATGAAATCTCCCTTTTCTAATGAGTGTATGAACCAGTCATTTTGCTCTTAATAGGCCACTTACTGAATTTGATGGAGGAGATAATTAAATGTGACAGATATTCGTATGCATCTATCTTAAAACCAGCACTCAAAGATTATAAAAGCCATAGCATTCTCTTAATGAAATATGGCTGAACATGAGAAAAACACATTTCAATGTGTCTGAAAACAACTGCAAAATTTAGAGATAAACACTGTTAACACTTGATAAGCCTGCATGGGTTTGATATGTACCGCAGACAGAACAGCAGCAAAAAAAAATACCCTTTTTGAAGTAGATAAAAGCTGAAGATAAATTTGTTTGGCTTCCAAACAAGAGAGAATGAGTATGAAAGTCCAAGAGAATATACTTCAGTATAACTACTGAAGCAATAAAGAGGCTTTTTATAACTTGTAAAGAAAATGCCAAGGAAAATTCATTTAAATAAATCTTTTCAAAACTTCAGCTCTGAATTTCAGTGGCCATTAGTCAGGCCTTGTGTTCCTGGGTTGTGTTAAAAGCCTGGGCTATGGTGGAATATGCTGGGAAACCAACTGGATCGATAACTCCCAGGATTTTCTCCATTCAATCTCAGTCCCGCTCTGTTCCCACAGCTGGGTTCTTGGCTCTTAAATTTAGTCCATTTAACTAAGGGACAAGGAGATGTTATGGAAGGCAGAGAATTAATTGTAACAGCATTCAGAAGCCAGGAAAATTGGATGATTCTTAGGGCTTGTGGGGTGCCATATGCAGCCAGGTGCACTGCCAGGAAACCCCTGGTGTGCAGCTGGGACCCAAAGCCAGTGCAGTGGGAAGGAGCTCCAGGGCAGGGCAGAGCTGCCACTCCTTACTTGGCAGAGCACCATTTGTGGAATAGCTGCTCTGGAAAAGTTTAAGCAGTTAAACTTTCTTGACAGGTGAAAGATACCAGGAGAGAAAATAGAAATTTCAAAAAAGAGAAAATGTTTGAAAAGCACAGCGAAAGGGATGGGAAGAGGAAGGCTGCTGTGGGGGAGATGGGGCAGCAGACAGAGACACTGGGTCACCTTGCTGCCAGTGTCAGACATAGAAAACATGGCTTTCCAGCTAGAGAGATCCATATGTGGTGAACAGTTGGACAAGAGGATGCTGTGAGATCATCTGAGACCTCTGTTCAAGGGTGGTGATGGGTTTTCACTTTAAATTTTACACTTTTTGGAAGGTATGTGCTTGCCTTCCTGTGGGGAAGGAACTGGTTTAAGTATTGCTAAGATTGTTGTCCTGTCCAACTGCTTTTCATGTTGCTGTGGTTTGACTGCCTAAATTTGGAAACTATGCCAGGATCCAAATTGCCTGACAGGGAATAGCCTCCTTTTCCTGCTTAGGCAAAAGTCTCTCTCAGACACCTGCAGAATCACTACCTGGCCCTTAAATTTATTTACAAGAGATCCCTTGTTTACACAGTATTTAGACTTGAAATTATCAGGGGGAAATAAGGAAGTCACATAATTTCAGGGCTATAAAACCTGTTTCTAGCACAGATAAACTCTCTTGTTCCTCCTTTGCCTCTCAGGATGTTGCTCCTTTTAGGAACCTTTCTTGGGCTAAATGATTTGATGAGCAACTTCCAGTGGAGAAGAGTACTTATCCCACAGTTTTGTATCAAGAGCCAGGTTTTGTATCAAGAACGAGGTTCTGAGGCAATGTTGGAGCTGTGTCATGCAAGTGGTTGGGCCCTCTCAGATGATTGGTGCCATTAAAACCCAAAACTTGGCCTCATAAACAGAAAGAGGCATTTGGAGCGTGTGATGCCTGGCGGTTGTGGGCTTTGTTCCAGGACCAGAGTTCACAGAGTTGAGTGAGATGCCTGAATTCCCTCTGGGGTGAAGGGAGAGGATAAAGTGCCTCAGAATGAGACTCAAAGCAGGCAGCAAGTAAAGCAGGGAACATGTAAGCCTGCCTTAGGAAATACTAAAGAGAGTGGTGCATCAGAAATCCTCTGTAAATCCACAGTTTAACATTGACCCACATCCATGAGACAGGAGATGCTGTGAAAATGGGATTCAGAGCCCATAACCCCATTCCAGAATTAATTTGTCAACTTTGAGTAAAAGACTTCTGCTTGCTGTTAATGCCAAGGTTAGAAGACAGATGGGGCAGGAAGTGGAGGCTGTAACCACAGTCTACTTTTAGAGCAGCGAAAACCTGTCTGAGTTCCTCCATGAGTTTGAGAGGCAAAACCACATCCTTTCCTTTCCAGAAGGGCACACATAAATCTCAGGAGCCACTCTCCCTTTTGCCTTTTGGAGTTACAGAGCAGCAAGTAGCAGTGGGGCTGGAGATGGGGAAGGGACACCAGGTGGGGAGGGGCAGACAAAACGAGCATCGCAATCCCTGCCCGCAAATGGGCAGAGCAAGGAGCCTCAGCTGGCGGCAAGGACACGGAGCTCTGTGCTTCTGTCATGGAAGAGGAATACAGCAGGTGTAAAGGTAAGAGGAAACTGTGCTTTGATGATGAGCAAAATTTATTTCAGGCCACATGAGAGGAGAGAGGCCATGGAGCAAGAGGGAGAAGGTGCTGGAGAGGTGCAGCCGTGGCAGCTGCAGGCAAATGTGCTCTCGTTACCAAGCTCTCATCTCGCACTGGGAAAGCCTTTGGATGAAGCACTAAAAAGAGCAGCCTCTAGCTATTAGCTGAAGATTTTATTAATTTCCATGTATGTGCCCTTGCAGAAGGTTGAATTTCTTTCCATCTCCTTCAGCCCCACTGTCCTCCAGCCCTCTTCCCACATTCCACGTGGGCAGCACTTTCCCACATGTGTCCCTAGGGAATGTAACCCACACGCTTCTCCTCCTTGTGTCTGTATCATTAATAGGAACATTCAGCAGGACCCATGGTAGGCATGATTTCTACTCTCCCTTCTTCTCTCGTGTCTGCTTTTATTCAGACAAATCAGCACCACTTCAAAGCTCCCCACTTTCCCAGCATCCAGAACACCTTGCCCCAACTGCTTTAGAGACACTGGGATAAATCAGATCTGCTGCATTTCCTGGCCTTACAGAATCTTTTGCCTTTGGGGATCTGTTTTCAAACAAAATATCAGGATAGTTTGGCATGGGCAATTTTTAGCAAAGCTTAGTTGCATATTCTGTTTCCCACCCAACAAAATGGTTTTTTTCCACCCTGATTAGCTCTGAACCTCACGCAGAGGCTGTACCAGTAATGAGGAATCTTTGGGGTTTGCTGTGACAAAGACATATATTATTTTAAGCATGGTAATTCCTTCTCCTTGGTAGCAACCCAAATTACCCTGCACACTAAATTCAACTGAACAACCAATGGTTTGCTGTCCTGGGTTAAATAAAAGCACCTCCTGTTTCCTCCGTGATATTTTATTTGCTTTGCTCCAGTCACACTGGTCTTGTACCGGTTTGAGCAGTAAATTGCCAGACCTGAAGTTTGTTTTGCCATTTCCCTCAGAAGTCTGGGATGGAAATCATCTAGTCCCCCTCTCATGGATGCATTAAGCTTTTTTCTTTAAAGGAATCTTAAAAATGCAAACAAACAGTAATGGGGAAAAATAAGGCTTTTTGGTCTTGTAGAGTGCAGGAAATTTTTTCCTTTCAACATACTGATATGAGGAGGTTAATGTGTCTCTATAAAAGAAATGTGGCACTCTGCTGTTCTCTCATGGAATACATTACTTACATTCTCACTATGAATTTACATCTTTTTTTTTTTTCTGAGATGTAGTTTGGCACTTAGTAGGAAATGAATCTTAAATATTTTGAAAGTGCAATTTAACATCTCAGCAAAACCCTGAATTGTGAATTGTGCTTTATAGAAATTTTAAGGCCTAGCTGAAGCTGACTTTGAAAAGAATAGGGAATTACATTTTTAGGTGGTGCTTAGGCTGCAGATGATTCTCCTACAGTTTTTCAGACACCTTGTTTATCCAGTTGCAAACTTGGGATATACTTTTTATGTATTTTAGGATGATTTTTATTTTGAATGGCTTTCATTCTTTGTGTAAATATCATATATGCATATATATATATGTAAAAAGTTAAATGCTATCAAAAATTGTTTTTTAACTAAACAATAGCAAAAAAAAATCCAGAAAAATCCTGATACTATAGAAAGAGAGATGAATATGACTTATAATTGTTCACTTATATGTTTTATAATTTCTGGAGACACTTCTAAACCGTTCAGATCAACTCCTCAAGGCTTGGGAAAGAACTGGCATTGAACTCATTATTCTTGCTCCCATCCAATATGTTAGGAATAATCTGCCCTTCTGCTTTTATCAACTTTACATCAGTTTAAACTGATGCTCACATCCATCAATTCTGCTTTGCCTGGATTTAAGTCAGAAATTAGGGCTGCTCTGAGTGTACAGCTGGCAAACTCAAAATATTCATGGGGCAAAAAAGCAGTTTTACTCTGCAGAGAGCCACTTCTGGGTGTCCTCAGGAACATGTGCACAAAAGAAATGTCCCTTGCAAAACCATTCATCTGTCTCTTATGCTTTTTTACGGCAGAATAGCACCAGTTGGTCCTGTGGTGGACTTAAAAGCACCACTTTCAGTTTTAAGTGAAGAAGTCCAGCTGTGGTGAGCAGCTCCCAGAGGAGTGGGTGCACTGGGGCACATTGGCCTTGGCAGCTTTACCTGAACTCTGACATTTGGCACCTGCTTGGTGGATGGTGCTTTCCCTTAAATGGGTTCATTTTGTTTCCTCCTACATGCTGACCCCAAACCCTTCAGTGGAAATGTCTCTTCCATCCTCAATCAGCAGCATTTCAGTGCTCTGAGATGAGCCTGGTTTAAGCTCTGAGTTTGATGATGTGGTGAGCACGCACTGGAAGGGGTTATATTTTATTAACCTTCCCTCCAGACTAATGAATTGTTTTACTTTGCAATTCATTAACATCCTAATGGTCATCCAGCCCTTGTTTGAACAAAGGGGAAAAAAGCCTGAAAACATACAAGGATGCTCATTTTGTAATGCTGAAGTTGTGTGTGTGTGTGTAACTCCTGGTAGCAGTGCTGCTCCATCTCAATGTACAATTCCCCTTAAATCCATTGCAATATGTAACAGAGACTAATTGCACATTGTAGGAGAAAGTATCATCATTTTCAGCATCACCTTGTTGTGGGCAATGCTGAAGAGGATCATCTGACCAGCCTACATTGTAGCATCTTTTATGTGGTAAGATAACCTCCTCTTGTTTTTCTTCTCCTGTTATAGAAACAAATAAATCTTGAATGCCTCCTTTTACCAAGGCTCCACTTATTTTGATCTTTTTCCCCATTTTTTTCGTGTTTCTCTGGGTTGTGTCTATTTTCACTTTTTCTTTTCTTGAGACAAGACTGCCCAAATTAAGCACACAGCATTTACAAGGTTACTGAGAGCTTTGTGCTCCTCTCATAGTCTCACCCCTGGGTTGGTCTGTGTTTGCTGACTCAGGAAGTTTTCCTTTCCAGGATGGCTGCATCTCTATTTATTTCTTCTAATTAGGCTGAGTCAAACATATGCTCCCTTCTACTGGAGCTCTCTCCTCTCTAAAATTGTTTTGGCTGAGGCTTTATTAGGTTGTTAGATCTATGCTGCTTGCCCTCTTGCTCAAATCTGCTTTGGGGCTTTTGTTTTTTATGCTTGTCTCCCATCAGTCCTTTTAAAATGAGTAACTGTCAGAGCTTTGAGATTTATTTTTATTCTTGCCATCAGTTTCTGCTAACAGAATGACCTATTCCAGAGCATGTTCCTTTGCCTGACTTTCCTTTCTTTCCCTCCATGAGAAATAAGTGCTCAAGAAAGTTTGGAGATTTGACACGGGGAGCAAGAGGCAAGTAGGGGATCCAAGAGTGCCCAGAACAGAAGAGGAGACACATCCAAAAGAATTGAATTTCAGCTGCAGGCTGATTTGTGAGGCTATTCTGCCGCTAAAGAAACAAAAGAAAACCTGGGGGTGGAGGGAAATGAAAGCAGTGTAGAGGACAAGAGGAGTCTTTGTGTTTAGGATAGAGTTTTGAGCTTAATTTAAATCATAATTGGAAGCAGGATGCAATGGGGAAAAGCAGACAATGAGAATACCGCAAAACAAAAGACTGACCAGGCTAAGTGTGAAGAGATGTGAACAAGTTCTTTTAAAAATCAAAGGCAGAGATGGTGTAAGCTTGGAAAATCCTCTTCTCTACATTCTAGCAGTTTAAAAAATTCTGTTCAAAATCAGAACAAAGCCAACGAGCATATGACAATTTCTGTCAGAAGGAAAAGGAGAAATAATTTGAAAAAAAACCAAAAACCTCTGTTAGTTTCCTGTCCCAGGGCAGCAGGGAACAGCCAGGCTATGGAGTGCAATCTGGGCTGGCAGAGGAGGGATAGATCCCAAAATCTGAGTCGAGGCACCCAGGTTTTGGATCCTCAGAATTTCAGGCTCCTCCAGGATAAGTGTTGCAGGAATCCTCATGGAGACAAGGCCTCCAGGTGATGGGTGAGCAGGGATTGCTGCACTGGCTTTTCTCTGGATGAGAAGCTGCTCCCATGTTGCCAAACTGGGCACATTGGCACCTCAGAAATCAGCTGAAGCCCGGCAGAAATAAACCAAACCCCCTTGTTTCCACATGAAATCTGGTTCATTTTGGTGAAGACACATTTTCTGACAGGAAAATTGTTTGAAATCTGAATCTTCACTCGATCTTTTTTATTTTATTCAGACAAGAGCACTGCTGCAGCAGAAAAAGGGAATGTGAGCCAGGATGTGGTCATATGGGATGCTGCTCCACACTGTCTCCAGACAATAAAAATTACTGAACTGCATTTTCTTATGTCATGAAAATGTAATGGAGATAGCAGTGGTTATTAAAATTAACATTTTCTTTTCAACACACAGTGTTCCTCAAAGTTTTCTCTTGGATTTTTGCATTTTTTAATGGAAATTTGGCCCCACATATTTGCAGCAAAAAGTTTAAGCAATCAGTGGCTGACAGGAAACACATCTGACATATATCTGTGTAGACATGTGGCAAATTATTATGTTCCCAAGTACTGGGGTCTTCACATTTAGCAACAGATAAACTGTGATGTTCCCCTGACATGTTCTTTTGAGTCATAGCCAATCATATTTTTTATTTCTTTGTTATTTCTTTTTTATTTCTTTTTTTTGGTACATGTATGGAACATAAAATGTATAAAGACCACTTACAACAGTGCAAAGAATCTATTCTCTAAAGTGACTTTAAATGTGTGGTACAGAAGAAATCAGATACAATGATCTAATGAACCTAAAATCTGTCAATCTAATAAACTGTGAACAACAAAAATCTCAGCACCTGGCACCTGTTTGTGTGAGCTCTTAAATAAAAGTATCACTGTTAATGGGCAGCATTCCCAAATGGGAAACACTTGTTAGCAATGCAGGAAATTCAATTCCAAAACTGGTCACGTTCTATTGTGCAATATATAACAATAGCAGCAAGCAGAAGAGCCATTTTATCCCATGTTGTGACAGAGGTTTAATTCACAGCTGATTTATAACATGACCATGAAGACCTGAAAGTCCATGCACTGAGTATCAGCCCAGGGAGAACTTCACTTTTAATACTTTACATTAAATATAGTTTATTGTTGGCCCATTCTAAAGGGATGGAGCAGCAAGGACAAAATAAAACAAAAGTTGGTGTCTTTTGGCAGTTTTGTGGCAGTTCTGAGCATCTTCTGAGCAGGAATTACAAATTACATCTACTGACAAGCTGAACCATTGTAAAATATAAATGAAGTGAGGGAAGTTTTGGTGCTGCCGTTGCCTTTCTTTGGTTTTCAAGGATTTTTTTTTTTTAAGGATTTACTGTTTAAACCCTATGAGTGGTGTTTATGCCTCTTTTGAAGCTTGAAATGTGTCAGCTGAAGCCAGGCAATAACTTATAAAGCAATCTCACTGTTTCTGCACCTCTCCACCCCTTCCTCCCCAAGAGCCCAGGTGCTGGCAGGAGGATGAGCAGCCCCTTGGCACCCTCCTCAGTGCCTCAGACACCCACAGCACCCTGAGGGTGGTTAGGAATACTGTGAGGGTGCCATGGCAGCACATATTGCATTTGGGAAACCCCCAGAAATGAAACCCTGCTGAGAGGGTCCTCTGCACACCCTGTGATGCCCCTGTCCATCCCCCCAGCCCCACGGCAGCGCTGCCCTCCCACTGCCCTCCATCTGTCAGCATCCACCTCCCATCACCAGCTGGAGCCCGAGCACAGCTCTCTGCTCAGGAATTGCAGACAATCCTTCTCACAGGTGCCTGTCCCCATGGCTGGGGCCTCCATGGCAGGCCCACAGAGCACACAGCACCATGGATGGCCAGAAAGCCATCGGGGGCCTCTCAGGTGTGCAGCTTCCAGCTGGTACCAGGGAGGACAAGATAACTGATGGCTGTTTCCATCCAAGTGATCTGGGAAAAGTGAGGGAAGCAGTTCTGTGTGCCACACACCCAGCACTACTACACTCCCTTCACTCTCATTAGAAGCAAAAACTTTAACGAGTTAAAGCCCTCCAGTACAACCAACACCATTTACATCCCTGGCGACCCATGGGGCTCTGATTTTTATATTTATGGCCAACTGTTTAAAGTCCATTCCTGGTCTGGTTTTAGTGCCTGACCATGGCTTGATTGCCCATTACTGCAGCAATCACTGAGTTCTTTGATTCAGTGAGCAGCACAGGTTAGAAGATGAAGAGATTCCTTTTGGCAATTACCAGTTGTGAAGTGTCTCCACGTTAAATACTCAATTCTAAAGTAGATTTATAATCCTTATTCTCTAGCCACTGTAAAAGAGACTTCTACAGGTTCTTTCCATTAATTACTGCTTTTCATTTCTAGATGTGGACCTAAGCAATATGAGCACAGCTTATGAAAACCCAAGGAATGGATATGCATGGATGACTAATCCCAGGACACCGGCAACCCACAGCACAGGAGTGCTATCAGTAAATGCGAGTTTGGCAGCCTCTTAGCACCTGTGCCAGAAAAACGCTGCTGTTGTACCCTCCAGGCGTGGTGGTGAGAAAATTGTGGAGTCATAGATCCAAGAACTAACACAGAGGAGCTTCAGCAGCATGGAAGGGCTCAGGATACACAAAGGCTGTGAAGGATTCTGGCACAGACCACACCCTTTGTGCACAGTGTCATGGGGGCTGCAGACAAGACCCCAAGCACTGAATTTCAGCTGTTTACCTCTTGCTATCCCCATTGTTTTCCTCTAGCCACTCACCACTGACACAAAGCTATCAGCTGAGGGAGAGGATTTGGGTTTAAACCCTAACATAGTGGTCACAACAGGTAGCTGGTAAAGGAAGGGAAAGCTCCTGTTATTTGCAGAGCCCTGACTCCAAGCTGCAGCTCTGCCTTGGTCTGCTCCAGAATTGCTCCATTCTGCTCCCCACAGCCAAGTGGTAAAAGAAGAGACCCCTGATCCCCCCTAAAGAATGGGTAAAAGTCAGTACTGCCCCTTTCTGAGCAATAACTTTGAGCTGGAGCATCCTGCTGGAAAACAGGGATCCATCTTCCTCCCCCACTGGCATTTGGGATTCAAGGTGGTGAAGGGAGGTGATATGTCCCAATTATTTTCACATTTCATGTGTCACCAGCTGAAACAAGGAGTTACCTCTGAGGCAGGGACAGGTGTCTGGCAGCCTGGAGCAGGGGCAGAGCATCATAGATTTGGCACTTGGCTTCATGACCACTTCACTTCTGCCTATGTTTTACTTTGTGAAAGCTGTGTGGAAGAATTTAGAGCTGCCTGGGTAGCCTGTGATATTCTCACTTGAAATTCATTGATATGTTGACTCTTTCAGAGGAGCTTTGATGGACAAAGGCAGTACCTTGCACCAGAGTGTTTGCACTAAGCCCCTTGAAGATCAATGAGCCAGGATGATCAGACAATTCCAGTTACTTTTGGGGCCTGCATTTATTAGACAAGATGGCCTTAAAATTTGGTTTTCATACATTATTCAAAGTCCAGATGTACCTAGCCTTTATGCATTTCTTCTTGCCCATAAAGCCTCTTCATTGCTTTTATTGCAATTTTATTGCTGTAATAATAAACTGTGTCTTTAACATGCACAGTACAGCCACCAAAGCTGTACTTACTAACCAAATGTTTTGGATCAAGTCAGTTTGGCATAAAACAGATTGTGATGATTCCAAATGGAAACCTCTCTCCTGCAGGAGCTCCCAGGAGCTGGGAAATGCTATATTGCATAAGACACAGGCACCTTGTAACCCTGGGTAAACATTTCTGGAGTGTTGTTCCTCTCTGTGTTGCAGCAAGGGCTTTTCTCTGAGTTAATATGCTCAAAATGCACTGTCAGGATGTGTATACACAGCACAGGGCTACGTTTGCTCTGTTGGATCAAAGCTTTAGGGAAAATATAAAAAAATGATTAACCTACATAGGCATAGGATGCATTTATGTCTGTTTACATACATAAATGCATATATTTATATACACATATTTTAGTTAGTATTCAATGCCACTAATCCACATTTATAAGCTATGAGGGGTTCCCAAAGCGGGTCACAAGTTTGAGGGGACCCTGAGATGAGCTCAGTTCGTCAGAGCAGGGTGCTGATAACGCCAAGGTTGTGGCATTGATCCCTGTAGGAGCCATTCCCTTAAGAGCTGGATTTGATGATCCTTGAGTGTCCCTCCCAACCCAGAATATTCTGTGATTCTGTGGCATCTGCCTGATCATGAGAATGCTGCACTCACCAAAAGAGCCTCAGCTGTTGGAGCCAAAATCCAGAAGGATCCAGCAGGAAAATGAGAGAGGTTATAAACCCATCTCCTCTCTGCCCCCTGCCTCCTCCACAGTGGGATCTGTCCTGCAGGTTTCTTTCACTGCAGCCACTTTGGGAGCCTTTGGGCTCAGATCTGACATTAGGAGGAGGCTCTGCAGGTGTGTGATTGCTGCAGGCTGGGATCTGTTTTTTATATCAACCCCAGCTGTGCCTCGGCCCTTTGCTGGCTCTGACCACCTCCCACACCTTGCCCTGCCCCAGCTGGCACCCTGCCTCTCCCAGGGAAGCAGCTCTCTTCCCTCCAAGCATGGCAGAACTCACCATTCTCCCATCACCCCAGCGCTTGGAGCAGCAATAGCAGTGCCTGTCCTGTGGATGGCAAAACAGCTCAGAGGTAACAGTGAGTGGTTCTGGGACAGGAGGTGGGGAAAAAGTCTGGCTTTTCTCCTTTCTTGTGTTTTGGCCCTGTCTCTGGCTGGACTCAATAAATAGCCCTCATATTCCTTGTGCTGCAGCTGAAATTTCACATTCCTGCTGGAGTCATGTAGCCTCAAAGGTTTTGAAAGCTTGAGCCTGAATTATCAATATCTGTGCTGTCTGTAACCAGAAAAAGGAGGAGATAGATGGGAAGAGCAGTTATGTTGGCTCTCAGACGAGGTTTTGTGAGCTCAGCCTTTTAATAGAGTTTCTCAGGATTTATACTGGTGTAATTAAGAATGGAGCCTGGTCCACTGGGATAGGCAGGCAAGTAAGACATGACCCCTTAAAAGAGGCCACTGAATTTCTGTGGTACAATTTCAGCTGTGTTTTATTCATTTGCTGTTATCTTGTAATGATTCTTCTTTCTGCTCTCTTTGTTTTTTCCCTGTAGCTTCTATATTTGCCAACACTGGGGAATTTTGCTTTTATGAGGTGTTTGCAATGCTTGCTTTAAGGCACACATTTAAGTACCTGAAACACTTTGGGTTTGTAATGTTTGAGTTAAATATAGTATTTCTCTGCCATGAACAACATGTAACTATCTGTGGTACAAGCATTTTAAAGCACTCAGAGCTGAAGTCCCATTCCCTCAAACATGTGTTTTTTTCAATATGGGTAGATTAAGATTAGGTATAAAATGGCTGAAAAAATGAACAAAAGGAAGTAAAAATTCCCTTCTCCCAAGGCAGCAGTTTAAGTCTGCCTAGAGAGTCTTGAATGTTCAGGTGCTGTGCCATTTCACTGCAGAAAGTGCTGTCTGGGTGAGGTGTGAGTGAGAGGCTTGGGAAGGCTCAGGTTGAATTCTTCACTCTGCTTTAATTCTGTGCACCCTCATTGAGCTGAGAGAACTTCACCACTCCTGATGGAAGTTGAGATAAACCCACTGGAAGCTGTGAAAGTCTGGAATAGGAGGTAGCAGGGCTTTGTTGGCAGAGGTGTATTTTGTTCTGCTAATCGCTGGCTGCTGGAGTCTGCAGCAAGGAGGGAGCTTTTATGTTGAATGAGCGTGACAGGGTCACACAGGACTTTGTGCACCTCAGGGACAAAGTTTCAGGAAAGAATTTCAGTCTTTCATCAACAGTCTCTGCTGCTGAAAATCAAACAAAACTGTTTTAAGAGCTCCAGTGGTGCCATACACATGGCCATCTTGGGGGAGCAGGGTGGTTGTTAGGCCATCACCAGTGTAAACTTATTGACCATGAAGTTGTGGAGACAATAAGCACAGAAAATACAAGAGTGAAAATTAAAAACCTTTGGAAAATGCCTTTGTTAACATGTAGGTTCTTGGGGGATGTTTCCCACCTCTCTATTGATCTCTTGCTGTAAGTCACAATGACTGTCCTGCTCAGAAGAAAAGGATTGCTTCTCTCAGAATGTGTGGTAGACAAAGATTGTAATCATTGCTCCCTAACAACAGCAAAATCCATCCTCAGCTTCGCTGCGAGCAGCAGATCTGACAGCCCTGGATGGGAAGGGTGCGTCCTCAGCTAATTGCTGCTGTCTGCTTTATGAAGGTATTATCTACGTGTCAAGCTTCCCTTAAGGGCCCCATTTAGATCAGGGTTTGAGGCAGGCAGGAGCAGAGGGTGCTCAGCCCCTTGGAGGGGAGGGGAGCCTCCCAAGGGACACCCAGTGTGGTGGGAGCTGCAGCACCACCACCCGCATTGCCCACCCCGCTCCTCGCCAGGCTGGTGCTGTATTTATAGCAGCAGGGCTCTATTGTGTGGTTGGGGCATTCTGCTGAGAATTGCTCAGGCAGAGGAATGAGCTTCTGCCTCTGACTGGTATCAGAGCTCTGTTCCGGCTCACACCAAGGCTCCAGGAGGGCAAAAACCCACTTGAAAAACCATCCGGACTTCATTATTTATTAAAGCTGGAAAAACAAGTTGCCTGAGTCATAAATACATGGGTAGCATCACTTAATCCTGCAAAGGCAGCGCTCTTATCACAATGACTTCAAGCACAAATAAATTGTTTCTGGGACCAAGAACACATTTACAAATGTGACTGAAGCTACTGGCAGTATTAAGATGAAGATGCTGTGGGGTTTAGATCATGGAAAGAGTGATGCTGAGGATAGTGCTGAAACAGGCCCTTTTATTAGTGCTCAGTATGCTTCACTGAAGTATTGTGCCCCAGGTTTAACCTGGCGTGAATAAAACCCAAACCAAAGTGTGCATGGTAGAGATGTATTACGTGTAATGAGTTGAGCACATCCTTTGTGTGGTCGTGCAGCCACTTGGGGGGATTTTCTCAGCTCTGGTTTAGAAATGATTCACCCTCTAGAAACTGGGAGGCTGTATTCCCTTCTGCTCTGCATGGAACTTTGTCTGTTTGCTGCTGTGCAGATACAGTGACAACGTCACTGGGTAAGAGCAGGGATTAAGATGACGCAAAACCAGGATTGTTCCTCTAAAATTGAGGCACTGTCCTTGTGTATGCAGTGGGTAAATGTTACTGTGTCACCTGGCTGCTCCTTGCATTGATATCACTGTTTGATGGATTATTTCCTGTCTACCCTATGCTGCAAAAGACTGAGAAACACCAGTTTGTATAAATTCAAGTTTAATTGGTTCTCATGCCAGTGGCCTTGTTTATTTTACTTCTAAGAGATGAGGGTCTGGAAAGGGTGTGAAGGCAGGTTTCAAACCCTTCTGAAAAAAACCTAATCTGCATCTATTCTCTAAGATCACACTCTAATCCCTTTGACTGTTGTGATTGCAGCAGACTTCACAAGGTTTTCCACCAATTATATTCTTATTTCTGGATGTCATCAGTAGAGCTTAGAAGGGTGCTTTCTTGTCTTCCTCTCTTCCCACAATAAAGCAGCTGCACAGAAAACAGATGGCACAGAGTCAATCCAGTTGAAATTAATGGAGTCAGGCTCTCCACACAAATCTCTGCAATGAAAAAGGAGAGATCCTTTTTTTTTTCAGTGTGTTGCGTACAAGATGTATGTTGTGTGTAAAGGAATTTAGTTCACGTAAGGGATAAAAAGCTGTAACCAGTGAAGGGGAAAGCCTGCTTTTTAAATCAAAACTCAACTACAAGCACACAGGAGCAGTCATACTCTCTCAGTGGATGCCTTCACATTTGGAGTTGAAAGATGGAGGAATATTTGTATTCTGGCAAAGTTATGTTTAAA
This sequence comes from Lanius collurio, assembly GCA_020086605.1. NCBI lineage: Eukaryota > Metazoa > Chordata > Aves > Passeriformes > Laniidae > Lanius > Lanius collurio. Next base: position 6,428,703 of record JACBWW010000023.1, on the reverse strand, counting down.
CCATAAATGTGCATGCATTGTTACAATATGCAGCCAAATTTTACATGCAGATTAATAACAAATTTATGACTGGACTCATTTGAACCCACATAAACCCCTAACACTGCAAACAATCCTTAAACCACTGATCAGAATTGTGTGACCTCTTGAGTAGGCGTTTGTACATCGGTGTTTATGGTCTCTGTCCATAAAAATTGGGTTGCACGGGGGAGCAGATTTACAAAGGTCTCTTCATGCCTACCAGAAATTTCAAAAACACTGAAGCAATTAGGCTGCAAATACCTTTATGGCTGGTACAAATTAGGTGACTAACTTATGCAGGTGCTTGGGTGAATCCCACTAGGCTCATCTATGCATAAATAGGTTCCTAAACAATGTTGATATGTTTGCTCCACGGTCCTTAAACCTTTCGGTGACATATTTTGTTCCTTCCTGTGAGTAATAGAATTGTCTCCTTGCTGTGAGTAATCCACTTGTCAGGAGCTAATGCTGCATCTCGCAGCTGCTCTGTGCAGGTGGGGTCATGGCTGGTGTCGAGCCAAGCCAGTTAATTCTCCTCTTTCTATGCTGCTTCTTGGAAAAAATCCAAAAGTGCATTGCACATCTACTGGAGCACACCTGTGTTTGGCACCTGGGAATTGCAGCCCGGATTTCCAAGGATGGATCATTAGATAAACGCAGGACTGGAGCACGTGGGGGGTTCTGTACCAGCCAGCCTGGGTGGTGCAGGGATGTGGCAAGGGAAGTGCTGGGTGGATGTGTTAGAGACTCCTCTCTGCAGGAATGTGTCACAGTCTGGATGTAGTAAATATATATCTGTGTTGGGGCTGGAGTCTCACACTGTTGTGATGAGACAAAATGACAAGTGTACTCTAAGCAACAATCTTACATCTCTTCAACAGAAATGTAAAAGCTTCTTTTTATTCACAATAATCAGGGATTTGGAAGAAGAAATGGCAGACGTAGCACAATGAAGATAAAAAAGCATTTCAAGAGGAATATCAGATGCTCCTGATTAGCCACAAAATGCAGCAGGTTGTGCACAAATGGAGCTGCCTCGGGATCGCAGCAGAATCCTGTTGCTAAAGGTGTGAGCTCTTTCCAAACAAAGCATCAGGAACCTCATGCAGTCCCCATTCCAGGAGTGACAGGGAGAGGCACTGGGGATCCTGGGGCAGCAATCAGGGAGTCACATTTTGGCATTACAGGGAGCACAGCCTTTGTTTGTGTCACTTTTGGGCTCAGGCACTGACATTTCTCTTCCCGAGAGAGCCACATCAGGTTAAGTGTTGCCATTTCGGGTGTGTTGGGTTGGCCAGGGAGGAGGGAGGAAAGGAAAACTTTCTAGAAGTGAACCTGTTGGCAGAAAAGGCAAAACTATTCCAGCTGATATTTCAGGTGAAGTTTCACAATTGTCAGCCAAACCATCAGGCAGTTTAGCCATATGTTTCCTGTTTGAAACATTTTATTCTTTTCCACTTCCAGACTCAAACAGCCTTCAGGGATTTATAACATTTACTTAAAAACAGCAAACATTTTCAATTATTTCCACACTGTTCAGAGACCATAATTTACTTAATGCTATGAACAATCACATTTCTCAGGGACTGCTGTGAAATGTCACCTCTAAAGGATGGCTCCCTTGTTAGTAGCAGTGAAAGCCAGGCTTGTAGTTTTCATTTTTTATTTTGATTTAATTTTCAGACAATTCAACTTTCTCACCATGCATGAGTCACTAAATTCATTTCACTTGTCAGCTGAGAAAAATTTTCATAATTAAAATCTAAACCAAAGGTGGCCTTTTGCTTGCTGACCACATATTTTCTTCTTTTGTGGCTGGGTTTTGTTCTGGACAGTGTGGGGTTGGGTTTTGGGGTTTTGTGTCCCTCCCAAGCTGAGAGAGCTAGAATTGTTTAGGCTGGAGAAAAGAGACTCAGGGGAGTCCTTGTCACTCTCTACAATGACCTCAAAGGAGGTTGGAGGGGTGTGGGGGTTGGTCCTTTCTCCCAGTAACAAGCAATAGGAGAGAAAAGGGCCACAAATTACACCAGAGGAGGTTTAGTTTGGACATTAGGAAGAATTTCCTCACTGAGAGGATGGTCAGGCATTGGAACAGGCTGCCCAGGGCGGTGATGGAATCGCTGTCCCTGGAAGTGGTCAAAAATCAGTAGATGTGGTGCTTAGGAACACAGGTTGGGGTGGCCTTGGCAGTGCTGGGTTAATGGTCAGACACGATCTTAGAGGCCTTTTCCAGCCTTAATGATTCAGTGATTCCACCATCAATAGATAACTTGCAGTACTTTGAACCTTGGAAGAATTTCAGTGAAAGAGCCATATGGGCTATGGATGAAATTCCTCTCTCTCTCCAGCAAGACAATCCACCTTTTTCTTTCCCAGATCCATGCATTAAAAGTTAATATCATGTATAATTTATATAATTGAGCTTTTTATATGCATGAATTCCCCCAGGAACACCCTGAAAAACTGTATGGACTTGCTTGTTGCTCTGTCTAATACCAGATCTGTTCCAGCAAGGCCATCCCACACTACCTCATCCACTGGAGCACTCATCCTGACTGGTGCAGGAGGTCAGTGTGTTGTGCTGGGAGCTGGCTATTGCATGGGAATAACCTCAATTTCCTTCCTGTGATGTGGACAATCACTGGAGGTGAAGAATCCTGTCCCACCAACCAGCTACTGAGTAAAGATTAATTTAGCAAGAGTTTGGAGTGGTCAGTGCCAAGCTATAGACAAAGCTGACCATAAAATGGTTGTGGCTCCTCTGCCTGGCTACCGTGGAAAGGGGGGTTGGCCACTTCCCTGCTTGGACCAACCACTCTGACCAGCTTCTGGTTCTTGGGAAGGGTCCATCATCTTAAAACACCTCTGGGAAAAGTGTCCTGAGTTCTTCTCCCAGAAGCTGGGCTCATTTCCATTAAGAACCCATACACTATTCTATGAAATGTACTCGGCATTAAAACCTTATGCAAATAATAATTACAGCTAAGCCATGGTTGTAATTTCCATTTCACTGAGGTCAGTTGCATTACATTTTTTGGTTTAGCTGCTGGTGGTATAAATGGCTTGTGCTCCTCTTTGAGGGTGCTGGCTTTAAATTAAATATAAAGCTGGGATGTGTGTACCTGCTTTAGGCTCCCAAGCTGCTGAGGTGCTCTCTATAATCAAAATCCATTACCTTTCATGAGATGCAAAGGATTAACCCTTAAGTGACTCTAGGGACACTGTTTAGTTAAAGTTGCACTGATAAAGTCAGTGCTACACAGTATTTATGCTTTTCTGTTGAGATAAATGGTCCCTGGGAAGGGCTGAACTAAGCAAGCCAACAAGCATAGAATTTCAGAGGTTAATTGTATTCATGTTCTTTTCCAAACATGGCTTTCAAAGGATTATTTCTCCATTTATTTTCTTTTAAGCTGGTTAAAACTTTTTAAAATGCTATATCCTCCTTCATGCAACACGGTTCTGTTTTTCCTGCTGCCAGGAACGTGCCTTTTGAAGATATGGAATCACAGATGTGTGCTCAGTTGTGTTATCAAAAGTTTATCTTTCAGTTAGCCAGGGTTGACTGGTAAGAAAATCAGAGGCTTCAATGTCTACAAAAAGTGAAGGAAAAACAAGTTTTAATTTTAAGCTGTGTAGAGTGCATACTGGAAATGAATTATACTTTTAATTAAGTTTGTCAGCACGTTATGCATGGCTGAAGCTTAAGGAAATACTATAGAGGTGAGAAAATCTAGGGTGAGAGAAGCTGGTGTTTCTCTTTTATGGTCCCAAGGAGAAACATGGTACGTGTGGAAGACCTACCACTCTGCAACATGTCTGAATTATTTAAATAATGGTTTGATAAAAAAGAAATATTTCCCCACCAGCCTTCCCTCACTCACATTCATTGGCATCTGAATTGGGCAGCGGGGGCTGCTGTAGCTAAACCAAAACTCCACCAGTGTGGAAAATGAGTTGTTAATTTAGCACAAATATAGCAGCAAATGTACCAACAACCTTACAAATTTAACCAACAGAATGGATTTACCCCAGCTGGTGGTAATCCGAACATCTGGGTAGTAGAAAAGAAATTCAAACCCCACTTTTGTTTCTTCCTCAGCCTTGGAGAAGTTCCAGTCCACATCTCCAAAGGAGGCTCCCAGAGCAGCAGGCTCTGAGCTGGCCAAGGCAAAGGGCAGCTCTCTCCTGTTTTCAGCAGTTGCAAGGCTGCTCTTCCTCCCTGACCCAAAAAGGTCACATTTTTACTGAGCTCTAATTTAGGGATCTTTATTTACATGTTCCAGACTTGAGAATGTTATTTTACCTCCATGCAGGAACAAATGGGAATGTCTGTGGTGATCCTGATAAATCTACTCAAGCATTGATTCTTCTCCTTCAGCAGCAATTGAGACAATTCGTTGTCCCTACAAGTACCTTTTTATCACTTTATTGAGGAGTTTCCCATTTGTTCTTAGCCTTTGGGGAGGAGGGTAATGTCTTTCTTTATCAATTATTTGGTTTTCCCCCCTCCACAGAAATTAACAAACAGCCCCTGTGCATCTCCATTCCTCACATCAGCTCATTCCAGTTACCTGAAGGTGGGGTGGGTGGAAGATGCAATTAATCATGTGGCAATGAATTAGGGACAATTAACCCTGTTAGAGTGGGACAGGAGATGTGGAGTTGGGAGGAGGTGTTGTTCCTGTGCCTCCCTGGCACAGGGTGTGTGAGATCTTTGCTTTGGCAGGGCTGGTTGCTTTGGGAAACACAGAGATGCCAGCCTGGAAAGGGCTGCAGTTCTGCTGCTCATGCTACCAAGGGGGGTTGCTGTAGTTTATCCCCAGGAGTGGGATTTCAACTGAGATTTTTACTGTCACTGAGAACTGACAGAATCCTTGAAGTCTCAATTTCCTTGACATGAGTCAGCTTGCAAACTCTTATTTATTCGCTGTGCAGCATCCTCAATATGCCACCAGAATCATTAACCTACGTAAATTAACCGCATCCTCAAAATGTATAAACAAGCTAATTTTAAGCATCCTCTAGATCTGAGTGAAACGTATTTTGTGTGCTAAAACATTGAAAATTAGAAGACATGATGGTGAGAAGAATGGTGTTTAACACTCTGAGTGCCTTTTATCTTCAAAGAGCTTAACAAACTTCAGTTGATTAATAATTTAATAAGTGATGTATGATAAAGTGTAAATAGTGCAAATACAAGCCTCTCATAAAGATTTGGATGCCATGACTAAGGATTTTTTTTTTCAGATAAAGCTGGTGTAAAATTAATTGAGTAGCTAAATGAGCTTGTACATTCACTTACCTTTTAAACTTGGAGTTTCAAAAGTTATTGCAGTAATATAAAACCTGAAAGTATTTAAAAATGAGGAATTAAATTCACTTGCTTTTTAGTTCTTGGTTTTGATGGTCAATAAATAAGGTGGCTGACAACTAAACAATTAATTAGTCTAGAAAATTGTTAGAAAAGTCCTGTGCTGGACAGTCACACTGGTTGTCATTTGGAAATGCAATTTATCATGACACGCCTTGCATTTGATACTTACAGAAAAATTAGGCAGAAAAGCACCTCATATTCCCAAATAGTTTTAGCCAGTGCATTTTTCAAGGTTAAACAGACAACACACACGATCTTTGAAGTAGCAAATGGTGCTACTAAAAAATCCATTAATACACACATTAGCACAAATTTGACAGGCCCTCGTGGCAGTTGTCAGAGACAACTAAAAAGGGATGTTTCACAGGACCTGTCACGTTTCCATGAGGTTCATTTTGTTAATTATTTGTTACTCTGGGTGCAGTGATGAAAGCATGCTAATACACCATAGAAGCCTTTTCTTTCTTTCCTCTGGCCTAATTAAGGACAAACTCATCTTTTGGGCAAGACAGTGCAGTGGCATTTCTTCAAAAAGGTACTTTTAAATTTCTTTTCACTGTGTATTTCTGATTATTCTAGAATTGTTCTTTAGCAAGGAGCAATCCACTGACTGGAGCTGTCAAATATTCAACCCACTGAATAGCATTAGCTGTCAAATTAGTAAATATTATCTGTATTTGCAACAGCCAGCAAAAATAAAGGAGTGTGGTGAGAATTCTAAGTGAATATGTGGAAAATAGATCTCTCCTCCATGGCTTGTGGAATCTTGTACCAGCAATGGATTTGCCCATTGTTTACAGGGACCAAGCTGGCAGTGAGTGCACTTCCATTGTCATCCTTTGGAAAATCTCCCCCTTTATAAAGAGCTCCTGTGACTGACAGTTTTAACTTCAGGGAACACCTGGGCCAAGGTTTTGTGGCTCCTGTGTAAGTAGATTGGATGATTGCTGAGGCTGAAGTTTTCTACAAACCCTGCTTCTGTTCATCAAAAGTTCTTCAACATATGTTCAGCTTTAAGTCCAAGGATAATGACATTCCTGTCCAGCAAAGCACTTAAGCAAATGCTTAAATTTCAAGGCAACAACAGATTTGCATTAAGTAGATGCTTCTCTCTAAATAGGCAAGCCAACATCCTTCTTTCTCAATATTTCCTTAGCTGCAAACTGTAGATCACTCAACTCTTCCTGCACTTTCTTTGCAAGATGAATTGGTGCCATTTCAACCTTTTGCAAGATCATCAAAAATGTTTCCCATTCCTGTTCTTCCCACGAGATTTCCTCAAAAAACCAGCCTAGATGTGGCCACCCACATCATGTGGGTCTAGAGTTGAACATGAGGGCTGTGCAGATGGGAGGGGAAAAGTCTTCTGTTTCCAGGACCTGCAGTTTTACCAGTCCCAACACAGCAGATGATGGTTCTTGCTGGATCCACACAATCTACCTCTGAGCTTCCTCCTTAATCAGGCTGATGCTCAGGACACTTGGGAATATTTTTCTCATCTCTCCACTTCTTTGTACAGCACTTCCATCAGCCCTCAAGCATCCCCAGATGAGTTTTCAGTATGCCTATGAAAATTGCAGTCACTGAGATCCTCTCTGGGGCCATGTCAAACGCTCTCAGTTTGCTTTCATGGTGTCAGAAGTATTTGTGCTGATCACATCTCCACAAGTGCTGTGGCTTCTGAGAAGGACTGCCCACTTCTCAGGGGTGTTCTCCTCCCTTCACCCTCTTCCCAAGGAGGTGACAAAAGTCCTTCTTCGCATTTGCTCTGCAGCACAATCCCCTCAGAGATCTCAAATGTTGCACTTGACCATCACATTGCTTGGCAAAGTGAAAACAGGCTTGTTCTGTGTCTCTCTCCCAAGGCCTACAGGGCCATCACGTTGCCTCCCCCCTCCCACATCACCTCAGCCCCCAGTCTTCCCTCATTAAGCAATGCATCACCACGTCTTCACTTAAGAACATGATAGCTCTTTTAAGCGCTTCTGTTTCTCTCTCCCTTGGAATTACACAGTTAAATCCATTTGGCATCTTGTCAGTTTACTCTTCCTGAATACTAAATTATTTTTTGCCTTTAAATAGATAGTCACCAGGTTGTGTCATTAAGAATTTTGGCAATGCTAAAGCTTAAAAAAAATAAATAAAAATATGAGTAAAGTGATTCATGATTGTGCTCCTGCACGAGAAGCAGCAATGTCCTACATAATCAGCCTCTTTCCATATGTACAAAAAATTAATTTCCATTCTATCTTAAAAAAAGCACCCTGTTGAGCCAGATTGACACTAAAACCATTTTAAATGGAGAGATGATACTGAATGTATAAAACCACCTTCACAGGTACTCAGATATCAAAGGGAGAAAAATAAAACGAAGTATGGAGTATTGATGAAGAAGTTATTACTAATGGCTTGGAAATTTAACGGTCTCCAGGCAGAGAGTGTGTTTTGGAATAGGGAGTAGCTTGAATGTGAGTTGAGGACAGGTCAGCTGGGCACACAAAGGACTAGAAGTGCTGAATTTGCCACCAGCAGGCTCTGTGAGTTGAGCAGACCTTTGCCTTGCTTTCCCTGGTGCCAAGGAGAGGAGCCCCAGAACTCTGGGCTCGTGGGGATGGTGCTCAATCACTTTGAGCTGCAAAGTTTGCATCTTGGTTGCTTTAACACAGGGTGAAGCTTCACAGCTTTAGGTGTGTTTTTTCCCCAAATTGAGAGCTGTTTGCACCTACCTTGTTGTGCTGATGGTGCCAAGTCATCTGGGACATTTTGGGATCCCCCAAAAAGTCATTAGCAGAGCAAGGCTCAAGACCTGCACCACGACATGCTCAGTGTTAGGCCATCCCACCTCTCATCACGTGCTGTTCTAGCAAGGGAAAAGGGTTTTGCAGAGACAATCTGTGTCTGCTGAAAATGGCAAGCTGGTGGTTTGAGCCATTCCTTGCCCCCACCCATGGAATCAGAACCGGATTCCTTCTCTCTTTGAAGCTCACTAATGTGGTTTTTCACATAAAATCCATTTACTCAGGCTGTATGCGGGAGGAAGAAGGGTGCACTTCCCCATAATGTTCACAAAACACTTTGATATCTTAGCCTGGAAGGCACCATAGAAGTGCAATGGATAATTATTAATGAATTAACTAAATGATTAATTTAGTTAAAAGCTAAATTATTTAATTATTCATTAAATTAGCCCCAAATGCGACAGCAGCACTGAGACAAGCACTCAGTCTGCAGAGCAGTAAAACAATTGGCATTAAAAAGTTGTTTTCCCCATTATTTAATGAATTAAAGCTTTGGTCATAAACAAGTCATCCAACAGCCTTTTCAGTCATGGGACAGCTGATGCCTCTCTGGTGTGTCGTTACAGATGAGAGCAGTGAGAGATTGGAGACAAGATGAGGTCATTCCTAATGAAGACGAGCTTAACCTTTTTGGTAGTGGGATGTCTAAAATTAATTAATTGTATTCTTAGAAACGCTGAGGTGATTAAAGATACGTCATTTAACAGAAACTTCCCTCAGGAGAACAATTGAGGGTTTACCAAAACTGCAGAGGTTTTCCAGAACTTAAGCACATTTTCTAAGTAATACCACGTGTGTGAGAGAGAGAAAGTGAGGCCAGATTCCCTTCTGATGTGTGGCTTCACTGAAATCAAGCACAACAAAAAGGAACTTGGGCTTGCTCATTTTTCAGCTGCACCATTAAGCCAGGCTTTTACCATGTCCCCCTTCAAACAAAGCTAATTGAAAGCAAAAATGAGGTTGGGCTGTCTCTTACTGTGTGATGGTTTACCTTCTCTGCCATAAGAGAAGATTTAAAACAATCTTTTTTTTGATCACACGTGCAGGTGTGGCTGCACAGGAGATGCAGGAGTGGCTGGAGATCACTCAGAGCTGGGTGACAGCACAGGCACTCAGAGGAAGTTCGTTTAAGATCATCATTTGAATGCATCAGGCAGACCTCTGCAGAGGAAAAATGGCCTCTGAGGAGTTGTTGAACATAAGTTCAAGGGCAGGTGTTCAGATTCACTCTCTGTGCACTGGACATGGTGAGAAATAACTTCTCTGGTCCATCAAGGGTTTCATGGATTTCATTTGTTAGTGGAACTACTGTAGCATATTCATTTTTCCCCAAAATATCAGCAGAAAAGAAATGACTGTAAAGGAGCATTTCTGTGCTGGTGGGCACTCATCCAGGATGTGGGAGATCAGAGTTGAAGCCAGGCTTGGGCTGAGCCACCATGTGCTCCCCCAGCTGCCTCTCCACATGGAGCAGTCCCAGCTGAGAGACTGGAGAAGCTGCGCTCCAGGGCAGTGGCAGGGAAATGCCTCTGGGATGTGGGAGAACAACTCTCTGCTTCCAAGATCACAGGAGTGTGCATTCCCCACTTCTTAGAGGCATGGTCCAATTAGCTGTTTGCATCTTTCTCTCAAGATGCTTCATTTTGGAGGTTAGAAACTTTCCCCAACAAACACTTTGATGGATTTGCTGTGAAACATGTTTTCTTTTCTGGCATAGTAATGTTTGCAAACAGGGAGATGCTCCAGCAAAAATCCTCAGCCAGCTTTAGACAGCACTTAGTGGAACAGATCCACCTCCATGCTCCAGCTTCAGGAGCACCTCTGGTCTACCCCTAAGCACTGCCCTTTCTCTCTGGAGACAGCAAGGATAGGCCCAGCCAGAAGTGTTGGGTTGACCTGGGCAGTCAGAAATGTTCCTGTTAGGGAAACATCTCCTCAGCCTCTTTGCAATGCAGCGACTTTTATCCTCTGCTCAGCCCTGTGCTCCTTTTCCTCTCCCTTCTGTGGACACATGAATGTTAACTGATGCTGCCATTATCATCTTACAAGGCAGAAAGGAGTCAGGCTGCACCTGGGAAGAGCTACTTAGCCAGTTCCATGGAGTCTCACAATTTAGATCATCTCTCAAGCACTGGAGTCCTTGATTCAGTACCATCCCCAATGGACAATTAAATCTATCATCCTAACTTGTCCTGGTGATGTCTGCTGGCAGGCACAAGGCTGAAGTTATGTCTGTCCTTGAAAGATTAGACCCCTTGTTCTTCTCTAGTGCTTCAAATAAAATAGGTGGAAGCCAATCTCTTGTAAAGTTCACTGGCTTTCCACCTGCAGAGCAGCTGTGGGCAAAGGGCCTTGTGTTTTAGGACTATTAATAATTCTAGCCTGTGCTACAGAAATATGTGAGAAACTTTTTTCAGTTCTGTACTCGAATTCTAGAATTAGACTTTGAGACATCTTGTTTCACACATACTGCAGAGGCGGAGAATGGAGACAAGTTGTCATGCATGAATGAAGATGCTGGGAATCAGATGAAAGAGATTTTCCCACCTCCTAATAAAAGTCAAAAGTGACTCATCTGAAATACAGGAGATTAACAGTGGCCATAATTTCAGTACTGCTTTGTTAAAGTTTGACGTTGGATATTCTTATGAAAAATACGAGCCAAGAAAATCTGTGTTAAGCACCCAAGAGCCAGAAACTTGATGGTTTCGTGTTAGAACCATTTTTAGGCCAAAATTTTGAAACAGAACTCTCTCTGCTCTTTTCTTCCTCAAATCCACAGTTCCTTAAATCTGAAAAAGCTTTTAGAAGGATTTTTTTGGTCTCTTCCTGAAATTGACAGGTTTCAGAATATCTATTTCATAAAAGAAAGAAAAATGGTTTCAGGTTAGTGGCCATTAATATGTCAGCTGCATAAATCAGATATCTTCTACCCTGGATCTTAATATTAAAAATAAAATGTCTACATGGGACAATGAAAAGTAGGAAAATAATCACCAGTAGACCTTTATTTCCCCCAGGTTTCAGGGAGGGGCTATGGAAATATTAACTATAGAGGCATTTAAAAAGGCATTGCTTAAATTTATCTCTATCAGGATTTCTGGCTGACAAAGTGTTACTTTAAACTAATTTGTACTATCCATCAAAAAGTAGGTCTTCAAATGAAAAGATTTAGATTTTTAATGCAGGCCCATAAAGTCCCAAGGACTTTTGGGCAGTGAACAATGAGGTCAGCATCCTCTTGAGAAGCCAGGGTGATCTACAGACTCCAGAGGTTCTGCATTCCACTATTTATAGCTGGAGGGAGATCTTTCAAGACCTGTGCGTTTCACGACACAGAGATCGCAAAAACCCATGGGGGATTGGCCTTTACTCACTACCTGTAATTTCTAGCTCTGAAACCAGGTGGGAGAGGATTTGCAGCTGGTGTAGTTTAGGAATTTGGCTTGGAAGTAGCAGGAGTTGCCTTGGGATGAGCAGACAGGTTCTGGAAAGGTTTTATTGATGTGTTGTGCAAGAAAATGATCTGTTTCTTTGCCATTTCAAGAGGGAAGAGGCCATAAATTTTGTCTTTTTGAGGCTGCAGTGGGGGAGGTTTCCTGGCTCATTCAGGTGCAACTGTCAGTGAAGGAAGCAACAAGTTTAGAAACCAGTATTGCCCAAACTGCTGTGCTGCTGGAGATCAAGAGGAGAGCAACAGGTCAGTGGGGTCTCCTCCATCCTTCTACATGAAGATAAACTGTGTGCTGAAGACTTCCTGTTCTGAAGCCTTTTAAACAGGATCCCTGAAAAAAAAAAGCCACAGAACCTTTTCCCTGTGAATCTCCACTCAGCTCAGCTGACAGCTGAGCTGCTTTACTGACAAGGGAAGAAATCCCCAGCTCCATTTCAAGCTGGGGATCTGCAGACCTGGAGGTCTCAGCCTCTTTAGTGGGAGAGTGTTAAGAGAGATGATATAATCATATATTAACAGCACAATAAGCTACTTACTCCTCTCTCTGACACTGAAACTTGGCTCTGGGGAGGCAGCCAGACCATGGTCTATTTGAAGGAGCAAAGGTGAGGCATCACCCTGGTGTTTGTATGAATATTTCATAGCTCAGAGCAGTAACCTGTCTGTTCCCTTGCAGATGCCTAGTTATGCTTTAAACAAAATGCAGAATGCAGCTATAGGCAGATGTACATTTGCTTAAATTTTCCTTTGCACATCAGTGAGTTGACTGAAATTGCACAGAGTGTGATAACATTGTACAGAGTGGAGGAAGAAGGGAGGAAAAGAGACCTCGAGGGTCTGACAGCAATTTTCTTGTATCTCTTTCAAATGAGAGGGCAGCAGACAATGAAAACCCTGCTAACAAACTTCCTCTGCTGCCCGTGCCCTGCATGGGGACGTGCTCCCTGTGGCAGTGGCACTGGTCCCACTGCAGGAGACACCAGTGCCAGGTGATGCTGGAGGAGAAGGGCTGTCCTCCTCTGCTGCTCATGCTACACAACAGGTAGCTTTTATTCCACCACATCAAAGGCAAGGGTAACGTGTTCCTCTAACTGTGATTGCCCTCTCTGTGACTCTTCCCTTTTCATTTACTCAGCACTTTCAGCCCAGGCTGTTTCTTTGGAAGATATGACTAGAATAAAATGATAAAAAATAATCCAAAGTATTTCTCAATAGCATTTTATGCCCTATACGAGTGTTAACCTCTAGCAGGGCTCCCCAGAATTATCATTGATGGTGGCCTATGGATTGACTTTAAATTTTGTTGCCTGGCTTTTTCTGGACTTCTTCACAGTATAAAGCACTGGTGGCTCTGCAGTAAGAAGTAAAAATTCTGTGTAGTTTTTTGTTATTAAGATAATGAAAGCTTGCAGCAAATTTTTTATTGCACAAATTTTCACAGCTAACAACCTCCAAAAGTAGCAATATCCTGGTGCATTTCCTACGTGCTTGCACTGCAAGAGGAAAGCAGGTAGCTCAGAGGACTAGCAAATGCCACGTGCAGTAATTTGATGCACAACTGCCATTAACAATAATGGGAATTGTACATCTGATGATCCATCATGCACAGCAAAGAAAATTCAGCCCTGGGGGTTTGCTGTGCAGCCTTCAAAAGTGCAAGGCAAAGTATGGAGGCAAGTAAAGACTGAGAAGCTTGTTTCTGCTTTTGTGCCCATAAAGAGATGCTAGGAACAGCATTTTTAAGTCTCATGAAAAATCTACATCTCTGCTTTGTTTTATTATTTGAGGTGGAGTTTAATTGATAAGGCAAAATAAGTTTCTAAGCCTAACTCTCTAAGTTTAGACTGAACCAGCTGCTGGTCACCAGGTGATTAAGGGCCCTTCTGCTCTCAACCCCAGGGCTCAGTGCTCACAGGGTCAAGGGCTTTGCTCTCTGGCTCTCTTCCCTCTTGAAATAACCAGGTTAAGCTGTGCAAATGACAGGGAGACCCAGAAGAGTCTTGGCCGAGCTCCTCTCTCTGGTGTTATTTGATGAGCTACCTCAGCATTGTAGCTGGTTTAGAAAATAAAATAAACCCACTGTTTCCACCTGAGTTCTTCCAGACAGATTTAATTATTCATTTCTTGAAATCACAAATATAAAAACATTCTGGGATAATTTGCATCTTTGTTTAGCTGTTTTCTCATGGACTTTTTTTTTCCCCCTAAAAGAGTACTCAGTTTCCTAACCAAGTTTAGTTAGGACCCAGCTTGCAAGATTTGTCCCACATCCATCTGATCAGAGAGGCAAAATGAAGAGGATCTCACTGAGGAAATTGGGCAGTGCCTGGTGCACAAGGACAAAATCTGGCCCAACACAATTCATTAGATTTCTAAAACCAAATGGATCATTGCATCATCTCCCCAGGCTTCTCACCAGGAAGTGCAGCCTGTCCTTGATTGCTGACCCCAAAGTCCACTGGATGGTGATTTTTTTTTCTTATTGATACTTTTATTTAAGGAACAATCTTCCTCTGAAAAGTCAAACTCTTGGCAAAAGGTCAGGATCTCTTTGTTCTCTGGGCTCTGTCCTTCCATGTCAGCAAGAAAATGTATTTTACCTCCTTGTTGCTCAACCAGTGATGGAAACCAGGCACGAGTACAGGACAAGTGTTGGACCTTGGTTTTAGGCATTGTCCACTCTCACACTCACAAGCTCAAATGAGCTAAAAAAGGTGAATTGGTGACTTGGGAGCCCAAACTGTCTGAAAATTCCTTTGCTATTTGTGACTAAGTGTGGAAAAAGAGAAAATGGGAGAAAATGAATGTGAGCTTCAGATCCAAAGTAGAGCCTGCAGATCTGTCAGGCAAAGATGCTTTTGAGTTGGAAATGGGGCACATCTTTTTTTGAGGTTTCAGAGAATTAATGCTGGTCTCATGTGTAACTTCTACCTTCATGTTTTGCACTAAGTTGGAGTTCACCTTCCCTGAAGCTTTTTCCCTTCAAGGCTTCATTTCTCATCTATTTGCCACTACCTGGGAAAAAAAGTTACATGGAAGATAAGCTGAAGGATTGTTCTTAGAGCTTGATGTAGCTCCTCACCCTGCCCCTTTGACAGCATCTCTGCAGTGTGACACTTGAAAGGGAATAGAAGAGCAGCCATGGGATGTTGCCAGAAGAATTTTGGTTCAAAATCCTTCTGTTGGCAATTTATGTCTGTTTTCTTTTTTTTATTAGAAAGCAGAGTTGTTTCCCAAAATGAGAAAAGCTCCATCATTTGGAATATTTAAGAAAAGTAAATAAGGGTTTAAAAATTCATTATCTGGCTCAGTAGTAAGGGGTTTTTAAGGTTGAGAGGCAGAGTATGGACAAAGTGGCCTAATAGCCTTTTTTCAGTTGCTGTTTCCACGGTCCTAAAAGCCACTTGACTTAAATAATTCACTGCCCTGTGTTCCCAGTAAGCTCCCACCTGTCCCTTTCAGAGTAAGCACTTGTACTGTATTAACAAATGACTCTGCATTTGTGTAGTCCTTTTCCTTCTGTCTCTTCTACTTTTTCTCTTTTTTTTTGTGACCTGAGAAGTCCTTTGGAATAAAAAAAAAAAATTCTTGCTTAATCTTTGTTATGCATGTCCCAGGGTTTCATAGCCACAGCAAAGAATGGAAAGATGGATATTTTTTAGCAGTATAAATGCAGGATCAGGCACTTGGTGATATCC
This sequence comes from Lanius collurio, assembly GCA_020086605.1. NCBI lineage: Eukaryota > Metazoa > Chordata > Aves > Passeriformes > Laniidae > Lanius > Lanius collurio. The sequence continues at coordinate 6,413,355 of JACBWW010000023.1, read as the reverse complement.
CTGATTTGATCATGGATGGTGGTGACTGCACACAAATGACCCAATTACAGCTTATGCACTCCAGCAGTCATTTGTCCACACACTGGCATGCACAGTGGCACATGTGTGACATGATACACAGTTGTTTATGCCCCGCTTAGGACAAATGGAGTTGAGATGTTTGAGATCTGCATTTATTTAGTTTTTTATTGCCACTTTCTGATTGACAGCTATTCAGAAAAGTGTTTCCCTGAGCTATGTTTGTGTTCTCCAGGTAGAAGAGTACACTGCATCTATTAAGACCTTCTGATGCCTGTCACTTGTATTTTACTGAATAATGTACCCGTGGTTTTAGCTGAAACTCGATTCCCATTTTTGTGGGAGCTGTTTTTTCTCTTTCTTCCAACATTAGCTTTTCAAAAATCATGGGCTGCATCTTCAGAACCAGCCCCTAAATCTGCTTCAGCAATCAACTGCAGGTGCAATTTTGTGAGTACAACCAATTGCAGGAGGAAATTATGGAACTTAAAGATCAAGCATCACCCTGATTTGTAAGCACAAATAGCAAGGATAAACGAAGTCGATGGGAACTGTAAGTGCTCAGTTTCTCAGTGCAGTGCTGCTGTTTGCACCCACAAATTAGATGATAAGAAATCAAATCCTGCTATTCGTAGTGTCAGTTGATTGCAGGCTTCAGGCAGGAGACTGAGATGAGGTAAGTCCCCCTAAAAATGTAATCCTTCAGGCTTACTTGTGCTTTTCCAGTAAAGGCAGAATTTCTCATGCATTGTTGACTAATCTGTCTGATTTGGCACCTTCAGCAGCAGGTGGTGTCCCTTGCTTCATGCTTTTGAAAAAATTAAATTAAAAAATGGGGGAACAAAACGTAAAGCAGTGGGGATGCAGAGAAGGTGCTTGCAGGAAGCAAAGGGGTAACTTTATAGGATACAGCTCCATACAAGCTGTTCCCCAACAGCAAACAGAGCAAGTTCACAAGTGCTGGGACAAGAACTGGGCAAGAAACTCACCCTGCCCCATTCCCCTGCCTTCCCTCTGTGTGTTTGGGACTTTGGAGCACACGTTCCTCAGGCCAAGGCTGTCTCCCAGGATATCTCAGTGCATTTATAGTGCCCACCGTGGTGCAGTCTGGTGGCAACAGAAATTGCAGGGGATAAATCACTCCATAATCGTTGTGCCTTCTTGTGTGTTCCTTAAAAATGAGGTGTAAAATGTTTTATGTCATCCCACTGCTGGGTTATAGGTTAAGCTTAAATCCAGACATATTTTTTGAGCCTCTTACACTTTGGACTAAAAGGTAATCATTTACTACTAGCTATCCAGACTTTTATATCTATATATATCTCAGGGGTTTCCTAATATACACTTAGTAGTTTGAACTTGACCATAATTACTCTGTTATTATCTTCATAAGCTTTACTTATCTCATTATCAACTCCTTCCCATGTTGGAGGTCAGTGGAGTCTCCCTTCTATTAGCCATTTAATTCTTTTACCCAGTAGCTCTGTTCTCATTGATTCACTTACTGTATTTCTCTGTAGCTAATATTTCTGACATTTCAGACCAACCTCTCCCCTTGCCTTTTACTCTGTCCAGAGTAATCTCTACCCCTATAGATTCTGAGTTCATTACTGCCTGCTTTAGGAGTGCTGCAGGTCGCCAGTAAAACCTTTATGCTTTTGCCTTTGGAATTGTGCACGTTTTGCTGGGGCTGCCTGTCCTTGGGACAGGGGGGCACCCCCAAAATGTGCATTATTTGCAAAGAGATAAGTGAAGACTGCTGTGCTGGTGGCAATAAATAAAAGGAAGCCATTCCCATAACTAGGAAAAATTACCATTCTCATAACACTGCTTTTACTGATTTATATCAGATATCTTTGCTGGTGTGTACTATATTGTTTTAGAAATAGCATTTATTGATTTTATTCTCCCTTTGAGATACAATTAACATTTTTGAGGCTTTGTTTCTCAGTCCCTTTCCATCATATTGTCATTCACGTGTGATCCCATTTGATGTGAATCCTGGTTCGTGTTTCTGACTGGGGTTGTTGCTGCAGGAAGGAGATTCTGTGGAGGAAAGAGAGAGTTTGGTTTTGAAAAGTCTTCCAACTACTTTCCCAAAGAAATTAATTCCTGTATGCAAGCTTGAAGCATCATTAAATTATAATTCTTTTAGTTACTTTTTTATTTTAATGAGGTGACAGTTTCTTAGGCATCCAGAGTGTTCTTCAGTTTTTGGCAGTCTTAAGCTGAACACGTGCTAAGCCTAGCAAGGATAATTACACAAGCTGTGACCTTTTTGAACACATATTTGGACCAAAGTAGTTTTCAGTCACTTTTGATTGACTTAGAGCTTACTTGAATTTGCTTTCTGTAAACTTCAAATATTACCTTGGTGGTGCTGTGTTAGACTGGGCTGTGTATGTGTGTGCCATGAGCTGTTTCACCATTTGATATTCTTTCCTCTTTATGATGCCTGATGGCTTTGGGGAAGCTTTACAGGAGATTGGGACATGTCCAGGTGCTGCTTTGGGCTTAGGTGGCTCTAACAGACTGTGAAAGGTGTCCCAGAGGGGGGCACTGGGGTCCTGCCCCTGGGGCAAGGAGGGGTAGAGTCACCTTGTGGGTCCTTCAGCAGCTCAGTGATTCCTCTTTTAACACCACGTGCTGTGTGCCTCAGCTCTTAGGAGAGTAAAGGGGAGATGAAAACAAATAGAAATAAAAGTTCTCTTTCTGGTTTGTTGGTTTGTTTTTTTTAAAGGGGGTGGGTGAAAATGTTTGTTTAAATCAAGAAACTGTTGGTGTCCCTGAGAGCATCCCTGGATCCATGGGGAAGTTTTGGTTCAAATCTGTGGGTTTTACACCTACAATGGTCCATCTTTGGCTCTGGTTTATTATTAAAGGGCAGCTGCTTAATTAAATCAGCCTTATTCAAGAACAAATGTCCTGCAAGGTATTTAAGAGAAATTTTACTTCTATTTTCAAGCTACACCCCTGACTCTGCATGCTGGATAGCAGAGTCGGTTAATGCAGCATTATTATTAATTTAATCTAATAAACAGGATTACCAGTAAGTGAGTGAGAATAATTTGTTGCTATTTATGCATTCCTCCTTCTCAGCATTCTTATGCTCACAGGATATATTTAGTCACATTTTATTATTTCACCTATTTTGGCTTCTGTGCTACAGGGCAGGCAGAGCTGGCAGTGTTTATCGGAGTTAGTTTCATTCCACTAAACAATTTCACTGCTGACCAAACCATGTGTTTGTTTCTCTGGGAAGGGTGTGCTCACTGTGAAATCCAAGGAACTCTCAGTGGAGATGCATAACTTCAGGCTGCTGAGAAGATCCTGGGCTTCACAGGGCTTTGTAACCTCCCAGCAGCTACAGCTGAGTCCACCACGAGGTTTCCATCTTCTGTTGAGCAGAGCTGGAGTTTGTGGGGGGGGAGTTTTATCCAAGGAAGGTAAACAGGGGTAATCTTTTTCTTGGGTAAACTACACCTAAGAGGACTAAAGAGGTGACATTTGTATCCCCTCTCTGACCATTTACTTCTGTTTAAGGTTAGAGAGGGGGCTGTGCTACTCTGAATGCACCAGTCTTGTGTCTGTGTCTGCCTGGGGCTGGCCAAGTGAGCCCCTTCCCTGGAGAAGTCCATTTTGGAGACATCTGTGACTTACCAGATGGGTCCTTGCAGCAGCAATAAGGCGTGTTTATGCTGGGAAATAGCACAGGTTTGCAGAGTGGAGGAGTTGCTGCTGGGGACAGGAGCACTTTTATGGGATTTTACTCATGGATGGCTCTAATCTGCCCGTGTTGGCTGAATGTTCATTAGTGCTGGAGCACCCTGCACGCCTCCGGAGCACACCTTCCAGGGCTGTTCCATCCCAACATTTGCATCCTTGGGGATGTTCTGTCACATGAACCAAACCAGAGTGGACATGATGGAGAGGGGTAGCTCAATAGGGCACTGCTGATCCACAATCAAACCCTAACAAGGGGTCCCTCTCTATATTTTACAGCAGTAACAAAGCTTAGAGAGTGCTGTTAAACCAACCCACAGCCTACACAGGTCCAGCTCACCTAAAACCTTCTGTCTGTCTCAGACAAGTCACTTATGTTCAGACCCAGCTCATCTAGCACCTCATAAGCCTTGACAATATTTTTTTGTGTAGGATTCCCTGGCTGAGAGCTTGGCCAGAGCTACTCCAGCTTCTCGGCAGGGGCTCTTGGGGTGGAGTCTGCGATCCAATTACCCAGGCTTTGCCTCTATGCAGCCCTTAAGTGGCTGCTGAGGGATGATTCATCTTAAATCATTCTTCCTGCCAGCTTTTCTGCTCTACACCACACTCTTGTTTGTTTAAACCAATGTAGTCACATATATAACCCTGACAGCACACGCTCAACGCGCAGGTAATAAAGAGGGCATCCTCTCAACAGCTTGTCCTCTTCAGCAATCCTTATGTTTGTGTATTGCTGTTCCCACTGAAACCCTGCAGGCTGGGATTTTTGCTTGTGGGGAGGCATCTGGCTGAACATTCCTGTAAATCCCGCCCTAAACTCTGCATTTGGCATAATTATGCGGTCTTAAAAGATGGTAAAAGCCCATAGACAGGCTGTAATATCCCATTAGCTAATCATGCCTGCTTCACTGAGCTGGGTTTGTGTTCCATGCAGGTTGTACACAGTGCTGTAGATATTGTGGCCCAATTTTTCCCTGGTTCCAAAATTGTAACACAGAGATAGACTCTGGATCCTGTGGGTGATGAAGACGTGGCAGTGCTCAGGTGTGGCAGCCTCCCTGCTGAAGGCAGTTTGACCCAGCAGTGCCACACACGAGACTGGAGCCTGGTAAAAGTTCCAAGAAAAACTGCTTTTTGCATTTGTGCAAAATAAACGCCCAGCATGAAGCAAATTCCTTCAGAAACACGCATGAAGACAGGTTGGCACCCAGGAGACTACAGTAAAAAAGCCAAATGCTGGATTGATTTAGAGGATGTGGAAATAAAGGAGATTAGGGGCTTGGGGTTGGTTTGTGGGATTTTTTCCCCTTCTGGAGCACTTTAAGCTTCTATCCTGAATAATGAATGTGACCCAGTGTGTGGCACGTTGCAGGGTCCCTGTCTCTGACTCATTTCCCACTGGGAAGATATAGATAGGAAAGCCCAAAAATTGAACACTGGCTTCCACATACAACCCTCTCTGCGTTTCAGCAGTGTTTGACAGAAGGATGTATATTTTCCCCTACACAATCTGACCAGCACAGTCGGTGCTGCAGGGCTGTCACAAGGCAGCATCCCCTGCATCCGACCTGTTGGGAGCCTGAGAGTTTCCTAGACATTAGTGTTATGGGCCATAATATCCTGAAAGTCTTTCTCTCAAATATATCTTGGGATATATTCTCTAGAGGGTTTTTTTTTCACCTTGGAGAGAATCCAGGGCTCGTTCTTTTAGGCTATAAATTCTTCAGCACAAGGATTTTTGTTTTCTTTTATGTCCCCAATGCACCTCGTGCCACTGCACCACTCAGTCCAAGCCAAGCAATATATTACCATATGAAAACATCATTTACATTCAGCCAAGGCTCCTTTTGTTCTCCCCCAGAAGGCTCAGACCTCTGAGCGGCAGATGGGGTAAATCACACAACAATCACTCCCAAGGCCACCCGCTATAACCTGGCCCAAACCCAGCTGTAGCCCAGGCCACCCCACCCACCTCCACTCCCAGATCCCTCAAAACACAAAGGGGCTACAGAGCTGGCCCTAATCTGAGTGAGAGTTTAGCTGCAGGATGTGGCCCAAGGTGGAAAATCAAGGCAAAACCACATAGAACATCCAGAGAGGGGAAAAAAAAACCACTCTGGAAATTTCTAAGTCTTGATGATCTTGTGAATTCCTTTCGTATGCATAATAATAAGGATCATTAAAATGAAAACACTCTGCCATTACAGCCAGGAAAGGAATCCATACCACTTATATGATAATACTATGAAGCTGCATCGAGGTTCATGAAATATGGATGTGCTTATATGCACCATAGTCTAACTTACATTTGTAATGCTAAGTAAAGTATCTCCCTGCAAAACACACATCCATGAAAAACATTCCAGTGGAGAAAGCTCAGTTTGATTTACCTCAGGTTAGCACTCTGTTTTCTTATTATTGGGGCATTTTATTGTGCTTGTTATGCAGAAATTCTGGCACTGAGTCTTCTAATACTTATATTGATGGATGGGAGGTCACTGAGGTTCAGCTCTGGGTCATTTTCTACATCTCCCTTTTCCTGACATCTGTCTGTACTGTTAGCTTCCTGTTTAAATCTTGGATTCTCCACTTTAGAAACTGCAACTAAATTCTATATTTAGGAACATGATCGCACATGTGCATTATGTGGGGTTATTGTTATTTGATAATTATATATTTGCAGTTTATATATATGCTCAGAGCCATCAACAGCCATTTATATAACCCAATGTCCAAATCTACAGGATATTAATTTCTGTGGCAGTGAATTTACAAACTAAGGCTACATATAAATTTAGTTTTGTACACTGTAGGCTTCAGTGAAACTTCTTCCAGCATGGGAAGGTTTGCATGGGTGGTATAAACATTTATGGGTTCATAAATGCATTAAATGAAAGAAGGATGTGAGCACAATAAGAAAATAAAAAAAAATACATCCTGAACTCAAAGAGGGTTAGGGCAAAGATTAAGAGAGTCTGGATTTATCATTTTGAGTCTATGTGGCTGAATTATGGCTTCAAGTTGCACAAATTCATGGAAACAACCCAGAGGAAACTGTACTTTATCAGAAAATGAGTGGTTGGAGATTTAATGAAAATAATGGTGCCTTAGCCATGGAAGACTTCTCGATTGCTCAGTGGTACTACATAATTGCTTTTGAGTGTCATGTTTTTGGAAAGGAAAGGAATATTCTTTGGATGCTAAAAGAGAACTGGACAGACCCTGCAGAGAAGGTGGACTCGGCCCAAGGCAGGCCAAGCACTGCCACTGGAATTCCTGGCCCTTGGCTCTCTTCCCTCAGCAGCAGGAGCTGCAGCTCTGGGATGAATTTGCAATGCAGCACCCGTTTGGTTAAACGGGCTGACACTGCAAATGTCTGACCCAAAACGATGCTTGTCCACCTGAACCTCCCAAGCACAGGGTATTAGACAGGCTGGACATTCAGTCTTGTGGGGAATTGAGGTATTTTTAGGAATTAAATTTTGAGATTCAACTGTTTCAGGATACGTCTCCCTGCAGGGTCTCTCTGTAGCATGGCTGGCACTCGTTGTGCTGCCCCATGGATTTGGGGGTGTTTGAAAAAGGGACAGCAAAGCTTCCTGTTCTTCCATTTGCTGTGGGGATTTGGTGCACTGGGAGTCTGTAATGGATGGACCCCGTGGGATGCTCAGCCTTGCTTTTGATGCTGCTGCTTCTCATTGCCAGGAGGTGACACATTGAGCTCTCAAATACTGTGTCTCCTTCTCAATGGGGAGATTTTTGGGGGGTTTTGTTGCAGGACTAAACCCAAACCTCCTGTGGCTCCCCAGGACCCTGGGGCCAAGCCCTGCCCTAGCAAGAGGGGGGCTGTAATTGCACAGACAAGAACCAACAAGGACAAAGCAAAGATCAATTCTGTTCCTGCAGTTTGATACATTTATAAACACTTTCTTTGTCTTGCAGCATTTAGGACAAGTGTCTAACAGCCTATTTTTCCTTGGGTTTAGTTTTTGAAGTCTGTTTCTCCCCTGGAAGTTGAATGGATGAGCTGGAGTTTGATATTATCTGCCCCTTGCTGTGGAAAATGTCAGAGGCATGCCATGACAAATGCCACTGCTCTCCTCTTTCAGAGGCAGGAGCATCAGCTGCCAGTCACACACAAACTGGTGGTGTATATTACCAGGCAAGTAAAGCTGGCTTTTACCCAAATCCACATTTGTGGAAGAAAAAATGCCTGTGTGTTCCTTTGTGGCAGAAATGAAAACCAAGATCAATGACTGACTCTTTTTAAGTCTTATGTGCAAGGTAAAACTACTCTTTCACTCTGTGATAATGTCAAGTGCAGAGAAATAGACACCCAGTGAGGTCATGGTCAGTTCAGGAGAAATATGTTTAAGAATAAATCGTCTGCCTCTTGTCTCTGTGTGGTGGTAGGGAGTGGCTTTTTTAGTAATGAAAAGTGTATTAAATGGATGATTACCATATCTGGATTAAGCATCATGAAAATTAACAATTCTGGGAATGGGTTTTTCTAATTATTTTTAATCAGTGTGATATTTCTGCTCTTTGCTTCCTGGCTGTTCCAGGTTTTTGGTGAAGGCAAACTGGCCCCTGGCTGGCTTGACATTGATTTAAATGTTGTCAGCTGCATTTTGCAGCCCCATGGTTTCCCTGGTATTTACAGCAGCACGAGGGTGAGATATGCATGGAACCATCGTGGAGAAACTGCAAACCAGGGCACACCGGGCTCGGAGGGAAGAAGGGGATTGCCCAGCTCAGATATCAGCCAGGAGCTGGGCACTGCTGCCCACAGGTTTGAACAGTAATTTCTTATCAGGAGTACCAAGGAGCCACCCTGAAGGTGCTAATTGGGAGAGAACCAGATTCATATCCAGGTATTCCAGAGCTTTGAGCGCAACAAAGAGCTGATGGAGAAGCAGGAGGTTCAGCTCCTTGCTCCATTGCCCAGATCAGGGAAGCCAACCACTGCCTTTGCCTTCTGTAGCAGAGACAGCCTTGCCAGCCCTGCTCTGGGCACCATTTTGTTTAACTTCATCTCTTCCAAGAGTCAACTGAGAAACTCAGAAGTTAATTTTGAAAAAAAACAAAAAATCAAAATTTGGAACACTCACAGATGAGGGTTTCCTTAGGAGCCACTTTTTTGCTGTGACTTTGCATGCATCCAAAATCTGAATTTGCTGTGCATGTAAACCACCACAGCTTCTTATAAGAGTTTCTATATTAAGTAATATTGTGTCATAAGTGTTCCAAGTCCTTTTTCCTTTATAAATAAACCCTAATCTTGTCTTTATTTTGTGTTTCCCTGTATTTAATTTAGACTTTTAAGTAATTTAACAAAATTACCATAGGACAAGATCTCTTCTTGGTCCTGGCATGTAGCACAACCTTCCAGTATGGGGATCCTAATGCTGCTGTGAAATATATAACAGATGATGGCTGAAATGAGCACTTTCCTTTCTGTGTGTAGCTCCGTTTTTCCAGCCTTGGGCACCCAAGGTTGGAATTTGGATGCCTCAGGGAGGAGATTTGCCAAACAACTGTTGGCTTGATTGTCTCTTTTTTAAAATTATTTCATTAAACTGGGCATTAGAGGAAAGGCAGTGCTTATAATCCATCTATATTTTGTAACAGGCCAACTCCACTGCTTGGACAAGAGGTGTAGAGGAAGCTGGTGGTGCACATGATTGCACAGAATCTGTGCTGGCTGAAGGACAAACAGAGGTGTATCAATCTGGAGAAAAATAACAATGAGAGGTACTTTGGGGATTGGTCTTAAGCCTTGTTTTATTTAATGAAATGAAAGATGGAGTAAACACCAGGTAAATGGAATGTTTTCTAAATTGTGAAGGGTTGTATCACTTAGAAAAAAAGGAATAAATGAAGAAATATAAAAAGGGGAGGAAGAAGAAACTTCCTGGTTTAACACTGTGGTAAAATTCAGGTTGTTGTAATGTGCAGTCAGAACAACTGGAAAATAAGTAATCTAGGAGGTAGAAAATCAGCCGGGGAAGGAAAAGGGATTTAGGAAGCAGCGATGACTTCAGGTAACAGCAGAAAGCAAAATGAGAATAACGTGAGCATGCAGAGCAGGGGCACAGGGAAGACACCCTGGGTTAGTGCTCTGTGTGTGTCGTGGGGAGATGTCTCTTTAATGCCACAGAGCAGGGCACCTCTGAAATATTGAGGACATTTTGTCCTGAAGGCTGGAATTTTTGCAGACGCTCTGTACTTGCCAAAACCTGCTTCCAGTGAGGATCCCGGGAGCTTTGCCATTGATTTCAATGGGAGCAGATTTGGGCCATTGCTGAGACCTTTCTAAAATTGACCCTTAAAACACAAAAGACGCTGACAAGTTAATTTGGCCTCAGAGGTAGGCAGCCAGGATGATTAGAGTGATCCATTTAAAAGACAATATTAAAATAATTGACTACATGTTGGCTGCACGGATGTTTGGCAAGATAATGGCCTTAGCACCAGTTATCTGTGGGCAGCACCCAAAACTGAGGTGCTAAATGTGGATCAGGAATGTCCAAAGGGGGAACATCTGGAGTGAAAAACCACTATGAGAAATAAAGGTTGAAATGCAAAGTCCTTCACCAGGATGAAGGGCAGCCAAGGACTATTCATCAAAAAGAAGTGCTAAGCTTTAAAATACAGGGAACAGAGCACATGAAATTAGAATATTGCACTAAGGGAATTCTTTCTCTCCTGGTTTCGGTAATTCCATAGAAATTAATTGGATGGATATTTGTGGACAGAAGTTAGAATGCATTTTGGTTGACAGCAAACATTTCTCATCCCAGATGCAAAGCCATAATGTTACTTTTTCCTTGCATCTTTTGGAGTGTTTGCACTTCTCTAAATCCCTCCTCTTATCCTCTAGTGATAGGGCTTTAAGAGGACATTAGAGGCTCAGTTTCTTTTTTGAAGTGGTGATATTTGGAGCCAGGAATGTACAAAGACACTCCCAAGCCTGCAAAGAGCCCTCTGTTTGTATAACCCTGTTACTGTTGAGGGATGGACAATACTGGACTGATGTCTCTCTGACAGATTTCCTCTCAAGAGATAATACCCCTCATGGAAAATAGCTAGGTATGGTTTGTCAGTGCAGCAGGAAACACTGTTTAGAAACATCTGAATGCAGGTGTTTAATTTAGCTTTCATCTGGGCTCCACTGATGGACACGTTGTTAAATGCAGCATTTTACATCTTGCTGCAAACCCCCCTGTGCTGCTGGGAACTTCTCAGGTCTGATTGTCACTGATGCCCACCAGCATGGAAGGGCTCTGCAGAAAATGGTGCTTCTCCTGACGTGAGATGAGGTGTGTAAAACTGTATGAGGAAGTGCTTCCATCCAACCCTTCATGGAGAGGGGATTTCAGGATGAGAGTAAGTTCTGGGGTTCACTGAGAACCAAGCCAGGGCAGTATGAACTGAAACATCAAAAACTGTTAGATTCAAGTCAAGGGGAATGTCAGACATCTTGTTCCTCAGATATCTACTTTTGGTTTATTATAGATCCTTATTTGATATTACATATTTCATATCTTCACTCCAGCCCAAATATAGTGAAATTTGCAATGCAAAGGAGGTCATTGTGTTACTACAAATGAAAAAATTGCTACTGCATTTGTTAGCCTTAATCTATGATTTCATCTACAATATTTTATTCATAAATGCATATCTGCAAATCTAAAGTTAGCATCCACATAAAGTGTTATAATAAACACCTATACAGAAATATTGGAGGATAAAGGGGTGAAATGCATCTGTTCGCTGCTGCTCTGAATTTAAGAAAAAAATTTAATCAGCTCTTATAATTCAATGTCTTGGCAGTGAGATGAGCACCAGATTTAAAGGGGTTGATGCATTTCAATGGAGATGCAGGAAGTTTGGGTATGAGGAAGGAGACATCTGACTATGAGTCAGTATTGCCATCCTTGAGCACTTGAAGATTTTGATTTAACTCTAAAGAAAATGCTCACAACTTCTTTTAATAAAGAATAAAAATAAATAGACAGTGTTATTTGACTAATAGGTTTTGTCACTTCAGGGTTACATTTCACTCCACCTGCCACCTTCCTGTGGTATTAACCAAATGTCAGTATCCTTTCCTCAATCTGAAGGAATTGTTCTTGGTATTGGACAGTGAAGAAGAAAACAGCTGAAAAATTTTCAGATGTGTGCTCTTGCCAGAAAGATGAAAAAAATGAAGATCGATAGGGAAATGTGAAAATTTGAACTAGGAAAAAATGCATGAAAAATCCTGACAGACAGAGAAGGGCAGAGCATGGGCCATCAATATACTTGTCACAGGGAAGGTTTGTGCTGTTGGGAAGGGATTTAAGTGCTCCAAAATCCCTGCTGCTCTAATCCACAGAGGGCTGGAGCTGTGTCACCATCATGCCTTGGTCTAGAAGGTGAAGGACATGGGCATGATGATTTTACAGGCATTTCATGTCAGCACTACAGTAAGAACTTCTTATTTTGCTGAGAATTGGTGTCTAAATACCACAGTGTTTTCTGGTTTTTGAGTCTTTGATGAGCATTTAGCACTGACTGTTATGTGCAAAACTTATGCCTTACAATAAGTCCTACACACCTGGAAACTAGTTAAATCTAATATTTTAAAATGAATATAGCTCTACACAGGTTTCCCTGACCTACTAAAAATTGTGCAACATTGCAGTCATAAAATCCTAAATGAGCAAGATTAAGCTGTACTCCCACAACTCCAAGACTAACGACTTCATAGAAAATTTCAGCTATGGCAAGGCTCAAACTGAAGTCCCAAAAGCTGAGCAAAGCACATGGGCAAAACTGGTTACAGGCAGCAGTTTTTATATTTTGGTTAAACTCACAAGTCTTTTGAAGTGTGATCCAAAGTAAATTTGGGAGCACTGGCAAGATTGGGATCACAACCTCTGTTCTCTGTGAGTGACAATGCTCCAGAATGGCTACAAGTTAGAAGATAATGTTAGCCCAGGGTCAACCCAAGTTAATGTAGGGGCCAAATAGGGATTTGTACTCACGGAATTGCACGTAGTTTGTATATCACTTGCATATTCCAATGTATACTCCATGCATATGTGCATATGTGTCTAGATAAATACATGAATGATGACAGAACCTTAATGAAGAGTCAGTGAAACATTTTTAAGAGCAATGAAACAATTTAAATATTGCTAAAAGATATCATTGAGAGATTACATTGCTGATGAATGAGGCATTTTCCCCTCCCCCCCACCTCTTTCCCAACAGAAAACTTTAAAGTGCAATGCATTAATTCTAAAATCAAATTTGCAGCTCGCTAAACTTTTTGTGTGTGCTCAGAATGCACCCACAGAATGAATTTATCAGAAATAATTAGTGTTTTTATAGCCGATGCTGATTGCTGCAGCATCACATTCCAGTGCTGGTGTGTATAATTGCAAATCATTTCCTAGAGGTGCCACACGAAAGCAGAAGATGCCTTTTGGAGAAGTGTAGTGCCCATGGAATATGAGATTAACACTTGTATAGTACAAGAAGACATGTAAAGACTCACTATCTCTTTTTTTTTTTCCTTTCTAACCTTGTTGATGTCATGAATATCAATTTATATCTTTCTTTTTTTTGAGATAATTTAACACTCCATTTAGTCATCCTTGGTAATGCAAATTATATCAATTCTGCTGCCAGACTACAAGGTGATCTCCATTGTATGCCTTGGAAATGAGAGATCCATTTTTCTTCGTTTATTTTTATTAAAAGAAAAATCCTCCTTTTAAAGTCCTTTGATAAGAAACAATTGAGAATTCCAGGAATTTTAATCAGGGAGCAAAGTCGTAACCACCCAAAAGTATTACCCTTTCCTCCTCAGTTATTCTGTCTGCCTCCTCTCCCTCCTTCCCGCTCAGCCCATTTGCATAACGTGATTAAGAGAGCAGTAATAATTACAGCAGCACATGAGGGATGTACAGCCTTGCACGCTCCTTGCAGGAGGCAGCAACGCTGCCCTGCACACTCTCCAAGCGTGTGAGCCTCCAGGGCCTTGGCTCTCCCACAGCTCCACTGGCCACGTCCTCGAGCCTCCCCTCCGTGGGGCTGGGGGCACTCAAGGCCCTCTCCCACCCCCTGGAGCTCCTGCTCTCTCAGATCACCCCCAGACCCCACAAAGGCGCTCATCTCCTCCAAGGCACAGGGCTCCTCTGGATGTTTTGCCCTCCTGAGCTCCTGCTCTCTCAGATCACCCCCAGACCCCACAAAGGCGCTCATCTCCTCCAAGGCACAGGGCTCCTCTGGATGTTTTGCCCTCCTGAGCTCCTGCTCTCTCAGATCACCCCCAGACCCCACAAAGGCGCTCATCTCCTCCAAGGCACAGGGCTCCTCTGGATGTTTTGCCCTCCTGAGCTCCTGCTCTCTCAGATCACCCCCAGACCCCACAAAGGCGCTCATCTCCTCCAAGGCACAGGGCTCCTCTGGATGTTTTGCCCTCCTGAGCTCCTGCTCTCTCAGATCACCCCCAGACCCCACAAAGGCACTCATCTCCTCCAAGGCACAGGGCTCCTCTGGATGTTTTGCCCTCCTGAGCTCCTGCTCTCTCAGATCACCCCCAGACCCCACAAAGGCGCTCATCTCCTCCAAGGCAGAGTGCTCCTCTGGATGTTTTGCCCTCCTGAAGCACAGTCCCCATTAATACAAAGCCATAAGATACTGAGCACAACAAGGGAAACACTTTTCCATGTGGAAATTAGTGGGAAAAGGTCAAAAAGCTTTGCAAAACATTTGTTCTTCTAGTTTGGTTGTTTTTGTGGTTTTTGTTGTCGTGGTATGAGTTGCAGACATTTTGTGTGCTCCTGTGTATTCTGTTCATGCCTTAGCTTTGCCCTACCATTAAAGGCTACTCAGAATGAGGAAATTCAATATGGAATTCCAATATTGTGTCACAAATCTGTAAACCGGGACCAGTTAAATCAATAATCACCATTGCTCCAAGCCTCTGAGGTCCTTTCCAGCCTCACAGCACCTCCATGAAGGGGGAAGTGTCCAGGCAGGGATTGCTAATCAAAGCACCAGAATAAACTCCTCCTGCAGCAGGAGGGCAGCACCTGCTGATCGGTGCCTTCCCATCCTGCTGGATGTACACCTGTTTATATTAAAGATGAAAATACATATTTCATTTTTATTTTCATTACACAAATGCAAAAATAAGAGCTGTAAAAGAGGAAAGACTTCAAGGACTTGTACCTTTATGGCATAAATCAGATAAAAGTATATTCCGTGTTTCAGAGGGGAGAGGAAATAATATCTATAAGAAAGTAGGGGTTTTTTCTATTGTGTATATGCAGGTGCAGAAAAGAACCACAAAACCATTTGACAGTGTCCTCAAGCCAAATATAGGTAATGCTGGGCTTTTCTTTCTTCTAGAAAAGATTATCTGTTTTGGTTGCTCTGGGATGGGTTGCAGCCAGCTACAGATAAGGACTGACACATTTGCTGCCTGATAACATTGATATTTCTGCCTGGCACACAAAGGCTGCTGTTGCAAAGTGGAAAGGTGCTGCAAACACTCATGAAAATAAATGCATAACACCCAGAAGGAAAGCAGAGCCCATCAGAGCTGAGTAACAGGTGAAAAACCTTCCCCGCTTCTGTAGCAAAGCCCAGAGGAGATGGGCTCCTGGGGACCATCCAAAAACTCTCCCATCCTGCATCCCCAGTGGGGATGGGGATGGGGATGGGCTGCTCCAGGCTGCACAGACTTCCCAGGATCTTGAGCAACTCGCCAAGGCTGAGGGAAGGAGGAGGAGGTGGAGGAAAGCAAGGCCAAAGATCTCTTGCATAAAACGTAATAGCTTCTTGGTTTCTTATGGTGAATACTGGGGGTTCTTTTGATGCAAATAAGTCAATGATTTCTTTTTCAATTTATTTTCTGGTAGTTTTTTTGTTAATTCTTCAGCAATTCACTGGTTGAGCACTATTTTGCATAAAGGTCAGCTTAGACTGCTGAATGAAAGGCTTACAATGGAAACTGGATTTCCAGGAGGATGAATATCCTCTGATTCCTGTGTATCTCACTGAGGAAGGCATTGTGAAGAGCAGTACATCCAATTGTTTCCCTTTGAAGAGAGGGAAGGTTTATGGGGACAGATGTGGAAGCACAGACCTGCACAAGGCATGGAGGGTGCAGAGGGAGGGGGCAGCTGCCTTCCCCTCCTCCTGCAAGTCAGTGCTGGCTGTGTGGAAAGGAGAACCCCTTTCCATGGCTTCACATGAAAGCAGTAGCATGTGCAAAGGCATCCACATAATTGATAATTAATTATAATTAATAAGAAAATAAAAAATTCTAATTGCATCCTGAAATATTATTAAAAATCACTTTCTTGGGCCATTTCTTGGGGGTTAATTTGAGGACACCTTTGTGACAAATCTTCTGCAGAAAGTTTTTGCTTTTAAAATATAATGGCACTGGTGGTTTCTGATTTCACTCAGAAGGAAATGTCTGAGAAATTTTCACTCCAGAGGAAAATGCTCCAAAAATATTCTTTTAAGGTTCTTGTTTCCATGGTTTAAAAGCTGTAATTATTTTAAATGCTTAATGGTAGCTCAGTATCTATACTGGTGACTGTTCACTTCTGTGTGCCCTGTAAATTTATCCTATTAGTACACGTGTGTGAGTGTGTGCATTTATGTATATCTAAAACACATATGGTATGGAAAAGATTATATATTTATCCATTAGAAGTTACTTGTTCTCCCATCTTTTTGAGTGTCTTGCTGCCAGCTGCCTGTATCAAAGGATTTGAACAGCTGAAACATTACAGCACTCTAATTTTATGTCTGTTGGGCACTGCTGCTTTGCTGTATATTTTCTAAAAGAGTTTATTGTCCACTAGGGCTCTTTTAAAGGGAGGCTTGGCTACCAGGGACCTTAAAAGTGATGAAACTTAAATGCAAATCCATTCACCTTTTCTTCCATGCAGTAAATTCTGCTACCTGCACTCCGAAATGCAGAAGATAACTGTTATGGTGTCCTATTTTTTAATCTAATGTTGACTCTTTTGGGCTAATTTTCTTATATTTACTGTGTCCAAATGCGATGCAAATCTCAGAAATCACCAAAAGATGATTGTTCCTGGTAGACAAGGATTTAACATCCTTGGTCATTGATGAGCTGGTAATATTGCTTTCATTTCATCTTTGCTAGAGGGTCTATTCTTGACTAATAGTGATGTCCCTGGATTTGAAAACACAGCTATGGGAGGGGAGGTGCCAGCAGGAAGAAGTGAGGATGGGTGTGAAACACTGAGGTAGAGAAAATATTTCTTCTTCAGATCAGCAGAGTAACAGATGTGTTTCTGCTCCATCTTTTGACTCTTCATGACTCATCTCTCCAGTTAGGAATCAACACTGCATCCTCAAGAAGAGATTGAGTCCTTGACTCAGAAATTCCTGTAACAGTCTGTGCTGAGCTCTGAGCATGTGCTCAGCTCTTAGCTTGCCCTCACTGCTGCAGGGATGGCAGAAATAATCATCTGTGATGCTCAGTTCTGTTGGAAAAAACTTCCATCCCTCCGAGGGATTTACATAATCGATTCCTGGGGCCCCATTTTCAGTTCTAACAGCACTAGTTGGGGAAAACTGCATCCACAGCAGAGCTCATCTCTGTGGTGCTTGGTGGGACCATCCCCATCGAGGGTGGTCCTTAGGCAAGATGAGCAGGCAGACAGCAACATCAGCTCAGCTCTTTTTAGGCACATTTTGCAAGTGCTTTTTCCTCCCTTGCATCACCTCAGTGATGCTTTTAATAATGATCCTCATCACGAGCAACCTTTTTGCACGGTCATGGGCATGTGCTGAGACAAGCAAAACACTGTATATCGATGTGAAGAGATGGTCTCTTCATAACAGGGAGCTGCAAGTGGAGACTTGATGCTTCATAAAATTCTGACATCCTGGAAAGGGAGTCCTAGATCTGTTTTATACGCTGTAGTAAAGGTGATCTTTGGAAATTGCTTGTTGAATAACTCTGCAGTCTGCTGTACATCATTTTTATTGATGATAAGGAAGATGTCATCACTATGGCTTGCCTTGGAGAGGAGAGTGGTGAGGCACTGAGTGGGTTGAAAATATGATATTCCATGTTAAAGACCTCAGTGCCTATTGTGGAAAGGAAATGTTCCCATTGGTACTCCTGGGTGTATTGGCTGCAAAGTTTATCAACATCTCTCAATGCTGCACAACCCAGTGGCACAGAACTCTGCTGTTCCAGTTTTAGGGATTCTGCTGCTCCTGTTTTAGGGATTCCTACTTTTCAGTGCCATTTGCTGGTAGCTTGTGGGAATTACTGACTTCTCAGTCCAGCCATGGGGATGGACCTGTGCAGGTCTTTAACCATCAAGTTCAGAGTCACACCCCTGCCTGCTAAATGCAGAGTGGGTTTTATGGTGGCTGCAAATTGTGGATTCCTGGGGAAGAATGATTGGTTTTATGAGTAGAGTATGATCTCTCTCCTCTGCTGTGCTGGATCATAAAGGGGTCACCTATCTCATGGGGGATTTATGTGGGCAACTGTTCACTGTGCTACTAAGAGCAGACAACCATTCCAGGGTATTATGAGAAGCAGTTTACAGATTAAATTTTAGAGCATGCACTGCTACAAGAGGACTTTGCAAATGGTCTCTCTCCTACATCAGTTTGTGTCCATTGAAATCGCACAAAACAATTAAAAATGAATCATTGCTAAAGGAAATGCTTGCTTTCCCCTTCAGATGGGCCCTTAAACTTCTTTATAGAGCATTTTCTCCCAGAGTTTTCCACCTTCAGAAGTATTCTTTTAGGTCTGGGAATAAGGGATGTGCATACATACCAGATTTGTCATGTTTCTATAGATCTCTGGGGCTGAAACCTCAGCACCAAGACTTGAACACAGCTGGTTTATGCTTGGGAAAGGAGTTGTGAGGCAACATCATCTGCAGCTAAGAAAATAAGGACTTAATGACTCCACAGATCATCATCATTCTGTCTTATTATTTAGTACTTGGGCTCATGACTGCAATTCCTGCATGTCCCAGACAGTCTTGTATTTTTTGTACTTTTAAATCCTGTACATTTTCTCCCTTTAGATAATATGTGATGGAGGCATCCCAGAGAGTGGAGCCTTTGAGAATCTCCTGTTAGAGGGCAGCTGCCAAAACCTTCCTTCTAAGACATTCAGCTGTTTTTCATCTTTTCCTTCAGGAACCTCTGGAAAGAGGGCACTCTTGAATCTTGAGGACTCACAGCACTTGCCGTCCCTGCATTTCATTTCACAGCTAGCACTTTCTCAAGGCATTTGCTTTCAGAGGCATTTGCCTCCTATTTGTAGTTTTGATAGATTTTCATCTTTTCCCATCCATTACTGAAAATGGGAATTAACCTTGAGTTTGAAGATTCATAGTCTGGTCATTACAACATCCACAGCTGAGAGATCACTCTTGTGTGAGCAGGGGAACGCAGCTGTTTGCATCCCAAAACATGGCAGCCTCTTGCTGTACCTGCTGCCACTGCCTGCCAAAATTGATGGATTGACGTGTGCCCTATAGGCCTGTGCCTTCCAAACAAAAGAAAATATATAAGGCAACATTCAGGAGATTTGAGTTTTCTCAGTGCCATCTGCTTTGAGGTCTCTTGCTCTTTCCTTGGGTGGTGGCTGTCCTGTGTTCCTATGGGTAAATAGTGAACCATGGTTAGACCCTTCCAGACCTGCCCATCAAGTGAGCCACAGCACTGGACTAAATTATATCCTCTAGCTTTTCTCATTAACACCCTGGTCAAAGGAATCTGGTATTTCTTCCTGCCCACTGGTGCCCAACATGTCAGAAGGACAGAGAAGATGAAGGAAATGCAAAATTTCATAGAATCTTGGAACTGTATGGGTTGGAAAGGACCTTAAAGCTCACCTAGTCCAACCCCCCTGCCATGGCAGGGACACCTTTCACAGATCAGGGTACTCCAAGCCCCATCCAACCTGGTTTTGAACACTTACAGGGGTGGGGCAGTCACAGCTTCTCTGGGCAACCCGTGCCTCATCACCCTCCCAGCGAAGAATTTCTTCCCAATATCCAACCTAATCCTGCCCTCCTTCAGTTTAAAGTGATTTCTAAAATCTGGAGAAGCAGAAATTACCACTTGGGGGGGACACTAAGGATTTCTTGAGACCCAGCATGTGAGAACCCCAGATAGGCATCAGTCTCCAAAAACAGGAGTCATTCCCCATGTTGAGAAGAGAGGATGTCCCACGTCAGTGCAGCAGGATCTGAACTGCTGGCAGAGCTGCTGCCACTGAAGGGCTGGGCAGAGCTGCCACAGAGGCTGCACGCTGCTGTCAGCAGCCATTAAAATCATTAAAAAGGTGAAAACTTATGGCAGCACTTAGTGAGTCCCAGGTTATTTACTTGGTGTGCGAGGAGACCCACGTGTCACATTTTATATCGGTGCAGGCACCAGAAGCACATTTAATGTGCTGCACAGAAAGCTTATTAAACACTCTGCATTTAATAAATGTGTGTGTGTGTGAGTATGGATGTTCAGCACTCGGCCATGCAGGAGCAGCCTTTTTTTTTTGCAAATGAGGCCACCTGTTCCTCCATCCCTGATTTGACAGGTTTTAGTCTCTCTTCTCTGCAAGTGGGCGGACAGTTGGATTTGATTTACTGGATACTCTCCTCTGGTGTGATTGCAGCATAATTATATCGATAATCAGCTCTGTTTGTGGTCAAAATGTTCTCCAACACACACACACTGAAATCCCAGATCGTACTTTGTCTGGAAAACCTGTCCTGCTTTCTGTTTCACAAAGGTTTGGTTATGTGATAAATGTAGATTGATTTCTGAGGGCTCGTAGCTGTTACTCGATCGACCAAGGGTGTGTGGTACACAATAAAATTTACAGATATGCTTTGTAGGTATTTCATCAGCTGAGACTGGTCCTTGTTAGAGGAGTATAAAAAATTGGAGAATCGATCTATTTTTTTTTTCCACTTATTTTGATGTGAGGGGTTCACCTGCAAAATGGGAAAGAGACTAAAATTGTGGAAGGAGAGGTTCATGTTACACAGGAAAAATATATACATTTTTCCACCAAAAAGATTGATCAAAATCATTTTGGAGAGCACAGAGTTTTTCATTCATCTGAAAGCAAAAATTGTCCTGTTTGTTTAGGCTTTGACTGTTTTTGCTATTTTTGAGCTTCAAGAAAGTATAAAGGCAGATATAATTAGAAACATCCTTTCATTTTTAATATGTGCCATTGAAAATATATTTTAAGGGTCATGGCTTTTTTTAGATAGAGTTATTTTTCAGTTTTATTATTTTTAAATGGTTGCTATGTTGGATGCACACTCATAGATTACCAATTGACCAAGTATTTTACCACGGGAAAAAATTGTTCCAAGCCCTTGGACTGGCTTTAAAACACACAGAGAACTTTGCCATCCATATCCACACAGTGAGTGTCCTGTGAATTGTACTTTAAGACAACACAAGTGCTTAAATGCATTGGAAATGAGGGATCTGGGATGGGTGTGTGCTGGACTGGTTAAACCCCTAACCCAAGCCAAAAGCAGACTCAGGAATGTGCTGGGATGGGAGATGAGCAGCTGGAGAGGTGTGGAGTGGTACCACCTGCACTCAGTGGCACCAGGAACTGGCATTTGGCAGGGTTTTTCTGCACTTCTGTCCTCATCACTTCAGCTGCTGTAACAGAACACCCTGTGGATGAAGGTGAGGATGAGCAGTGGTTTCCAGAAAAGCTTCTCGGCAGGGGTAACCTGGCCCAGTCCCCCCAGAAGTGTCCCTTGTCATCCTGCAGGCACAGCCAGACCTGCCAGCAGGGGACCATCTCCTACCTTCTCTTTGTGCTACACCTTTGAACCTCCAGCAATGCTTGTACAAACCTTTTCAGCTGATTTTTTTTTTTTCCTTTTAACCAACGAATCCATTCCCACTGAATACTGAAATCAAGGCACCCCCACTGCCCACACTGGGCCTGTTGTGGACAAACAGGCAGTGTCAGCACTGTGGGACTGGTGACTTCCAGCACACATGGAAGCAAATAGACCCTCTCCAAATTGGGTATGCAGGGTAACTTCATCAGCCCTCAGTGGATGATGCTATTTCTCTGTCTATCCCACTGCTCCAAAAGCTCCTTGCTTGGCTTTAAGACAACCAAGCTGTGCAGAGCCAAGTGTGCAGATGCCCAAGGTTGCCCCACTCTGGGTGATTCACACCAGTCTGTAAGACCATGGCAGTGATTGTTTCATTTTTGACAGCAAAAAAAAAACAAAAAAAAGAAAAGGGGGAATCACTAAAACTTAATTAATTGTTGTAGCAAAGGCTCCCTCTACCTTCAGCTCGGCAGTTCTCTCCAGGACATGCCAGGCAGCAGGGGCAGGGGATGTTTCTCTCACCAAGAAATTATTCATGGGGTTCCTTGGCTCACACTCCCAGCCTGGCAGATCTGGAGCAAAGGCAAGCTACAACTGCCTCGATTTGGGGGAGTTGAAATGAAGGACCGGATGCAAAAACGAGCAGAGGGAAACAACACCAAATAATGTTACTGGGAAACCAGAAACACCTCTGGGGCTTGCAACAACACATCACCACAAGAACATTTCTAGTAAATAAGGCAGGATTGAGGTGGTTTGCCAAAGTGGAAAATTTAATTTTATTGTTGACTACACTGAAACCTGGATGTTATAGAGCTCGAGTTTGCCTTTGTGTTCTTCCTCTTGATGGTAATTGTATGTTGTGCATCACAGTCTACCTGCAAACACCAAAAATAATAACAAACCTGACACCTGCAATTAAAGTCCTTTCTGGCACCATCCTGTATGGGATCACACAATGGGTAGGACAGAGGAATAAATCATCAGATCAGTGGGAAAAGCTAATTTCTTTATGTACATGCTGGAGGGAAAAGGTAGAAAGGAAATTTGGCAGGGAGGAATATCTAGTACCTTGCTGCAAGTGATCTTAAAGATCACATGTCTTTAATAATATAAAAACCCATTTCATATTGATTTTCTGGCAGTTGTGTATCTTAAACAGGCCAAGCAAAAATTATAATGTTTGTTTTGCTTTGTGAGCAGAAAAGTTAAATCATTTCAGCTCAAAAAAAAAAAAAAAAAAAGCAACAAACCCAGAAGAAGTATTCTCCCAGCCACAAAGACGAAAATTCCTCGGGATCTTAAAAGCATCTTTGAATAAAATGCATTGAGAAAGACAGTAGTTCAAATAAGCTCAACCCTTTTAACAGATAAAAAGCTAGAATCTATTTGCAGAGACAGATTTTTCTGATTTGATGTCACCATTTTAGTGGTGAGGGGACCAAAATTCATCTGAGTGTAGTTATGAGTCAAGTCTTCAATTAGTGCTTTGTTATCCTAAGAATAGTGGAAAAGTCTAGAAAGGCTGGAGATTATTCCATGTGTGCATGCATGTGAGTGTGTTTATGTGAGTATTTAATAGGGGTAGGTCTTTATCTTTAAAATTCCTATTTGAGTAGAAATTTAACCAGACCTTTGGCTTCATGCTGTGAAAATGGAACGTGTTAGCATTTTGCTGGTGAAATCTGTGCATTCAAAGCAGAACAAGGCCTTTAAAATCCCTTAGGAAGCTTGTTTGATCATTTCTCCCTGATAATGTTTGTGTTGCTCTTGTGTGGCTTTCTTCTTGTTGTTTCCTTACTTTGTGATTTTATCTGTTCACTAAATAAATTGTTTTATCTATTTTATGAACCTATGCCAGAGAATATATTTATTAAGATAATTTTTCCAGAGTAAGAAAGATCAGGAGATTTCCCCTCAATAAAACTGAACTTTAGTTAAGTGAAAATATAGAAAGGAATTAGCTACTTTCTGTTTCTTCTATTGGGTGAAGTGGAGGAGGGCATCAATTTTTGCCCCCTCCAGCCTTGCTGCTGAGTCACCCTTCCTTGGAAAATCCAGCTGCTGCTCTGTGGGGTCCTCCTCTGGGAAGGAGTGTCTGCAGTGGGTGCATGGGGATGGTTAAACTACAAGGGTAGGTCCACCCTGTTCCACTTGATCACAGCAGCAATAAATGAATGGCTAAAAATGTTTGCTTCACTTCTCACAAGGAAGGAAAACTGTAGCTCATCCATCTCCAGCTACAGAGACTCATCCATCACTGGTGGCTTCTGCAGGATATGACCAACTGTATCCAAGTTTCAGGTGGTGAGGCCTTGGAGAGCTGCAATTTTTTAAAATAAGGGCAGATTCTTTCTGGGTTTTTTTTCTGTGTTGTCCTACTGGAAATACTGTTTCTGCATCTGAGACTGCCTGGCATTGATATCCATTAAACATAGTCCAGCCTGAGACAAGAACTCAAGACAAACCCTACTTGTAGCTCCAATGCTTTCTCCTATCTCTAAAGCACAACTGGAAGTGCCTTTCACTGCAATCTCCCTCTTCTCCCTCCTGTAGCTGTTATCATCCTGTCTGAGAAGGGTCTGCCTCACATGCAGTACCACATGAAATGTAATATCCAAGCCCAGGAGAATCAGTGAAGAAAAAAAAAAAAAAAAGAGCTGCAGAGCTGAAATGTTTTCCTGTCTCTTGTTTTAGACTGTTCTGGTGTCACTGTTGTGTTGTGTGTAAAAAGAATCGAAAGAACCGACCGTGGGAAACTTTTCCTTGGTAGAGCTCCTCCAGCAGAGAGCAAAATGCCAAAAGCAATATCCATTCTCTGAGCTTAATATTAAAGAGGAGGCTATTTTTAGAAGTTTTACCCAGAAAGCACAAACTTTTAGCAGCACAGTGGTGCCCCAGTGAGCTGACTGTGTGCTTTGGAATGCCCTTCTGGTGGTGAGTGCAGACAAACGTGTCCTTGCTGAACCTCTGTGCTCAGCCAAAGCCCCTGCAGCTGCAGTCAGGCAGCAGTGAGCAGCTCCTTCCTGCTCACAGACCGTGCATGGCACTAAAGAAACTGTGGACTTTCTGAGGAAAACATATGGGGATGTTCTCCTGTCTGGTGATCATGCTAATTTTTCCAATTATGTTGTTTTTTGACTCAGTGCTTGCCAGCATTCCCCCAGCAGCAGTGCCAGGCACTGGCACGAGGCTGCTCCAGGGTCTGTGACACAGAGGGTGACAAGATGCTTCTCCCAGCACAGCTCTGATGGAACAACTTGAGTTTTTGTCAGCAAACCCCAGCAGCAGTGTAGGGAAATCCCAGGCCACAGCACCTCTGTGTGTGCTTGGCCCTGGGTGTATTCACAAATTCAGACATGAAAGGTGTAAATCACCACCTGGGGTTGTGCAGCTGGGATGCAGCTGGGGCAGGCAAGCTGGGATTTTGGGAAAAGCAATGGCAAGGAGGAGGTAGCAAAGCCAGGAGTGAGGTTCCTGCAATGCCCAACAGCAAACTGATGAAAACTAGAGAAAACAGGAGAAAAACTGGGAACATCCAGGAGTGTGTGTGACCACACAGGGTCCACTTCACCCCACCTTGGCATTTGGTCAAGTAGGAGCCAATCCCTCTGCTCCTCTGGTGAAAACCAGCCTGGCATTTAGCAGATGCTGGGTCCAAGAACTCTAATAGCTTCTGTCTACTTCAAAATTTGTCTTCAGATCTGTATGTATGGAGCCAAGGCCAACCTAGCTATCTTCCCTAGCAAGAAATAGATTGTAATTAAAAAAAAAGAAAAGAAAAAAAGTCTTTGCTGATAAATTAAAACAGATTTCAAAGTGATTTTGGCAAAAGATAGATGAGAATTTTTGTACATTACTGTTACATTAGTAAGAGGGTGTGATTTTTTAATTTCCTTTATTTTTTTTCACGTTCCTACATGTCAGAGCTGGCCTAGTAAAAATTCAGATACAGACCAAGATTAAGAATGCAAGCTGTGTTTTACCATTACTCCTCAGGCTGGGAGTGTGGTACATATAAGAGGGTTTCACTTCCATGAGTAGGAGATGAAATGAAACATCCATTTCCTTTTCATGCACAGAGATAGTAATAGTGGCTGGAAAAAGGAGATGACAATTTATTTTGAACACCAGTCATTGCAGGATGGTTATAGCAGAATTAGGGCTGGTCTATGACTGTGCTGCAGCTAGCAGGTTTTAGAGTGGTAATTTTGCCTGTCTGCTTGTCTAGGAATTGTCTGTAGGTTTTTGAAATGCATCTGTATCAAAAAATGGTCTTGGAAGAGTTTCTGGGACAGGTCCTCTAGCCTGTAACACCTTCCCTCCAACCCAGTAGTGTTCCCATCTGGAGCAGCTACAACAAGCTGTGCCCTCCCATTTGCTAACTGGGACCAGTTCAGAGTTAAATTGTTCATCCTGACTGTCCATCAGGTTTCTCTTCTTTGTTTTCACCAGTTCTGAGTCAGCAAGACATTAGCATATATATGAATTCAACTGTGTGCCTATTTCCACTGAAATATAATAATAGCAACTACAACAATGATAATAATTATAGTAATGAGATGATGGTGATGGTGATAGTAATAACAATAATCTTTCAGGCCTAAAAGTGGAGCTTATGCTGTGTATCCCATCCAATCCTAGCCTGAATGCTGCTGTCTGGGGCATACAGCAAAAGGCTTTATTGGAGCCAAAAGCTCTGTCTGAACTGTCCTCCACTCTGATGAGTCAGGTGTTGAGTTTCTTGTTCAGCCTTGAGTGAGGCAAAGCTCTCCCTGAGCTCTGCAGAAGCTTTGTGAAATCATCAGGCTCTTGCTCCTAAGGATTTTCCTTTTCCTTCCCTCTCACCACTGCAGCACATTCCCCATCCACCCCATCCCAACAAACCCTTCCCACATCACTCTGCTGCTGGGAACATCAGGAGCTTTAATTCACCTCTTCAGACTGATGGGAGGGAAGAGAGAGAGAAAGGAGAGGAGACAAGGCAGAGAGCTCTACCACATCAACTCTGGGAGCCCTGGGACCTTTTGCCTCTGGTTTGTGATGTTTCCTTGTGTTGAGGGCACAGCTTTCCTTGTGCTTGGGCAGGGGCTCTGGTCTCCCTCCTCGGTCCATCCCACCAGGCACGCTCCCAGCAAGGACCAGTGCAAATTCCAGATGGCATCCCACCTCCAGAGGGACTTCCAAGGCTTTTTTGGGTTGTTGCTAAACAAGCTGCAGCCTTAACCCCTTGCAAAGGGACTGGTTGCAAACAGAGAGAGGATTCAGAGCAATCCAACTTTAAATGGCAGCGCTCTTAAAGCAGCTGCTCCGCACACCAACTCGAGCCATGTGTGCTCTAAAAATGCATCAAATAGGTAAAAAAATTACACTTCAGTGGCTTCATGCTTTTGTCTGAGGGAAGGCAAGAGGGAATTAAAAATCACTAAAAAAAGGCAAAAGCAAATTCAATTTAAAAAGATATAAACTGACCAAGAAGGAAAGGGGACATAAGAAACGCTGAAGGGAGATTTTGTTCAAATGTGTCAGGAATCTGACCAGCAGACGAGGTCCCCAGGCTGCCACAGAGATGTGGGTGACCTTGGCCAAGTCTCCTTGCTTTTGCTGGGCTTATGTTTTATCTGAACTGTCTTAGGTATTCAGGCTGCAAACTCTCCCCAGCTGGGACTGTCACTGTGGATTCACACAGTGCCAAGCAGGAAAGGTCCTGAGTGATTCTGAATTTCTGGGCACTGGGTAGAAAATAGCTAAAAAGGTCTGGGGTTAATGCATGAAGATCAGGCATTACAGTGGATGTGAAAAGAGAATAGAGCCTGAACCGAATTTTTCTCTCCAGAAGTCCTATTTATTTTTTTTTTTACATCTGCAAGGAGCCCTAACCACAGCTGAAAACCAGTCACTTCTGTGCAAAAATGAAATCGCTATTTTTGCAGCACACAGAAGTTTTGGACAGGATATGAAGAATATTACATCTGATTGAAAGTACAACAGTTGCAGAGGTGGGCAGAATATAATTACCCAAATTGTGGTTTGGCCAGGACAGCAAAAATACCCAGTATGAAATGCCACGAGGTTGTCAGTTCCTTTCAGTGTCCAGGACAACTATCTCACAGGGCTCCCAGAGATGGCATCTCCCCCAGCACGGATCATTCTCCACCCAAGGACAAGTGTAATCAACTCAATTGCTCAGCAACACTTTCTGCTTTGTTTAATAGCTCCCTTTTCCCAAGCTGTGTAAAGCCAAACCTATTTGCTTGCAAAAACTGCCCAAAACACTGTGGCTGCAGGGAGGGAGCTGAGACATCCTTAAAACCATGGAATACACGTGGGGTTTGAATCCACTCTTGTTCCATGGGGTGTAAACAGGCTCCTGGGTGGGTTGGGCAAGAGAGGTGAGTGGTAGTGATGTGCATAAATTAACTTTTAAAAGTGCCTCACGGGCAGTGCCTGGGCTTGCCTCCGTGCTGGGACAGAGGAGCTCATCAGCTCTTTGGGGCTCAGTTAGAGCATCTTGTTTTAGTCAGAGAACCAGTCCTGAAGCCATGAGCTGTAACAGGAGCAGGATGAGGAAGGAAATCACCAAGGGAAAAAAAATAAAAAAGGGAAGGTACTAGATCTCAGGTTTTCACACTCCTTTCATCATACAGAGCCTGCAAGGGT
Organism: Lanius collurio; assembly: GCA_020086605.1. NCBI lineage: Eukaryota > Metazoa > Chordata > Aves > Passeriformes > Laniidae > Lanius > Lanius collurio. The sequence continues at coordinate 6,385,045 of JACBWW010000023.1, read as the reverse complement.
AACCAGGAAAGGGCCAAAGCCCTTCTCATCTCTCTCTGGGTCGCAGGGTGGTTGCTCCTTCCTTTCTCCCTCGGAGAGTAGAAAGGCTCCTGCAGTAAGAAATTATTCCTTGAACTTTGTAGGCTGGTTTTCATACGTGAGCCTTTAGACAGCTCATTCTCACTGATTTCTACTTCTGGCAGTACTATTCATGCAACCAGACTCTCTTTAGTAAAGAATTTGCAAGAGTAAGCTGACAAACCCTTTGGCAGCAGGGAGAGGAGAGAAAAAAAAAAGGTTTTTTGCTTTTTTTCCTCACTAGAAGTAATTTGTGGCTCTATATTTGAAAGCTGCTTTTTATGGAATATAAAATTACTGTAATCCCAAAATGGTCTCCAAAGTGCCACGAAGTCGTATTTAAAATGTATGTTAATTTTTACATCACAAATGGCCTTCTCATTTCCCACTTTTACAGTTCCTTTTGCCTCTAAGAATTGTTTTTATTTACATCTCTATGAAAACAGAATCTATTCCCCCATACACACAGTTGCATATTCTTTGGAGGGAATATATTGATTGAAAATCCTTCTACCAGTCTTATTAATCTCAAGGAGTATTGACTAAGTACAGTTGTACGTATCACTTGTACACATGGAAAGCTCACAAAATAACAATATCAATAATGTTCTGCAACAGAAACAATCATTTTATAAATAATGAATGTGCCATATTGAATTTTACAGGTATTTGGGGAACTTTTTTACTTTTAAAGGCCCCCATGTCCAGCTTTGTTGACACCAATATAAATAAAAAATAAACTTGTTGCATTCAATGCAGTTACATTTGTGCAAGAGCTAATATAAGGGAGTCTTAGAGCAGTCATTTGTCAAACCAGAAAGTAGGACATGGCATAAATACCATCTGTGGAGAGTGATTCATAAGACAAGAATGCAGCATAATCAGTTAAATAAATACTACCCTTGTGTTTTCTAGTCTAAGTGGACCTTACTCCAGGCACAAATCACAGTGCAAAGCCAAAGCAGTTGCAGGGACACTCAGAATTTGTTATTCCAATGCCCTGAACTAGGTGGAATTAACTCCACTTTAAATCAGAGAAAAGCCAGAGACCTGCAATTGTTCTCCTCCCTGAAGAGCAGGATCTCAATTTCTGCCTGAAGGGACATAGCACGAGAGGCTGGAGCAGCTCTTAACAAATAACTAACCTGAAGACCTGAGGTTCTGAGACAAGGCATCTGCTCATCCATATTTTGGCTGTGCTGGGCCACCACGAGTCCATGTGGGCACCCAACCAGAACAGAGAGGCTGGAGGGGGTGGCTTCCTTTGCAGGATGGAGCAGGCAGGCCCTGGGACACGGGATGAACAGTGCTGGGGTACAAAGGATTCCATGTAGGCACAGCTTAAAACCAGAGCCAGCTCTCAGGGCATGGGCAGGTTTGGTCGATGAAGGGTCTGCTGGTGCTTTTAGGGAGCTGTAGGAGTGTCTGAGGTCTTGGAGACAGAGGTGGAGGGAGCTGCAGAATGAAGGCACCTCTCAGGCTTGTTTCTCACCAGGATTTGACCAAAAAGTGCATGTCCAGTCAAGGAGATGAGAGGAGGGCAAATATAAAAGCAGTACTCAAATGTCATCTGGAAAATTAATAGGGTGACCTGTGGGCAAAAGCATTTCATGTACATTCTCCTATTTTTCCCTCAAGATTGGGTTTTGCAGGGAGTTTGCTTTGTGTGTGCTGTGCTTAGGAGGAGGAGCCTGTGCTTTTCAGAATTTTGACTCCATCAGAGTTGTGATATCCTTCACAGCTAGAACAAAAATTGATATCATAAACACTTTAGCAATGAATAAGATATTTAAAGTTATTTTAAAAGATACAAGATTGTTATGTTGAAAGACAGCACACATCTTTTATTTTTTTCTTCACTATACAATTATCTCTTGAATCATCAGAGGTCCTAAAGGTCACTTCTACATTAAGTGTTCAGTATCACCAAACGTGAGTGGAACAAAGTCCCTTCTCAAAAGGGATCTGAAATGTCAAGTGATCAGAACAAGAAAAAAAATTAGAAGGAAAAACACAACATGACTCGTCCCAGCAGGCAGCAAACCAAGGAACAGGCCTCAGGTCCTGTGGCTGAGAGCTGTAATTTTTCTTCCAGCCTCCCCAGCCTCTCAGTTATCTTTTCTATTCAGATCTGTTCCTTCACCCTGTGGCTATTGTCACATTCACTGTTCTGGACTGCAGTGGACTTGATCCAGGAGGAAAATGCCCTTTAGTTATCAAGGATCAGATGGATATCTGGAGGCTGGGTGCTTTGATTTAGTACCCTCAGGCTTTAAATTCTAATTTCAGCAGTGCTGGGGCTTGGGTGTGCCACTGTGGACCAACTCCCTCATTTTGATCCAGTTAATCACAACTAGAGTGACTCAGGCCTATACGTGCAGGCAGGGCTGAGACCCAGGAGAATGTGTCTCCCTCTGTAGTTCCAGAACTTTTTGTTCTTGCCTGTTCCAATAATAATAAGGAAAAAAGCCTTTCTTTGGTGGCATTTTGGCATTTCTGCTGCTGTGACTCATCAGACACATGTAACAACGAGAGGAAACTTTTTCAAACTTATTGGCACTGGAAGAAGGTAAAAGTTTATTTTAATCCAGTTGCTTACATTTTCCCTTTTCTTTTACAATTCCATTTGTAAAAGGGAATGCAAATTACTGACACAATCTTAAACATGCAAGGAAGATGAGCATTTAGAGAACTGCATGGAATGTACAATTTTAAATCTCTACAAAAGTGTAAAATATTAAAATCCACCAAATTCTAGTATTTGGACACTGTCTGAAGGACAAAGGATGCTGAAAACATTACAAATGCAGTAGCTTAGTTTTTCAGTTTGTGATGGATTAGCTTTAACATGCATTTTAATTTGTAGTTGGATTTTATCAGCTGTAGACAAAGTTTGATAATCTCTTCTTTTTTAATTAGCACAATCCTCTTAGGAAGGAGAAATGCACAGACAGTAGTAATTTATGTTCTCTGACGATTTCATACTGACAACCTGAAGTATCTTGTCTTTAAAACATATCTACATGTGGTTCTTTCAAACATCCTTGTCCTACCTTCTCTTTCTGTAGTGCCTGCACTTGTAAGGGGAAAAAAAGAGAGAGAGCTTACACTATAAAATAATTCCTCTGCACAAAGAGCCAAGAGAACGTGTAAATAGACTGCATAAATAACAGCTGGCTCCTTAGAAACCAAGAGGAACACTCAGAGAGAGGCTCCTCCATTACACTGCTTGATAAGTGAATCCACTCATTAACACTGGGGCTTTGCTCTGGCCTGGTTTTTGGGGTTTTCTTTGCGTGGTTGACCCTTTGTTTCCATGTTTAACAAGCATTTGTTATTCTGGAGAGCTGAATCCTTTATCTGGGATGGGGGCTGGTATTTTCTTCTGGTATAAAGCGAAGAAAGTTTCTTGCTTGTGCTCAAGTTCTGTCCCATAAATCCATCCTTTTCCCAGTGGTGCTGTCCCAGTTTGACCTGCTGTGGGCAGGGGCTGCTCGTGGAGGTCCCTGGGACTGCCTTTGTCAGGAACAGGGACTGGTAAGCTCTCCATCCCTTGTGGAGTTCATCCTGTTACCACCAGGTTCATGAGGTCAGCACAGACCTCCAGGAGCACGAGCTGTTGTAGGGGAAGGGAATGCACTGAACCATCCTAACCCCAGAGGGGCTGGGGAGCAGGAGAGACGCCCTGAGCTCCCTCCTCCATGCCAGTAAAGCCTTGCTGGGGCAGAGGGCAGTGACCTGTGGCTGCTCAGCTCATCCACACAGCCAGCCCAGCTGTCCCTGCTGACCTCAGGCAGGCCTTGCCCTTCCACAGGGAAGAGCTCTTGGAGTTCCACGGTGTGTCAGACCAGCAGGAGCAAGGTTGAGCTTGCTCTACATCACACACCTATATATGTATAACCATAGAAACCTGACATAAATTTTTTAGTGCATATTTTACCCTGCAAGGCTTTTTAGGTCAGACTTTAAAAGGACTGAATATTTTTTTTTTTCACTCTTGCTTTCCTTTGACTCTGTTTTTATAAATCAAAATCTTCCCCTCTGGTTCTGGCAAGCCCTAATGGTAAATTAATGCTGTTGTAATAACTTGGGCTGTGCCTTTGGAAGGCATCAGAAGACTCTTTTATTGCAGCTGCATCCAAAGAGCTCTATCCAGTTCCCAGACCCTCTGTGAGGCTGTTTTCCCATCCTTCCCTGCCAGTTTCCAGGCTGGAGTAGATGAGCATTGCTCTGTACCCACAGATGGCTGGAACAGCACTGTCAGAGGTATCATTTTCACACTTGTGGTTTCAGTATGCTCATTCTGACCTTTAGGGGAAGCAACAGTGCCCTGACATTTAGGTTGGTTTATATCCCCTGCAATCCCTTTTCAATTAAAACTCATATCTACAGGGCTCCCTCTGAGCACCCCACAAACATCTATGATAAATCCCTGATGAACCAGCACTGAATGGGCTGCACTGTGCTTTCACCTGCCTTCCAGGCTGCTCTCAACATCAGAAATCCTTGATGTGACCCTCTCTGGATGTGTTATTTTGGTCATGAAAAATCCCAGAGCTGCCTTAAAAAGCCATGGTGTTTCAGATGGAGGCAGTGTGGGAATATTCCAGCCTTCAGTGATGCAGAGCAAGAGGGCTGCTTTCCATGCTGATGAGGCCAGGGGTGGTCCCTGTGGGGAGCTTGTCTCTTAATGATGTGTAAGAGTGGCTGCTGGATCAGGGAGAGGCTAGGAGCAGCCAGCCACGGAGACAACTCCATCCTCTGCCTTGCCCTGTGTCGTTGTGAGCTGCTACATCAGAAATAATGTGCAAAAATGCACTTAATGAATTAGCTGCTAAGCCCTGCTTCCCCTGAATTATCTGGTTCACACCGATGTCTCTACCTTCTCATTTTGCCTTTGAAGTAGCTTCTTTGAAAGCTCATATTCTGTGTGCTCAGGCTCAGTGGACTGGGATCACACTCCTTAAAACTCACCTTTCCTGATTATGCTTTTCAGAATAAATATATGCAGATATTGTTGCATTTTCTTGCTTAATCTCAGCAGGCAACTTCACTTTAAAGTATCTTCAGGCAATTACTGCTCAGCCCTTCCCACAGCAGCTTTTCTGACATGGGACACAGCTTTGGTGTGACAAGACTCAGATCAAAGAGTGCTCAAATGTTGTTTTTGCTTTTGCACTAACACTGCATTGGCCCAACACATGAAGGAAGATCTCCCCCGTGTTTGGAGACCCCAAAGCAGAGCCTAATTCAGCTTTTGAAGCAGTGATTTATCACTAACTTTGTGGCCAAAGGGAAGGATCTCAACAGGAATCTCAGCTGAAGGAACTGAAGCATTAAGGGAAGGTTGCTGTAAAATATAAATGACAGCAAATGTACCCATTTTTATCTGGGGTGGAGTAGAGTTTATTTATTTCTTATGTGTACCAAACAAAAGAATTTGTCCCCTTTTTTTGTTCGCTTCTATTCAGCTGCTTTTCTGGTTAGTGCAGGATGTTTGCAGTATTGACTTGTTCAGACTCCCTGGGTTGTTTTTAGGATGTTTTCAGGCTGTTTTTAAACAGGTTGTTGTTGTTGTTTTACGTGTTTTGCTGCTGGCCATAGTCAGCAACAGGAGTTAAGTGTATTATTCATAGAGGTGGTGTGAACCTGTGAGCAAGCTAGATAGAAAACCCAAGATTTCTGCTACAGTGAATCACATCCTGCCTTTGCCTATCAGTAAACATTACTACAATTATTATTAAAATGTTGGTACTATCAGCAGTGTTTTGCAATGCAGGCATTAGGAGGCACAGCTGAGCTTGTCTGACCTGATCAGCTGAGGCAATGCATGCATGCTAACGAATTCATTGCCTTATTTGTCTCCTAATATGTTTTAAAAGGTAAATTAATGTTCTTCTACCTGGTCTTTAATGAATATCTTACATCCTGCATTAGGAACCCATTTACTTTCCTAAATTATTGCCAGCACCAGTCACGAGGAACAGTTAGAAATCTGCTGGTGCAGGAAGCTGTAAGTCTTCAGAGCTGCAGATTGCTTTGATAATGGGATTTTTTCCCTTTTCACACCTACACTTGCAGCTAGGATTGTGTTTATATCCAGCTGATGAGCTGTATTTGAAAGATTACTGGAATAATTAAGATTTCAAACAGAAGCAGTTGCATGTTCCCCTTTTCTTTTCCCATCAACACATGCATAGGCGGCTGTGTCTTCTACTATTGTAAATAAAGAGAATTTTTGATGCTCCCTTGACATTTAGGGGCTGTCTTAAATGCAGTGCTATCATTTCCTCAATATAGCAATTTTTCAGAGGGACTTTTTATTTTACACAACAGAAATGGGTTATTTTGCTTTGCCTTGTACACCCTGACATCTCCACAGGCGCTGTAACCACCTTCCCTCAGGAGTCACAGCTCTCAGACACTGCTGGGATACAGAATACTCACTCTATGCAGTTCATAATAAAGACTTTTCTTTGTGGAGATAATAAAATGTGAGGAAACACCACATGGGGAGAGCCTGAGGTTCATCCAATCTGCTCAGGCAGTGGCTATTAACAGATGAAGCCAGGAGCCCTCCAGATGTGAGCTCCTCTAGTGCATCTCCTCCAAGGGGCTGGTTTTTCCTGTCGTTCTCAGGGCCTTGCCACAGTTACGATCTTTGTGAGCTGGCTCAAACCACTGGGGTCTGATTTAGGCTGTGGTTCCCCATGTCCTGTGCCAGGAGAGCAGCAATTCAGGAGGGAGGGCTGCGAGCAGGGCACCCTCCTCAGCTGCCAAAGGCTGGAGCACTTTACAGGCACCCAGGCACACTGGGCTGTGCCACGATAAATATGGGATTTTTGGCTGAAAAGTCTGGCCCTGTCTGTCTCTGCTTTCACATCCCCACTCAGAAAGTGAAGAGAAGGATCCTCAGCTCCCTCCCAAGAGAACAGGGAGAGGTGTTTGTTTACAGGTGTGACATCCAGAAACACAGAATTACTGATGGCTATTTTAATGCTGCTCTGGGGGAAGGGAGGGGGCTTGAGGAGGTGATGAGAGGGAAGTCTGGCTAATGAATGACAAAGTCCAGGTCCCTGTCAGTCACTGCTGATCTGTGACAAGTTTTATCACTCTGATTTCAGGTCCCAGTAATGTGAGCATTGCAAGCACAGAGTGAGAGCAGGGCCATGGCTGAGAGAGCTTTCAGTTCAGCTGAGCAAGAGAGGAAAAACCACGGAGAAAAAGAAGGCCCAGAGCACAGGGTGAGGGGCCATCTCCAGGACTTTACCCCATTGCTGTGTGCACTGGACCAGGCTTTTCCCCAGTAACACGTTGTGTGAATGAGGCAATGGCCTGAGACACGTGGCATGGGATGTCCTTGCCACAGCCCAGCTTTAGTGCAGCTGGACTTTGGATCACCAAAGCCCTTGGGTGCCAATGAGAGTTTTCACAGAGATAATAATGGGCCCAATAACCAGCCCTCGCTGGATAATTTCTTTGACTAATTTAGTCATTAAACATTTTCAAATTAAATATAAATTAAAAAAAAAAAAAAAAAGTGGAGAAGAAGGAAAAATATGGTTGGTTGCCTACTACCCATTTTAGAGTGTAATATTTCTGACAGTATGTGTAAGTTTCTCCATGGACAAAAGATCTCGTGATTTATTGAGCCATTTATTAATTAGAAGATTACAGCATGACTGCTTCCCAGTAGCACCAAAAAAAAAACCCAGACTTAGAGTTAATTAAAAATGCTGTAAAAGGGTCTAAGAAGATTCATAATCCAGCTCACATGTTCTTTTTGCTTGAAGTTATCCATGAAAACACTTAAAATATGTTCAATATTAAACCTGCTAAGTCTTCTTCAGCAAAAAGACCTTACATTTAGGTAGATGCTGTTATGCCCATTCTTAGGCAGGTCAGGCCTAGAGGTATAAAATATTATTTCAGCACTAAAATCTCTCTGCATCCTGACCTGGCTGTGCTCCTTGTGGAGGCTTCTGTGTTTCAGCATCTGAAGAAATTCTGTCCATTCCCAGAGACGTTTCCTCCAAGCTTTTCATCCCTTTGCCCTTTAAGGATCCATTCCCTGCCCTTAAAGCACTGTTACAAACCTGCAGCTCCTGACACCTGTCCCTCCAACATCTTCACTTTCGTGAAACAAGAAAATCTGATCCTTGTCTTTTGCTAAGAGTTTTGTTCCTATTTCCCACAGGATTTCTCTTTTTTTGTCAGTTTAATAGCCACAAGCTCTCTCTTTGCGCTTGATAATCCCTTTGATCTTCTTCACTCATTGCTCAGCACAGTGCCATAAGGATGTTACTACCTTTAATCTTTTTGCCATTGATCAGTAATATTCCTGTCTGCTGCTTCTCTGTGATTCCTTTGCTGAAATTGCCACTACATCCCCTCTATGTTTTCGTGAAGGAAGTGTCATAACACGGGGAGCACTGTAGGAGATCATAGATGCTGGAATGAGTTAAAGAGCTTGAGGAGAAGGGTTAGGACACTAAGAGCAAATTTATTGGATGTTTTACATATTTGTATTGTAGTATTCTTTCCTAGATAGGAAAAAAATTGCATTTAATCAGTTCCTGGTCTTTTGAGCTGTCTGCTTCCTTTCTCTTCAAGGCACGAGGAAGGAATTCTATAAACTCTATGAGCTCCTATTTCTAGTGTCTCTCAATGATTTGTGGGTGGAATGACATCTTTTTACAAGGCAAATAGGAGATTTCCAACTCAACTCGAGATCTGAGAATACCCAGCTTTCCTGCTGCTTCTTGAAGTAGGTCATTGCCAAGAGCAGATTAGCTGATGATGTCGCTGGTGATAACAAGGGATGCAAAGTCAAACCTAACCTTCTTTCCACAGCTGTATTGCCTAACAGCAATAGTAATAACTAAAAAGAAATATACTGTGAGGAATGGGAGGCCAGCATAACTCAGAGCCTCACAAAAGGTAAACACTGGATCAAGAAGAAATCTTTTGCGTATGCTCATTATTCTGGGTATAATTACACTTCGCTGCAAATGGGCTTCACCTGCCACATTTTGTGTATAGGTTTTTAATTGTCTAAGTTGCAAGGCAGAGGAGGAAGGAGGCAGATATGGTTGTGCCCATTATATGTATGAAGAGCCTTTGCAAAACTGTAATTCAAATACGAGTCAGAATTGTGAGTGCACGGAGGAGTGAACCATAATTACTGACTTTTATGAAACTAAGCTTGTTATGTATCAGTGGGACAAATAACTTTATGTTAATCTGTTAATCATCTAAAAAGGGCAGACTTTGGGGTGTTAGATTCAGCTCATGCTTTGTTACACGGGTGAGATCTGCTCTGACACAGGTATGGAGATGGAAAAGGGGTGTGTTCAAGATCCCATTTCTTAATAAACCCTTCCAGATGGAAGGTGGCTGTGCTGGCTAGGGAAGATCAGATGAGCTTTGTTGGATGCTTATTCCAGTAGTGCCATCTCCTCCTACTGTGGTTGAGGTAATGCCATCTGACCTGCTTTATCTCTTTTTCTTTTTTCTGAGTTTATTAAATAGAGAAAGAACTTCCTGCTTGTTTCAGTTCTAAGCAAGGAAGAGATAGTGCTGCTCCACTTACATGACTGAAGGTCTTATATTTCCAGAGGGATTCTCTCCCTCACAGCCCTGCATTCAGATTTGCTTTTTAACCAGAAGTGGAGGCAAGTTCCTCTAGCAGACCACAGGCTGCTGGTGCTGAAGTGTCGGGGTTTATGATGTATGGCTGAGTGTCACCTGTACAGAGAAGAATTATCCTTTCCACTCCCTCTCTATTTACACCTTGTATCTGTGAGTTATCACATATTTTCCTGGCCAAGGTCTTGATTGCCAGAGAAAAGAATAATGGGCATAAGGGAAAATTCCTGTCTGGCTTCACCTTGGAATCTGGAGGGTGGTTATTCCCAAACACCCACCCAGGCTGTGCACAGAGAACTGCACACAGGGCTTCATTTACCTCCTGATGCCCTCTGGTGCAATTCTGCAAAGCTGTGGAGCCTCCTTACTTCTTTCAAATGTTCCTCAGTTTGGGCAAAGTTGTGGGTTTGAAGGGAGTTGAGGGGTCCCCAAAGACTACAATCACGTATTCACAGGCTAAAGCCAGGCTGTAAGAGGGACTGGCTGTCACCTGAAGCCCCTTTTGGCCACTGTTGGCCCCGTGGGAACCCCCAGTGCTCCCAGCTCCAAATCCCACCCTGGCAGGTGTCCCCTCTGCAGGCCACAGTGCCTCCAGCTGGTTGCAAAACTGGAAGCTTCAGTTTCAGCATAATTTGCTGTTCCTTGAATTATTTATTGCAGTTATGCTGGTGATCCACACAAGTGGTGCTGCTGTGCATTGTATCCAGATGTCTGCAAGCACATGCCCAGGGCCAGATCCTAATTTTAGCTGCCTCTGCAAAATATTCTCCTCTGGTGTTCCTGATGAACTCCACAGCCAAGCAGATTGCTGGCTTAGGGAGCTAAATACTGCTTCTCTGAAAGACAGGGATCATGAAGGGCACAGATTTGAGCTGTGCAAGATGAATAAGTCAGGCTTCTTCTCCACATGGAGACCTCTTACATGGCCAAGAGGCAGAGAGTGGGGCCAGGGCACACCAAGGGTCAGATCATCTGCTCTAAAGACACTGCAGATGTGCAGCTCTACCCCATCCTTCCCCTGTGAGCGGCAGAGCCCCAGGGCTGCAGATCCTGATCAAGCTTTGGTGTCACGTGGGAGCTGCAGATGAGGTCCTGGAGCTTTAGGGAAGTCAGGGCTGTGATATTCATAACACCTAAACCTGTCATCAGGAGATACTGTCATCCAACCTGCTGCTCCTCATCTGAATGAATTGCTTAGCATGCATAATAACATGCATCTATTTAGCTATGAATATAAGTTGTTTATCAGGAACTTGGTGTCAGGATGGGTTTTGCTTTGTTCAGGGACATGTGGGACCAGCCTGGGAGATGGAGCTGTGTCTTATTACCTAAAATCTCCCCAGGGGAAAATGGTCACACAACATATGCCAGAGTCAGGGGTTTATTTATTTGGGCAGTTCTGAGTTGTTCATATACTGTTTTATTAAGATCTTTGAGCTGAAGTTTATTTCCCTGTTCTCCTGATCAATTGGCTCATAGGTCAGTTTGAACAGTGGGTAGGAAAGGAGCAAATATAGAAAAATCCACAAAATGTGTGAGATGGGGAACCAGTCCTGTTTCTTCTCACAGTCCTCTTTGCTTACCAAATTAAGCAACTAATGTGTTATGAAGCTGAGTGTGTAGGAGCCCACCAGGCTGCCCCAGCATGAGCAAATTCATGCACTGGACTCACATCTCTATTTATTGCTGTCATTACTATTGACACTGGTGGTAATTTTGTGTGTACACCACCTCCAGGCTGAGCATGGTGGAACTTATTTCAGAGTGGCACAGGAGGCTTAACAACACAGGATTCAAATCCATGCTGCTTGTAAAAGGCATAATTTTTGTATGGTGTGTTATAATTATTGTATGGTGTGTTTATTAATAATAAAAGTCACTTTGGGAAGCTTTCTGGCTGAAGTGCTGTGAGAAATGAGATGCTTCCACCATCTCCCAGTGGGCCTTCCCATCCCAGGTAGCAATACTCTAATTAAGTTTTGCCAAGTGGCCCTTTGAAACCAGGAAAATGAAGTGATCTAGAGGTGCCTACAGATCTGTAGCTGCTACCTGAAAAATTGCTTTCTATTCTCCACCAGGAAAGAGGGGGGACAACCCAGTTTGTAATATTCAATTTTCTAAACATGATCTGTCCTGGAATAAAAGATGCATATGAACTTGGGAGAAAGGAGCAAAACCCAAAACTGTCAAGATTCATAAATGAAAGAACAAAAGAGGAGAAAGAAAAATAAGGAAAATCTTCCAAAACTTGCATGGCTCTGTAAGTAATATTTATGCAGAAGTCGGTAACAGCATTTCTCTTAAAATGGAAAATAATGATGAATTACTGATACTGAAATATTTAGTGTCCATTTGAGGAGGAGTTAAAAATCAGCAGTACAGCTTTCCCAGAATCTGCATACATACGTAATATCAAAAGCTGAAGTCATAAATTCCCATCTCACTCATCTTCCCTCTCTCCCAAATTCATAGATTTTAATACCAGAAGAGACTATTATGAAAATCATCTCTGACTGCTGAAGGGACCTTATTTCCATCCAAGGGTCCTGCTGAGCCTTTCTCATCCTTACAGTTTCCTCCCCACCCTTGGAGTTCACATTTCCCTGGGGTCCTGCAGCTCTGGTGGCACCTCTGTGCAATCCCTGTGCACACAAAATTGCAGAATTGGCACCCTTGGCTGCAAGATTATTGGGACAGGAGGGTTGTCTTGTGTTCCATGAACTGCCTAGCACATTTTCAGTACAGCAATAATAGTAATCACCCTTCTGAAATGTGTTCTCTGGGCACAGACTTTGGTGCCTAGCAAAGGTTTTGGCTGCTTCCATTGACACTTTAGATCTTGAAGACCCCACAAGGAGCAAAGGGTGTAGTTTTTAACCTGGAAATACACAATATTTACCCAACACCAAACCGACATCAGGAGCAAGAAACTTGGCATCTCTCAGCCCAGTAAATGTCCACAGAGCTTCCTTCTTCCCTTTTGGGTGCAGTCACACCCCAGCATCTCTTAGTGCTTTCCTCCACTGTGCTTCTGCAAGCTTTTCTCTGTTACAGCATCTCTCCTGCAGGAAAGAATTAAAATTTTCACTCCCCTCTGTCCAAACCCCAAATCTTCTATTTTGCAGGAAAGAGTGGGGTCTTTGTCAATCCAGTTTCCTGCACAAATACATTTTTTTATACTGGGAGTCTTCCAGCTGTTTATACATTCCTGTGTATGTGTTCATCACTTTAAAAAAATCAGCTTTTCATTGTATCTGTGTACTAGGAAATGGACATTCATTTCAACCTCAATCTTGTTATTACTTCCACAAAATACACCTTTAATAACATACATAAAACTGCACAATTTTACAGTGCTGAATTGTTTTGACTTCATTTCGAGCAAGAAATCTGGGTTACAATGGGGAAGTTCATGAGATCATAAATTCTCACTTCTAAAACTGTTCCAGACACTGAAACTACCAACTACTCCTTTCACACACATAAGTATTATAATTATGGCATTTGCAAGGTAAATTTGAACACAAATGCTTGCTTTACAAATGTGAAGACACAGAAACATTAATTATATGGTCTTTAAAGATAACAAATTAATTTCTTAAGGGATAGGTTTGGAAAGTCCTCCTTTGAAGGTTGCCTAACAATTTGAGCTGCTGTTGGCATAAGGTATTTTTTGCTGCATACTGTATTTTCTGGTGATAACATAATAGGCATGAATTTGATCCACTATAAATGTAAGAATGAAGCTAGAATTTGAAATTGTTCGCTGTTCAGGAGGCTGTACGTGACATTTTATTGTTGGACAATATTTCATGTAAATCTTAGAACAAGTCTTTTTGATTGTAGATGCTTCTTCTGTTTAATTTGTCTTTGAATAGTTTTTTAAGAGTCATTGTCAACTTTTCAACTTCTTGTCTTGTGGAATCAGGATATTAATTTATACAAACTGTAAACCTGTGTCATTTCCAAATTTGCAATTCACCATTCCTCTCTGCTAGAATAAATCATGCCAGTTTTTAAATGTAAAAATACTACTTCTGTCAGTGCTCCATAGCAGTTTTTTGTTTAACCTAGTTTTTTCACAGGGTGAATTTTTGCTCCTGATATAATTATTTCTAATTTAATGTGATTGGCTGTCCCTCACTTTTGCACAGGGGTGGCTCAGATGTGGGAAGGTGACTGTCCCTGTGCTTATCTAGATAAAGCACATGGCCTTACCCACCCCTGGGGTCAGACCCATGAGTTGGGAAAGATCTTGCCTTTGGAAGTTAGGAATTCCCTGCTTTTCTTTGTGCATATTTCATGTATTTGTGGGAGCTGGACAGACTTTCTTGCTACAAATGAATGATTTCCTCGTTTCTCCAAGCTGCCTTCAGACGGTCTCAAAGCAGTTTGGATGCCCTCAAGCATGCAGGAATTAACACAACACACAGCAAAGTGGAGCATCCCATTCAAGTTCAGCCAAATCACACCCATCTCACTCCATGAAGTCTGAGAGAAGGAGGAACCAAGGCTCTGAAGGTGCCTTTCCACACCCACTTTACTCCCCATGGAGTAATGGGTTGCAGCCCCTTGTGCAGATACTCCCCATGGAGTAATGGGGATGCAGCCCCTTGTGCAGATAAGCGGCTGCTCTGCTGAGTGTTAGCTCTGTTATATCCCACCACAACACCAGGTTTAACAGAAGAAAATTAATAAATTAATTCTGCATTATTGAAGCAGACTGCTGGCTTTGCTCTTCTCCCTTTGGAAGAGGAATTCTTCCCAGGGAGAAGGCTCAGTGCTGCTAGCAGGGTTTTCAGACTGCTTGGTCTCCTGGGATGTGACCCCACTGGAGAGTCCCACACTTCTGAGCTCCCTGCCAGCTCTGCAGCATCCCTGGAGAAAGGAGGGTTTGATCCACCCAGGTTCCAAAATGCTTTCATCTTTTGCTTTGTGGGATGCTCACATGCTAATATTTTGGAGAGCTGGGGCATTATTCCTGTGCTGCTTCCGTGTCTGCTGTATGGAAATTCATCTTCTCCAGAACTGTTTCTGTGTGAAGCTGAGGTTCAGGCCTATTATCATTATTTAAAGTCACTTTTGCAGCAGTGTAATAGTAAAGCTTTTTATAAAATATATTATCATTCTGAACTTCGTTGTTAGCAAGAGAAAGCAGGAATAACAGCATGCTGGGTTCAGCCATCAATACAGAGGGTGTATCATCAGTCAAATCCATAAAGCTTTTAAGCTGTCTTGTTTTAAATTAAGGTTTACAATGCATTACAATGGGATATTTAAAACTGTGTATGCATTTTATCAGGTCCTCGTGACTCTGTAAATACTCTCTGATTAGTAGGTCTAAACAGAGCAGACTTGATCCAAAGCTGACTTTTATAATTAAATCCATTTATTTGGAAGGATGTTAGCTGTATTTTATGGGGGGACTGAAGGCTCTGTTTTCATCTCTCAACAAAGGCAAAATTAAATTGCAGCCAACTTTGACATTCACCAAAATCTAACAAGACTTGCTAAAACTGTTGAATCAGATGATTGGCATTACATGGAGACTTTGGGCAGGATGTCATGTTGTGGTAGGGAAGGGGAAATATCCAAAAAGGGGCAATATTTATAAGTCTGGCGCATATGTCATCCTTTAAAATAGCATTTCCATGTCTCAAACAGTGTCAGGGCTGCAGAGTGCTGAATGCCCTTAGGGTACATCAGGGTGACATTAACGTGCTGTAAAGAGCTCACATTCATTTGGACACCACAGAAAGGATGGAAAGGGGAACAGATGTGAAATGTCTGCAGTCAGAGACCATCGGCAGGAGAGCTGTGATTACAACCACAGCTCCTCATTTGCAGCCTGCTGCTCTGAATTCAACCAGACAACATCCACGTTCTGTGCCTGGTCACAACTGCACATCCTGAGGCAGCTAAACTTAAACCTCCTCCCACACTGCCAAACATCTGCTCTGGATCCAGGTGCTTAACACGGGATGGGAGAGGTTTGATAAGTAAGGATAGTTTGGTTTCCAGACCAAGGCTTCTCCAGCAAGTCTGCCAAAGTGGCTTTCCACATGAAAAATTTGGTGATTCATGCAAAGACAAAGAGTGGAGAGATGAACTGGGATACAGAGGCTGTGGATGCAAACATAGGTGGTGGGAAAATTTAATTTGGTGCTGGAAAGTAAAAATTTCTTTTTCCCTTTTCCATTTAGAAATTTGTCACTTCACTGGCAGGAATCTTTGGGGTTGAGCAGAAGGTCTGCAGACAAACAGGAGTGGAGGAGTAAAGAAAAATACACAGAGAGATGGCAGCGGAAGAAGGTTTCTGTGGTGAAAAGTTGGGTGTGCATGGACCTGTGAGGTAAGTCCTGATGGCGGTGGAGGAGATCAGGAGTTTCAAGCTGAATCATAATTGTATTTCCAAGTGTGACTGCTCTCTGAAATATTGGCTGGCACTGATAGGATAGAAAGAAGAAGCTTCTAAGTTTCACATTCAGCCCACATTACATTAATGGTATTTGAGTCATGCCTACAACTGGTGCAAAGGCAGGAGAAATCAGAGGCAGAGATCAAAAGCTCAGATCAAACCTAAATATTCTCTTCACAGCCTTACTAAAGGTTGTGGTCAAGGCAAGACTCAGCATTTAACTTTGACTACACAAGACTGACAACTAAATGAAGGGGAAATCAAAAGCCAGTTTAATTGTTGCCTGTTGTAATTGTCAAAATGACCAGCTAATTAAATATTTATTGTTTACTGGTTTCAAGCACACATTTGGACGTTGGGATGCTGTGTAATCAGTAGATCATAGATTTCCCCAGAAAGAGTGGCCTCACAAAAGCCTGTTGTGAGGATTAGCTGGCTAATGGGCTTGACTCACCCCCCTGAGCACCGAGGCTGCGATTTGCAGTCTGGTTCTGAGCTCCCAGCTGGAAGTGCTTCATGCTCCCATTCCACCTCCCAGGGCAGCTCTTCGCCTCCAGTCTGGGCTCTCTCCAGCAGAAGCTGCCCACCAGAAGCAGTGATCTAGCACAGCTGGCTCCTTCCTCTTCCTTTTCTGCCTTTCCCTCCTGTCTGGCCACATCCAGCTCCTGTGCTTGATGGCTCAGTGACTGCCCTGAGGAATGAGGTTGTGTTCTGCTTCCCTTCCTAAAGGGAAGCTTCCCAGCAAGTGGGGATGTCTGAGACTCCAGAAACCAGGACACTTTCTGCTTGGGCTGCAAACTACTGGCTGTTTCCACCAGCAGGAAAAAGAGATCCTACATGATCCCACACTCCTGCCAAGTCCTGGATGAATAAAGATCCTTTGGGGCACAAAGTGACGTGTAAGAAAGGGGGATAATGCAAAGACCTGTGAAGATGAATAAAGTCTAAAGATGAGCAATGAAAGAAAAGAAGGGCAGCAAAGCTGGGGAGAGGTGTGGAGAACAAGTCTATTGAGGAGCAGCTGAGGGAGCTGGGGCTGTTCAGCTGGGAGAAAAAGCAGCTTAGGGGAGAGCTTATTGCCCTCTACAACAACCTGAAAGGAGGTTGTAGCAAAATAGGGGTCAGCATCTTCAAAGTAATGAGCTGAGAGCAAATGGCCTCAAATGGCACCAGGGGAGGTTAAATCGGATATTAGCAAAAAT
Organism: Lanius collurio; assembly: GCA_020086605.1. Taxonomy (NCBI): domain Eukaryota; kingdom Metazoa; phylum Chordata; class Aves; order Passeriformes; family Laniidae; genus Lanius; species Lanius collurio. The sequence goes on along the minus strand of JACBWW010000023.1, from coordinate 6,367,720 downwards.
TTCTTCATTGAAAGGGCAATCAAGCACGGGCACAGGTTGCCCAGGAGAGTGGTGGGGTCAATACCCTGGGGGGATTTAAGACTTGTAGATGTGGTACCTGGGGAGGTGGGTTTGGCAGTGCTGGGTTAGCAGTTGGAATTGATGATCTTGAAGGTCTTTTCCAACCTAAACCACCCTGTGTTCCTTTGTGCTCCCAGCTGCAGCTTCTCAGGGGTATTTTAGTGTGAGGGAGAAACATCTGCACCACACCATGGCTGGGATGGCTGGCAACACCTGGGAGTCAGAGCTGAGGGATGCTCCTGTGAGCCCTCGGTGGGTGCAGTGCCAGCTGCTCTGGGGACAGGAATCACACTCAGATTGCACAGCACAAAAACACTTCATGCCTCCAAGGAGCCTTTTTTCTGATTTCCATCCCTGAGTAGCACAATGGGGTCTCAGGAGCCTGTCAGCCTCCCTCACTCCTGCCTGGCAGTGAGGAGGGCAGGGGCAGCAGGGCACGGGGGGTGCCAGACCAGCCACTCTCAGCTGCAAACTTTGCAGGGGCACAGTGCCAAGCTGTAAGTGAGCAAGGCTTGGGAACGCTCTCAGGCCTGGAGACAGCCTCACTAGGAAGGAGGAGGAGAATCCAAGCAAGCCAAGCCAGAAGGAAGGTGGGAAAGTCTGCAGAAATGAGAGTGGGCTCGTTGCAGGGAGCTTCAATCACAGCTATCCCCACTAACAACCCAGCCTTTTTAGTTACCAAAAAAAAAGAAAATCAAACCAATAAAAAAACCACAAAACCCAAAAGCTGGTGTTTCCAATTCCTCAGTTAAAATGTAATTTACACCCTGAGCTCTCCCTCAGAAAAAAGCATGCTTTGTTCACTCAAGTGTGAAACAATATTTACAGAAACATTTTGCGGCTTAGTGCGCTCCTCTGCCAGAGGAGCTGTCTGTGCACGCACGGACCAGCCCAAGGGCAGCTCCCATTCCAGGGCTCCAGGGGTGCTCCAGGGCTGGGGGACCACTGGGGACAGGCCTCTGGGGTGCTCCAGGGCTGAGGGACCACTGGGGACAGGCCTCTGGGGTGCTCCAGGGCTGGGGGACCACTGGGGACAGGCCTCTGGGGTGCTCCAGGGCTGGGGGAGCACTGGGGACAGGCCTCTGGGGTGCTCCAGGGCTGAGGGACCACTGGGGACAGGCCTCTGGGGTGCTTCAGGGCTGGGGGAGCACTGGGGACAGGCCTCTGGGGTGCTTCAGGGCTGGGGGACCACTGGGGACAGGCCTCTGGGCACCATTAGGAGCAGAATTTCTCCGTGGTTCAGGGCTCACTTTGGGGCCATGGAATAAAAACCATCCTGCTGTAAAGGGCAGCCCATCAAAGGCTGTGCTCGCTGGGCAGGCTGGGACCCTCCCAAGGAGCCATCCCTTCCTACAGCACCTTCTGGGCCTCAGCAGAGGGTGTTTACACCTGCCAGAACCTGACTTTGAGGGGTTTTTTTCAGAGTCCATAGGGAGCTTTGAGCATGAAATGAGGTTTTATTGGGCTGGGAGGACTGAATAGGGGTGGGAGCAGGGATGTTCTTGTAGTTAGAGCTGCCTGAGTTAAGTAGGAGTCAAAGTGCTGAAGGATGCTTTCCCCTCCAGCAGCTACTCAAAGATGAGAAAAGATGTGTGGAGAAAGGGTTGTACTTTGCTACCTCGTTTCTGATCCTTTTGGTTGGCTTGTGAGGACAATGGCCTTCCAGGTCTGTCAATCCCAGACTGAAGAACTGCTGGCATAAATAGGATTGGAAAAGCTTTCTGGTACTTACCTATTTGGTATGAGGGCTTGGCACGAGGTCTTTCAATACAAGGGTTTAATTTCCAGTACAGAATCACACACTCATTTCAATACCTTCATTGGAAAATTCTGGTTGTTTCAACCATATTATTATTTTTCCAACTTACCTAAATGCATTCAAGGGCAATGAATATGCAGTTTGTGTTTAGGAAAAAAATCTGCATGAAAGTTAATGGAAATCTGCTAACAAGCACCCCACTTCCATTAATTGATTCCCTAATCCAGTGAAGCATTAGTCATATAATTAATTTCAAGCATTCGATCTCTACAATCAAAATTGCTGGCTCTGATCCGAAGCCAATCAAACCACCAGAAGCCTTGCCATTGATTTCCATGGATGAGATCCAAAGGAACTATGCACATGTTAAAATTAAACACATCCTTAATTGACTTCCTGGGGGCCATATTTAGATCTCCTTAAATTACCTGTGCCAAGCAGGGTCCTATGAATGCTTGAAAATGTATCTACCTCCCAAAAAATGGTGCCTGTCCCTGAGTGTACAAACTTGCCCAGTGTGCTGCTGTGTTTTCCTGGGGTTTGGCTCTTGTCCCTAATCCACTTGCCAAATTAGAAAACTCGAGCCACTGTGACACAGGCTGGCTGAGACTGAGAAATATTTGGGACCAAAACCTCCCTTAGCCCCAGACCTGGGCAGGGGGCTCAACCACCTCTCCTTAGCTCTGTGACAGCCTGACTGCACCTCTGCAAAACCAACCACAAAAGAGTGGCACTGCAGTCCATGGGGGGCTGGGGGGCTTTTTGTAGGGCAGAGCCTGCTGGAACAATGCTTCTGTCCTAAATTTACCATCAGAACCCAGAGCACAACCCTGTACTGATCCCACCTCTTCTTATTTTGGATCAGTTCACTTCAACTTACTGTAAGACCTTTGCTAGGAGCACGTGTCCATCTTAGTCTGGGTCTAGGGGACAGCAGGGCTTCTCCAGGGAATCATGAATTGCATCAGGGAATTCAGCCCTGACCCAGAATATCTCCCCTTCTTCAAGAGACCAGTGTTGCAACAGCTGCCTAAAAAATTACTCCAGACTAGAAAACCTCTCCAATTAGGCAATTAAACTGACAAAATACCTCCAGTTGTGAAGAAATCTAATAATGTGTGGGTTTGGGGCTTTTTGTGCTTTTTCCCCCTACTATTTTTTTAATTATTATTATTATTGCTAGAATGGATTAGCTCTACACACTCCTATCTTATTTGCAAGCCAAAGAATTATAGATAGTAATTGGATAATCTCTCAATTATCCCCAGTGACTTAATTATCATCATTAACTGTATTTATTTCACTAATGTGGTGGATTTCTTTTGGGGGTTTCATTCTCCAGGCCTATTAGTTTGACTGATAATGGGGTATACTGGAAATAGCAAGGCAGAGTTACACAATTTTTTGCAAAATGATGGATCATACCTTCCAAAACACAAGAAAAAAGCAAAACTGTTTCTATTTCAGGGATATGTCTAAACTCAGAACTTTCAACTCAGAAGTTGATTATGTAAATTATGGAATTTCATCTACCTTGCACTGAGTTTCTGAATATAACAGTGAAATTTGTTGTGTTGTGCTACAACAAGAAATGGCTACTGTGAATTGAAAGTCAATGCAGACAGCAAACACAAAGCCTTAAGGAGGGAGTGCCACGATCTGAAATTTCGGCAGGTAATGCAACTTCTTTGTCTGACTGGTGCACATGTGTTTGAGCATAATTAAAAAGCCCTGGAAGTGAAACTAATTCCTGCAGCTTTCTACCAGGAGATGGATTGCCTGGCTAATGAGGAAGATCTCATCCACACAGCCTCCAACACGATGTCCAGTGCAGGGAGGCTCAGAGCCCCACTCTGCTGCTGCTGAATCCCAGAGGGAGCTTGGGCAGGGGATCCAACATTGCCAATTCTTATAATTAGGAACCCACATGAAAGCTGGTCCAGCACCAACAAGCAATAGGTGACAATTCTTATTCCTTTCCATGCCAATTTTCTATGTGGCTTTGTTTGTCTTTTTAAGAGCCTGAAGCAGAAAAAACACAACTGTTGGAAATTGCTTTACATTAGCTGATTATCTCTGGCTAAGTTGAGGGCATTTGGCCCTGCTTGTTTGGAATAATTTAACATGAGAACCCCGTGGAGGGTGGTAATTTACAGGGTATGGTCTCAGTTGTGGGATGTGCACATCACGAGGCAAAGGGCAGGGGAACTGCCAAACATATTTAGATAAATCTTTGAACTGCTGCTTATTATTCCAGGCCTTATCTTGTTTCAGTAGACCAAATGCTGTTAAAATCACTAACGTGCTCATATTAGAAGCAAAATCATTTGATATTCTTTGTCTTTCAGAGCCATAAAGCCTAAATTTCCAATGTAACCCATTTCAGTGGGCACACATATATTTGAATAGAATATTTGAGGAGCTCTCTTGTAGGTAGAGGGTTATTTGATTTTTTTTTTTCTCCCCAAGTTCTCTGCCTCATGCCCCTTTAGGCTAAACAACCCCATCAGCCATCACACTGCCACCTCCCACCTTTGGCAGTCAGAGCTTTGTCAGTGCCTGTGCTGGGGTCTGGCCAGCAAGGGCACAGCTCAGCACCAGCACCTGCTGCTGATCCAGCCTCTGATTACCTGAAGGATTATCTTGAATTGTGATTGCTATTTTTTTAATTACAATGGGTGAATTGCAATCCTGTTTCAGTAACCAGATTTCCATTTTATACATAAATATTGGCTTTTCAGTCTGGTGCAGCAGGAGGATACTCACACCTCTGCCAATAGCTTCCTCCTATGTAAGTAATTGGTTTTCTCAAGGTTATTTATTTAGATGATTATTTGATAGCAGACTGCAATTTTGTTGTCTTCAATACCCGAAAAGCTAATTTTTTTCTCTATTAATTTGTCCTCTGAACTTTATTCCTTCACTCAAGCTAAAGCCAAAAGACCAAGCCCAGTCATAGATCAAATGCCAATATCTGCTGTAAATCCATGTAAACCAATGGATTAAACAAGCAGAGATTCTGGGCCTGTATGTATTAGAGAAAGAGAGAAATAAATCTCACCTGCACTGAGAGACTGCATTAGCTCATTGTGCTTGTAAGACTTTGAAAAACCCAATATAGATTCCTGTAGTGGATGAGCACAGGGAACTCCATCATTTCCTACAACGTCGAGCTGCTTTGTGCTTTTATTTTTGTACCTTGTTAGGGTGAGGCAGGGAGTTAGCTCAGGTGGGAAAGTTAACCAGTTAAACCAGATTTCATGTGCCAGCAAAAGGAGCTCAGGTGAACACAGCCCCCCGTGGAGCAGCAACGTTAAAATCGAATGTTCCTTAGCCAGGGCACTTTTAATCACATCCCTGCTTAACCCAATGCCTTTCCTGGGTGTCCCCTGAGTGGCTACAGCACAAATTTAGCCAAGATTTGCTTTATTTTCATGGAATGTAGGAAAGGAGGTGGAATTAAGGCTGGTGGCACCAGAACAGTGCCCACCCATGTGGGATCTCATTCTTTTGGTTCATTCCAGTATTTCCAGAACAAATTTTTCCCCAAAGGCAGAGCTGGAGATCTCTGTGCTGATTCTCTTGATGCCTGGTTTCTCTCTCAGACCTGGAGCAATTTGATAAGGTGAGAAGCTCAGCTCTCAGCTAAGACACCTCAAGCTTTCCTCATTGCAGAGAAAAGCCTGAAGGCATGAAATGGGGATATCTGGAAGGCTCAAAAGCTGGATAGCAACATAAACCTCTTGCCTCAAATATTAACACTTCAAGCCTTTTCTCATGATCCTGAGGAATGAGGGCAGTGTCAAAATTTTGGGGAGACCTGAGCACTTTGTGCTTAACCATGCTGCTCATCCTTAGAGAAGGAGCTACTAAATCCCATGAGGTTTAGTAGCCCTAGTGGGAAATGAGAGGTACAAATGAGCAGGAACAAGGGTAGCATATCATATCCATTTCCTTGATGTTGCTGTTACATGGGCTTACAGCACAGAAGGATTGTACTTAAATCCCCAAAAAGATTTTTAATTTAAAAAAAAAAAAAAATCAGGTTTTGTAAAGTTCACCTTTCAGTGTAATCTTCCAGTGATTTAGAAATGTAATTATAAAGCAAATTGACAGTGCCCTTTAAAATATGTCATGTAGGGAAATTAATTTTAGGATTTCTACCCTTTTTTCTTTTTCTTTTCTTTTTTTTTCTTCACTGTCATATTTTGGACTAGATAAAAGCATCTGAAGGTCCAGTGACTCTTCCTTGTAGGAATGGGGAATAGAGAGGCAGTGATGCACAATCCCACCACATTCCTCTTTCCTGCACCTCCCTTTAACATTTTCCTGTGTCACCAGCCAGATGTTCTTTCCCCTCAGGTCTTTCAGCCAGCACTGAACTGTGAGTTCCATGGAGTGGGAATAATCTCCTTGATTTCTCAAGTACCTTGGGCAGTGTCTAGGTGACAGCACAGAAGCACTTTGGGATGAAAGTCTGCTCACAGGGTGGAAGGGGAAGCTCAGCCCTCCCATGAACACCTCCCTGCATGTGGAAGGAGCCTCTTCAGCCTCTCCTGCCTGCCCAAGCACAGCCTGAATTAAGTTGCTGCAATGCAACTTACACAACTACAGGCTGATATAATTTGTCACAATTAGGGCTTGATTGGATGTTTTCATTCAGGTTGATCCAGGCTGAGCTGTTACAAATGACCTCTTGGGCTTAGACTGGAAGGAGGACACGGAGCAGCCGTCGGCCGTGGCCACCACCTCGGCTGTCCCAGAGCCATCCGGACTTGGAAGCACTTGAAAGCAGGGAAACTATGCAGAGAACACCATTTAGGAACATTCCTAACTTAGGAGGAGTATTTTAATCTGAGTATTTCCATCTCTGTGAAAGTGAAATACGTTTCCTTCGTGCCTGGCTTCCACTTCCATTTGGATGGGAAGACGGGAAGGGAGGGCAAATGGGAATTTTTCCTGCAGCCCCTCCAGGTTGCAGCAAGATCAGGGGCTGCAGCCTGTGTGTCTTGGGCAGAGAGGGCCCTGCTGAAAGGTGAGGCAGTCCCTGACAGCCTGTAAGAGCTTCCCAGTTTGGAGTTCAGGCAGAAAAAGGGGCTCCAGGCTGAGCCTCTCCCAGGAAATCATTCCACTTTTCAGGGAATGCTTCTATAAATATGAAAAAATGCTCCCCAGGCCATGGATGGGAATTGTCCCCTCCACCCTGGTGAGTGCCCTGACCCACATTACCCTTTCAAAGCTCCCACAGCAGAAGACAGAGCCCAGCCCTTTGTTTCCAGCTGGGAAGCTGGCAGAAGAGCTGCCAATCCCAAGCACACGTGTCCAGCTGCAACTGGCATCTGAGGCCTCCAAAGCCCACAGAGGACAGCTAGAGGCAGGGTGAGGTGCTTCTGAATATAAAGAGAAGTTTGAGGCTCTCAGCTTGGCTTGTTATTTTGGTGTCCAGGGCACAAAGCATCCGCTTCACCTTGGAACTGCTTCACTCCCGAAATAAGCTCTGATAATGATGGGATGACCGCTCTGCTCTCCTCCTCTTGGTGGTAATGATGCTCATTATGCATTCAATGGGCTATTTTACAATATGAATTCATTTAGAAAAGGATAATTAGTCCACAGCTTGCTTTACATTTTATTTAATTTTCTTTACTTCTGTTTGGGGAAAAAAAAAAAAAAGTCTGTAGGAATTGTGTTATTTTTTCAGCAAGGAAAATGGAGCTCTTTGATTATCCTCACTCACAAGAGATATCATGAAAATGGTGCCCTGGTTTTTTGCTGAATAATTTCTTGCCATTGAGCATCCAAAAGAGCATTTTAATCTCAATGTACGCTCTGCTATTGTATCAAATTAAGAAGAGCAGGCACGGGAGGCTGCTCAGTGAAGAATCCTCTTTTCCATTAATTTGGATGTGTTAAGTGCACTTTCAGAAGCCAAAAATATTCTTGTAAAAACACGATTGCACAATGGGATTTCTTTCTAGGGCTTCAGTCAACTACCAGCATTCATCATTGCTGAAATTGAAGCAGGAGTGAGAGAGTAACATCCCCAATTAACAGAGGCACATCGCTGAGCTGTTTGTTTTGGTTGGGTCTGTTAGCAAGATCCTGTGGGGAAGGCTTCCTACAGACCTACCAGAGCAGAGGATTTGGGGCTCTAAATCCTTCCTTGCACTTCCAAATCCCTTTTGCTTTTCTCACAACAGCCCAAAACAAAGCAGACCCTGCTCAGAAGGTATCCAGGCACAAGATGACTTTTCAGCCTGTGAAATGGCAATCATTAAGCTCCAGGATGATATAAATATATTAACTTCTATATTGGCAGCTGCAGAGCAATGAATTGATACCTCAGGGGAGGTGGCTCCCAATGGTTTCCAGAATGAATAAACTTGGTTCTGGTCCCCTCATTGCTTCAAGTGAGGAAGGGTGTTGTGCTGTCCCTGGAGAGGTGTCTGCTCCTTGCATGGCTCCAGCCCCCATTCCAGAGCCAGAGATGCCCTGGAACAGGCTCCTCACCCAGCTGAGATAAGGTCTGGTTAAAGGGAGCTCCCTCACCCCATTTTTGTGTGATGAGCTGCACACACAGGCAGCAGGAAACTGAGGTCAGAAGGTTTTCTCTTTCCATCAAGAGAAATGGAATCCATATATTTGGGGGAAATACCTGGAACTGCACTGATGCATGGCAGCACTTCCTGGTGACTGACCTATTTACTGAGAACTCAAGTACAATTTTCCTAAATAGTCCCTGGAGTCCCTGGCCAACCCCTGTTCCAGGAATTTCCAACAGGTGCTGTCTCCTGTACAGCTAAAGTCAATAAGGCATGAAAGAAATGAGATCTGAAACAGTGTAATGTATGAAATATGAATTGCACAGCAGTCTTGGATTACAGCAAGTCCAACTGCAATGCCTGGTGCTCTCCTTTACTTTTATTTCTATTAATATTCCTCAAGCAACAGCAAAGATCGATTTGAAGTCGAGAGCACAGAGAGTCATGGGAGTTTCATTAGCATGCAAATCTGAGTGAATTCATTAGCCCTGCAACTGATGCTGATGCTCCTGGAAACTAGTAAAAGAGTAAAGTCTGCAGAAGTAAATCAGGCCGTGCTAATGAGCCTGTTAATAAAGCTTTTGTAAGCCTTTTCCAGAGCCAAAGTGACAAAGCACATTGTCAACATTAAACCTCTGTTACTGAGCCTTAGATGGGAGACTCATATTTTTATTATTTTATTTTGTTTTGTGCTGAGGAAGAAAGCACAGAACTGTAGAGAAGGTAGAGAATGAAACAAAGGCAGTTACAGAATTTTCTCATCAGAGATAAAAGTATTGTGTGGCTGCAGAAAAGAGATGGAGTGACAATTGCAACTGTGCAAATAAGATCCATTTGACTGAAATTATATTTTAAAGAAAAACAGGAGACCAAATTTGTCATAATGGGCCTTTCACCTTCTGGCTGTAAGTTCTCATTTTCCTTTTGCTTTATTAGGCATAATTTCAGGATTGTGTTTTGTTTCATCTTCTGAACTTGCAGAAATGATCAGGGTGCTGTTGCAGTGCCCAGCTCACTGGGGCTGTGGTGGCATCTCCTCACTGTGTGGGGTGGTTCAAGGGGAAACTGGATAGCCCTGGGACTCCAACCCCATTGTTACAGGGGCTGGAAAGACCTGTCCCAGGCAGCCTCTGCTCCTGGCCCCTCACCTGTGGGATATGCTGGCAAATCTGGTGGGCTCTGACAGACCCAGCCCCTCCAGATCAGGAGCTCTGTGATGCAGGGAAGGGCCCTGCTGGGCACAGAAAGGAAAGGGAGCTGGGAACACGCCTGGTAGGAGCAGCAAGTGGTCTCTGCAGGTTGCTCTGGTTTTGCTGGTAGAGACAAAGCTGAGGAGGGGAGCACATTGTATTTAACACATTGAAGCCTGCATTTCAGTCCATACCACCCCAGAGTGGCACCTTTCTCTGCACACATAGGAGCATTTTTCAGCCCTCTGGTTACGGGTAGCAGGGTGGGAACCTGAGGACTGGGTGATGTTTAAACTGAAGATCAAAGCTTACTTTTTTTTAGCACTGCAGCATTTCTCCCTTTACCTTCCATTTTGACACCATTTCAGGTGTCACAGAGTTAGAGATCTCCTTTCCCTGCTGTTGCACCAAGGCTTTAAATTTTCCAGGTGGGAAATAAACTGCAGGGCCCAATCCACAATCTCAGCCGTGACCTGCACCACTGAGCCGGGATGAGGCTCATCCCCCTTGACCCTGGGTGTGCTTTGCATGGCAGCAGCAGCCACAGCAAGCAAAAAGGCTGTGGCTTCACCAGGCTTGGAGGCAGAGATAAGGGGGAGGCCAGGTAGAAATCTATTTGGTTTCTTTTTGCAGCAACCTCTTTGTGTAAAAGAGCTCGATGCAGGGGGAACCTGATTACTGCTTTCTCATCAAGTGGAAATAGAAGTGCTTTATACACAGGCTGATGGAAAACTACTGGAATGCTTTTCAGTTCCCCTCTCTAACCCTTAGTTCTTTCTGGTGTCTCTAAGGGAACAAAAATCTGGGCTGGAAAACTGGGGGAAATACATCAAAATATATTTGGAGATAATGGCAAGTAATACAATAGACAATGCAGCTGGGCAATAAAAGAGAGGCAAAGGGAAGGCATCAAAAATACCATCAGAGAGTGGAAGGAAAGAAAGAAGATGGAGAGAAAAGGTAAAAGCAAGGGAATGAAGAAAAAAGGGCCACTTGTATGATGGGGTGGCAAAGGACAAGTAGGAGATGAGGAAAGGCAGGGCGAGAACTGTGCAAGAGAAATGAAGAAGAGGCCCTGGGTGAGTGATGGAGTGGAGTCATGGGCAGGCACAAGCAGGGAGGAGAAATGGAGTGGAAACGAAGCAAGGGGAAGTGTGGAACAGCCGTGACAGGGCTGATCTGTTTCTCCCAGAGCTGCAGAGTGATGGCAAGAGTTTGCATTAATAACATAAATGCCTGGTTATGTGAGGGGAGAGGGAGCCACGGCAGCTGCTGGCAGGGGCATCACTCATTGGGTGCTGTGGATTGAGAGATGTGGAGCCTTTTCCACAGCCCCCTTGGGCTAAGAGGGGAGGAAAAGCACCAAGAGGTACATGATGTCAAGTTCTAGGCCACGATCCATTGGTCTGAAAATGCACTTGCCCCCTGAACTTTTTTCTCCAGTGCTGATTAACCTGCTCAATGGCTCTGGAGAGCTGAATTGAATTTGGTAAAAGATCAGAAATCTTCCTGCCCCGTTCTCACACACAAGTTCACCCAAGGAGTCTATCCTGCCTGTAATCCCACAATGCCAGTGCCACAACACCTGTGCTCAGCTGTGTTTCTCTTCACCTGCTGCACACTGGGTACTCTACAGGCCACACTTGAGGTACAATTAGCACCTTCCACACCAACTGCACCATCTGCTTTGATTCCTCTTTCTTTTGTATTATATCACAGTTTTGGGGTTTGGGGTTTGTTGGGGGTTTTTTTGTTGGTTTGTTTTTTGTTTTTTTTTTTTTCTGCAGCTGCAAAAGCTTTGGGAACATTCCTATAATAACTCCCATACAGCTTGGTTTAGCAGATATTTGGGCTCTTTCATTCTTAGCTGCTGAATTACATTTGGTTATCAACACGCATTATATCTGCTGTCAATTAGCTGTTATCTAACACCGTGAAATGACTTAACTCCTTCAGCCTGCTCGAAGATCTGTCCCCTACCAATACTGCACAGCTTGTGTCAGCTTGCAAAGATCCAGGCAATTTTGTCACTTTTTTTTTAACTGGTGCTCATTACAGCTAAAGGTCAGTTGTGTTTCCATTGTAAGCCTAGGGATAATGGCATGATCCAGCAAACTCTTTCTTGTGTAAAGTTAACAGGACGATTTGCATAAAAATCCTTACTAGGGGAGTAATTTGCAGGATTGCACCTTTAAAACCTTCGCCTCAGGAACAAGCCAAAAGCTGGAACCTGGAACAGCAATCTTCCAAAGCCATATTTTATCAGAGGAAACGATCAAAATTTAATGAGGAGAAAAAGGTACTTAATGGCTGTAGATAGTGTAATTTCAGCCATAAAACTGGGATCATCTTGTGAGGCATCTTGCTGCAGCCTTTCCAATCAATGGCACAGCTGGCAGCAGCCTCAGCCCTTACAGGATGAAACCTTACAAGGCATCAGGCAAATAGTCCCAACCCACTGCCAAATGCACGTGATAGAGGAGTGACTGGGGCTTTTCCTCCATGAAATCTGTGCTTGGCTGCAAAGTCGTGGCATGGCATTGTTTGTAGTCAAGCCCAGTGAAATCTGAGGCAGAATGGCCTTGCAGTCATGGCTGGTGCTGCTGGCATCTCAGGAGGGTTTTCCTCTGCTCTCCCAGCAAACATTTCAAGGTCTCCCAGCTCGGTTGTTTATCACACTGGAGACTCCCTGAGGCTCAGTGCTAGCCTTGAAAATCTATTTACATTTTTAAATATATGCCAAAGTGTAAGCCTTGGGACAATTTGAAGAAGTTAGGTATGCAAAGCAACCAAAATAGAATCAAAAAAAGTCCCTTAGCAAGCCTTGGCTGAGTACTTCTGCGCATTGCCTTGAACAGCCCAAATGTCAAATGCTAGCCTACCTATCCCAGGTCACAGCTAGGAAAAGCAACAGATGGATTTGGCCGTTGGTGAGCAAATACTAGTCCTGGACAAAGGCACTGCTTTATTTTCCAAGTGTACCAAAATTAGAGAACCCCCTAGCGCTGGATAATTTTGTTCTGCCTTACTGTGAAAATTCCCAGTGTTCAATAGCCCTCCACAAGTTCTCATTTGATCCCTGTAGTGCAGTGCTCCTGTGGCTATATGTCAGCTGCAGTGGTGGTAAACATGTACACACTACTCATTTAAGGACTTTTAAAAGGCTTCTCACTGTGCCCAGAAATTACACCTGTGCTTTCTTTCTTACCCATGCTGTTGTCTTTGTTTCTCAGGCTATATTAAGCCTTTTTTTTTTGTCTTTTCGCATTGAAAGAGTAGTAATGTAGAAACACCTTTAAGTCTGTTTTCTCTCTGGCAAGCAACTTGTGCAGAGGGACAGAGACAGTTAATCTGAACAGAGAGAAAAAATACGGTGATGGCAGCAGATGTCTGCCCCTCCTGAAGACACTTGACTTTTCAGGAGCTCACTGGTGTTAGCTGAAATCCCTGGCAGCTGCAGTGCCTGGTCTCCCGGAGACAGGGGCCTCTGATATTCTGACTGTATTTTCTCTATCCAGAAATGATGAAGGGAGACAGCAGGAGCTGCATCAGAGGAGGGGGAAGGTGGATGTAAGGGTGCCATGAGTCACTGGCCTCTGATAAACTTTTGCATTGTAGGAGAATGTTTCAATAGTAAAGATGATTTGATAGAAACAAGAGCAAGAGAAGATGAGGTAAGGAACATAAAATACCATGTCTGAAAGGCTGTTTCATCTGTTTGCACTGCACTGCTAGAATTCAAGTAGAGGTCCTGCTAATGTCAGTGGTCAGATTCTACATTGATGTCATTTGTCCATTTATGGGGGAACTGTCACTCCAGAGAAAGACAAAGAAATCAAAGAAACAAGAAGAGGAAACAACTTCAACTGCTTGAACATCTCTGATAGCACAACGGTACTTTGGATGGTGGGAAGTCGATCAGTGAAGCTCTCTGATGAGCAACATGACTAAGAAAAGGACTCTATGACTTTTGAAGTGCTGGTGTGGGACATATTTGGTACCTCCTCTCTGGCAGTGGCAAGTGCTAACAACAACCCTGCACTGAATTTTTGTGATCCAACCCATCCCAGTGACCGTCCTGCAGAAGTCCCTGCATGTTCATGGCAGTGGTGCTGCTGTCAGGTCAACACCCCAGTCCCAGCAGGCTGCAGTCTTCTACAGCTCTTTATGTGGGTTTTTTCCTACAGGACTGACCCAACTTTCCTTCCCAGCACATGCCCAATTTGCAACGTCAACACTGCGGTTTGCTGTTAAATATCTGCTGATGCTACTCTGCCAAGAACTTAGCCTTCAAGTTTTATCCAATTCATTTAAAAATAATAAAGCTCTTGCTCTGCATTTCCCAAAAGTGAGAACTGAGCCTCAGAGGCATTTGCATTAATTATGTTTCAATCTTAAGAAATGCCTTCTGAGCTTCCCCCTCAATTCATTGCAGTTCTTGAACCTCTGACTGATCATACTGGGAGTGATCAGCACATCTCCTCTCAAGCTCAGATCCTGCCTCTCCATTCTGCAAGTGGAATTATCTCTCTCTGTCTGCACCCATAAAGCCAAGTGCACTTGTGCTTCCAACTTCCGCCGAGTGCCAGGCAGTTCTCTGTGCTAAGGCTCCTATTAACGCCTGCAATTAGCACTGACAGAAGTGCTGTTCCCCGCTCTCCTCCCCCAAACCGTGCTGCCTTGATTGGTTTTCAAGAAAATCCCAGGGCACTGTAATACCTCCCTGGTAGTCATGTTTCAACAGAACAGCAAAGTTAGTGAGGCGTGACAGCGCTCTTTTTTCTAAACCTACACTGAACATCCTTAATCAAGCTTTGCTTTTTTAAAAATAATGGGCCTAATTCTCTTTTGCCTTACAGTACATTCATGCTTGTGTAATTCCATCAGGACATATCCTCAGCTCTGTAAACCAGCAGAGCTCTTCCAACTTCATTTAAATCCCAGGAAGACTGGTAAGAGCTGAAGATTTGGACTGCTGATTTCCAAGCTATTCCTGATTTATGCCAGTTCTAAAGGATAGTGGGTTCAAGCTTTTTGGTTTGTTTTGGGTTTGTTTTTTTTTTTCTTTTTGCCATTAGGTACACACTCTTTACCTCATTTATGTCAAATAATACACAAAGTACATCAAGGCAACTGCTTTTTCCTCTCGAACCCTCTCCATTCCTGCTGACCCTTTTAGAAAGCTTGCACACCCAGAAAGCATCCACCAATCTCCCCAAAGGCCCTCAGGATGATCAGGCCAGACCATCAGGGAAAGTTGCCTCATACCATGACACACACATTGCATTTTCTGTGCTCCCTAAATTAGATGTATTCTTCCCAAATGCAGACATACAATGACGTTTTGCCATGGCCAGACTGTGCTGTCTCCAAAGATTTCCCAGGAGGAAAGCTTATGGATGCTTCAGCACATCTCTGCCACAACCCAGCAGTGACAGCAAATCCTCAGCCATTGCTCAGAGCAGGTCCTGCAAGCTGATTTAGTTCTTCTCTCTCCTTCCATCCCTTGTTCCACATTCATCTCTCTGAGCAGCAGCAGCAGCTCTGGGAAGAGCAGCAGGCAGGTAAGGAAGGTGAAGAGGAGACTCACAGCATGTTTCTTCTCAGCAGTGTCATATTTGTCTTTGGTAAGGTCCTGACCAATTTGAAATGCAAGGAGGATGTGAACCAAGACAGAAATGTATTGAAGGGCTGCTGGGTTTAAGTCTGTCTCCATGATCAGAGAGCACACATTTATAGGGGCAGTGCTGGGGTTGTCTGATATTAGACTGACGTTTAAATTAGGTACAGGCTCAGTGAAAACTCTGATTGCACCTGGGACCTCTGAGTGCAGCACAGGGCAAATAAAAAATGATGTCTGTAGTGGTAGATAGAGATGCTGTTACTAACTTTGATACAGCAGTGTGAAACACTGGATGAAACATCACAGAGGCTGACAGATTAGAGATTTCATAGGCATCAGGTACAAGAATAAAGAAAATAAAACTTGAAATGAACTTTCTGTGATAAAAGTAACCATGGATGAGGCTTTTACACCTGTAAAAGCTACAATGTGGTTCCCACTACTGTCGGTGCCCAATATTCAATGTAGAAATATGAACTGTAGCAATTGAGCTGTAGTTCTGCTATAAAAATTTTATAAACTTGGGGGTTTATGGATCTGGAATACTACAGAATAGAGAGCACAAAAGCCATTTCAGAGGGAAAGTGCCTAATTGCTGGTTTTGCTCTGACTCACTGCATGCAGAGACATAACTTGGGATCTATACCGTACTACACTGACCACAGGTACCTGCAAAAACATTCACACTTGTTAGTTCAGTTCTGAACTGTCATTTATACCATTGTTTCTCATCTTCCTTCCCAAGGAACAAGGACAGAAAGAGGAGAGACACGAGGGAGGTACCAGAAAACAAACCAGAGGTTTGCATAAGCTTTCAATGTGTTATACTGTATAAAATACTGACACACCTGTCAATACATTTTTGGGACTCTCACACAACGATCCCTCCAGAAGGGAACCCCTTCAGCACTCTGGGCACTCTCACAGTAAAATCAGTTGCCCACAAAATGCTTCTCTGCTCCCACTCGTGCTGTGGCATCTCGGTGGCTCTGAGCCTCCAGGACTGGGACACGTCTCACGTGAAATCAAAATGCACTCAGCTTTCCAAAATGCTCCATTTCTCTTTTGTGCTTGGAGCTTGGCTGCACAAGTCAGAAGAATTTGGTGTCATCTGTTTTGGAGGACTAGCTCTGGCACTTGGACTGTTTCCCTTCCTGTAGGATTATTGTCACCATTCACCATCCTGTGTACGTCTGAGGGTACAAATCCTTGCTCCTCAGCCCACCAGTGACATCAACAGAGAGAACACCACACTTTCATGCAATTGTTCCCTCTCAGCTGCTGCTCATCTCTTAATAGGGATTTGGATGAGCAAATCAGGACAATTTTATGGTGTTCTGCCAGTTGTGACTCACTGGTTTTTCCAGCACTTAAGGCACCAATGTTTGTGTCCTGCAGAGAGAAGCTTTTTCACGCATTACTCCAGCTCAGAGAGAGCTGCTGGGTCCCTGCTGACACTGAGCAAGGCTGCCCACACCTCCATGCCCACCACAGAGAGGAAATGCACTGGGTAAGGGCTAAAACCAACATTTATTAATAGTACTAATTATTAAAAACTAATGCAGTGTCCTTTCTCCATCATCTCCCCAAATCTTTGGTTCCCCCAAGGTGTTGAGGAATGGGATTCAATGTTACTATTGATTTTTATGTTTTCTAACCTATAGAAGAGCAGGACTAACCATCACAAACACTTTTTTTTAGCTTCAGCCTGATTCAGAGACCACATCCTGAGATGTAAATCAGAACTCTGATACACAGGAATAAAACTGGTTTATCTTAGAGGGGAAAAACAGGCTCAGTTTGGTCTAAATTACCCTCTTGCTTGGTGGAGGGGCACATCAGCACTCCTTCCCAGGAAGGCAGGGGTTCTCCAGGACATTAGCTGTTTTCTGTTGTGGATAAGATATATTTGCTGAAATCTTCTGCATGTTAGGGGGCCTCTTTCATGATGATGTTTCATGAAATCAAGTGTAGGACAGTGCCCTCCCTCTGCCCACAGTACATTAAGGTTGAACTCGTGGAAATAAAACAGTTCTTGAGAAACACTTGGTGAATCTACATAATTAAAAATCTTTCCTGCTGGGGGTTAATGATTTGGGGAGATTAACTTGATAATGTAATGTAAAATGTCGAAATCAAAGTGTGCATCCAGAAACACTGGTACAGCTCTGCAATGGGAGACAATTTTAAGTAAACAACCAGAGAAAGTATTTTGCAATTAAATTAAAGATGTTTCCAAACTACTGTACTTCGCTATAAAAAAAGCATCATCTTGAAAAGTCAAGTTTCATTTATTTTAATTAGTGCTGTCATAAGGTATTCCATTCGGCAAGCGCTGACTAACAAGCCCTTTTCCAGACACCAATTTGAAACTTCAGAATAATAATAAAAATAACCACAGACTCTTCTCATGGTGTCTTCTGGCCCAGTTCTCAGGTAGTTGAGATCAGCCTCGCTCCAGCTAAGTCAGTGTGGCACCCTGATTTACAGCAGGTGAAAACAGAGGCTTTGCCCTCCCTGATATGCCCTTTGGGAGGTGATGTGAAGTCTACTGACATCAGCTGCTTTCAGAAAGTCTCAGGTTCAAAGCTGTGTGTGCTGGGATGCAACCCTGGTCCCTATCGCTCTCCTCACACTCGAGTTATTTAACTGGAGAGGCGTCAGTATCAAATTGATGGAAAGCCAAAGTGATCTTGATCCTCCTTTGAGACTTATTGTTGAATTGCATTATATATAAGCACAGAAGCTTTTTTATTATTAATGGGATAGAAAATCAGAACCATCAAGGAAAATGATATAATTCCTATTAAGATGGATGAGTTGAAGTTAAGTCTGTGTATTCCTAACAAGATTGTTCTTTGAGACTCCTGCAAAAGCATATTGCCCTCCCAAGGGAAAACCTCACCCTGGTGGGGAAATGCTGGGGGAAATGCCATGAGCATTGCCTGGCAGGCAGCTTTGCAGGCAGTGCCCACACATGTCCTGGGAGTCTGCTCCAGGGTGGTAAATCTGGGGCCACCACCCCAGGAGGTGACCTTCCTTAGGATCTCGTTTAAATCCTTTTCTCCGTCATCCAGTTTGTTTTCACATCTGCCAAGTATTGCAGCTCCTTCTGCATGTCCAATGAGGGGATTATTTCACAGGCTTAAATCTCACTCCTAAAAAAAGAAAGTTACACTGATAAATACTTGTTGTCTACACTGGGAGGCTGGTGAGGAATAAATGGAAGTGAGTGCGAAGGGCACTGTCAGTTCTGCAGAAATGCCTCTTATTTCACATGGCTCCCATCAGTTCCAGAGGGCTCAAAGCAGTCTTTGTGCAGCACAAAGTGCCCTCCCGGGAGCAAGTGAGGAGCAGCTGTCCTGGGCTGCTCCCTTACTTAGGTAAACCCCTGTATATAAAATCTGATCATCCCTTTTTGATTTCATCCCGTTGCCCACAGCTAAAACCCCCTGTTCCGCCTTAACTCATCCCTTCTCTCTGCTAATGCCCTTCAAATCCTCGCAGACTCTTGCCTCTTCCTCGCCATTTAGCCGTGCTTTAATCTCACCTCTTTATTCATTCACCACAAACCAATCTCTCCTGCCCCTAATCAGGGCAGTGCAGCAGCTCTGCCGGGAGCTCCCTCCCGTCCCTGCGCCGCTAATGAGCAGGACCGAGTGCCGGAGCCTGGCAGGTGGTGCAGCCTCCTGCTCTGAGGGATGCTCGGTGCCAACCCCAGGGTGTCATGTTTCCCATGTGCTGCCCCCACCTGCCCCTCTCCTAACGCAAAATCAAAGTCTGTTTTCCTCCTGCTGGCAGCCCGACGTATCTTATCCCCATTAGTGTCGTTTGGGGAAGAATGGATTTGTACAGATAATGATAATTTTCGTTTCCCCATTCAGAATCTCCTCTTCTACCTGTGGGTAACTGATTGAGTGCTAAGAACACTCCCTCTTTCCTTCTTACCTTATAATAAGCACCAGCACATCTCTGCCAGTGTTGAACTCAGCAAGTGTGCTCTCTGCACCTTCGAGTGGATCCTAATCCAAACATTATATGGCTGAAAGCATTTGAGTGCTTAAAGGATTCACAGCTTTTCCTTCTCTTCCTCAAGGGCATTACACACAAACCAGCCTGGCAGCAGGTCCCTCCCCAGACCTCTGCAGCAGCAGCAAGACCCTGAATAGTCTCCATCTATGCAGACTCTTGCATCTGATTTCTCTCCATTGCTAATCTGCCATCTTCATCAAAATTGCTACTCTTAGATTGTCTTTCACTGTGTTTTTCCCATTCTATGAAATCTTCATTTGAAGAATATCTTTGTCTTTCTTAGTCTTGCAGTCAGGATAGGTCATGGTGATCTGGTCCTTGTCTGGTGTGTCTTTGGGCACCCAGGAGCAAGTTGGGTGCTGGATTTGGAGCCAAGAGGGGAGCTGTCCCACAGGCTGGGGACTTTGTTCTGGTTTATTTTCTTGCCTGCTCCTTATGGAAACAGAGCAATCTCTTGCTGCTGTTGAATGCATCCAGTCAAGGGATCCTTCCTGCTCTGCCTGGGTCCCTTACAGTTGTGGGGTTTTGCTTCTCACTGAAAGGCTTCATGTGTTAGAGGGTGAGGGGGAGCTCACAGGGGCAGGTATAGGGTCAGTGTTACACAGACTCCTCTGAGCCAAACTTTGAGCTCACATCTTCTGCAGTGGTGGCAAGCACTGGATGAATGATTGCTCTGATCACTCCTACTCTGGCATATCTACCCTTCCTCAGTTTCATTTGCTTATGTTTCACCACCACTGGGCTGATTTGGATATTTTCCTTTCTGTTTCTGGTTCCCATGACACTCCTTTCCTCTTCTTTTATTATTATCTCTATTTGGGCCTGGCCTTTCCCTTGAATATCCCCTCTGAGTGACCACATCCTTTCTCATCACGATGCAGCTTCCAGCTATCAACAAACACAAAACAGTTGTGTTCTCCATCTCCTCTTCTCTTGGGGAGCTTTGGCACCTTTGCAGAGCATGTACTCCTGCTCTTTTACCAGGAAATTTGTGTCTCCTGGTGTCTCCCAAGCAATCTGCCCTGCTTTCCCACCTCCTCCCAGTTTTCAAGGCAGTGCCATCAAGCCAGCTCCCTCCCCAGCTCACCTCACATTCAGTGTGCTTTAACAGGGTGAAATTCCCCAGTTTCTCACACAGATCTGGAAAACGTTCTGTACCAGATATTCATCCCTACACGTAAAATGAACCTTTTCTCACTACTTTAGTAACTGCTGCTCTCAAAGCCCAAATAGTACGAAATGACTAGTTTTTTCCCTCAGCATGATGGACTGAACTATCTATGGCAATGTCAGAGATCAGAGGGAGAAGGAGAAGGCTGAAACCAGCAGAGTTGAGCCAGGGCCACAGGGAGGAAGCTCGGTGATAAAAGAAATTGGTGAGATGACAGCGAGATGAGCTGCAATCTGAGCCCTCCTCATACCTTGTGTTTTTAAACACACTCAAAACATTTCAGAGCTTGAGATTGTTTTCTCCTTACTGGAGAATTATTTTGTCCTTCCTTTAGCTGACAGCCATTGGGGAGAATGAAACACTTTGGTTAGCCTCAAACACCTCGCTGAGCATTCCGTGGGTTGAGGCACAGCGATGTTTTATTGCAGCTGACACCAATCAAGGCAAATAGACAAAAGTGAGATTTTTGATTTTGGATCCATGAAATGAAGGGAAGGAGTAAAGTGAATTTGGACTCACAGTTCAAAGGAAGGGGTAAGTAAGTCCCAGGAAAGGGTCTATCTTATCAACACCTCAAGCTTTGGGAGGAATGGGTTGTTTTACAAGGAACTCTGCAAGCTGCTCTGGCAGGATGAGTGCTTGGTACCATCCCTGGGATTTCATGGCACCACCAAGGTCGTAGGAAACTGGTGTTAGGGGAGAAAAAAGGAAAAATAAACCATAACCTTGTCCATCATAAAAGATTAAACACTTATGGAGTCCGGTCCCAAAAGCTCCCCTGGGCTGACATCAGTGGGGACAGCACAAGAACCGGCCCCATGGGACTGATGGGGAGTTAGAATGGCCTGAAGCAAATGTCTACCCTGACTTCCTCATAAGAAAAAAGGTGTCAAATTCCTGAAATGAAATGTGGAACTGTTTGAAATCCACAGTTTGTCAGAGCCCATTGTGAATCCAAGAACAGTCCTTCTTTCAAAGGAAATTTCTGTGATGGCATATTAGGAAAAAAACAGGCTAATTTCTAGTTAAAATGGCCATCAAGCAGGCCTGCTCCTGAGTGAGGCTTTGATAATATGAGCCCATTTTCCATGTCTTTGGCATTAAAAATAGAGAGAAGGGCACTCTGTCCACAGTTTGTACAGAAAACAGACATCTTGTCATATCTGGGAATGAAGGGAAATAGGAGACCCCTGGAGAAAGGCTCCTTTAGGAGGACACTTCCTAAACTTCCACTGAACTCCTCTCCTATGAGGAAAGGCTGAGAGAACAGGGATTGTTCAGCCTGGAGGAGAGGAAGCTTCAGTGTGACCTAATTGCAGCCTTTCAGTACCTGAAGGGCCCACAGTGGAATGGGAAAGGGACTTTTACAAGGGCCTGAAGTGGCAGGACAAGGGGAAATGGCTTCCCACTGAAAGAGAGCAGGTTTGGATTGGCTATAAGGAAGAAATTGTTCCCTGTGAGGGTGGGGAGGCCCTGGCACAGGATGCCCAGAGAAGCTGGATCCCTGGAGATGTCCAAGCCTAGGCTGGACAGGGTTTGGACAATATGGGATAGTGAAAAGTGTCCCATGGCAGGGGGTTTGGAACTGGATGAGCTTTAAGGTCCCCTTCCAACCCAAATCATACTGTGGCTCTGTGATTCTATGATTCTAATATTGAGAATGTGTTTAGATATGGAAGTAATTTATCCACATATCCATGTACTGGAAGAGAAGTCCTGAGGACTACACTCAGGTGGCAGCAGGATTCATTGCTTGGATTTAATATCAAGCCTGTTTGTTTGTGCCAGTGAATTACATCACTTTTCTTTTTCACTCCTGCAGCATTAATAGCAGGAAAATCAAGCCGCCTACAAATCCCCACACCCTGAATATCCAAACAAACCCACGTCCCCGGCTGCGCTCAGCCACGCTGCTTTGGGTACGGAGATTTGTTTGAAAGGAAGGAGAAAGCCAGATCTCATTTTGTTTTCTTGCGGTCCTAAATTTCACCCTCTCTCTGAACAGCTTTGCCTCAGCACTTTGAACTTTGCATAACTCTTAAAAATAATAGGAAACCACCAAAAGCGGCGTTTCCTTTTGCGCAGCCCAGCGCGCTCCAGCCCAGGGCGAGGGGAGGGAGCGCCGGGCACGGGGGGCATCGCTCGGGGTGCCCGGGGTGCTTCTGTGACTTAACAGTGACATCCAGCGGTCACTCGGGTCCCTCTGACACCGGCCTGCCCGGCAAACCTCGCAAAGTCCTTTTTTTTAAATTTAAAAGTCGGGATATTTGTGCGTCAGCAGGCGCTGAGCCAGGAGCGAGCTCTTTCCCCCTTCTCGGGATGTTCTCACTCAGCTGCTCAGCTACATTAGTGTGTGCCTTCAGCTTTTGGGTTAAACCTCAGAGATTTTAAGATGTTAATCATAAAATCACCCTGGTTTGCCTCACTTTTATAACCCCCATGTGTTTGCAGCATCATGAATATTATTCATAATTAAGCTGCTATGAATGTAAAAATCAAAACCCTATGAAATATCAGGCCACAGAAACTTCCTTCTACTAGTTATCACACTAAACACAAAAATAAGCAGTTTTCATCTCAAGTTTAACACTACAGGCATATTTTTACATGATAATTTGGTTTTCAAAAAAAGTCTAACTGTGAAGTTTAATGATACCAAATGAAGCAGCTTGTCAGTTCGTATTTATATTCAATTCTGAGCTTTCACAGCTCCCAGTGTGTTTCTTTAGTATTTTGTTGAAGATATTCTGACAGTCTTTCTCAAAACTGTCTCTTGGAAAAGCAGCATGCAAACCTGCACAGAAACAAAAATCTTCCTACGCTCCTGGCTTGGGGTTTGGTTGGTTGAGGAGGAGACCTTCATTTCCTACATGCTCATGAGGCTGATGCTCAAAAGCTCGAATGTTTGGTAGCTGCTTTTCCTGCAAGCCATGAGTGGTTGCACCAAAGTCCTGGAGGAGTCACCAGAGGTTAAAAATACAGAAATCAGAAGCGTGGAAAGCTGCAGCCACCAGAGCATTGCTGAATGCACATATGAAGGTCAGGTAGCAGTTTTGGGGCTCCCCTCTGCCCTTTTTGTCCCCTTACCCTGGTTGCACACCGAGGAGATGAGATGTTTGGTGCTGGTTTCGGAGTGCTGCTCTCAGTGCCAAGACGGATGCAGCCTGCCAAGGCTTTGACCTCCAGGGTTACAGGACCTGCCTTACCACAGGTAGCAGCACCTGAGCCATTACTCATCATCTGTTGCCACACAGTGACAAATAAGGGTCACTTCCCTGCTGACAGGGGTCAGCAGGGGAAGGTCTTACTCCTGCCCTCGTCCTGGGTGGGAACATGTCACAGAGCCCAGCCTGGATGCTTTATTTACAGCAAGATTCCTCTGTGGTTCCCACAAAAGCCATATGCACTCTGAATGAGCCTCCTGCTGCTCCCCAAATCCCTTCTCCCCCTCAGCAGGACGGAAAGAAAGGATGTGCCCAAAAGCACAGGCACATCCCAACACACAGCTGTGCAAGATGCACACTGAGGGTGGGGAAGGAAAAACCTGGGGATGAACCCAGCCTCTCCTTAGTAGAACTCCCCACTGCTTTGCATTTCTAATTCAGTGCAAAACCTTCATCCTGTTGGAGAGCCTAAAACCTCCTCAGCCTCACCCCACTCTCAGAGAAGGTCTTCATGTCACAGGCAGTGCAAGCAACAGCCCCATGTCAGGAGCCAGAAGATGCATTTCTTCTTAACACAAAAATGGGTCTAAAATGACTGCAACTGCCATCACACTAAAAAATATGTCTGCTGCCTTTAGGGTTTTGATGCGAGGTGTTGTTCCTTTCAGTCTCTCCTTAGCTGACAGCTGCATTTCATGGCCTCATGTCCACTCCAGAAAGAAAAGCAACCTTTTCATCTCAACAACCAAGAGTGGATGACCTCCCTTGAAGAACCTCCTAATTCATGTGTGCTCATTTGTCCTGACTTGCCCCTTCCCTCTCTGTCCCCTTGCTGGAGCCAGGACACAAGGTGACAGGAGCTTGGGTCCCTGCCTCCGTGTGGCTTCGGGTGAGTCACTTTTCTCCCTCCTGTGCTTTGTTTAATTGCAGAGATGGAGGAGGTGAAACAACTGGCACCGTGCATGGGGGTCTCAGCAGTGACTGGCACCGTGCATGGGGGTCTCAGCAGGGTCCCTGTCCCCTCATGTGGCCACCACTGCCCATCTGAGGGCTGCAGGAGCAGAACCAGCACCTCCAGCAGTTCCGACCGCAGGAAGCGCGTGCTAATTCCTGATCAGCTTTTAATGATCCCAAACCCTGCTACTGACTCAGGAGACAGCTAAATTTATCCCAAGGTTAGGGTGACTCTGCTGTACTGAAATCTATTTAAAGTCAAAGTAAGCACTTCAGAATAACAAGTTGTTATACAACTCCAGAGACCAGGCAGCTTCCCATCTTCTTTTTTTTAATGCAAAAGATAACACATTTCCGTATTTTGTACGTGCTAATTGTTGGGAACACTGTCAGATGGTTCAGCAAATTGGAAATGACAACATCAACCTGTTCAATCCATTAAAATCTCTCCAGGATCGTAAGGGACATTGTCAGCCAAGTGATGCTGGCACCCCTATGGTAAAGCCATCTTGATTCTTATTAATGACTGGCTTTACAAATGAGAAGATTTCCTCAGCGTGCCCTGCTCCATCCCATTATCCTGGAGGGGCATGGGCACAATGTAAGGAAGCCCAGAGGTAAAACAGAAGACTCTCACCCCAGTGCAGACTTAATGAAGAGAACAGATGAGTCAAATTTAAATAGGTCCCAGGCCACATGGCCAAGATAAAAGGCTGGGAATAGCTTTCTCCTTGTCCAAGGACCACTGCAGGAGTGTAAAGGGAATACAGTGCAGATTCTGGACCAAGTTTTTATAAGAAAGAAGTAGTATCTTTGGAAAAACTCTTGAGTCCCATCTTCAGGAGAAGCCAAGGAAAACAACAACCCCAAATCTCCAAACCAAAGCAGCTGTAATTCAGCTCTGGGTAGACATTCGAGGGAGTCAATGTTTAATACCTTGACCTGGACCTTAGCTCCTTTGTGCAGGAACACAAGCCAGCTCCAGTCCAAAAAGCTGTAGAGATAAGTTAGTGCTGTGCTGTGCCCAAGCCAATATATTGTAGTATTTATTTCCACTAGTATTTATTACCTTGGCTGTGGCATTTCCCAAATGCAGAAAGCAGCTGGGTCTAACTTCCACACCAGAATTTTCAACTAGCCAGGACTGAAGGTAGAAAAAACTTGTATCTGTTTTCATCCATCCTGATAGACACATCCAAAATCACTTTGCTTTTGAAAATGTTGTCACAAAGCTGTTAATTCATTGTAGCTGTGAGATCTTCAGCCCATCCAAGAGCTGAATGTGAAGATCCTCTATCTCACCCAGCTCATCATGAGCAGGGCCCATTCCTCCTCAAAGGACAGTAGCACTGTCATAAAAAAACCCCAGTATCTCATTGTTCTAATATTGATGGTTCTCTAATACAAAAATAGCTATAATTTTTTCACTTCCCTGTTACTTTTGCACTCGCCTTGTACCTGCAGTGTTACAGTGGGTATAAAAGCCTACAGGGATGGATCACAGAGACAGAATTAGTTTAAAACAGTGATGGAATAATAGCCATGACACAGGGGAGAAACACAAGGCTGTTATTTAAGAGCCAAATTCCCATTGTTTTGTGTTTTAGGACTGTGGAACATGTCCCAGGAATGGCACATTTTCTCCTTTGATATCCCCAGCTGCTCCATGTTAGCGTCTCAGGAGCCACGCTGTTGCAGACTGTTAGTATTTCTTTATCCTTCATTTATGCCATCTTGTTTTCTCTCCTGGGCTGCTCCAAGGCAGGCTGACATTGCCAGGGAGATTTACTGCATGTACTTTGTATACACTTTAATTAGGTCTCTATTCATGCCTCTCACCTGACACTTACATAAGAAATCACTCATAAAGTGCTCGCACAGGACGCAGATCAATACGTGTCTTAACTACACGGTGACTTTCAGGCTGAAATTAAGTGCCTGCACTTCCTCAGGCTGTGTCCACCTCTGTTTTATAGGCTTTGAGACACATGGGTTTGTTCATGGGGTTTTTTGCAGCCAGGCTCAGCATCCTTTGGTGGCACAGAGGCAGCAGCTGTCCCAAGAACAGGGGTCTGAGCACATCTGGGGTGGGACATTCCCTATCTCCTCTCATTTTGACACACAGCACCTCCAGCCAAGCAGATTTGCAGAAATTAAGGCTTTAAACAAGGAGTTGTTTCTTTTTGTCACTCCAATTTCACTTTATTAGAGTTCCTGACAGCTTTAAGCTTCAAACATAGCTGGTAAGAGTAGCTAAAACATGTTACTATTATAACATTGTCACTTCAATTTTTGCCTGTGTTTCTAATAGAAATCTAAATGATTAGGTGTTTAACTTCCATGCTCCATCAACATGAGGCAGAAAAAATACAGCTGCCTATATTAGGGTCTAGCACTCTGGAAAGGGCCCTTTTGGAGAGTGGGTTGTCTCTCAGCTGTCAGGTTAAATGACTGCCTCACCCTGGCTGAGAGGGGTCTCCCATTCACTGGGCAGATCATCCCCAGAGCAAGAAGCACAGATTATTATTCTGTTTCAGGGTGAATGTTCAGCTCGTGGCAGCACTGTGCCCTTGTGCAGCCCAGCCCAGCCCACTGCTGTCAGCAAGGCTGAGCTGTGAGCTTGCCTCTGAGTGAGTTTACACCCTAATGCCTGCTCTGTTTCTCTTCTTGCAGCCTTGTGAGTACAGAATCTATGAGGAGAGGGTATTCCTAAACTTAACCTCCCAAGCCACTTGCAGGAGAGCCCAGTGCAGGCTTTATTTCCAGGCAGAGGAAGGTGAGAACCTGCAGGAACAGGGTGTCACCAAGTGTGCAAGACACCCAGGTATCTACAGAGAAAAACAGCATCTGAGGTGTAATCCCCTCCAGAAAAATAATTTCTTCCATATGAAGTTTGTATGGAAAAATTTTAATAAATCCTGAAAAGAGACATGGCCTATCTAAACACAGACTTGCAAAAATAGAGGAATATACTTGACAGCTGCAGGGTTTTTCATTTTTCAATTAACAAATGCATAGTAGAGCTCAACTTACTATTTTTTGGGCTTTTCTTTGAAAGAAGATGGGTGCACGCATTCCAACATGCTCAGGAGATATCATCAGTCATTTCCTGAGTTTTCCTTGTACTCTTAATTTCATTTTCATGTGTCCTTTTCCTCTCAGCTGTGACCTTCATCTCCAGAGCTCTTTCTCCTGCTTCCTGGCCCCTTGAGAGCCACTTGCACTTCAAAAGTCTTCTTTTGAGAAGGGGGAAACTTCATCAAAGGAAACAATTTTGACAAATGTGGACTGCATTGAGGAAGGTGACTAAATGGAGGTGGGAAGCTTAACTTTCACTCCCATTTGGACTCCTTTTTCTTGGACTAAAAACCAAACTCTTTTTTAGCTCCAATGAATGTTCCCCACAGGCTGTTTTCCTTTTCTCAGAGACACCCATTGATAACTTTCTATACAGCAGCATTATTAAAATTTAATATGAAATCATCACACCGTAATCTACAGGATTGCTTCCATGTGATACAAACAGCAGCACTGTTTTAAAGAGCAGAAATGAAAAATTAAACTTCCTGTATCTAGACACTCAAAATCTACATTTGAAGTCTCAACATCAGGAGTCAGTTTTGAAATCTTCAAATCCAGAGAACTTTGGGGGGATTCCCATTCTTACAGTTCAGAGGAAAGGCATCTCTCAGCACATGAGCATATCCAGTAGATAATCTCAAGTTGGAAATTAATTTGTAAGCAGTATAATAGTTCTATTAATAAGATTAATGCCAGGTACAGCTCTATAGATTATTGAAAAGACTAAGTGGCCTGATCCATGCAGTTAGAATGAGATACCTGCATTAATTAGGATACTCACCTGACAGTAATGGTTACATCAAACAGATCAAGGAACTCAATCTCCTCTCATACCATATCTCTTTCTGGTTTGTGCTGTCAATAGCTTTATCAGTCTTCTTCTGCCATGTTCAGGAAGAATAATGCTGCTCTGAGACACAGCCCAAAATTACTTCTTTCTCCATCTTGGTTCTAATCTAAGTGACAATCAGCATCAGGTTTTTGTGATGATTTATTTGAATCAGGGAAAAATCCAGAGGTCTGGTGGGTGTGAAATATGGCAGCACTGGCTCCTCTTGTTCAAGCACTGGTCACTTTCCCCCTCAGACAGAAGCAGAATCCACAACCTCACTTTTCATCATAGTGTCTGCAGATTGCCCTCCATTGAGTACATGGAGAAGGCCAAATAACAGCCCAGGCAGGATACAACATACTTCCATAATGCAGAAATCCTCCTAAATGTCTAAAACAAACCCAAATAACACACTGCTCAAGCAGAGCATGCAGCTCAGGCCCATGGTGTGCTGATGCTTTGCCCTGCAGTGGGGCACGGCCCCAAGGTGGGGCACACACAGGTGTGGCAAGGCCAGAGGGGTGCCCCACTGCAGGGCAAAGCAGAATCCTCCCGCCCAGGACCCAGCTCCTGGGTCCTGCTGATGCAGGGCCCAACACACGAGGATGGGTGAGGCCACTGGCACCTGCTCAGTGTCCCCTTGCTTGTGAAAACAGCTCCCTGTTTTCAGCCACACATGAGCCTTCCCTCGCTCTGTTCTGCAGCATTGCTGGGAGGGTTTCTATCATGCAATGAGTCGAGCTCTGAGTGCCACATCACCCTAACAACCATCCTTGGGGAAGGAAATCACTCTGTTCTGCTCTGTTGTACTCATTCCCAATTACAAGCCAAGTATCTCAGTCATGAATGTCAAAACAGATAGTATCTGGTTAAATGATACAAGATAGGAGCAGTTAAGCCATAAGCTGTCATGCACCCGAAGTGATTGACAGGGAAGCTGTCTCCTGATGGTACCTGGGAATTAGCAGAATGCTTAAGGTGAAGTTATGTCTGCTTAGCAGAGCGCCTGTTGTTCCACATTAGATGTAATTCTGGCAGTGTTGCTGTTACAACACATTATTTTCTCTTTTTTTTTTTTTAACAAAGATTACCATGGTTCTGTATCTTTCTAAAAACGTGTTGGGCCCTCTAACCCGCTGTGATTAATTTTCAAAAACCAAAGCTACAATTTAGACTAAAGAAATGCTCCATTTTTAATCTCTGCATCCCATGAACCACATTGTGCTCAGAGCCACAGCTCCCCTTTGAGGGGTGGGTACCCTGGGTTCCCATGAATGCTGAGCCCTATAAACGGTGTGACTCTCCTTTGATTTCTGTCTGCACTGAGTTTTGGCTGTTGCTAGGGATGCCCAGCTGTGAGATTAATGTGTCATTCTTGTTATGTCAGAATTACTGGCCTGCTGTTCTGTCATTCTGCTGAGCTGCAGGAGCTGCTGGGCAGCTCTGGATTCTCTCCAGATGGGATGAAAGGAAGGATCGGGTGAGACACAACTGGGGAATCTGCACTTGGGATTTCGCCACTCAAGCTGTCAGAGTCACCTGCTTTGTTTTGACAGGTGCTAAAATCATTTCTGCCTCCTCCATTATTGTGAAGGTGTTTGCTGAGAGCTTACAGAGGGGAAGGAAAAGCCAGGTCAGCCAAAATCAATTTAGCTACATGGTCGCCCCAAGCCCTGAACTGTCCTAACACACTGCTGACCCATCTCCTTCCCTGCACCCACCAAACCATTGAGCAGGAGGTGGCTGAGGGCTGGCACAGGTCTGTGCTCAGAGCAAGGGGCTCCACCCACACCTTGGGTGTGAGCTACAGATGCACAGAATATCCTGAGCTGGAAGGGACCATAAAGACCAAGGTCCAACTACTGGCCCTGTGCAGGACACCCCAACAACCCCAGTCTGTGCCCTGAGAGCATTGTCCAAATGCTCCTTGAACTCTCTAAGGTTTGGTGCTGTGACCACTGCCCTGGAGAGCCTGTGCCAGTGCTCAGCCATCCTCTGGGGGAAAAAACCTTTTCCTAATATCCAGACTAAAGCTCCCCACGATGCCATGAGCAGGTGCCTCGGAAGCAGATGGGTGCAACAGCACAGGAGCACGAGGACGGGATAGGGGAATGTGAATTTCCACTGTTACAATGACTTCTAGAATAGGAGTGGAAGAAATAACCAAAAATACCCCAAACCACAGTAGCTGTATGCTGAGTCCTTCCTTCAGCTCTGGAATTTCAGCAATCAGCTATGCTGAGAAGAGCCTCACTTCATGCCACATACCCATCAATTGTATTGCCCCACAGAAATTGAGATTGTTTTTCTGAGGGGAGGAGAAGTTGTCAAGATCTTTGGATGTTTTTCTGCCTGATTATAAAGAAAAGAAATCTTACAGAACAATCAGGAGGGCTGTCAATACAGTTTTACAAACCTGAACTGTAATTTCTTGTGTTTTTATGCCCAGTCATTTGCAGCATGCTGGAGACAAACACCTGAATCCCCTGCATATCCAATGCACAATTGGTCAACAAGGCTGGAATATCATCTCTGATCCCAGACACATTCAATTTTACAGAAGAGTTGCTCTAACACAGCTTTTTGATAACTAAATCCCACTCTGGATATTTCCAGAGCAGCAGGCATTTGGGGTCAATTTGCACCTTCCAGACTGAAAGTGAAATTTGGCCATTTGCTGAGAGCTCTTTCCCTCGGGCACACAGAGACCCCAGAGAGTCCCCCAGCAAAGGGGGCTGCTGGAAGGAGGCTGAGCTTCTTTAGCCTGCTCTTCAACCCCATTTCCATGGTACTTGAACACCCTGAACAGTTTCAGGAGCTTCCCACCAGTTGCAGGTGCTCCAGGGATGTCCTGCACAAGCTCTGGTGTCTGATGCTCCCTCACACTTCTCTGCTTCTCCAAGATATATTTGAACTCTGCCTGTGGTGTTTGTTGAACAGTGAGGTATTTGGATTTGAGTTCTCTGTGTTTGAAATGTTCTGATTCTGCACAAATTTGTCAGGACTGAAGATTACATTAACCCCAAACTCGCAGAGGGAAATCTCCCAGCCACGCACACTCGAATGGGCTTGCTAAGTGCTCAGGCCAGGAACCCTTTCAGTCCAAGTTCATGATTCAGTGAACCAGCCCTGAATGCAATTTCAACCCTGAAAGTGAGATATGCTCTCATTTCACTGCCATATCTGCAGAGCTTGCGCTTTTTTTTAATCCTTTTTAAACTTTTTCTGCCCTGGTGTTTATGCCCTGATTGGGCTTGTTCTCCATTGAAAAGAGTTCTATACTTGACAAAAGAACACTGGGGGCAGCCTGGAAGGTATCTTAGGAGGTCTTGAACATTACCAGAAGGCCTAAGGAGGAACAATTTAGCCGGCAGATAAATCACTGTAACAAGGGACCTGACATTTCCTTCACATTTGACCATGTTGTACAGTGAAAATTGACAAAATCCTGTTCCCATTGAAAATATTTTCTCCTGGTTGTGTAGCTGGTTAATCCTTAGAAACACCCAGATTTTCCATCCCATCACAGGGGAGCTCAGCTGTAGCTGTGTGCTCATTATTCCCAGCTGGCTGGAGTTATTATTCAGCTTTTCTCATTCCCAGCTATTGTTCTAGTTCACCTCGAGCCTGTTACACCAAAAACATCTTGGAGAATGGCAGTGGCACCATTTTCTGGGCAGTTGAGGACTTG
Source organism: Lanius collurio (assembly GCA_020086605.1). Taxonomy (NCBI): domain Eukaryota; kingdom Metazoa; phylum Chordata; class Aves; order Passeriformes; family Laniidae; genus Lanius; species Lanius collurio. The sequence goes on along the minus strand of JACBWW010000023.1, from coordinate 6,335,621 downwards.
AAAGCATGAAAACCAAACAGGCAGCTGGAGTCAATCTGCAAAAGTCAGCTCAAAATCAATAAGATGATACATTTCAGGAGAGAGGATGTTGAATAGTTATTTTAAAATGCCTTGGGATTAGACAAAATGCACTTTCCATCCCATTCATCTATAATAAGTTGTTGGCAATTTCTGCATGATTGAATTTCATTTCGTATCTAGGTTGTATATTAAGGTTCACCTGCACCTGTATTTTTTTTTTTCAGTCCACAGATTATTTTGAAATATTTCGGTTGTGGTTTGTTTTTTTTTTTAATAAAATAGTATCACCCAGAGGGCAACTGGAGCACATAGTTCTCTGGGATGTGCCTCCTGTTGAAGAGCTTTGCTTGTAAATAAAATTGTCCTTTTGGGGATGACAGATGAAATACACTATGTGAGAGGAAAGCCAGGGGAATTTGCTGTGGGATGTGAGAGTTTGCAATCCTGACAGCTTCCCTGAGGGTGCAGGAGCAAATCCCAGTTAGTGCTAGCTCTGGGTACCCCAGAAATGTGTGGGCACCTCCACAGAACAGCACTGTCTGGGAGTGTGGTGGGAATAATAAGAGCTCACTCCCACAGTAATTTAGTTAGTTCCATGATTAATGATTAATGAAGCAAAGGTTAGCAAGCTCAGTAAAGAGAAAATGCAGGGGCTTCTTTATTTAATTTCTCTCCAGTTGGCTTGGGCAGTATGAGCACACTGGAGGTGAACTGACTGAATTTAAGGCATTTTTCCCATGTCTTTGCAAAATTTTAACTGAGACCGGAGTGCTCATGCTCTCCTCTAAGAGCTCCCTGTTGCAGTGTGAATGGGAAGGGCTGCCATGGTGGGCCAGGCTCAGTGTTGGAGCATCACAAGGGTGTGACAGGTTTCCTCTCCTCCAGAAAGGGCAGGGACCAGGCACAGGGTCCCTGCAGCTTCCAGCCTGGTCCTGCCCACCCAGCTGCTCTTCCCTGAGCTCAGGAGCAGGGCAGAGCTCGGGTCACAGCTCCTGCACAACCACACATTTGCCATCCACACCATCACATTCCCCAAACTCTCTGGGAGGCAAACCTGACTTCCTTGTTTACCCTCAGCTTCCAAGTTTCCCACAACCAAAGTCAGCCCATGGTGGGAAACCCCCCCCCACCTGGGTGTCTGTTAGTGCCATGCTTTTCCAGGGTCACCCTCTGCTGCAAACAAATCTGTCAGTCTCTGGGGTTACTGATCATTTCACTGCATGATTAGTATAATGAGGGAAAAAAAAAGTAGCATAAAGATATACATTTTGCCTCCAGTAATTCCTCCATCTGTTGATAGGCCTAGCAGGGTGTGATGCTCAGCCTCTACAGATTTCAAATTAAAGGTTTGCCAAGATACTCAACTGAGTTAAAGGCAAATCAAATACAGCAGCTTCAGAAAATTACAACCACCCCATTGTTTCACTTTCACAGCCTCTATTTCAAGCCACCTGATTCTTAAGCAAAGCAAGAGTCAGCTTAGTATTTTAATAGTATGAGATTCAGAGCATTAATTAAGCGTGGGACAACTGGTCCCTCATGGTCAGAGGACCACACTGCAACCCACAGATACACAACATCCTCTCACTTAATGAGTTTGGTGTGTCCACCTACTTTTTAACCACCACTTGGGTCCCAGCTATGGAAATCAGCTACAGACATTTTTTTAAATCTTCCAAGTGATATGAATAAATAGTAATAACGTATTTATATGTTAATGGTTATGGGGGTTATAAGTTGTCCAAGAGTGATAAAGTAATGCCTTTTCCTGCATAATTAATGACTTCAGAAGTGGCATATGGACGAATTAGCTCTCACAAACATGCAGGTAGGTGAGCAATTTTCTAAGTGCAATATTGATTTTAAGGATTAAAAACATTTTCAGAACCTGTGCACTGCCAAGTAGTTTTGCCAGATGTCCAAATACCTAGCTGTGTAGCTAGAATGAAGACTTAAATAAGTATCTGAGTTGAAATAAATGTCCTATTTCCTACTCTCTAATCTTGTTTGAAGCTCTGGGAGTCCCACCGTTCTCAACATCAGTTGGTAGTCAACAAGCAAATAAAGCCTATGTTGGATTAGTGGATTTTGTTCCCCTCTTAGGACCTGAACATTTTTTTCTTTTCTTTAATATTCAGACTGAAACACTTACTGCATAATAACAACAACCTGAGTCAGATGCAAGATGCATAACTGTGAAAAATATGTTCATTGCTTTCCTTGCAGCCTGCCAGGTTGGGAAAGAGAGAGTCTGGCTCCCGTTCAAGCTTTGGGGATTGTATCATAATTTTGAATACAGCCCAGGATGCGCCTGAAACAGGAAAGTCAAAGAGCCAGGGGACTTTATAATCTTAAAAGCACTACTGGAAATATATGAAATGGTCAAAGAAAAAAATCAATCAGATGACAGCTGGAATTAGTCTGTGGGAGCTCCCTGCAAGAAGGCCCATGCTGGACACCTGGTGGGCACAGTAGGAGCTGGTGCCAGCCCTTATCCCTCTCCTCATGCTGGCTCACTCCACAGCCCACCAGAGAGGATGGCAGGGACCAGACTCCCTGTTCTAGAGCAACAGAATTGGTGCAATCCAATCTGCACACCAACCCCTTGCTTTAATCTTATCTCCTTTGAATGCCAGACCCCCAACTTGGATCCACATGTCCAAAGATGGGCTGGTTTTACTCAGGAGACAGCTGACAGGAGAAAACATTTCTGGGCTGTGTGGGTGGTTCCAGCCAAGCTCATCTTGATGGCAATGTGCAGTTCTGAGAGAAATGTCCCTTCGTTCATTTATATAGAAATAATTATAGATGTATGCAACCATATCATGGAGACATGCAGAGATCAGCACAAATTAATGCAAATTGTTTATTCTGATACAGGAGAAAAGTTCATCTAAGCTCCACTTCCCCTGTGTTATTGATTCTAACTGTGCCCAAAAGCACGTGTCCTGGACAGAGTGCACATGGGCAAGAATTGCTGATTTCTTCCATCTGTAAAGTCTCAATCCCCAGCAGTCTGTGCTCACATTTGGTGATGGAGCCAGACAACACAGCCTCCCAACCAAAAGCCTGGCAACCCCAGAATCTTGAATCTTCTCCTACAGGATTCTTTCTGTGGGTCTTGCTACTGATTGAACATTCTGTGGATTTTCCATGTACTTTCTTGATGAGAAAAGACCTTCAGTGACTTTTCCTACTGGCTGTGAAAAGCCAAAACTCAGCTGTTCGTGCTAACATGGCATCACAACTTCTTTTAAAGCTGTCATCATAGCAAGTCCTGACACTGGCTTTGGTGGCAGCAATGAAATAAAAATAGAATGAGCTCTCAACAGGTGAGTCTGTGGGAATGCCTTCCCCTCTCTGGCTGTGGCAATGACCTTACAGCACTGCAGACTTCCACTCAGGCAGAACCATCTTTCTTCACACCACACATGAATCTCACATTCTACCTGACTCTTCTGTGAGAGCTGAACCTCAGTTTATGGTCAAGGAGCTGGAGTGAGACCCTGCATCCTGCACAGATGGCTCAGCAGCATCGCCTGTTTCAGCATCATGGACCTGGCAGGTGCCACACTCCCCCTGGGACTTGTCACCCAGGTGCCACCACCAGACCTGCAGGGACAGGAATGGCACCGCTCATGGCTCTGTACTGTGGAGCCAAAGTCTTATTCTTAAAGGAGAAAGGATTTCCTTCAGCTGTGTTTGAATAGAGAAATGAAACCTGAACCCTGCCCAGGCTGGTCCTGGCCAGTGGTCAGAGGTTGAGATCTTCAGTGTGGCTTTCACTCTGTGCCTCTGCTGCACATTTTGTGCTGCTTTGCTCCTCCAGTTCCCTGCTACATACTGAGACCATTTATGATAGAAGACAGGAAAAATTGGCACAATAATCTACCTATTTTTAATTTCTCTCAAGACAACTAACCCTATTCCATATGCACAGCCTGCTGACATCTCCTGCCTTTCCCTCTTCATTAAACCATCTTGAAGAGCAGATCTCATTCCAAAAAAGCTGTGAAGCAGCTCCTTCCCTGGGTAACACTTCTTTGTTCTGGCTCAACTTCTAGAAGTTATTTTGATATCCTGCATGCGTTAATTCGCTGCTTGGAGGAAAGGACTCTGAGATATGAGAAGTTTAAGCTCGCATATTTTACCTTACACACACAGGAGCCAAAGAGTGTGGCTGGCTCAGCTCTTCCTGCTGGTGCACTGTAACAACTTGTTGAGCCATGGTAAATAAATTGTGCTTCCAGCCTCTCAATCTGATGCTTCAACTGCCTTTGAAGGTGTCATCTTCCTTCTTTACACAGCTTTCCAGCTTGATTATTCAATCAATGCAGAATTTAACTTTTCCTGAGGAATTTCAGCTCTCCACATGAACACTGAGTATCTCAAAATGTCCAGTGAAACAGCATTGCATAGAGGAAATGCCCAATCTGTCATGGTCAGACCCTTTCCCACATTTTAGAGAGGATGAAATGCACACATCTCTCTGATGTGATTCATAAAAGAGCTTTTCTGCATCTTTTCCTCTTCTTTCACCAATAAGAGGGGTTGAGCTTGGTGTGACACAGTAGTCTATTCACCTACTCCAGTGTCTACCTGGAGAAGATGGTAAAAAGGGGGAAAACATAGGAAAGGTAACCCATGGAGGAATTCCTCCTGGGCAGGAATATGGGCAGTGGAACAGGCTACAAGGACACCAAGGAACAGATTCACTCCTAATCTGTATCACCAGCAGGACAGGACACAGAATGCTTCCCAAATCTTTTCTACAGAGCTGTTTTAAGAGTCCCTGCCTTGTGGCCACCGAAAGAATGAAGCCAGGAGCCACAGATGAGTTTCCAACCTTCTGCAGAGATGCACATGCTCCACAGGGAGCCTTGTGTTTGATCCCTGGTTTAATTCTGAAGATACATCAGCTGAGGTACTGGAAATACCCTTCAGTCTTCTTCCTGTGTGCTGCCACTCTGGAATTGTCTGAATGTCATCCAAACCCATGCAACTGCAGCTGGGTCACCTGTGCTGTGGGACTGCAATGCTCCTGGTGGCCAGGAAATGGTTGTTCATTTACCTGCCTGTTACATTCTCTATGGGACTGTTTTATTTGATCTCAGTTAGTCCAGCTGTGCAATTTTTTCCCCATTTTGTCCCTTTTCCTCCTCGCTGTTGATGGGTCAGCAGCACTTTACCATGGTGCTGCTGGCAGGTCACTGAGTTCACAAAGTGCTTCAGTCAGCAGCTTCTGCCTCCAGCAGAAACCTCTTCTGCTCCCCACCAAGCAGCACTGCCCCAAAGCTCCATCCAGCTTTCAAACACCAGAGAGATCAGCATCCTAAGGCTGGATGTTAGCCCAAGTTCCCTCAATAACAACCCAGCGTGAGCCCAGATGAGCTGTCAAGCTGGCTGATGATGCTGTTTTAAATTCACGATAATATATTTTTCTAATTTAATCTCTGAAATGGAAATGCACATTTCAGCTCGTGATTTCCAACTTATCTCCTATTTCCTTTCAGCTTTTCAGTGTTGCTGAAATGCCTTGTGCTACAGGCAAAACACACTGATTATGATGGGGCTTTTCTTTCAGCAGCTGCCACTGAGCAATGTCACACACAGAGAAAATGGGAAGTTGACTCTGCCCAGTTGTGTCAAACATTTGAAAAGAAGAGAGGAAAAAGAACTTGTGGTAAAATGCAGGTGGTAACCGTGGCTGTTGTATCCTGCTTTAAGGAAAAGTATAGGAGGGTTTTTTTAAGGAATTTGGACATGGTAAAGCTCCATGAGGTGAGTAATCTGATAAAAATCAGCCCATCAAAAATGCATTATTTGTTAGGCACAGTGACCACTGAGCTCTGGCTTTACAGCATCAAGACAAATGCATCTGTGTATCTTTGAAGAGGAAGGGAAGATATGAAACTAATCATTTCTATAATGTGACTAAAAAAAGTGAGGCTAAAACCTTGTTGATATCAATGTAGCAAAGTCTACCCCTTCCACAACAGGGACAATTTTTTCTGGTCCAAGGGGTGAGTGACACCAGAATTTCAATCCTGAAATTAAAGTGAGTACATGTACCCCTTGCACATTGTAGCCTTGGGAAAATAGAAGTGGTTCACATCATTCACATCCAGACAGACAGCTGCAATTCGAGTGAGAGCTGGGGGGCTTCCTAATGATCTGAGGCACATTGTGCAGCACTGTGGCATGCAAGGGTTTCTGTCCAAGGGTGTCCTCTGCCTACAGACACAGATGAAACCCTGCTTGGATCCAAACTGGGAAAAACACAGCAAGACATGCAGTTACTCGTTGCCTTCAAATAACAGCTGTCCTGAAGCAACACATCTCTGCTTTTTGCTGTCGAGAGACTTTGCACTCTGCAAGGGCAACCTCAATTAGAAGCTGCTTGTTGTGACAGCCTGGGGAGAAGTCTCTGTGGGATCAAAAACTCCCTCTCTGTCTTTGGAGAAGAAGGTTCTCCCTCACTTTTGCAAGGTAACCTCCTCTGAACCAGCACTCGGTGCCCTCACCTCCGTTTTGGATAAAACCTTTCCCCCTCAGTGAGAGCAGCCAGGTACAAGGGACTCACCAAAATCAGCAGCTCTGCGTGCCTTGCCTCCTGCAGCAGCAATTTTGCAGCTGATAGGGGGCATTGATTTTCAGTAGATTCAGTACCCACAGCCCATTTGGGAGTGGGGAGCTGGAATTTCTTGGTCTAATTATATGGCCAGAACTTTGCCATTTCTTTGCTGTGAAAGGGGCAGGGAATATCATGTAAAGAAAAGCTGCCAGAGAAAGCAAAGCTGGGAAGAAGCTCTAAACCCAGATTCTCCCTGGGGGTGGTGTTTGAGCTGGGTCACCACATACCCCTGCTGGCACTGAACCGTGGGTGAAGGCTGCTGGTTGTGCTCGAGGCAGGGAGCCAGGCTGGCACATCTGCAAACAGAGCCTGCATAAGAGGCATCCTGACAAGCCCTGCCCTGCTGAACCAGTGGCTTTCCAGCTCGCTCGTGGCCTCCACACAGGCACCTACTGCCTGGCAAAGCTGGGACACAGCTGCTTTTTGCAGCCATGTCTCTATCTCTTGGCTGCTGCTCTCCCAGAGACAAGGCAGCCCCTGCCTCTTCTGTCCTTTGAGCTCATAAATGCTGCTGGCTCGAAGGCAGGAGCACTGAAAGGCTGTTCCCAACCCTGCACAGCTGCACGCTTTGCCTACACCACACATTTTGGAGGAGCGAGAGTCAGTGTGTGCCCCCAAACTGTCATATTGCACAATCCTTCCTTTTCCCCTGCAGCCTTTTCCCAACAGCTTGGATGTTTCAGATGGGGGACTGGGGAAAAGCTTTCCCCAAAATCCCACGGGACAGACATCTGCCACCCCTGCCTGCAGCGCTGAACACATCAGTGCCGAGCTGTGCTCGTCGCACCGGGGCACGGTGGGAATTAAACCCAGGGGACCCCATCTCCTCTCCTTTGCTTTAACCCCTGTGGGATCCAAAGTTCAAATCTGAGCCACACACTTTGAAAATGTGAGGAATTAATTTAGTCCCTCGAAATATTCCTGCCTCCCAAAGTACACAGAGCGAGCACGGCTCTCATTTAGTGCTGGCACTCGGGGAAGAGGCTGTCATCCTCACTGCGGGGAGGAAGGGATTGTTTTCAGTCAGAGCAGGTAAGAAAGGTGCATCTGATGTAGAGCAGACAAAAGATGCAATGAAGATGTAATGCTGGGGAGGGAAGGGGATGGAGAAGCCCTCGTGGCGTGGCTTTCAATTAGGTGCCCTATTTTGTTCGCAGGGGTGAGGAGGCATTTTAATCTGTTCTGTAGGCAGACAGTGATTGCTCAGGGCCAGTGCCCTCTGCAAGGATGCTCATATCTCCATTCCAAAGCAAAAGAGAGAAGGACTATCAAACAAATGTTAAATCATGAAAGCAGCCACACAAGCCTATTAAAGTCTAAGGGAGCGCTGTCGTGTCTGCTTTTCCAACCAACAGCTGCACTTTAAACTCCATTTCACAATTCGGGAGATGTTCATCACTCAGCCACTCCCCCAGACTCTTCTTACATTAACAACGCCCAGAGTCAAGGCTTGTTTGCCATTAGCACGTCAATACCAGAGATTTCAAGTGGATTTGGCCTAAAAGATGGGATTTAAGGGTTGGCAGTAACAAACTTGGTGAAAATTCTAACAGCACATTCCCTCATAGACTTCATGTGTTTCATGAGTTGTTCAACACAGTTTTTGAGATCTACAAATAAATTCCTTGCATGCTTCTATTCCCAGCTTCTTTAGTGTGGTATTTCTTTGGATTAAATTGGACAGCATGGTTCAACATGGCTTTGTCACCCACATGGCTTTGGCAGTGCAGCTCCTTCCGATTGCAGAAGGCTAACAAGGCAATTTGCCCCCACCAGCTGCCATGGGAAAGCTGGGAGATGAGGAGCTGTTAAAAGCAGCTATTTGAGCCTGGTTCCAGGCTCCAGCCCAGCAGGGGAGCAGGTCAGGCAGCTGCTGGACAGAGCTGGACGAGCTGTTGGGGTGAGAGGCATTGGAAAGTGGCCATTCAGCAAAACCAAACTCCAGTCTCTGCACCCAGCACCGTGCCAGGGTTAGGGCAGTGCTCTCTGCCTGCTGCTGAGATTCCTTTCTTTTTCTGGAGAAAAGGGTGTGCCTTGAAGGAAGTCACTTCATCTCTGCCTTTAGGCCTTCTTTGGTGGTGAGAATCCAATGATGCTGTGCAAGAAAACAGAAATTCCAAGAGGTTCATAACCTCAACTGATGAGAAGCAACTGAAAATGTACAAAAGTTCCATGATTTGCAAGTGTTGTCTGAAGTGATGCTGCAGGTATCCTGGTATGTAATCCAGTTTTTGTGCTTTCTCATAAGATAAACTGAAGCACTGATTCACCCTGTGAATTTAACTCATCTGAAATTTCTCTTTGCTTCAGGTTCCTGGCTGTTAAAGGTTATACATTAGGAAATGTAATTATAAGGATAATTAATGAAATTCATTATTTAGTGGAGTTGGGGAACCTCCACCTCTGAGGGGGTGAGGAACAAATGGTCAAATGAGGAAGGTTTCTGGCACTGATGATCCTGCCCTGGTGCACAGGGAGGGGGGGGAGAAGGGAGAATCGTCCTCCTGAATTCTCATTCTACCTTATTTTCTCTTCACACAGCAGCCTGAGAGGGGACTTCCCAGGAATAAGTAATATATTTTCAAAGAGCACCAGGAGATCCTCAGTATTCAAAGAGAATGCATCCCCAGAACTGTTATTTTTGGTGTCACCCCATTCTTGGATTGGCCATACTGCCCATCAGTGGAGCGTTTCCTTTCCTCACAAGCAGCAGAGGAAGAGGCAGAGGGAGCAGGAGCAGGCAGGGATCCATGGAAGGCCACACTCCTCTGGCAGAGCCCACAGCTTCTCATTCCTGACATTGACACTGGCTCCACCCCACGCCACACTCTGAGCATGGGATTCACCCTGCCTAACTTTAAATGCCTACAATGATTTTTCTCTTCCCAAACTTGCTCAGATGAATTATACCTTGGAAGAAAACCTTTCTCCCTGTGTGCTGTGGAGGGAATATAGCCAAGGGCTGCACAGCACAGCACGGGAAGATACTCTAAGGCAGGAAGGATGGGTCCCTGCTGCCCAGTTCTGCCTGGGAACACTCTGCCTGTACTGTAATCCATGGAATAAAATTAGGTTTCCTCGTGGCAAAAGCATCTAACTTAAAGGATGCACAAATCATTTTGGAGCAGCAGAATCCATAAAAACTCATTACCAGTGTCACGTTGTCTGGAAATTGAACTCTAGCGTGAGTTTTCTGATGCCTAATGAGAGCTAAACTAATACTTCAAAGGCTTTGCCAGCAAGCTGGTATAAAAACTGCAGAAACTAAATATATCTAGGAGTGTCCCCCTCAGCCAAATTTGACCGAAGTCAGCCCCTGGGTTCAAAATGCTCACAAGCACACAAAGCCCTGTGGTGTTGGTTTGATTTCCGCTAGAACCAAATGGAAACGAGATTCTGACTCTGCTGAAGTCAATCACATCTCTGTGCCCAGGAGTTTCCTCTGAGCAAACCTGAAAGTATTTCTTTCCACAACAAGAGGATGTTGCCAAGTAAGCTCCTTGGAATTGTAAATGTTTCCCCATCATGGTTTATTTTCCCATTATCTTGAGTGCTCATAAACCTATTGCCTTAATTTTAATAAGATTACATACAGTTTGGTATAAATGCCTTCTATCCATCACTATATTAGAGAAAAGAGAAACAATAATAACTTAATTATCTCTTATGCAGAAACTAATTATAATTCTCTGGATTCATAATCAATACTTTAAGCTGTTCTATCTCAGAGAACAGTTTGTCAATATTTCATGTACTGTTAATAATTCATGGGTTTATTACACAATCAAACAGGAATCCAACTGCAGAAGGGCTCAGCACAAGAGGACACAGCAGAGGGAAGGATGAAATGGAAGGATGCAGAACCTTCAGGGTACGAGGTGAGGGGGAGGTGGACAGCTGCTCACACACACACCACACCACCAGCTTGCTCCACCTCTGATCTGTGAGGGTAAGGCTGTGTTTGTACGATAGGAGGGCTGGTTAGAGGAAAGAAATACACCAAAAATTCCCATTGAAACAACCATTTAGGAGGAAAAAATAGCATTTTTCAAGTGTGATGTCAAAAATTAATATTTCCACTGGGAGTGTGCATTTGGGGGTGGAGGAGAGAAGGGATGAGGAGCGTCCCATTTGAGAGGCAACCAGCATTGTCCTGGCTCAGCTGTATCAGCTCTGTCCTAAAACATGCAGAGACATAAATTGCAGTCTCTTTTCTTAATATCCTCCTGTCTTGAGCCAAACACTCGTCCTTTGTTACTGCAGTGCTGCAAATGTTGACTCCACTGTCCATATGCCTGAGCCCAAATCACCCAGGATGACGTAGTCTCTCAGAATCCCCTGCAGGGATCACCTCAGGAGGAACAAAAACTGCCTTAAACCAGAGAAATGTGCAAGCACATTCTCTGTGATGTGAGAAAAACAAAGCGAAATATTACTTATGATGATCTAATTGGCATTTGAAAGAACTCATCATCACCTTTTGAAAAGGAGAGAACACAAAAAACGTAGGAAAAAAGAGCTCCTGAGGTCAGCCTGAACATTTGCTGTCCCATGCGTGGGAAAACACCCTCGCTGAAAATAAGATATTACAGTCATGAGACTTGGAAGCAAAATGGGGAAAGTGTTGGCGGTGATCCTGAGCAATTAGGGACAGCTGCCTGTGCTGGTGGGCTAACGTGTGCTCCAGGAGAACACAGAGCCTGCTGCACAGACACAGTTCTGGCATCTGCACAGAGAGGTGATCAAAGAGGACCTCTGCCTCCAAAGGTCTGGTGCAGCAGTGGAATCAAGACTTCCTTACCACAGGGAAGCCCAGCAGTGAGGCAGCAAATGCCCTTGGCTGGCCTCAGAGTGTGACTGTCACCCTCAAAGTGCTGCTGCAGCGTCCAGCACACAAAACCATCCTCTCCATCAGTTTTATAGGTTCATAAATTTTAATGAGTACAGTACTGGGTTCACATGGCAAGGTTCTGGTGGCAGGTGGTGCTGCAAGTGTCCCACAGAGCCAATGCCAGCCACGACAGATCCGCCACTGGCCGAGGGATGGCTGGCAGCATCTCTGGGATTACAGGTTCAGGCAAGGGGAAAAGTTGTTATGCAACAGCACCTGAAGAAAGGAGTTAGAATCTGTGAGCAAAACAGCCCTGCAGACACTGAGATCAGTGAAGAAGAAGGAGAAAAAGGTGCTCCAGCCACCAGAGCAGAGATTCCCCTGCAGGCTGTGGTGCAGCCCTTGGTGAGGCAGCTGTGCCCCTGCAGCCCTGGAGGCCCATGAGGGAGCAGAAATCCACCTGCAGACCCTGGAGAACCCCACACCAGAGCAGGTGGATGCCTGAAGGAGGCTGTGACCCACCACAGTGGGAGGGCTCTCTATTTTTTCTCTCTCTTAGCATTTGTATTGCTCTTCCTGAGGAGTGGTTTTGGTAGGCCTGTAGTACAGGCTGGGACAGGGCAGTTCTCACTGCACACTGACAGTTTTGTTTTGATTACATTTTTGTTTTAATATCATTATCAACTTTCTATAAGTGTCTATAAAATAGGTGCAGGATAGTAAAAGTCTCCGGAGTAAGTAAATGGACATTGTGCTAAATGAGTTCTGCCTTTGATGCTATTATCTCTAAATCAGCATAGATTATTCAGGCTAGGGGCTTTTAGAATTGTAAGTGGCTGAGATCATTTCTCGGTTCATCATCCTATTACCCATAATGAGAAAATACTTCTAAACATGAAGATTACTCTTCCTAAAGATCCCTTGTGAACAATTCCCCAGGCACTGACAATATTTATTAACTCTTTTCTTTCTGCATGGAAGGTACTGAGAGAAACTTGAAATCCTCAAGGATTATCCTGAAACATTCAGCAATTCTGAATTTGCTATCACTCTCCTGGGACCCTTTTTGCTCTTCAGTCCCATCTCTAACAGGACTTGTTTGGCTTCCACCTCTGTGGCTTCTCTGCAGTTATGTAAATCCAGCTGCTGGGGCTGAACCTGGAGTGCAATAAAGCCTTTTAAAACTTAATTTCATTATTTTTGAGTGGCTCTGTTTATGCTGGTATTAAGTTTCCATTTCATCAAGCATAAGTTTTGCTGTCTCTCCAACCAACGATTTCTACTTGCAAGCTTGAAAAAATGACAGCTCCCTGCCCTGCCCAAATTGGGAACACCCTCAGCATAACAGTGATGAAGCTTCCCTGTCATTCCTTCATTTCTCCACACCTTTACTGACTCGTTTCCTCCTTGTATGGGTAGAATTACTGGGTTTATTCATGGAGCTACACATTTCTAAAAATCTGTTTAATGCACAGTTTCATGAGACAGTTTTCATGGAATATAAACTTCAAATTCCAGCTCTTGAGTACCGGATTCCTTTTACCTTGCACTGACTAACACACGGGTCTCTAAAACAATACCTTCTTTCTCTGCTGGGCAAGGTGAGATTTCAGCATACCCTGCCTAGAGCTAATCCCACCTGGGAAGGCTGCTGCTCTTGCTGAGTCCCACTGTATTTCCATGGAAGAAGCTCAGGTCTGTGATTAAGGAGCTGATTAGGTGTCAAAAGCCTCCACACAGTCGTGGATGCCCCTTGCAACACCATTTTACAGCAGCTTCTGCTAACTGCGTTATAGAATTCCCCTCCAATGTCCACTTACTCAGGCGGTAAAAATCAAACCAGCTCCAAAAGGTCAAGGCCTGCCTGAGGTATGAGTGACTGGGCATCTCAGAGGAGGGTTCACAAAATCTTCTGCATTTCACAGCAAAAATTACCATGCTCAGGTTGGCCAAATCAGCGCCACATTTTCAGTTGTGTAAACCATACTTCCATAAATCACAGATAGAACGTGTTTTCAAACAGAGCAGGAAGCAAATGCAAATGAGGTCGTATTCTCCAGGTAGACTGGGATATTTTGCATGTTATACAAAGAGCAACTGCTACCTCCAACTTCTGCCCTGCTTTGCTACTGTTTTTTTAACCTGTTTTCATTGAAAATTACCTATGCTGATCTAATTATTTATTACAATTTGTGGGGTAGTGAGGTATTTTCAGAGACCTGCACCTGCAAATAGCACATGATGTGTGCAAATGTTTTATTTCAGAATTCTTTGAACGACTTTACGGGCAAACACCAGCCTGGGTGTTAACAAGCAGCTCTCTGATGGCAGTTTGTGACAGACTTTTCTTGTATCATTACAAAAGTTGAAAGAGTCTCTTGTTAGCACCATGTCATACCAGAAGCCTGAGGTTTACTTGCTGAAATCATTTAGTGGTATTAAACATGGGTAGCAAGAATTTACAAAAAAAGAAAGACTGAAAGCTACGGTGAAGGGTGAATTATTTGACAGTTGCTTCCTGCATGATCTTTACACTTTTCTCCACAGTATTTTCTGTCTGCTGCTGGTGGAGACAACACAGTGAGTTAGAAGGACCCTCATCCAAGCCATTTTGACAGACACATTCATCAAAAATAGATATTGGTTATTTGTCCAGTCTTTCATTTTTTCATCATGAGATTATTTTCCAGTAGTTTCTCCATGCAGCTCCATAACTACAGCTAAAACACACTGCAAAATGTCAAAGCTTAGAACTACCAGTGTCTCCTGGATCTGTTGCCCCACAGGTTTGCACACGTATGTACATGTGATGGTGAGAGGTTTTAAATCAGATGTGGGGGTTTTAACCTAGCTGTTTTACTGCATGCTATCTTGTCATACAAAATCTTTAAAATTCTGTGTCATTCTGGGAAATTTTTTTTTGGTGAAATTTATTTTCTTTGCTTAGGCAGGGATGGATAAATCAACAGGGCCACACATCTTGGCTTCCTTGACAAAGAGTCAGAGCTCAGGCCATGCTTGTGACACCATAAATGCTGTTGACAACCACTGTGGGGACAAAAACAACCACTCCGACTGTGCATTAGTCAGAACTAACGAGGCACTGCCGTGCTGTGATGATTTACTAATTTAAATACCCAGAGCCACAGCATTTGCCTTATCCCCGAGGGGTTGAGCAGCTGAAAGCCCTGGGTGAGCCCCACAGCTGATGTGGCTCTGACCCAACTGCTCTTCTTTTCAGGGTCTTTCAAACCTCACCTCAGTGCTGAGCTTGGCTCTCGGGAGGTGTGAGTGCAGTAAGGAGGGGAGGCCAGAGGTGTGGGGTGTTTGGGGGGAAGGTGTGGGGTGTTTGGGGGGAAGGTGTGGCCAGGTAGATCCAAGATAAGCCTTGGAGCTCTGCTAGGATGTGTTTGCTCAGCCAACAGAGCAGTTGAAGGCTCCAAAGCAGCTTGGAGTGCCAGGTAAGACCCCAAACCAACTGTGCCACTGCAGGAAGGTTTTCTCAGTAAGTGCTGTACATTGAATTGGAGGTCAGAGCTTGGGTTTTGCTTTCTTCTTGTACAGAAAGCACCTCCATAAATAGTAGAAGTCCATTTATTTACACTTTCCTGGCATATGAAATGACAGGTGTCCCAGAGATCCCAGGGTGGGACTGGACAGGATAGAGTCCTGTTGCATCCCTGCAAAGAATCCCTGCATTAACCTGAGGTTTCTTTTTTCTGAGCCATGTTATTGTTGCTCTCTGAATTAAGGGTTATATATAAATCAGGTTATATATAAATTTCAGCAGAATTTAAGAGCCAATGCTATTTCACTTTTCCTGTGTCTTGAAACCTCCCACAAAGCACATAAAATATTCTTAAAATAACAATCATAATAAAATAAGTAGCCTATGTATTTTCCCAAACAAAAGTGTTTTTTATGATTTCAGAATGTCTTGTTTAATGATCATGATCTGTACATTTAAAATAAAATCTTTCAGGAAAGATGTCTTCATCCTAAAGAATATTTTAAATTGATTGTTCTATTTTTCATTAAGATTCACCTCCAGAAAAGCAAAGACTGCTTTTCAGTATAGACAGCCTCCCAACATGTGCTGTTGAAATCTGTGCTTGTCATTTTTTTGGTGGAAATAGCTATTTTAGAACTGTTTATATATTATCAAAATTAGGTTCCAAAATGAGCTGCAGTATCTATTAAAAAAGAGGATAATATTATTTTAGAGAAACTAATTGGAAACTTGTTTTTAGCTAAAGTAGTTATTATTTCCATTATGACAAGCTGCAAACAGATGAAATTCACCTTTATCTTCTCCAGCCTGGTGTCTCACACTATTTATTCAAACTGAAATTAAAACCTGACAAAATCCCAGCGAGACATTTTGCACCAGTTAAAGATTATTCTTCTGGAAAAGAACTTTTGTTCAACAATTTCATTATGTTGTTACAAACATATTTATAATAAAAGGCGGATACATCAATTAAAATATATCTGGCCTTGCATATCTCCCCCTACCCTTAATAAAGAAACAACTTAAGATTGTACTTTTGCAAGGAAACTAAATTTTTAAGAGGAAATGACCACCTCTAGATAGAGTGGAGGTGTGGTGCAGCACAAGGAAAACCCATGGGAACACAGATGCTCTGCCAGCTTTGGGAACCCCCTGGGCCCTCACAGGGCTGTGTAAGAGCAGAGTCCAGCCAGCACACACAAGAGAAGGGCAGAAAACTCTGTCTGCATCAGGCTGCCTCTACCCTGCCCACCTGTAGCTCTGTGCCCAGGGGGAAAAAAATGTCCTGCTTGGACTTGTATGGCAGAAAAGGGGCAATGTTGATCCTGCACAATTAAAAATAACACAAAGGAGCTGGCTGTGAGCTTTGCCAAGGGCTGCACATGTAGGGGTTGTCCTTGGGTGGATTTAAAACTCTGAGTCCTGTCCCCATGTGAGGAGTGCCCCACACAAAGCCCCTGGAGCCATGGAGTGCACAGTGGCCTGGCAGTGGTGCTGGGAAAGCACTGCCAGCACATGGAAGCAGTGGGGTAAAAAATTGTTTTCTACTCTGCTAACTAAAGGATATTAAGAGGGATAAGGTCAGGGGGTGCAGGCTACTTTTAATATTTTGAAGAAATTTTTCTGGAAGTGTAAAATGATAATTGCATGAAGAAAGGGTGGTTAATAATTTTCCCTATTAATTCAAATGCACAAAATTTAATTGCAGTTTGGTGGTCTGAGATATACAAATTAGGACAGTTTAATTCTGCTAATCCTCAGTTTAAATTGCAGGGTATTGAATATAAATATGATTGTCTCACAAAGGGCTGAATCCTGCCTCCACCAAAGCTGCAGGAGCTTTCCCATTGGCTTCGGATGGAGCTGGGTTCAGTCCCTCTTGTCTGGGTTAGCAGTGCATGGATGAGAGAACTGGCTCAGGGAAAGGGAGACTAACATGATTTTTCTAGAATAAGGGACAAAAACTCCTTGGAGATCCTGGAAAATTTTGGAAAACTTCCCCAGCCCCTCTATTCAATTCATGCAGCTATTTCTGGCTGCTCCCATGCACTGTGGACGAAGTTGAGTTCTCCATGGTTTTCCCACTTTGGTCTGACTGATCAAAGAGCCAAGGCCAAAAATCCCTAAAATTCAAGGGCTATAACAGAACCTGTGCCATTTCACATTCAACAGCCTGCAATGGTCCACCTGCTTGACCAACTCTCTTCCCTGAATGCTGTTGCCACCACTTGTTTAATACATCTCCTTTGAGGACATGTCAGACTTTAGCCCTTTCCTCCTGTGAGCAAACCCAGGGAGATCAGAAGAAAGCCAAGCAAATTTACTGGCAGAGGCTGGATATTCTAGGTGAAAATGTTGTTGTTGGCTTCAGTGGATGTAGGATGAGGAATGATGCAGTTCAGGCCTCTGGCCCTGAGCTAGTGTGCATTTTGGGGACAATTCTTGTCTTTGAACACCTCTAAAATGACAATAAAGCTATTTACCCATCTTTGCAAAGTATTTGCATGCCTATATAGATGAGAAGTGTAATTTGAGGTTGATCAAGTGAGAAAGATTTAATTTCTAACAGTATGATATATCTGGGCCAAGCAGCCTGCCATCATTTGGTGTGAATTCATGTGCACAAATGACATGACATAAATAATACAATGATCAGTCCAATCACAAATGTATATTGCTTGAAAATACCCATTTGGCTTGAAATATTGCAAGAAAATCAATCCAAGATCTCTGCAGACTTTAATAAGAACACAAGTTACCAAACACACCTGATGTGAGCCAAACCTCCTCATTCTGAGTTCAGTTATCACTGACCTTTTAACCACTATTCATCACTTTAAGGGGAAAAACTGAATCCAGAGTGTTCTCAAAACCTGTATGCTATTTCCAAACACTTCTCCTGCATTCCTGGTGATGGTTATTATATGCTGTTCTAATTAAACAGTTTAATTTGCATCTCCTGTCATGAGAGGATAGGAGCACCCAAGCAAATTTATCTCTGCGGATTGCTTCCCTCAGTCACCATGAGGCTGCAACAGTATTTTCCCCTTGGACCTTCAAAAATACAGAAACTGAGATGCTCTGTGATTCTGAGTGAAATAATTTTGATGTCATAAGAAATGTCATTAAAACCACTGCAGTCTTTTAATAAGCTCCTTCTTGGGAGAATGGATTTTCAGCCTCTTCGCATCAGCGCTCGGCAGAGTAACTGCAGGGAGGCTTTGTGCCCGTGCCCCTGTTACAAAATCCGTTTCTCAAGGGTTTATAATTACAACATGCCTATAAAAATTTACTTTAGTCTGAAGCTCAGGATATAGTTTCTCGGATGGGGAGGAAATATTGCTGGTTGAACTTGGTTTAAATCAATTTTGAGCTTCAAGAATATAAAAATAATAAGGTTTGTGGGTTTTATATGCTTTTTCAGTGGTTCTATAATTCAGAAAGAAATCACTTTGTAGAATAAAGTGTCATGTTTGTTTATAAAGCAGAGTGGGAGAAAAAAATAACACAGATAAAACTTTTTATAGTGGCTAGTGAAAATTCTAGGAAATTCATTTTCTCCAAGACTTTTCCTATAGTGTCCTCAGACCAAAGCCTTGCCCTGAATAGAAATGATAATGCATTTTGCAGGAACTCTGGGCTGTGGAGAGTTCTTTTAAGCAGCTGGAGAAATAAGGGATGGTGGTTCCTACATCAGAAGAATATTAGTCTGCTTTGTTCCCATATCCTGGACAGCAGAAGAATCATGGATGGGAAAGGTGTGAAAGGCATTGCTGAGACACCCTGGCCCTGTGGCTGGGCACAGGACAGAGATGTGTGCAGTCAAAACTGGTTTGTGCTTAGCTAATTCCAGCAGGCATTCTCCTCATTTCCACATTACAGCACTGAGAAGGAAAGCAGAATGTGCCCTTATAAAGATTGCTAATAAAAACATCAATAACTGGGCTGCACACAATTGAGAGTTCCCATTTATACTGGCATTGCCAAATGTCTTGCAATATTTAGCCTTTGGCTTTTATCAATAAAGAATGGAATGGTGCTGCTAAACTGAAATATTGGTAACATGAGCAAAGCCCAGCAAACACCGACAGGAGAAAAAAAGGCAGAAAACAAATCCTATAAATCTTAGTGTAATATTTTTAATTTCGTTTGGAATTCACAATCAAGTCAGTTTTATCCAATTAAGTGTTATTCGGTCTGTCTTTGTCAGCTCTGGCCCATTAGACAAAATGTTCCACTTCTCAATATCCCACTTTTGTGTCAAATTGACAGGGTCATTTTTCACATGGCAAGCTGAGATTAAGGTGATATTAAACCACTTTGCATACAACAACCAAAACCATGCTGCAACAAAAAAAAAACTAGCTGTTTTCTTCTGCTGGTGTCATTAAGGATGCCCTTCCTAGCTAATCTGGTGGGTTTCTATATATCTACAGCTTTCCTTGCCCCAGGGAATACTGATCTGATATTGCAGGTTTGGAAATTGTGTTTGGGTCCCCAATCATAACACTTTCTTTTTCCCATTAGGAGCTTTCAGCATAAAGCAGCAAGCTACAGCCAGTCTTAGGTAACCTGAGACCCCACTAACAGGCAGTGCAGGACCATCCCCAAAATATTGAAAAATATATACATTTGCCACAGGTGAGCTTCTTCCTTACATTTCAAGGGAAGGAGATGAAGTGTTTTTAACTAGTTCAGTTAAATTATAAATTTTAAGCCTAGCACTAGGACTTCTTTAAAGTCAATCTATATAAGCTGAATTACCTCTGTGTTACTTCCACCTTGTAATGGATCAAGTATGTTATTCCCACAAAATGATTGAACAAATGATTAAAAAAAAACCCAAATCTTTTTAAGGAACACAGCTATAAATGTATTTGTCCTTCCTTCAACTTCAGGCTTTTAGTATTACTGATTCAGATTCCATATGTAAAGGAATATATTGAGTACGTGCGTGGGTATAAGAGGAAGTATGTTTATCTTCCATGCCTGGCTGAAATCCAAATGTGTTCCTAAATCCCAAAGAAATTATATCTGACATCGTGGTAGCACAGGAGCGTGTAACTGTGGAGGAAAGGATGGGCTCTAAGGAGCAAACAGGGCTGTGCAGGGAGAGGCAGAGATAAACTTGATGAGGATGGTTTATTCCAACAGAAAGGCTGTGCAGGAGTTTAAAAGCTCCATTTCTGTAGCAGCTCAGGAAATCCTAGTTGGACATAAGACAGATCTTTACATAATTCAGTCTCAGCTTTCTGCTGTTGTACCATGTTTGGTTTCCCATCAGTATCCTATCTGTTCAGTCACAGCTCCAGGACGAGGAGCTCTCTGGTGCTGAAAGGCATTAGTGATCAGATTTGTCTGTAAATTTGGACTGAAACAATCAGGACTTGACTGTGCAACCACAGTTCCTACAACAACACAAGAAATAAAAAAGACACAGGTCATAGTCTCAAAATTAATCACTTGCCATAGTCCCACGGCATGAAACACTCAATACCCCAGGAAACTTCACTGTTTGTCTACCATCTCTTTTCAATATTTTATTTTTAATTGTCATGGAAAGCTAAGCAGTCTGATTTTTCTGAGTGAGCCTTTAAAAATGCATTTTTCTTCCTTAACAGGAAATTTCTCATGATCACTCCTGTGTTTCCTTTCTTCTACAGTTTAGTTGGCAAAACAAAAGCAATATTCACCCATATTAAAGCAGCACTATGCAATGGCCCACTGCAGGAGAATTAAAAAACAAAAATTTTTAAAAATCTTGTAGAAGGGTGGCCAGACAACAGATACACTTTCCAAATGAGGAAAAATGTGGTTCTCCCTGGCCTTTTACCCAGGGCAGGCCTAAGCCAGTAGCTTTTCCCGTTCTTTTACAATATTACTGCACTGTTTTTATTCACCTTTTAGACCTTGCAGTTTCTTAGCCAGTATTGCATAAGGTCAGGGAGGTTCAGCAGTTCAGCTCTTCTCTGCTGTACAAAACTTTCAGACAGTGACTTTTGTTCCTTTCTCATACTCAGGTAACTTTGTAAAGAAACCTTAACTTGGAACCCATAAATCCAGTTACTTTCAAATAAGTTTCAGATGGGCATCAAGACTTTAAGGGACATATTAAAAAAGAAATGGATTTTTTCTGGGTTTGTCCAGTAGCATCCAGGACTCATAAAACTACATTAAATATCAGCTTCACTTTTCACAATATTGCAGTGATGAAGAACTAGCTCAAAATTGATTTATTGATCTCTAAAAAGACAGATATATGAGGTTATTAAGGTAATATGTCAATACGTGCAAAATCTGTTACTTAGGCCTGTTAACATTCCTGTGTTGGTTAACAGTGGATATAAAAAGGACAAGGTAGACCCCTGCCCCCTGAAAAAACTGCTCACAAGGACTCAGCACAATGCCTCTTCTGGAAGTATCTACTTCTAGGATGCACTCAGTGAGAAGCACCAGTTGATGCTTATTTCCTTCCAAAATAAAGTCTCGTATTTAGGCCATGTTCCATAATTTGTACTCCATTTTTCCAACCTCAGTGTCTATGTTTGTACCAAGACCTTACATAGACTTCCACTCACTGAAGTATTGTGTCTGAATTATTTGGCTAATACTTTTTCCTATGAAGTTGCATGCAAGGAAAGGAAGCAAATGTTCAGTGTTTGAAAATCAGTGATGAGCTAAAATATGGATTTAAGGAGATACATATATATCTGTATATACACACATATTCAAAGAAAAGAGTTTCACTTCACAGATGTAAACTAAATCCTTTTTCAGTCAGAGAAAGCAAGGTTCTTGTGGTCCTTCATTTTGAATCCATTAGAGGTTTCAATGATTTATTCACATGCAGAGTTTCTGTTGCAGTGGGTTTGCTTTTGTCATATCACCTCAATTTTTCTAATGAGCCGCTAATGAGAGGTCAATTACTTATGGAAATTAGAAAAACATTCATTGAGGAACTGTACTGAGGTAAAGTGTGCTACCCCATAATGTTTTTATATAAATCATTACAGCATTACTATTTTACTCATTTTCATGTTAGAGCTTATTTCCCCAACCTATAAAATGGCCTTAAGATGATTTTGAAACGAACATGAGTAACTGTCCTTAAAATGTAATCATATTGTATTTATCATAACCACAGAACATCTTTTTGGTTTTGCTATTAATGGTTTGCTCAGCCACCAACATCTTGTTGTGAAACCTTCAGCTAATCAGAAGAGCAGTGTCAGGAACACCAGGTTTGCTGTGCTGAATCAGAGCCCTGATCTGACACCTACCCCAGCTCCATTTTCAGGCACCACATGGTGCAAAAAGGACCTCCAGTTCAGCACCTGCCCGGCTGCATCGAATCCAAACTGGTGCTTGCAAATTGTCCTCCTGATCCCAGGTACTCAGCACCACAGGAAAACATCCAGAGCCAGCAGCACTTCATCCTGACCCAACTGCTGGTGAACTCTACCTGCCTTTTCAGTTAAAGACCATCAAGAATTGGTGGCAGATAAGAAGTTAAGATGCTCCCTTCACAATTCACCCTCTTTCTGGGCACCTGTTTTGTGTTTTCTAAATGAATGAATGGTATAGAAGCAGAAGAAACAAGGCAGAAAGAATTCCAGGGACCAAGATGGATAGCAGGTTAGTTGCAGTACCACACAATTAAATTTAGAGGCCAGGGATACAATTCACTGCTGAAATTCAGCTTTGCACTGCTGTAAGTTATTATTTCAGAGCAGAAGCTGAAATGGCCAGAGAGAGGAAAGTGTACACGCAGAAGTATAATTGGACTTCAGTATTTCATATTGATACCCTGAGATTTCCACTGCTAAGCACTGTTTCAGAATCTGACCAGGGTAACACTGCAGTGTAAGATCTCCCATATTCAGGCCATTAGATTATCCTGTTTCCCCAGCAGGTACTGTAAATCAAAAGCAAAGACATCCTGTTATGTTCTAGAGGACAGTTTTGTTGGCCTTTCTTTTCAAACACATTCTGAACACACATGTTTTTTATGTGAGTCTCATTTACTTCAGCTTTACTGTCTTGAATACTGATTTAAATTGGGGGGAGTGAAGGAAAGTAAAAAGAAGCAGACCTGGGAAGCAAGCAGATATCCACTGAGAAGAAATGTGGCAGCTGGCTGAATCAAAAAATGAAGGCATCACCACATAGACGTGATTTTCTCATTTTCTAAAGAATTACAGGGTCTTTGTCCCTTTGAACCAGGCTCAGTGTGGATGTAGGTGAAACCCCTGCAGTTATTAACCAGAACGCATCATTTTGGTGCAAAGAAATCCATCGTGCATATTCAGGGGTTGGTCCAAAGTACAACGCTGCCACTTACTCTTAACATCACATTGGGTGGCACTGTTTTATGTCTCTAATTCCCCCTCCCTCCCTTCCTTCCTCCTCAGAAAGATAAACAAGTGAACAATGAGGTATCCGAGTACTAATCGAAAGCAATGTAGTTCTGCACAGATCAGCTCCATGATGGAATAAAGAAGTGAGCATGGATTTAAGTACCTTCTCTTCATATCATAGCCTTCATGTTGTTTTCAGGAGCATTTTTGTCAGGCAGTGATGAAAGGCTGAGAACAAAGTGAACAAAATTTCTTTTTACTGCTTAAAAATTCTCAGCTGCTTTGCTATATCAAAATGCTGTCTCTTTAAACAAATCGCATGGCTAAAAATGCCAAGTTATAATTCAGCAACTAACTCTGAAAATGACAATTTAATCAATCAGAACCAACCCTCCTTGAAAAAGACGGGTGGGGAAAAAAAAAAAAAAGAAAAAAATCTTAAAGCTTTCATGCAATGCGAGTGGTTGAAACTATAAAAATGTTCAATCACTGTAGAACAAGCCTGCAGCATCAATGTTTATTAAAGTCAGGGGAGCCATTTATTGACCTGGGAAACAGCAAAGCACCAGCAGCACTGCTGGATTGCATTTTTATAGTTACCAAACGGAAGGTGATATTTTCCTTTTCTCTTTTAATTGTGATTCCATCAAATCCAAAAAGTTAAAAGCCTCCTGATTTTTAAAGGAAAGCAAAGAGAAGGATGCTCCACACCTTTATGCAGTCATTCTCTTTGCTCTGACTCTTAACATGGGGATATATCAAATAATTTCAAATATTTAGGCTTCTCCACATGCCATCAGAATTCTCCACAGAGCAGCATGGGTTCCCTCCATCACTTCAGCTCATGGCAGAATGTAGGGAGCTACCATTACGAGGCTGGTTCTTTCTGCAATCAAAAAGGAACTACTCTATTTATTCATACAAAGTCACCCAGCCAAAAGCACTCAGAACGAATTGTCCTCACCCAAAGTGACACCAGGCATTTTCTCCAAAGACACATCTTGGCTGTTCTGGAGATTTTGTAACTGTTTTGCCACAAGCACATTTTTGAAATACACCTTTCCATGCTGCATAAATTGTGAACCACCTAAGGCTATTAGGAGGAAAGAGTCAGCAAGGTGAACCGTGCTTACAGATGCGTGTTACCCAAATTACAGGAGTCTGGCTCCTGCTGCCTTCTTTCCATATGGTCCCCATCCACAGGAAAACCTGCGGTCAGCTGAGGAACGCGGGGCAGGGATTTAAAACACTCTGTGTGTGTCAGCTGCCACCTAAACCGGTGCCAATGCCTGAAAGGGGGCTTCAAAAGCGACGAGGATGAGTCAGGGCAGTGCGAAGGAGAGCTGGAGCTGCCCCGTGTCCTGCGTGGATGAGGTACGAGCCGGGATGAGCAGCGTGGGTTGTACGTGAGCGCATCCCAGGTGAGGAATCTTGTCCCAAATGCCCCGGCAGCCAGCGCCTCAGCAGCTGCCGAACACCGCATGCATCAGGGCTCAGAGCGGGCCGGCAGCAGGAGAGATGAAAAACGAGTCCTCCACTGGAAAATGGCACCTCTGCCACGTGGAGGGTTTCACGCTCTCTCTGTAGGGAGCACAGGGTACAAAACTGATTTTCTGATCCCACCCAGTTGCACGCAGCACTTCACACCTTCCTTTCTGGTTTGCAAATAGACCTCCGGCAGCTCCACTTCTCATTTTCTTCTCCCCATTCATAGAGAAAAGAACATAATATCCTTACCTAAAACACGGTAGAGGAGTTTGGCACTAATTAAAAACTCACTTGTCGTACTACAAGAATTTTGAAATTTGCAAGGGGGGAAAAAGGCTTCAGGTATTCCGAGAGCTTTAAAAGCTGCTTTGGAATTCAAAGACAGCTCAGAAGAAATCAAATCAACAGATAGGTTGCTGTAAGGTTAGAAATACCCGTTTTGTACTAAAATCATACTACTAGAGAAAATGAATAAATAAAAGGTAATGGAAAAAATAAGCCACAAGTGCCCTCAAATTAGATCCCATTGGCGTGAAATTACTTCACAGCTGCCACATGTGTTGCTGCGAGAGATTACTCCTTAAATAATGTTAATGACAACTTTGATTTGACTTCTGTAATTACTAGATGGAGAAGGGACCACATTTCCTAGGAAGAAACATCTTTTATCTGCTTGTTTAATGTACAATCTTTGATGAGATGGAGCTCCTTTCCCCTGAGTTATTTCCCTGAGTATTTTTGTTTTGAAAAAGAAATGGATTTCCAGGTTGAAAATGGAGCTGCTGTGCAGTAGTTAGAGCTGTGGGAGAGGCGTCTAATTGTCACTTACAATGACCCTCGATTCTTCTCTAAATAGAAAGAGATTCTTTTTCTCTACTAACTCTCTTCACCCTCACTCTGCTTCACAAGCAAGTGTATTTACAGGGCTGGATTATTCTCTGAGTTGCCTCCACCACCATCAGTAAATCATAAAAATTTCCCCTACAATCAATGGAGTGTCTTCACATTTACCAGACAGTATAATTTGGTCCACAAGGCAGCTGATTGTTATCTATAACCTCTCCATCCAATTCAAGTGATGGGAGATGTAACCCAAAAATTTCCTTCGGACTTTTTTACTGCCAAAATAGATCACATTCTGTGGCAGCCGTTTTACAATCTCCACTTCTCTAAATAAACATCACAGAACCTATACTGCTTTTACTGCAAAATGCTTCTCCCTGCCTGTATCGAGGCTGGATTTTAGCTGATGTGCTAACAAACAGTGGCAGCAGCTCTGTGCAAACCCAGGGTGCAGCCCCAAGACATGGGGTGCAGTGGGGACTAGGGAGCACCAGGAATAACTTTCATGGTTAGATAAGGTGGAAACCCCTTGCACTCTCCCCATCCCAGTTAGACACTGCACAGTGATGTAAATTTTAGCTCCCAAAGAGTTGGGGGTATGGTGCTCCTTCCCATCAAAGGTGTAGGGCAGCTGTTATGTGCAGTACCCAAACAGGCTGTAAGCAGAGTCTGCTGAGGAATTGTTGAGCTGGGACATTCTGCAGGGTGGAGGGACAGAAACAGCTCTTGCAAAGGCCACCAAGCAAAGCCGAGCACTACCACAGCTCAGTGGCTGTAGAAGTGCTGAGGAGGGCGCAGTATTTAGAAGAAACCACTCAAAGTACATTCCTGGACTGTAAATGAACTGAAACTGCTCAGAAAAGCCCTGACATTGAGGGTCATGCAATTAACAGGGCTCTGATTTGCAATGATCAACAAAAAGTAAATGCATTCTTAAAATGCATGGCAAATAGAACAAAACACCAAAATGGACAGATTCTGGCTTTACTGTGCCATTTTATTAATTAACAGCTTTCTCCTATTGATTTGTTCACCAAGAGTCAAACATACTCATTCTTTGATGAACATTTGTATTCAGAAAATGGCAAATTTCTTCCCAGCCTTCTCTTGCTGGGAGGGATGATAGCTGTTAATGAGAAAGGGAAAGGAGAGGGGAGCTAAACAGCACAGCCCCCATACTCACAAAGTGACTTTCTCACTGGAGTCTTGGAATTCAGAGCAGCTTCAACTCATTTACAGAGCCTGGGAATGAAGGTGCCTTCCCTATATGAAAATTAAATATTTTCATGCAGTGTTATGACTTTGCCTTGAAGCATTTGTGGCTCCATGTTTCACTGGCATTTGTGGTCATTTTAGTCCACTGAGCTTAAATGTGTAATAAGGATGCCTGGATGTGGATAATTCTTCCTCCTTTCCCACTGCAAACAGGTTTTGTCCTTCATTATACCTTTCTCTGGAGTCTATTAGAGCATAAATCTTCAGAGAGTTCTTCAAACTTTGACCTACATCTTGCAAATACCGGGAACTTTTCTCCCTAAATTGTCTTTTGAAGCACACCAGTTCATTAAAGTTTTGAACACTGAACTCTCACTCTTATTGCTTTATTACGCAGTTTATGTGCCAAATGTCAAAACAGGCATCAGAAATCTGATTTATGAGGATATATAGAGGAATTGTGGTACATGCTTGTGACTGGGAGTCAGCTGGCAATTCCCTTTCAGGATTTCCTCCTCTGCTCCCAGTGCCCATCATGGCAGTCCAACAACAGTGCTGCCAACATTGAATTCACAAATCACGATTCAAGACTTTGAAGCCTTCGAGGCTTTTTATAATATCTTTGAATTTGCTTTCCAGTTTTAATAACATTTGACCATTTTGTGATTTTTTTTTTTTGCAAATAAGTCAGTGCTGACTGCAAAAAAATAAAAGCTTAACAAGCCAAGCAGTCTCCAAATACCACTGTGAGATATATTTTATACTCTTTTTAAAGAATCAGAAAATTAAGGATGAAGCTGTAAGCCGGCAGCACTGAACACCACACAAGCATGGGTAAAGCATGTCGAGTTCCCCTACCGATTTACCATTTTATACCGAGGCGGATTTATGTCCTGCTCACAGTGCCCCATGTCCCTCACCCCGCACAGCCGTAGTTATTTTCAATCGCTGGGTTTGCATCCCTGGCGCATCCCCGGCGGCTCCCGCGGGCGTGGGCAGGGTGCTGTGCCCGCCGCCGCCCCCGGCCGGAGGGTGGAGCCGCGCCGCCGCCTCCCCCCGCTCCTCCCGCGGCGTGCGCGGCCTCGGCGCTACGCGAGCGCGGGGATCCGCCGCGGCCTGCGGGCCGCCATGGCCGGGGAGGTGAAAACCAAGCTGTCCAAGAACCTGCTGCGCATGAAGGTGAGGGGGAAGGAGGGGAGGGGCTGTCTGAGGCCTGCGGGGGGGCTGGAAGCGGCGGCCTCGGCCCTGTGGCCAGGGGAGCCCCGCGCTCCGAGCCGCGGCCGGGTGGGTGTCCCCGGCCACACGCGGCCGTCCCGGAGCCCTTGGTGGGGCGCATCCCCTGCCCATCGCCGCGCCGGCCCGGGCTGACGGGCGGCAGTCGGTGTGCCCTGGGTTTCATCGCCCACACTCTAAATACGGATACGTTTGTCCATGGTTAGCTCCCCGGCCCTCTCGGGCTTGCTGGGCTGCTGCCCTGGCAGAACATCGCTGCTGCCGACACCGAACTGCTCAAACTCTGCGAGAGGTGTCGGAGGTTACAAACTGCGGGGTTTGGTGCAGGAGAGCGACTTCGTGGTTCCGGCAAAGTCTGGCCTCTATTAATAGCCAACTCCAGGGCACTTTCTGGGAGTGCTTTCCTTCCATCTCGCTCCTCTGCAGCTGGGTTGCCTAGTGTGAATTTAAATAAAGAGATTTCCCACCACCAGCACGTTGAAATGAAAATATCAATGCTGCTTGCTTTACTTGGGGGGGGAGCTTTTAGTACTGAGGAGGAAGAAAAGTTTAGGTTTTGGTATGTCTCTTTTTACCCCGCTTACATTGCTGGCTAAGGAAATCCCAGCCTGCGTGGGGATTAATATCCAGTATTAACCACCTTTCCCAACTCATAAATGCCAGGGATCTTAGTAACATCCCGATGTGCCTGTTACTCTTGGAGTTGTGAATCTCGTGTCACCAGTGTGAAATTAGTCTCTGCTCACTGGCTAATGGATTCTGCTTCACACCGTGTACTACAGTTGCTAATTCAGTAGAGTATGTTCTCCTCTGATTGATGGTCCTTTATTGCTGGAAAACAACCAGGAAAAGTTGAGTTCCTTTTTTTTTTTAATGTTTATATTCAATTTTTTAAACTGAATATGATGGGGCGTTTGTAGCTTCTTGCTTGTGGTGTTTTATTTAGCTTTCCCCGTGTATTTATACAGAGCTATATTTCACATTCTGTCTGAAAAGAGTTAGCTGACTTCAGTTCAATTTTTCACATAAAGTGCATTCTGCTGCAGTTGGATGATGGAATATTTACCCTAATTAACAGATGCTGCTAAATCTAAATCTTGTTCACAGAAAGAACAAAATACATCTTGCCTCACTCTCAAAAGGGAGTAGGTGTTGAACTGAGTCAGCCACCAATGTGTGACACAATCAGACTCCCATAAGCTGGATGGCAGCATCATTATTTTTGCTTATTTTTATATAATACACTTTAAAAATGAAATTTCTATTTCTGTTGTTTGCCAGTTTACTAAACCCCTGGAGATTTCAAAAGCAGGTTTTTAGATTGTTTTTCTGCAGAAGGCCGTGGAGAGCCAGGCAGGTGGGTATGCTGCCATTACATTTGCAGGTTCACCGTCCAGGCAGTAATAACCAGCTTTGAAGAAATCAGTAGGTTTTGAAAAGATCATACACAGATCTTGCATTTAGCTGTGTTTCTGCAGATCTTCCTGTTTATAAATGTTTTAATTAGGCCTTTAGCAGCTGCCCCTGCAGGTAGTGATGCAGTGTATTACCTGAGTTCAGCAGGGGGGTGAAGTGGCACCCACAGGTGATGGATGGGTGGTTGGTGGTGTTGGAAGGACCATTTGCACCAAATACTGGGCCACGTGGAGATAGGCTTTTAGATCTTGTACCATTTGATCCAGGTCCCATTGCTTGGGGAAACTCACCTAAACAACCCCTCAATTACTGACTTACATATTCTGTGTCTACCACAATGGGTATATTTTTAGTTCATCGGTGTGTGTTTACATTCAAGATAAACCTGATCACATAATTTTTATTTAGGTTTCTGCTGTAGTAATCTTTAGGAACATAATCTTTAAAATGGAGTGTGAAATGATTATTTAATTGGGTTCTTGTAGCAGAATCTCTTGTGTTGCGATTTCTGACTGGCTAACCAATTTCTTTGAGCAGTATGTTTTTCCACATGGTAGATTCACTTATTTTCCTCTAGAAGATACTGTAATTTTAATTGGAATGCTTTGACATATTTTGAATTCACTCAAATAACAGAAGTAATTTTTTCCTTTCATCAAAGGTGTTGTACAGGGGATAGAAATGGAAATGGAAAATGAGACATTACCTCTGTTGGCTTGTACTTCTGAGTTTGGTTTGGCTGGGCATTTTGTAAAGACTGAAAAGATGTGTGGGTTGTATATAATACATACATTACACTTCTGTATTACCTAGCTATTGCTACAGGACTGAGTGTGAACTGTACTGCTAGACTTCCCTCTGCCTGGGAGTTAGGTTGGTATAAATGTACACCTCTGACAGATACAGTCACTCAAACACTTTCTATAGATCCTAAGGAATGTTCCAACTTTCATGGGGGCTGGGACTATACAGGTTATTACTATAAAATTGAGAAGCATTCTGGTTTTTTCCAGCATGTTTCACTGACATTGTTGAGACTTAATTGTCACTCAGTTCAAGCACCTGGCTTGAGACAAATGGAAATTAAAGTGCTGTTCCACAGGCCTCAGGTCTGTGGTTCTGTGCTCTCAGCAGTTTTTTATAGGCTGTGACAGATGTCTTCTTCTACTCCCAGCTGTTGAGAGGTTACTGTTCCTACCTTCCTGTTCCCATCCTCTGACAGAGGTTATCACCAGGGAAGCAAATGACAGGAGTGCCCTTGTATGAGGAAAAAATAGCAGTCTTGCCCTAAACTTCATTATTGGTCTTGGCTATTTTGGCAGATTGTTCCTGTAGTGAGTTAACAGGTGTTTAAATACACCCCTGGACCAGTACTTGGTGGGTCAGTGAGAACCGAAGAGCTGAGAACATCTTCTTTAGCACAGTGGGAGACAGAAGACTTCTCCACATAGTCTGGTTTGCAAGTCTGACATTTTCCACTTCCAAAGGCAGGTTTGCACCTTCAGAGCTACAAACACAATCCAGTTCATTAAATCTGAGAAAAGAAGAGGGTGGCTGAAAGTATGGATGTTTCAAAAAATGGTCAGCCTGGTGTGACCTACCACTAGCTCTGAGCTTCAGTGCTGTTTGTAGGGGTGGACTTGGTTCCTGATGTGTAGCAATAACTTCAGCACCATTACCTTCTCTCTGGCCTTTGCTGAAACATTAAAAAATCTTAGCAAAGTTAATGAATTGGGAGAGGTCTGTTTCTTTATATGTAAGTACGGATGTGACTGGCTGTTGACTTTCAGTATATAGCTGTGATCAGCAGCTGCTTCAGTTTTCCATTGTCTGTTTGCCCAAACTTTGACCAAGTTCAGAGAAAAGAATCACAAAAATTAAGTAGTTTTTATCAACTGCTGTACGTTATGTAATGGATAATTGCCATCATGTAATTATTGCATGTTCAGAAGATACTCATGATGCAGAAACTGAAGCTGTGTGTTTGTGTCTTTCTTTGTAGTTCATGCAAAGGGGTTTGGATTCACAAACTAAAAAACAGCTAGAAGAAGAAGAAAAGAAGATAATTAGTGAAGAACACTGGTATCTTGATGTACCAGATCTAAAGGAAAAAGAGTAAGCTTGTAATCTTTTGTACTTATCATCACTGGATTGTTTTGAAATGGAAATAGCATATTCATATTTTTTTCCTGTAAGTATTACAAATAACCAGTTAACAGAAGCTAAAATAGTGACAGATTGGCATTACAACTTTTTTTATAATTTATTTTTAGGGCTGTTCTTGAGGTTGCCTATTGTAGTTTGACCTACTTTCAGTTCTTGTGTGTGTTGTTTTCTTCCACTCACACATTCTTCTAGATGCATGTAATTAGTTTCTTTCAGTCAGGGTCCAATTCATTCATTGCTGCTTTTTCCCTTCATTTGAAAGAAGAAGTTTGAAACCTTGTGTTAGAAAATTCAGCTCTAGTCACATGCTTAAGTGGATTCAGGACAGTTCTGTCCTCTTGTGTCCAGCTCACTTCATATCCTGGTTTTGAAATAGGAGAGAGAATGACAAAAATAAAGGAAGATTTCGCTAATAAGGAAAAAGTGTCGTGCTCTTTAGAAAGGTGCTTTAAATAGCAGGAGAACTACTTTTGAAATTGCTTGGGTTTCATCCTTTCAATAGTGGAGAAAAGTTCCACTGAGGGAGAACATACATAACTTTAAAATGCTGGGACCCAAGGAATTAACTGTAGCTGAATAAGGGCATTGATAAACTCTTTTCCATTACTCTTGGTGGATATGACAAAAAGGTATTTGAGCTTCAGTTGCAGGAAGGAATGTTCAAGCTGGACATTGGGAGACTTTTTGTAACAAAAAGGCTATTGAAGCTCTGGAGTAGATTGCCTGAGGAGACACTGGATTCTTCATCATGGGAAGTCTGTTGAGGACAGGTTAGCTGGACCTCTGCTATTCATGGCACATGTGTATCTAGTACTGCCTTGAGTCAGGACAATGAGTTTAATCTCTTAAGCTTAAGTTCTGTGATCATGAGAGTTTCTTTTACATGGGAGATTAAGAGGATGAGGGAACAGATACATGTGTGTGAGGAAAAGGATGGCACAATCCACTGAAGTACTTTTATCTCACACATGTGTTATGAATGTCTCAGGGTCATGTTTCTTTTCTCACTCCATGCTCATTAAAAAAGAGGACAAAAAAGGAGGGAGAAGAAGTCTGTCTCTGCTGAACAAAGAATGGCACAGTGTTTTATATCCTGACAGACTCAACTAATGCCAGGGCTAACAGCACAATGAAAAATTAATTAGAAGCTTTTTCTGGTGTAGTAGTGCCACCTGGGGAGTGATATTTATGTGGTATTTTTATTCTGGCAAAAGTATTCATGTAGGTGGAATCATACCAGCAAAGAGTGCTTTTTGTCAGGAGAGTTAATTTTGCTTGTGGAACTAGCACAGCTTTACTGGCAAAAAGTATTCCTTTGCACTCTAAGCTCCTTGTACTGAAAGATTTATCAGAGCAATTAAGCAGAAAGTAGTTGATGGTTTAAAATACACTGTGGCTTTGTTTATTGGTGGGGGGAAGGCAGCAAATCCTTTTTGCATTTATTTAATTTGATTATTTTAAAGTGCACTGTTTGACAAAATGCTGGGTTTGGGGTTCATGCAGGAGCTGTATAATAGAAGAAAGAAGCTTTCTGCGATGTGAGGATCTCGTTTATGGCAGAATGTCCTTCAAAGGATTCAATCCAGAAATTGAGGTACCATTTCAATGTCCTGGTTTGAGGTGCTCTCACATTAGGATTGAAACCCTTGGGGATGAGGATTTGAGTGTTCACACTGCATTCTTACTGGCCTTTGCAGCACCTTCCATAAATCCTCCTATATACGGGAACTCCATCATTCAACCCAAAATGCTGATCAGTGCAGCATCTGGTAAATAGAATCTTTTTACCTGCCTGTATTGATGGTCAGTAATTTCATGACTCCTGCAGATTTTCTCTCCCTGAAGTGAGGAAACCATCCCACATGCTGCTCACCAAGACAAAAGCTCACTTTTCCTCCTGACATTTAATGCAGAGTCCAGTCTACACACATTCGACCCTATTTATTCAACACTTACTTGTGTAGGTAAGGGCTTAGAGTTCTAAAGTAAAAATGCTGGGCAAGAGAGTCTTTAATTTCTTTCTGGCATGATTCATGCTGATGGAAGTACACAGGGATGGTAATAAAAAGGTTACCACTGAACTGAAGCAGGAGGATGAAGGTGTAAAGACTAAGAGCTTTGCAGAAGGCATGCAAGGTGATTTCCTAGGGGATTCTTGTAGATATTTTGAACTTGCTGTCCCTGTGACTCAGCATATGATTGCTTCATGGCTTATACTGTAAATCCTTGAAGATATTCTTCCTACTTAACAAAACCATTTCAAGGTCTATGTGCTAGCATCACAGTGAAAAATTAATTATGATCTAACTCTCTGGACTCCTGGAGATGTTTGGAGTGCCCTTTAGGATGTTTAAGTAGTACAATACACTGAAAACACTGTTCTCTCTGTTGCCTCTTTTCCCAAAGGCAAACTCTAAGCTCAGCTTAGCAACAGGCAGGCATGTTGCCTTTTCTTCATGAGTTTTCCTAACAATAGTGTAACCAGGAACAACAAATAACTATTAAATTTGATTCTTACCTTTTATGCTTTTCTCCTAGTGAATTTCAGCACAGTTGCCATTGTGTCATGGTTACATGTTAAAGCTGTTTCTTACTTCATTTTCAGAAGTTAATGATCCAAATGAACTCTAAGAGCAAGGAGGAAGAAATTGAAGAGGATGATAAAATGGAGGCTGACGTGTCAGATGAAGAAATGGCCAGAAGGTAAGTTACATTTTATGACATAATCAGCACTTGCTACAAATAGGATATGTTACTGTATTATGTGTGTGGGGAAATAAAACCCAAAAAGGAGACAAACAAAATAAAACAATGAAAGCCCACAACAGATATGGTACTGTCTCAGATTGATTTTCCAGGAATGCTGGTGTATATTCACTGGAATCTCCATTACTTTTGAGGGTAAAATAACTTGTAGGGGTTTCTGCCCTTTGATATCCAGGTGTTCCATGCTAATTCCCTCCTTGTTACCAGTTGCTGACACACTGAAACTATCAGAGTGAATAATAATATAATAACTCACATGGTACTTGTGCTTTTCCAAGCTTTTAATGACCACCACTTAAATTGCTAATTAGGTTTAGGATATGCTCCACGATTGTTCCTCTGATTTTAGTAAAAGATACAATTTTTTTTATTCTCTCTACAGATATGAAACATTAGTAGGAACAATAGGGAAGAAATTTTTGAGAAAAAGGGACCAACGTGTACTCAAGGATGATGATGAAGAGGAAGACGATGAAGAGGGGAATAGTAACACAAGACCTAGTAAAAGAGCTAAGAAAATGTTCTTAAAACCTCAGGATTAATGTCAACTGCACGAGTGGAGCTTGTTACCTGATGCCTACCAAACAGAGTAGCAAGAACTGGAGATTGTTTGGAGTTTTTGCTATTTAATGTAAAGGGTGGATTTGTAAATCTGTTCTATTCTCATTGAAATTTCTACCATCCACAGGACAGACATTTTTCAAAGTGGGTGTGTATACAATGGATGTTGTACATCCTTTCCTCTCTGCACAGCTTTTCATGAGTGGGGCATTCATCCCATCAGACTCTTTAAATTTTGTACATAGTTAAATTGAGTGTTGCATGCAATCAAAAGCAACATTATTTACACTTTAGAGTAACATCTGAAAGAAGTATTTGGAGCAAAGATGAGCTGTGTCCAATTCAGTAAGGCTGTTCAGCTTTCACTGCTTGCTTTTATTACAAAAATTAATCCTGCGCTCTCTTGAAATTGAAAAAAGTCAGCAGAAACCTGCTTGGTTTGTGCGCTTTTTTACTGTGCTAAAAATAAGATGGGAGAAGAACAGAGAGATAAAATCCACTTTATTGAATTTTATTTTTTATAAAGTTTATTTAAAAATAGAGGATTTTGAAGTGAAACTTTTTTTGATACAGTAAGCCAAATATTGGGTGACGTTTACAGTTTGACATCTGAGCAGATTGTGAGTCTTAGTTTCTGCCTTCCAGAAGAAGTTTGCTAATTTTGCCTCTTTTTCAGCAAAAAAATCCAATCTTATAATTATGTAAGTCTGTCATAAAAGCATAATAACAGTTTCAGAAACATACTTGAAAGCTGAATAAAAACTGTGGGCTTTTGTCGTTAATGATTGTGGATTAGC
Source organism: Lanius collurio (assembly GCA_020086605.1). NCBI lineage: Eukaryota > Metazoa > Chordata > Aves > Passeriformes > Laniidae > Lanius > Lanius collurio. Next base: position 6,299,782 of record JACBWW010000023.1, on the reverse strand, counting down.
TTATTTAATGTAAAAAATTTATGCTTAACACAGGCTGATACAAGGAATGATCCTGTTTTGTGCTGGCCACAGATGTCCCCCAGCATCAGCTGAGTGCACTGATTTATTTAGCATGTGATGAAGCCATCTGAAGTAGTATTAGGATGGAAACACCATTCTCTTTAGTCAGTTGGTGCTCCTAGGTATGTTAAAAAGTGTCAGTTTGGTCTTGTCTAAAATCATAGCAGTTCTCTGTGTACGGCTTTTCAGCAAGAACTATTGCTATTCCTACATGTCCTTAGGATGTCCAGGTTACTCATCCTCAATGCTGGCTCTCTGGAGAAGGAGGAATTTGTTAATTGAAGCAAGGAGTGGCCATTCTGCCATGGGCACGAGGCTTTTTTTGGTCTTTTTTTAACAGGTCAGTGAAGCAAGACATGAAACTCAATTATTTAAAGAAGGACACACTGTATCTGCTGTATTTTGCATGTAATATATGAACTATAATCCAACTATAATCCATATATCAGGAGCACCTAATTAGATATTCAAGATGGATCACACATGAAAAGAGAAATATACTTTTAACCTAGTAAGGGGATTTCGTGCAGGTGGAAAGGCTGTGATTCATGATCTGAGATAGTTTTTCAGAGCTAATTAAATGCTACTGGTTCAATTACTTAAAACCTGATCATACATTACTGCTAGCTGAAAAGAAGTTAATGATAGCAAGACATTTTTCTTCCCATGGAAGATGTGACCTGAGCTAAGAAATGATTTATTGTTGGTCATCACAAGAAAAACTTGGAATATATCCCATTATTCTTTCTTGCTTATTAGTAGGAAAATTATTCCTCTCTCTCTGAACACAATTCTTGAAGGGAGAGTGAATTTCTGCGTAGCTGTGCTGAAGAGTTGAGGGGTGAAGTGTGTTCTGGTGAACCACCAGCAACCAGGAGATGTCACTGCAATTGCATGTCCTGAGTAACCATGGACTGGGGAAGCTTCCAGTGCTGCCATGTAAACAAACTTTGGGGTTATTTTGATAACAACAGTGGCTCAAATGAATTCCATGTGGAGTCTGCCTTTGTCAGGGTTCTGCAGAGAACTCTCCAGCATTGCAGGGTTCGGTTCAATCCAATGGGGGGTAATTCTCATCAGTTAAAGAGCATTCTGCTTCCTTAATTTCATGTCTTTTCCTGAAGGAGCTGGACATGTGGGTGGCATGGTGCATGGGTAAGCAGAAGAGCTTCCTAGAAAATCCATGATTCTGGAGTTGGGACAGAGGAGGGGTAATTCTGTTTCCTAAGCATGCCCTGCACCAACTGTGAAGAAAAGGTAGACTTCAGTTTATTGTCTTCAAATCCGGGAGCTTTGCTGTTCACATTGAGCTGGTGGCTCGGTGCTACAGTAAGACCAGCTGCTTATTTATAGCACAATGTTTTATTCACAGGGAGTTTGCAAAATGTGCCTTTAAAAGCACCATCCATAGTGTGTTGTTGTGGGCAAGACAAAAGCAAAACCCAGTCCTGTGTGACTTTTTAAATGTACTTCACAGCTGCAAGCAGACGTGATGGCACCTTCTGAAATACCTGTCTGCATTTCCAGTGGTATAAATACATGAGTATACGTATGGATTTAAGTCTGACCCGAGCTTCCTACCTGAGGTAGAAACATTCTGCTGTATAAAATCTGTGCTTGAACTTCTCTTGATAGAGATGTAAGTGTAGCAGTGAAATATTCATAACGCAAACCTGCATTAATTCAGGCTTTCTTGGCTCTGACACAGACTCCAGTGCATTTTATGTGCAAGTTCCTAAGCTGTAGGACTTTCCCACGTGGTCATGTTTCTAAATGAAAAGTATTTCTTCTTTGAAAACAGAAGCAAGTTGGGTAAGTAGTGTTGTTTTTATTACAGAAAGTGGCTACCTGAAAAATGGAACTGGTAAATTGTTACCAGATCTCAGAAGTGTTTGTGCCTGTGACCCTGACGTGCCTGAAGGGTGGTTGTAGGTGATGCTCACTGACAGCTTGCATATGTCTGTCCCCTGTCATGTCAAATTTGGTCCCTCCCTTTGGCAGGCTGGTGGTGCTTATTTTGTAATAACTGCTGGGGTTGAAAACATGGAAGTACTGAACAACTTCGTCTTTCTTGCTGATGTTTCTCTTTTGTTTCTATTCTGCTTGGCATTGGATCTTAAAAGGTCCCGGACCAGAGTCCAAGGGAAGTGAGCCATCCAGTGTGAATTTAGTAATGCTTGAGCTGATTAAACTTTGGTTCTAGGGGAGGGGCAGGATGTTCAGTGGTGCCGTGGAGTTTGAGCCGTGTTTCTTGTGCTCTGTGTCTCTAATGAGACACTCCATTATGCAATGCTACAACCACGGGTGGCTGTCGTTGCCAGTGGGCATTGCCTGTGTGTGCAACGGGGAGCTGGGCTGGGATTCTGGGACTTCATCCAGCATTCAGACTTTAAAAGAAATTGTCTTTTGGAATACCATACTTTTAAATTGTACTTGGAATTAGATGAGGCTGGGGGCGGAGGGGGGCCGTTTCTAAGCATTTGTTTTGCTTCATTTTAGCAACAGTCCAGAACTAAAACTGCAAAAGGGCTTAGGCTCTCATTAAACCTTTCTCAGAGAGTGCTAATAAAGCATGGTGGTAGGGAAAGATGTCAGACATCCTACAGTTCCCTTCCACATGTGAATTCAAGTTTCTGTGAGAGCTGGTGCTTTTTAAGGACTTAGTTGTTTGTTTTCTTTTCAGGCTAAGAGAACATCAGCTTCTACAAAACTGCCTTGCTAATAGAACCTCAGCATGAGGCCTCGGGGTTTGTTTGGTTTTGTTTGGTTTTACACCATTCTTATCTCAAACCTAAGAGGCATTTTGGCCCTGGCATTCACACCTCAATAACCTGCTTTCATCAGCTTTTGGGGAGCTTTAGTTAAACTCTGAAACTCTTCCTTAGCTGTACATGTTGACTTTTCTTTGTGTGATTTCATGTTGCATAGTGGGGACCTGCTTATAATTGTCACATCAAGGTGAAAAATCCCTCTTAGAGAAAGATTATTAACAGGTAGGAGTTGGGGGATGGTTGAAGCTTCAGTCACCAGCAACTCTGTAGATCTTTGGTAAGAACCAGACAGTAGAAGGGGGCACTGGGTGAGTCCTATCCCTGCAGGCCCAGTTAAGTGCTGATAGGAGGCCATGACTGCCAGAGAAACCCTAGCATACCAAAATCTGAGCAATTATCTGGGAGCAACAGCAGGAACACCTCTAGGGAATTTGGGAGGCAAGACAAGAAAACAGCTGTGGTTGATGGCACAGAAAAATGTGGTTTGGTGAGCTGGGTGAATGCACATGGGGATCCCATCGGATAGAATGGAGGTGGTGAGTGTTGTGAAGCTTGTAATGTTCCCTGAGGCCTTGGGGAACACCTTGTCATGATCAGTCATTTAGAAAGTGGTAAAAACCCTTAATGGGACATTAATATGAAGGAATAACCTGAACACAAATTACTGAACAAATTCCATACTTCCATTAATAGAAAAGCTGTATTCTGGCCTCAGTAAGATCTTTCAGTGTCCCCTGTCACCTCTTGCTTGGTTCTCAGTTCCTCGCCCCTGTGCAACTCTGTGTGCACCCGGGCCATGAGCTGCCACCATGGCCAGCCACACAAGGAGCTGGCACACACCACAACAGCCCAGAGCTGCTGGCTCCCAGGCCCAGCAGAGATGACTCCTGGGCCTCCCCTTCAGTAATCATCTTCCTCAGCCTACAACCTCTTCACCCAGGTACCTGTAGGAGCTCACCATCTCCAACACCACTGCTGCATTTGTTCAATATTGGCCTGTTTAGTTCAAGAAGTGACAGGTAACAGGTTCCAGGGAACAGGTAAAAAGTGACTGGACAACAGGAAATGGCCTCCAATTATGCCAGGGAAGGTTTTGATTAGATACTAGGAAAACTTTTTTCACAGGGTTGTAAAGCACTGGAAGACTGCCAAGGGCAGTGGTGGAGTCACCACCCCTAGAAGTGGCACTTGGGGACAGAGTTTAATGGCAAATGTGGTGCTGGTGCTGGGTTGATTGTTGAAAACAATGATCTTAAAGGGCCTCTCCAACCTCGGTGATCCTGTGATCCTAAAAAGTTTGAGGTGGGAAGGGTTGGCCAGCAGATCAGTAGCATGACTGACCAGCCCTCACTTGGCAGATAGTGTGTGCAGGAGCCAGTGCAGCTGGGGGCAGCTGTACCTAAAACAACTTGTAATGCCTTTATTTTCCTTTTATTTATTTTCACGTATACACTTAACAGCATTTGTGAGATTAATGAGCAGATGATGTCTTTGAGCAAAAATACACTATTCAGTGGGACAAATCAACATTTGACCAATACTCAGGCTTATTACAGATTGGGGAGAGAGAGTGGGTTTTGGTGTTTCTGCTATTTTTTAATGCATTTAAGAATGTTTCCCCTTTCTCAGTGGTTTTGTTGGTTGGGGCTGTTTGCAGAGAAGCATGGTAGGAGGAACAGCATTTTCTGAAAAATGGGGAAATGTGATTGTGAAATAAAAGGTTTCCTTTAGATTTGGCTGGCTCCTCGGGTTGTTTTTCACTTTGATACAGATGAACAAACGCTAATGGCATAGAAGTTCCTGGGCTGTGGTGCCCATTCAGGACAGTCACATGGACTCTCATGTTTGCAGGACAGAATTAAGGGTATAGCGGGCTTAGCTTCATATACAGATATAATGCAATGCTAAAAAGACAGAATTTCCACCCCTTTTGGGACAAAAGTAAGTCTAAGCCATCTGGGACATTTAAGCACCAGTCACAGTTTATGGTATGATTACATCTCAGAAACAAAGCTTAGTAGTTTGCTCCTGAGAGCCCATCAGCCACAATAACACTGCAATATATAGAATTTTCATCACCAGAAGAATAGGTACATACCAAAAATTACTTGGGGCAGTTTACTGCAGTAATGGCCAGAGGGATGCACAAGATGATAATTTTCATTTCATACTATGGCTTGTCTAAGGATAATGGTGAACGAATTATGCCTCCTAATGCACCTTTCCAAGATGACTATATTAAAGGTAGAGGAATGAGATGAGCTGTGAGTGGTTGGATTTTGTGAAAAATGAAGTTTTAAATGTGTACTTCATTGTCTAAATGCTCACAGATGACTTGTCTCCCTATAATAACCTTAGAAAATGTGTTGGCAGCATATCACAATTAATAATCCATACTCATGTGCTACAGGCAGTCCAAAATTCCTCAGGCATATTTCTTACCCAAGCTTATAACCAGATTCAAATCAAATCCTACATTTGTGCCAAAAATTGAACGGCAGTCATCTCACAGAAAATAATTTTACCTAACTGACTCAAGAGTCTTAAATTCCTGATTTTTCCCAAAGTGAAATTCACTTTAATCTCATATTAATGTATGTATCCTTCAGTCACCTGCAAAAGAATCCCATAACCTTGCAGTGGAGATTGCACAGACAGTGGAAGGTGCTGTACACATGTAGCATTACATGTGGTTTTCCTGGTCATCTAAATTGTGTAAGATCCTTTAACATTAATGGGGACAAGTTTTCTCTCTAGGGTGATGTTGAATTTCTCTTTGAGGGTTTTTTCCACCTCTTCATCTTCAAGAGTTACAAATTCTACCAGATCCATGTTTTCCTTGTAGTTGTACGTGGTCTCAGTGAGTGTCCACCCAATTAGCGCTCGGAATCCATCGGTGGTCTGGAGGCTGCAGATGGACTTCTTTGTGAAGAGGGAATCTGGAGAGGTCTGGAGGTACGTGCACTGGAAACGGAAATCTTCCACTGTCCGTGGCTCAAGGCTGAACATGTAAACCTTCCGGCACTCTTTTTTCTCCAGCAGATCGGAGCTGCAGAAGCTCTGGTTGGGGATGCATTGTTTCCTTCTCATTTTCTCCAGGTACCAGACACCGTTTATTTCCGTGAAGCGGAAGACACCGGGAGCCTGGGGCTGGTCTTTCCCTGACACGAGCTCCATCGGCTGCCACATCTGGTAGGACACCCCAAAGCCTCCATCAACGATGTAGGCTGTGCCATCAATGACAACCTTTACCACCAGGTGGGTCATGAGGGTGGCGTAGGCGTTCTGGTGGGGGTTGAACACGTAGGCCCCCAGGAAGCCGGTGTCATACCCCAGGCCCTTCAGCACCCAGCCCAGCAGCTGGTTGTTCTCCATGCACCAGCCACCACGCTTCCTCCGCACAATCTTGTCGTAAACGTGCTCCAACTCCAAAGTAATTTTCTCCCCACAGTGGATGCTGAGGTTTTCGAAGGGGACAGCACGGATGTGGTGCTGGAATATATCGGTTAAGGTTTCCAAATCTTGTTTTTCAGTGGAGCCTTTATAGCCAGTTCTTGCAAAATACTCTTCAAGGTTCATCTCACCTGTAAAGGAAGGAATTGTGTTTTGGTTTCTTTACGTCAGTGATTTATGATGCTGCGAAAAGCTGCCCTGGCTCTGCCAGCAAAGATTCTTTAATCTACTGAACCTCCTCAGAGCAGCTTTTAAAGGAAACAAGTATTCCTATCAAATGGCTCCCTGAGCAGACACCAGTGCACATGAGGGTTTGCTTTTGTCTTAGAGTCATCCCTCTGGCAAACAGCTGATGCCATTTCAGTTTCTACGAGGCGGCTGCAAGATGGGGATTTGCTGTACTTGCATTGTAACAGTGGAGTGAAGAAATATAAGATCACCCTAGGGTTTCTGGAAAATGGTCTAAAAGCACTGTTCAGGGACAGGATTGTCACTGGGGGAAGCAGTGTCATCTGCCAGTGGGAGGGAGGATAGTCTGAGCCAGGATTCTCATGTTATTTTCATGAGTCTGCCACTGATGGACGTGACAGTAAATTAATTGTTCATTCAGTACACGTTGCTCTTCCACCACTTACAAAAAGTTAACATGATACTCCTGCATATTTTGTGAAGTGTCAAGTTTATTCAGATAATTATAACTGAAGAAACTCTGACATTTGGAAGAGTCACAGGCCACTGAGTCTTGTGTTTGCTCTGAGTGTTGTAGAAACTCATTTTTGTGTTGGAATCTGAATAGAGGTGAGTGGCCTAAAAGACAAAGAGCACATCTCCATTCCCTCCTGTGCCATGCCTCACAGGGCACCCTGAAAATGGACAAGAGCTGCTTTACATCTCTCTAGTCCTGACCTTTCTCAAAACTCACAAATCCTAAAACTCAGCAGTGAACTGCTGAATGTTTACTGAAAACTAGGATTTCTCAGGATGATTCTCAGTGGCAGATTCATGCTGTGAATATTCATGGTGTAGAGACAGCTGTTCCAAGAGAATGGAGAGCAGCAGCAAAAACTACACATTACCTCCTACAGAAAGGAATCAACTTCCATATCTATCTAAGTATTGTTGGAGGATATTCTCAAAGTAATATTTGGTAAGTGTAACATAAAAGTTACACTTTTATGCCAAAATATGGCATTTTTTCTTTTGATTTGCAGAACCCCAATGTATCTGATCCTGTCACTCTGACTGTGAATGCTAAATAGATCACACCATCTTAAAACTGGTTCTCGAGTTCATATTATTTGTAATTTCTTTCTGCAGCTCCATAATGTGCTTGATCAGCATTAGATCTGGACTGCAGGAGATGAAAGCTGCCGTTCTTTTGAATTGTGAGCAGACCAGATGAAAAGGCAGGTACTGAAATGGCAGCCCCACAAATGTGGCTATGATTTATGCAGAGAAAAACATCAGCAGAAGAACTTTACAGGTGCAAATGAAGGTGTTCATACAAAAATATTCTTCACCAGAACTATACACAGTATCAGCAATTCTACCGTTAAAAATATGTTATTTGTCTTCCATTATCCTAATACATCAGCACATGGACTTTCTGGGTTGCACAACCCAGTTTGTAATTTTTTTTAAAATTGTTTTTAAAGAGCTGTAATTTTATTCTCTTAAAGCAGAATCTATTGATTATTAGATTGAACTTTTGCTTCCTTTGCACTTGCAATACTTTTAGATAAATGTAAGTAAAAGCATGACTTCCAACAAGAAGTGCAGTTCTAAATGTATATCTACCATTGTATCTAAACAAAAGAATCTATCTCATAGTGAAGCTTCTCCTGAAGAGTAAAATGTAGAAGAATTGAAATTGGATATCACTGGTTTGCCCTCTTTAAGAGCCCCTGTATAGCAGGTGATATTTTAGCTCTATATCAACACATTTTTAGCACATTTTTCCTAGAGAATGTTGCATATGTTATTGTCCATGACCTTTACCATCATAAAGAAACCAGGTGTTTTGTATCTTTGTTTGGAGGTGTTTTTTAAGAAAATAAACTTACCTCTTAAAAGATCCTTTTTTATTTTTTGAGGTATTCAGTTTCTGGGTGGTTTATTACAGGGGCAGCAGTCAGTGAAGCCAGGAGTGGATACAGATTGTGAGAGTTGTCTTTCTAAGCTCTGCTGGCCCTTGCTCCTGAATCTTAAATACCAAAAAAGGGCAAAGTCCACCCAAAATGAATTCACATTTTTGGACTTCACTGATCCGTGAGCAAATTAAACTTTGTTTCTTCTCTATTAGTAGATGTTTATGTCTTCCTCTGGTTAAGACCAGAATGAACTCGTTTTCCATGTACAATAATTACAGTCGGCTGTTGCAAATGGCGTTGTAACATTTAAAAATTAAGTATTGTTACTTTGCAAACCAGCACTTTGCAGTGGAGGACGTTCATCTGCGCCCTCATGGGTACCCTGAGGTGCCAAGGTGTTGCAGGCTGTGTGTCCCTGTGCTCCATGGATGAACTAAAGACCCTTCTTTGCCCACAGAGGATCTTTTTCAATCTGTTCAGCTCCTCAGCTGCCGCCAGGACTTACTGTGGTGCTGCCACACCTAATGAATGTCATGGCAAATGTTTATTTGCATTTCTGCTCAAAACTTGGCCTCCTGCATCCTCAAAGCTCTGCAGTGCTGTTTATTTAATTTTCTCTCGGTCAAGACTGTCTCCCCTTCTATTGGTGGAGGTGGAATGTCAGAAGAGGTCTCTTTGGGGAAGGCAAAGAGCACATCACACTGCACCTGGAGAAGCACCTGAGTTTTAGGCACATCAGGTGCTCCATAGGTCCATGTGGTTGACTAAAACAAGCATCAAACTCTTTTCCTTGTCTGAAAACTGATGTTTTTCTGTTGGTCTCTTTCATGGCATGTCTTGTGCAGTACCACAGCTATTACAAGGTAAAAGGCTTCTGTGTTATGGATATCCTGCTGTGAAACCACACTGGTGGCATGTCCTCACTTCCCAGGGTTTTCTTTGGCATCCAAAACATCACTTTTAAAAGTAGATTTTGTGCAGAATGCTGCTTGTAATAAATATGAAGAGTTTTATTTGTAATACTGTCATGTCCTCTTGACATCACATGAAGCCTTGGTCCCAAAAGTTTAGATTATAGTTTGCAAAGGTTGATCTAACTTTGATTTATTTTCCAGTTTTGATACCAAATACCTGATTTTTAGAAACCACTGAATTATCTCATCGTCTGTGGATTTTATTTTGAATTCAGAACACAGATAAATCAGACTCACAAGAAATGGGTACTCAAAATTAGAGAGATTTTGGGAGATTTTAGGCACCCTTGGATAAGCCAATTTCTGAAAAGGGAACAGGACTTGAGTCTTTCAACTTTTCATAAGCTAATCAGCACCTAATGGTGGCTTGTTTTGAGAAAGTCTTAACCTTTCTTTTTTCTACAAAGTCTTTAAAAGCCAAATTCAGCTCAACTTTAAGACTGTTAAGGGAAGTGAATAATTTGTAGAAGTCACTAAGGAGATTGGAAATAATACCAAAAAAAGGTTAGAGGTCATTCATGTTAAATGGTAACACAACCTCTCCTTCTGCAACATTTTAGTCTCATTTGCCACAAAATATATCTGCAATAAAATGAGTTCTTGAGAAGGTGAACAAAAAGTTAAGGAGTCAAAAAGCAATTTGCATAAGAGCAAAACAGAGCTAGTAAGATGTCTTGGTTTCTAAAGACGGAGAGGTTTAATAAAAAATATGTAATCGATATATGCAGTTAATTAGCAATGTACTTGAATTTACCAAGCTTTGTGACTAGCTCAAGTTAAAAATGAGATTAATGTAATTAGTTTTCACTTTAGAGCTCTCCTGTTGGCTATTTAAAGATCCATCCAGCGTGTTACAGTTAGATCTTATCCACCATATTGGGTGGCAAGCCACGAACATTTACTGGTACAAGTTTGTTCTCCAGTACTATGTTAAATTTATTTTTCAGTGTCTTCTCAACCTCTTCATCTGTAAGAGTTGTGATCTTCACCAGGTCCATGTCCTCCATGTAGTTGTACTTCATCTCAGTCAAGGTCCATCCAACTAGGGCAAGAAGCCCGTTGGTGGTCTGGAGGGTGCAGATTGACTTCTTCTGAAGTATGTTGTCTGGAGACACTTGGAGGTATGCATTTAGCTCCTGGAAGTCATCTATACATCGTGGCTCAAGAGTAAATCTATATATTTTTCTGATATTCCCCAGTTCTGGAGTATCAGGGAAGTCAGTGCCACCTGGCTCAGGAATATAATGCTTCCTTTTGACTTTCTCATAGTACCAGGTGCCGTTGTCTTCCATGAAGCGGAAAATGCCGGGGGCCTGGGGTTGGTCCTTCCCAGAAATCAGCATCAGTGGCTGCCACATCTGGTAGGCACCCCCAAACCCAGCATCTACTATGTAGGAATCGCCCTTGATCTCCACCTTCAGGAGGATATGGTTTATCTCAGCAGTGTATCCCTTCTCTGCTGGTTCATAGCTGTGTGCACCAAGAATACACACGTCATACCCTAATTCTTGCAAGGCCCAAAACAGGAGGTGGTTGATTTCCAGGCACCACCCACCACGTTTCTTTCTCACAATCTTATTGTAAGTAGATTGCAAATCCAGTTTGATGGCCTCCCCACAATGCATGCTGAGGTTCTCAAAAGGAATGCTCTGGATGTGATGCTGGAAAATGGCTGTCAGAGTTTGCAAGTCTGCATCCTTATGGGGCTTGTTGTAAGATATTCTTCCAAAATACTCCTGAATGTTCATTTTGCCTGTGTGAGCAGAAAAGTAGCCAGTTACTGCTGTGTGGCTGTCAGGGGGTTCACTCCTGTTTCTGTAGCACAGGTTAACCAGCCTGCAAAGGTAGTCTGGGCCATTTTAATGAGGATCTAAAGGAATTTTAAGTATTTCTTTAAAATAAGACAAAAACAGGAGCAGGTGGCAATAATGCTTTCCCTCTCTCAGGGGCTGCCTTCAATGGCAGGTGGATGTCTTTCCCATGGGAAGACACAGCACATGCCATAACACTGACCACAGAGGGGGATCCCACATGACAAAAGTTTTCTAAAATCAAGAAACAACAGGTTTGCAAAAAAGCTGCCACATCATACCAGCATAAAAGTCACAGCAAGTTCTTACTGTTTCTTTTACTGTACCAGGTAAGCAATTCTTTCTCTTTCCCACAGGTAATTTAACTGGAAGGTTTTGCATTCATGGATTCAGTTAACTGGGATTAACATCTCAGTGTGTCACCCTTTCAGATAGGTTTCCATGTGAAGTAGGTAGTTATTTTCTTAATCTCTTAAATTTCCCTGGGGAGTTTAGACAGGGCTTTGACTGTGAAAGGAAGGAACTTTAATTTTTCTAACCTAAGGATCAAAGGAATTGATCTAAAAGTACATAAAAGGCATAGTCATAATCTTTTGGTTTCTTTGACCACCTTTTACAAACTAAAGGCTTTACTTTCAGCTCAAGTTATTGGAAATATTTTGTGTCTTTTTATCTCTGATGCCCTTTCCTTTCATTAGCAGAAAGACGCTGGCACTGGTTGTGTGGCCAGGATACAAAAGGTTCCCTGTCTGGTCTCTGCAAGGATTTCTTTTGTCTTTAGTTTAGATTTAATTTAGCTTTTTTCCATGCAAGGGTATTTGTTGTTCAGAACAATTCACAATCTGTTAAGGGATGTGTTAATTTCCAACAAGTCTGAGGATTTCTTGCTTCCTGCAAATCATTGAATGTTCCCTGGGAGGATTTTCCAAAAATCCTGCAAGGGGAGAAACTCCCTTCCATTGAATATTCTCAGGTTTGGTCCAGCTGCTCTCCCCAGCAGTTTGACCCCATGTCCATGCCAGAAGCTTGTGAAAGTCCCACCTCAAATCCATAGATGGAAGTGCCCCCACTCCAGCAGCTGAGCACATCCAATGGCCTCATCTCTAGACTTTAACCCCAGTCTTGATGCCAGCAGCACAACTCACATGACTTGGTTGTCTTGCTCCTGACCTGCTGTTTCCTTCTTTTAGGTCTGCTAATAAACTTCTTAGAGTCTTTTAAGTTTGAGCCTGTTTTGTTTTCTCCTAATTCTTATGTCACAGAGGTAAAATAAGTAAGTAAGAGATGATCTGAACCAAACCACTACACCTGCACTGTACCAACCTTCAGACTGGCTAATGCAAACCCACAGGAAAATGTGGTAGAATAGAGGATTAGCCCAATAAGGGAATTAGAAAGAAACATTTTCACTTCAAAAGGACCCAAAGAGGCTACATGAAAAAACAGTAATGTCTCTTTGATACTGCATGTTATGGTTTTTTTCATCTCTTTTTTAGGACAAGGGCACTCATCTCTGGCAGGATCTCCTTGGAAACACTTGTAGAAAGCCGTTTCCTTCCCAACACACAGCGCACGTGTTCACTGGCAGGCTCATCCTGTGGTCCTCTGCCTCATTTTTCTTTCTATTCCCACTTTCAGCAATTTTGCATAGGAAGATAAAAACATCTTTTCCCTGTGAGGGTGTTGAGCTGAACCTCTGTGGCCAGCAGGAGTCCAGAGGAACCCATCAGCCTGGTGGGTCTGATATGTTTGGAATTTGCCTTCAAGCAAAACCAGATCAGTCCCTGCCCTGGGCCAGCAGCAGAAGACCTGATGCCCTCCCTATAACCCATCTCCTGGGTCTGGGTGTCCCCATCCAATGGGGAAAGTGCAGGAGAAAACCAGCTCCCCTCATCCAGCCACGAGCAACCTCCCCTTGGAGAGCCCACATGAGGCTTCAGGAAAACATACTGGGAAAGCATTTGGGGAAATTCCCTGCCCGTTCCTCAGTTTCCCCAGCTGCTTCTTCTCTGGCCTCATCAATTTAAAGTCTGCTTCAGAGACAGCCTTGCAGTGGCTGACAAAATATGCTCTGATCTCAATGAATACTTAAAGAGCTTTAAGTATAATAAAGCTGCACTACAACATCATTGACATTAGGGAGCATCCACATAAATCAGTGTTTACTCCCTCACCTTCCTGGAGGCAGATTTTTCCTTGGCACAGCCATTCCCGCTGTGTGAGAGATGAGGCTGCAGCAGTGAGCAAGCTCTCTCCTGGGGGACAGTTTGTGTTCCAAAACTGAGTTGCCAAGTATCCCGAGCCTCAGTCCGGAGCTCAGCCTTGTTCACTTCTGCCCCTGCAGCAGCTGAGCTTTGCTCAGCGTTCCTGCAGCTTCGTGGGCAGTGAGATTCAGATGTTAGTTCTGCCTGTCTGCACATGGCCCTCAGGATCACTGAGTCCTTTTGTAATTAGGCTCAATACTAGGATCACTTCTTCTCTGCTAAAAATCATGAGGGACTTCCAAGGCTGGATCCTCTTGCACATGCCTGTATTATTTGTTTGATTCTAAGGCACACCATGAGTTGGTTTCTGCATTTTCCATACACCCTGGCTCAGCATAAAGGGTTTGTTTAATTCTCAAACACTCAATGTTGCACTTGGAAAATGCCCTTGCAGTGCAGCCCTCACGGTCAGCCCTGGGGTTCCCGTAGTTCGTGCTTTGCTAATCCGCCTGCAGCACTGTGCACGGGGTATGCAGACTCATGGGATGGGCTTTCCCAAGGGGCTGATGCAAAGCTGCAGGATGAAGTTAAAGATCAGGCATGCAGCGCTTACCTCGCAGGCAGTCAGCTCAGGCTTTCCACCCTGGGGTGTTCCAAAGTTCCCAGGAAGAGCTGCACTGGGAACTGCTGCTCTTAAAGGTCCAGGCTGCCTTTACTGCCTGTCAGGGACAGCCTTATCCTCCAGCAGAGCAGCCAAGGACGGGAGAGAGTTTCTTCTTTCATAGTAGTGTATATTCTGATAGTTTTATTGGTTTGTTTGTGTTGGCATGCATGTGGAAAGCCCTGTCATTGTGTTAGGTGCTGTATGGAGAGCCTGGAAATGATCCAGTCCTCAGACTGATTACAATATTGAGGAGATTTTAACTTTCCAAGTTACTGAATGAGAACTGAAGCCCTCCAGGAGTGCACAGCTTGGGTATCATGAGCAACTTTTGTAAGTGGTTATAACCTATAAACCCATCCTCAACCCTGCAGGTCACCCAGGGGCTTCAGTCTCTGGGGCACCTTGGTGGGTGCTCCCACACTAAAGCAGCAAAGCAATCATGCAAATTTTGATGCAGATTCTGCATTGTTGGCATTGATGTGGTCTGGATCCCTGCAGGAAGTGGCTTATGATAGACAGAGAGTAATCCAGAGCAGGAAGTCACTGATTTATTGGTGGGATGGCAACTGTTGAATTAATCACACCACACTGATCTATTCCTCATGGCTGACACCAGCCCCTGAAAAGCAACAAGGTCAGATTTACCAAGTCACGTAGTTGTCTAAATTCCCCTGGGTTCGAAGAGAAGCCTTGTCCTTCAGCAGGGAAGATGCTGCTCCCGAAGAACTCTGAGCTCCCTGAGCCTGCTGTGCCTTTAAGGATTTGCCTCCAAAGTTAGCGATAAGGAAAAAACAAACTACTGCAATCTGAGACGAAAAGCCTTTTTTTTTTTTTTTTTTTTTTCCTCCCCTTCCAACAGCAGGTTCCATTGTATTGCTCAGCAGAACAGTGAGTCTCTGTGGGTGAGCAGGGCAGGAGCGCTGAGCTGTGCCGGGGAGGAGCAGCACCCGGGCAGCGCCAGGCACACGCTCCGGGAGTTGAGTCAGCGGAAAGAAAAGTGGCTTTCCCTGCTCCTGCCCTCCACACGCTGGATCTCGGGGACGAGGGACGTAACACCCTACTCTGGTCTCAAAGGTCTGTGATTTTATAGTTCTGTACTCGTTCCCCTGAGCCTAGGGAACAGCACAAAGTGCAAGGAACACCCTGGCACAGGGAGAGACGAGTGGGCACAGCCCTTCTTAGGTGTTTCCTATGTTTGTTCCCACAAAAGATGAGGATTCTCGGCTCTGCACGGATCTTCTCCTGCCCCACAGCTTTGCAAGACCTGCCTGGACTTTTACCTGCATCCCAGTGCTTTGTCCCTGCTGTCCCACTGAGTTTAGCTCCTTTAGCTCTTCCCACTAATGTGGGGACCACATTAAAACACAGATCATAAACAAGCCATATCCTGAGACAATTTCTTCTGACCATCTATGTTGCAGGTGCTGGTTCTCACCATAAGAAGCCCCTTTTTTCTTTTACAGCCACATTTCATTTCTCATAGGATGGAGAGCCTCATGTGCTGTAAAGGACTATTACACACCTGCAGCCAAGCACATGTAGGTGAATTTGACTCTGGGAAGACAGGGGTTTCAGGAGCTTGCTGTGTCTCAATGAAATACATTTTGAACATGCAGAATAGCAGCAGCTTTTATTAAATCTAAATTGCTAGTTGTAGAAAGCTGCACATACTGCATAACAAGTGAAAACGGTTCAGGGAATTATTGTGTTTTTAAAAGCCTTAGCTGGAAAGTATTAGCACATACAAATAGTCAGGACAACTTCAGTAATTAATGGCATTTTTTTAACTTTGGGAATACATGCTGTAATTTCAGGGGAAACAAATCTGAATAATTCTAGTTCACAATGCTTGATATTTTTTTTAATTTAATTGTAATTCACTTATATAATTTGCTTAATTATAAGTGCATCGTTGTAATGCTTCCAAGATTTGTACATAAGGAACATCGAGCATCTTCTCAAAGGGCAAAGTGGTCACATTTGAATAATTTCTCCTACTAGAAATCTTAGCCGTTAGGTATGTGATTAAGATTCATCGTTTCTCCTTATATCAATATAATTAGTATCACTGCAAACACATCTTCAGTAGAACAGATACATTTCAGAAAAATAATTCTATGCATGTGTTTGGGTTCAGCCATAATAATTAATGTGCAATAACACCCGGAGTAGAGTCTGATGAGAGGAACATGTATTCCCAGCAGTCTGCTGCTGAGTGCAAGCAAACAAAATGCCCAGGAGATGCTTTCAGTTCAAAGAAATACTACTCTTTGGTGATGTCAGCGAGAGAATAGGAGCTGTGCAAAGCCTGCAACAACACAGAGTTGTCACTAACGTTTTTTATCATCAGTTCTAGGTCATTAATAGCCTGTCCTCAAGTACTCACATGGTGAATTCACACAGGCGTGGGATGGCCTGACTGCCACGAGAGAGGGTGTTGTGGATGTGAGAGCAAAAAGAGCAGGCTTATGGCTTAACTGGAGAAACTCAGCACAGGATGTCTTTGTGGTTTGGGCTATTAAATCCCCAAAATAATACAGTATTTATTTAAGAAGCAGGTATGATTTTCCCCAGGTGGCAGCACCAAGTACTAAAGACAAAGATATACAATTCCATCATTCTGCCCAGCTACACTGGGTGTGTTCAGAAAAGCTTTTAAGAGATGAAAGGAGTAGGGAATGGGCAGAGTCTGCTTCCCACTAAGCATGAACAGAAGGGCAATGATTTGATTGAGCTAGGCAGAAATTATTTGTACCCAAACCAAAAAGATATGCAGGAATAGTTGTGAAAATCCATTTCTTTTCCAGGTTCGTGCTAGTATATTCTGCTTTTCACTGGTGTAGATGGAAGGAGAAAGATTAACCTTTAGATGCTTGTCAGAAAGAGAGGGAAGAATTGCCTGTAATGCCACTGAATTGAATTGTAATTCAGGCAGTGAGTTAGAACAGAGACAACCTGCTCGTATTGACGGGTACAAATTTCTTGTCTAGTGTTATATTGAATTTCTCCTTCAGTATTTTCTCCATTTCTTCATCTGCAATGATTCTGATTTCCACAAGATCCACATTGTCCCTATAATTGTACTGTATCTCCGTGAGTTTCCACCCCACCAGTGCCCGGATGCCGTTGGCAGTCTGCAGGCTGCAGATGGACTTGGTCACAAAGAGTGAGTCAGGTGCTGTCTGCAGGTGGGCATTGCAGCCCCTGAACTCCTCAATGTCTCGTGGCTGAAGGCTAAAGAGATAAATCCGACGGCAAACTTCATTTTCCACATTGTGGGAAGTGGAGGTGCTCTGATTGAGAACGCACTGCTTCCTTTTCACCTTCTCCAGGTACCAGGTCCCGCTCTCCTCCTGGAAACGAAAGACCCCAGGAGTCTGTGGCTGATCTGTCCCTGAAATCAGCTCCATTGGCTGCCACAGCTGGTAGGCCATCCCAAATCCCCCATCCACAATGTAGGATTTGCCATCCAGCTCCACTCGTAGCAGCAGATGATCGATTTCGTCTGGATAGGCATCGAGCTCAGGGACATAAACTTTTGCTCCCAGAAGGGTGACATCATAACCAAGAGTTTTCAGGACCCAAGATAGAAGGTAGTTATTTTCCATGCACCAGCCCCCACGTTTCTTCCTCACTATCTTGTTGTAGGTCGCTTCCAGGTCCAGCTCAATGCTTTCCCCACTGTGAATGCTGAGGTTTTCAAAAGGGACAGCTTGGATGTGGTGCTGGAATATATCTGACATGGTAGCCAGATCTGGCTTATTGTGGGAGCCTTGGTAAGAAATTCTGGCAAAATACTCCTGGATGTCCATGCTGCCTCTGAGAGAAGGGTGGGAAAAAATAATAGGCTGTGTCAGAAGTGGTGGAAGGCTCTTCCCCATCCCTTATAAAGGGGTGCTCAAAAGAGGAGTGGGATTTGACTAATGTCTGTATCAAAGGCATCTGAGTAATAGTGCTGAGAGAAGCCAATGGGATGCTGCTGATGAGCACAAATGTTATTTTTATTTGCCTCTTTTACAGCTGTGACGAGAGGCTCCAGCTGTGCTAAGCACATTTCAGCAGAGTTCCTGCCCAGCAAAGCTACAAATCTCTGTAGGAAGGAACAAAAGCAGTAGCAGTGATGTTTCTCTGATAGAAATTATAGGAACTGAGACGCTCCAGATCTGAACTGCTTTGCTCGTGGTTTGACTCAGCAAAGCAGAAGCAGAAAACAAACCCTCCCACTCCTGCAGAGTGAGCCAGAGCCTCCTCTGCAACCAAATCTGAAGCAAATCTGTCCTGCCATGCTATTTCATTCCTTTAGGCAGCCTGGCACGAGCTGGTCTCGCGTGCTCCTGCTCTCCATGCTGGAGGTAGCAGATGTGACCTGGAGTGCAGAAGGCTTTTTTTAGGGCAGAAAAAGCTGTGCAAGGCTTTTTGCTGCACCTGCTGTGAGCTGCCTCCCCACAGCACAGCTTAGCTCCCCAACCCTGCTAATCACAGCCCTATCACAGCAACAGGAGGAAACCAAGGTTTGGGCCTAAACTACAAGCTTCAAGGGCATCACATTTTCTGAGCTCATTTTTTGGGATGCAGTTTCTCCTTCTGCTCATGGTCTTCCCACTGGTGGGTGGCTGCCTGTGGGTAAGGAAGCAGGCATTGCCCTCCTCTGGGATGGCAGAGGGCTCAGTGCAAGGCTGTTTCACAAACACAGGGGTGGAAAGCAGCTTGAGCCCTCACAGGAAGAAATGGGATTTTGGTGGAGCCAAGAACTTTTGTTATTTCTCCCCAGGCACTGCTAAATTTCAGACATCTGTAAGTATGGAGCAATGTTGTTCAGATTTTCAGCCCGAGAGGTCCAAAAATGCTTTCAAATTCCTGTATGCAACTCCCAAAGTAAAATCAAAGGGAAAATATCCAACTGTTCCAACAGAATTATATTCCCAATCTGATGAAAAATGGCATACCCAAAATAGTATGGGAATTTTGGAAAGGTACTTGCAGTACATAAACAAAACAATGGAAATGAAAAATTTCCATTTGGTGTAATATCCTGGCAGAAGCAGAGGGTGCCATGGTTTGGGTCCCCACATGACTTTTAGGATAGAAGCCTTACAGAACTCTAACTATTGATTGCATCGTGGCCAGCACCATGTCTCAACATCCGAGCAGGCCCGAGTGATCCATGGATGGGGTTAAGAGTCAGGGGATTCTCTTTGTTCAGATTTTGGCTGTTCCCAGGATTTTCCCGGAACTACAACTCTATTCATTTCTGAAAACTTGGCACAAGCTTAGTTCTTGCCATGTGAATTTTAAACCAGCATCACCAGCAATGAGCTGCTTTCCCCTTTTTCTCCCTTCTTTTCCCTCCACCACAGCAAGCGAAACATGTGCAGTAACTTTTTACTTACAGGGAAAATGTTAGTGTGGGGCTTGTCTGTCTGTCCATCTCTGGAGGGTGTTTACAGGGCTGTTTTAATGGGGTTGCTGAAATGAGGCAGATGGCAGAAATGCCTGAGTTGCTGGAGGCTCACAACTGAGTAAATAAACCAGCGTATCTACAACACCGAGCAGCTGAGCACTCCCTGCTCTGCCCTTACACCATTTCTGCTGTTTGTCTCCAGACAGATTTAACTTCCTGGTTAGAGAGCGCTCAGCTACCAAGATCCACGGGTTAAGAAAAAGGCTTACCTGGAAAATCAGTGCAAGTGCCAGTGTACCTCTGGGGCTTGAGGGTGGCTCTAGGCTAAAGCAAATGGCGTGGCTGGCTGTCCTCTACTTGGCACAGACAGGGCTTGAGGACTGCTCTCCAGCTGCTCTTCTGGGCAACGTCCTTTCCTTCAACTTGCTTTCACCCGCCTCTGTCAGATTGCAAGAGCTGGAAAAAAAAAAAAAAGAAAAAAAAAAAAAAACCACCAAACCAAAGGGTGGAGCATGAGAGCTGGAGTGAGCCAGCAAAGCCAGCAGCAGTGTTAACCTGGCTGTTGTTAGAGCAGAGGCTGCTTCACATTTTCACTTGTTTGATGCTGTCTGAAGGGGCCTCCTCAGGCTGTCACCAGAAGGGTATGGTTTTGTTTCAGTAGCTTCCTGGATGCACTGGGGTGATGTAGTTTTTTTTCTCTCAGCCATTAGATTTCTATTTGTTTGGTAAAGTGGGGAGGGAAAGCTTTTGTGCATTCAGTCTGAGGAGGGTTTTGCTCTTTTTCTGAAAAACAGCAAGATTTCAGCATAGTAACCTGCACCTGCAACCTGCTTACCCCAGCCTGCAGCAGAGGACCTTCAGTGCTGCCTTTGTTCTGTGTGATTTCCATGTGGTTTTTATTAGAGCAAATTTCATTGAAGGTAAGAAAGCACTGGGCCAGCAGTGTGTCTCCTTTGGCCTTTGCCCACAGGAATCACCTGCAGATGTCATTAATGGTGAAGATGCTCTTGGCACAGCGATGACTATGAAGTGCTAACACGTAGGGAGCTGCATCCTCTCAGTGTACTTCATATTGCTTCTGTATCTCCCAGTTTTGCTTGCATTTTGTCAAGTCTCACTCATTCTCTGACGTCTGCAGCTGGATCTTCCCTGTTAGTTCCCCAACAATAGTTCCAGTCCTTCACATTTAGTGTCAACGACAAGTTCCATTCAAACACTGATTTACTGGGATAATTAGCAGAGATAATAAATCAGATGAAACAAGGATGTCAGTGATAACCCACTACACAGCTACACTCCCTACACCAGCCACACCATCAGTGGCTGGTGTGTGACCCTGCAACAGAGAACCCATGCCCAAGCCAAGAGATGCTGAAAGGAAGGGAGAACCTGCTCTTGTCAGGCTCATCTGGGCGGATCCAAATCAGTGCAAAGAGATCTTGCTGACATGGAATAATTCCTTCTCTTCCCTCAGACCCTCATTTTCACAGGGTGAAGCCAAAAGTCAAGCAGGCAGATCCCAATCCTGCAATTCCATGGACGCGTCTCTGTACAGCCTGTGAGGAGACCCATCCATGCTTCTTTGTCCAGAGATATTTGGAACCACAGATGGTGCCAGAACTGAACATTTGCCATATTCCCTTGTGTGAATTGGCTCCGGGCCTGTTCCAGAGAATTTTGGGGTCCTTTTTAAATACAGGTGGTTGTCTAACCCAGTAGAAACAAAACCCATTTTCCCTGGTACTTTGATACTCAGCTTTTCTCAACTCCTCTCCCTAAAACCTATTTGATATTGAGCATTTTCTTCTATGTCTTTCAAATTCTCATCCCAATTTAGTGTCCTGCATCACTCTCCATTTTCTTCATGCACATTTTACAGCCAAGGCACTGAAACCACGAGCTCCCACCCTCCCCAGGTGTGCCTGAGGCCAGCACAGGCCAAAGCTCAGTCAGGGAGTGCTAAAGGTAAGGAAAGGCTGATCTTGATCCCCAAGCCTTGCTGGAATCTGCTCAGTGCCATGCCAGATCATCAAAGCTGATTCCAGGTGGGGCAATGCACTGCAATCACAGCTGGGAGTGCCCTCACCTGTCCCCAAGGGCCACCAAGGGCAGAGCCCAGCTCAAGCTGCTGGGATGGGGAACACAACCATGGGATGAACGTGCAAATGGGAATGTCCTTGGAAAGGACACTGCTGTCCACCTGGGCACTGAAACACCATTTCCCAACCTTGGCAGGAGCTGGAGCTGGCTGAGCTTTTTCCAGAAGATCCTCAATGTAATTGCACTCACTTTTATATAAATTCAAGCTGCTGACAACATTAAATTTAATACTGAAATCCTTCTCTCATCCTAAGTGTCCCGAGAGGCTTCACCAAGCATCCCTCCCTCCCTGCTTTAATGGAGTATTAGATGCTGCAATATTTGCTTGGGAAAATAAAAGCATTGGATGCCCTATTTGAGGTAAAAGTCAAGCATCTGCTCCCTTCTTTAATCACCTCTCTGGCACACTGTATAAAAAAATCAAGGTATATTCTATTCTATTCTATTCTATTCTATTCTATTCTATTCTATTTATTATTTATATTATAGTATACTATACTATATTATACTATACTATGCTATACTATACTATATTATATCTTACACTTAATATACAAACTATATATAAATATATATATAAAGAGAGACTTTTAAAGTAATAATGCAAGTGAGGTGTTTTAAATGGCATTAGTATAAAATCTTAAACTCTTACATAAACTCTGAGTTCCTGGGAAGGGAAGCACTGCACACCCAAAGGCAAATGTCTGGCTCTTGCCTTTCATTTCCAAAGGGAATTTAATAGATGCAGGCTGCCCTAATCCAAGACTGGTAATAATATTCATACTTATAAACATACTCATAGTGGCAGAACTCCCTCATGCTTGACATTCATTGTCTTCCTTACATAATTCCAGATATCAAAGCTGTGGCTCCTTATCTTTCTGGATTTGTATCCTCAGCATCCACCATGTGCAGTGGGGTGTTGTCCATCCCACCAGCCAAAGGATAAGCCTGCAGCTCCAGCAGAAACTTTTCCCCATGGGACTACAGAAGGGAGCAGCTGTGCTGGACATTTCTTGGCTTTTTCTCAGTGAAGAAGAGACCAAATCTCACTTCTAGTGTTTCTTCTATCCAATTAATTTTCCTGAGGGTTGGTGAGTGTCAAAAATTATCTCTTCTGCTTATTTTACCCTGCCAAGAGGAGGTTTTTCACACAAACCAACTCTGAGCTGAGGGTGTTAACACAGATGAGGAGAGCACGTTGGTCTTCCAGCTCTGAGGGTTTCAGCATAAATGTCTTACATGTAAAACTAAACATGTAGTTCAGTTAAATTCCATTACAATGGGAATAGCTGGCTTTTCTACATGAATGGATTTATCTCACAGAGGTTTTGAAGGAAAATAGAATGACTTTGGGCTTTCTCTTCAAAAAAGCTCCTTTAAAACCAAACTGTTGCTTCTGTGCAAAAACTCTCATGGATTTCAGTGGGAATCTGGATCAGTCATGGTTCAGGCAATCAGCCTGGAAGCATGCAAAGGAGGAACAATTACACGAGTTCTGTCATTCCTATTACTCAGGTTTTATATTTTTTTGGAGGTAGGTGGGGAAGGAAACCTTTTATCTCGGTGAAGAGTGGGAAACAGAGTGTTACAGTGACAGCAAAGGGGAATAAAAGCACCTGTGCCTTTGGAAAACACATTTTCATTACAATGTACTAACACACATCACAGAAATAATATATGTTTGTGATGACAAAGTATTCCCACCACTCTACTGCTGAGCTGGGTGTACAATTGGGGAAAAGAAAGGAGAGATGCTTTGGATTAAAAATGCTCTCCCAGACTTGCCTTTACTGGGATTTTATTGGCTTTCTGCCCTGCAATGGGCTCAGGGGGGCACTGCTGTGACTCCCCAGTGGCACTGCAGGGACTTGTGCACACTTAAATACCCTTTGCACGGGTTTCCTCTGCCTGCTCCTGTTTACAGCTGGTATGGACAGCACAAAGCAATGTGCACCATGTATAGGTGCATGGAAATGAAGAGAGGTGAAATTTTCACACTTGGAGCAGGAGGGGAGCAAAAGGAGCTGGGAGGAATTGCCTGTGGGTTTGCTGCCTGGCACATTGCACTGTGGTACCTGAGGAAGGATGGGAGGAGAAACGAGTCCTCCAGGAGTTTGGGAGGGGTTGAAAACTGGGAAGCAGATTTTAGATGTGGTCAGTGCAAGGAGTCATATTTTGGAGTGCAGCATGGGGAAAGAAATTCCATGTAAATTGTCGTAGCTGATGGGATCTAAAATCCCTTCTGCATTGGGGGCTGAGTGAATCTTGTAAAAAAAAAAATTCAAGTGGCTCAATCTAGTCAGAAAACCATCATCCAGGAATCCAGCTATGCCAAGAAGCATCCCTTTCCCTAAAAACAGCTCCACACCTGCTCTGCTGACCCACACATCACCGACAATATTTTTTTTTTTCCCTAGCAAGAAGCAATTTGATCCTTGATCATACAAACTACTGAACGGCCTTTGCTGTGAGATGATGAACCTGATTAATTAATTTTCATCCCATAAGGTAAAAGGCAACTGATTTCCTTGCAGTGGTCATGGTACTTCCTTTTCCTCATCCCACCGTTGCAAATTGATGCCACACCCAGAGCAGTGTTTTCTCACAGGCAGATGCTGAGGATTCAGTCATGATGGAAGATTGTCATCCGTCTTCCAAACCCGTATTTAATAGGAGCTGTGGTGTGAAATTCTGGTCAAGCAGTCCTTGAAAAGTAACCACCTGCTTTTTAAGCATCTGGAGGCACATTTCTTCTGCTCCTCTATTTAAAATAAATAGAGCTGTCATGGAGAAAAGCCTGTGGTTCAGCCACGTCCCTCTGAGACCAAACCAAGCACTAGATTTTTCAATTCACACTGATGCTATTTTTAATTGCTTTCTCAGCAGTTGTACTGGGACCTGCCCAGCAACAGGCACTGCACCTTGTGTTCCAGTGCAGCCCCTGCCATCCCCTGGGCCACACAAACACACTCAAACATGATGTTGACAAATACATTGTTGTCTCTGGGGCTGCAGGCTGAGACCCTGAACCCAGGGTGGTGATGGAATAAAGTGCTTTCAACTCAGGATGGTTAAAATATCTGAGCTGTGCAAACCCTTTGGGAAATTTCCAAGATGCAGCAGGACTCAGCAGCCAGCCAGGCCAGCAAAGCAGCTGCAATGTCTTTTTCCTCATTTTCCAGCTTTCATGAGTGGCACCAGGTGCTCTTCAGCTCTGCAGGGAAGATGGAGAGAGCAGGTCTGTAAATCCTTCAGCAGGTGAACACCATCCCCTTCATCTCCCATGAAAGCACTAAGCAACCTCACCAAATCATCTGTCTTTTGCCAGGTCCTTACCCAATTTGCAATTATTCCTCTAATTCCTGTCTATGTCAGCATAGCTAATGAATTTCCAGACAGCATTGCATAAAAATCTTTACTGAAATGCAGTGCCTGAAGTCCCACTACACATTTCTTCCTTCTAGAAAATCTCATACCTAATCATAGCAACCCAGTAGTTAATTTGTGCTACCATTTTTAATAAACTCCCATTCTGTGGTTATTGCTCACAACAGTCAGAGGCAGCCATAGCATCTGATGTGCCTGAATCTGTCTCTCCCCTTACACATCTATCTGAGGGATATTCTCCAGCGGCATCCAAAATCAGACAGTGAGAATGTATATTCTGCTTTCAGCTAATAATTGAGAGACTAAACCTGCCTGGCTGCTGGGGACTCAAGGGAAGGGCTTGGAAATTGGCTGAGAGCTTCCTTCTCAACTTTTGTCAAAGCAGCTCCTGAATGTTTCATCATACAAAAATTTGCCTGCATATTTATGTGGTCACAAAGATTCCTGTGTTAAATCTGCAAAATCAATTCACCAACTGCAGCAGTTCTCTGTCCCCGTTGTAACTCCAGCTTATCCATCTGATTGGGTTTTCATCACTCTGCACAATGAAAACATAAATAGACAATGTCCTGCCCCATCCTCCTTGGAGAAAGAGTTTTTCTTAATCCTTTGCTGATTAATGTACCATTAATGGGGTTCAGCCCCAGCAGGCTGCTTGGGCAGGACAGCAGAATTGAAGCCCAGCCTGGCCAAGTGGGCATGACTGCCTGGCTGATACAACCAAAAGAAAAATCTTTTTCTTTAAACTGCCATCAGTCAATCAGTAACCTGAAGTGGAAAACACTCAATCAACATCACAAACCCAGTTAGTTCCTACTGCTGCCAAGCACAAACTCAAATCCCACTTTGGTTCAAGATGCAAACCTGAATTGTAGCTCTGATCCCCAGCTGGCATTCCCTCTTTATTTCCTTTTTCCCTCAGTGTCTCTCTGGCACTGAGGCAGAGCTGCTGCCACACCACATATTCCAGCCACGGAATAGGGTTCATTTTGCTTTCCCCTCTCTGGGGACTAACTCGTACTTTGGAAGCTGCACATCATTTTATTAGTTCTATTCCCAGTCTCCAAAACGTCAAGTTTCTTTTAAATGAATGTGCTGCAATTTAGTACCATCAGCAAACTCTGCTGAAGCAGGGAGAAATGCAGACCTAGAAAAGATCCCTGCAGAAATCATCCCCCAGCCCTTCCACAGCTGGGGCACTTTGCTCTGTGTCAGCCCTGCAGCACTTTGCTTCACAAAATCTACCCTCACTTGTAACCCACCTCTTTCCCTGGCTTCTGATTTTTTTTGTGCTATGTGTTTAAAATGCTGGTTTTTTTGGTTTTTTTTTTTTTTGGTGTATGTTTGTTGTTTCCACTGGTAGCACCTTTGTGAAACATTAGAGATCACTAGATGTCACTGTGATTTTACTCTGTCTCCAGCCCTACTGAACTGTCATGACCCCTGGCCTCTGGAGAGCTTGCTGTAAAATCCTTCTGAAGATTTTTTTAGTGATCAGAAAACTGCCCACTGCTATCCTGGCAGAGGGTTTCCTGGGCTGGGAGGGAAGAACCAACTTTGGCTGAGTTTTTTGGGGCAGTTGTTGGCTCTGGTGTGTGAATAATGCAAACCCAGGCAGCTTTGAAGGCAAACACCACACATGTGTGTGTACACATCATGCATGGCTGCACACCCAGGTTTGTGCTCAACACGTGGAAGTCTCATAAATTCTGTGTGATTATTGAATCCCTCTGGTGTGTGCCTGCAGCAAATGGTGTGTACAGCCCCCCAGAGCTCTGTGTGTGGGGCACTGGGGCTGGGACACCCATAAAGCTCTTCTGCAGATTTCCCTGTAGCTTTGATGACCAAATGCCTTTAAAATTTTGTTGTTGTTCCTTAATAATCACTTCACTTCTCTCCCAAACATAGAGCCCAGGTTCCCTCACTATTATCTAAGCACTCCCATCTCCTGTCTTTCTATCCCATCACCCCATTCCTACTGTAACTTCAGTTAATGCCACAGGTTTTATAACTCAGAAAACTCTGTAAAAGTACCTTGCCTCTTTCCCTTATCTTAAAAGATTTTATAGAATACATTTCTTCAAGGCCAATGCAAATCCACACTCCCTATTTCCTGAACTGTCGATTTCTCCATTGTACTCACCCTTTGGGATATGGCAATTTAAATATTATAGACCACACTCCTGAATAGGCACACATGGGATTTAGTCTTTTATATCTTTTTTTTTTAATTGGAAAAAAAATCCACTGCTGAAATTAGTGGAAATGCCTGCTTAAAAATCATTTGTCTCCATCTGATGACATTATCCAGATCAGCAGAATAAGACTTCACTCTGCACTCCAGTCCCACTGGGGAATATGCCAAAATCAGGTCTTTCAAGAAAAATCAGTTACCGGGTATGCAGCGCTGGCAGCTGAGCCCGAGGAACCAAAGCTCTTTGCTGGCATCTTTTGGTGAGCAGGGAGAAGGGACCAAGGGACACGGCCGTGTCAATGTCCCTGCAGTGGCAGGGGAGGGGTGGCAGAGCCTGGCCATGTCCAGGGGAGCTTCAGGGCCAGGAAAATGAACGTTCTCTGAAGCAGTCAGGGTGGTGTGAGAGCTGCTGGGGGGATGTGTGCTGGGTAGAGGCCAGTTGAGATTTCTGTAACAATTTCTTGCCCTTTGAACTCATCCACATTGACTTTATCTCCTTCTGCTCTGGGGTCAGCAGGATTTTAAAGGCTCTTGGGTGCTGCCAAGCAAGGGATGGGCTGCCTGGGCAGGGGTTGATGCCACTGATAAAGACACTTTCTGGCTTGCTGCTGTCACCCAAATTACACAGCCTGTCCACATTTAGAAATCCCAGCATCTTGGCTGCTCAGACACATCTGGTATCAACACCATCTCAGTTTTGATGAGCCATCCAGGATCCATTAAAGAGAGCCTAAATGAGCAGTAATGCTTCTGGACAAGCATTTATTTTTCTCTGGAACCACCAGAGGATATTTGTTGGTCATGACATCAAACACCTTTTGTCTTCTGTGTCAGCCACAGCCTAAAAAGTTCTCAGTTTCCTTTGAATACTGTTAATTAGTTGAAGTGACACCATTCCCTCTTCAGAAACTCTCCTCCATGTCTCAACAACACAACCACGTTTTCTCTGATGAGTTACAGCAACAGACAAATTCAAAGGTAAAGGGACTATTAAAAGTTTTGCGACTGAATTTAGGCAAATGTTAGGATGATGCTGCTCAATTCACTCTGACTGGCATTTTATGCAAGTGGCCTTGAATGAAATTATAGTCCCCACCAACATGACTTGGAACCTCGTTACCTCATTACAACCACATCTCTGTTAGATTAGTGCCCAGCAGACAGAAGTCCTTGTTAATTGGAGACTCATTAGCCCTAGGAAAAAGCTGATACAGAGCCCCTGGTGCTTTACCTGGGGCAGGAGGAGTGGGTTTGGGGTGTGCTGGAGGCAGCACCTGGGCTTTGCACTCGCCCCTTGTCACACTCAGGATCTTGAGGACTGGTGTCCATGGTGGGCACAGGAAATCATGCCTGCTCCCATTCCATTCCTCTGCCAGGAGCAGCACTGCAAGGTCTTTCCTCGAGATAAGTGCTAAAAAAGATAAGGAGGGCAGAGAAAACAAAGGTCTAAAGCAATTAAGTGATGAAAATAACACCCTGGATCTGCTTTCCTATATATAGCAGGCTCCTCTTAAGGAGTTGCATGCATTTTCCTACTCATTTTGGAGAGCCATAGATTACCTGGAGCCTGATTGTGCATACCTAAAATGCATTGAAACTGTTCAATTACAGATGTGACAAATTTAAGCTGCATTGAACCACGGGCAACTCCCTAAACAGAGAATGTCTCTCCAGGTCATTGACTTACTTCAATGTAATTCAACTCAATAAGGATCACTTTCAACAAAACCCAGCATAAACCATTGTCAGTCCTAAGGGAGGGATTGCATATTAAGAGTTAGCACACATTTTGTTTCATTTCATCAGCTGGAAAACAGATTAATATTGCATGGAAAACAGTTCAGAACAAGACTGAAGTTATGTAGAATACCCTTACATAAACATTACCGTAAATCATATTTTTGAACAGATTTAATATTTGTTTACGCAAAAATACCTCAGAAGACTAACTTGAACAATACAGGGCTATGAATTCATAGCACAGATTAGTTAAAGCAGATGGTGAGCCTGTGTGGATGTGCTCCATCAGAGAAAATGTGGCCATAATTGGATTTATTTTAATTCACTTACGTTTTGACTACAGGAGAATTGCGGGTAGAGTTCCTCCTACAGACAAGCCCCGAGGTTAGAGCCTTGCTCTCAACTCCATTTTGAAAATTGGACTTGAATGCAAAAACAACATTAGGTGTTAATAAATGAAAGTGTATCCCCAGTCTTAAAACGTTTATTCATGGTCAGATATTGCCTCCTTAATTCACTCTGACTGGCACTTTATGCAAGTGGCCTTGAGTGAAGTACAAGTCCCCATCAACAGATCTCACTTATCAGAGCACTGTGCACAGCCCAGGCTGACAGGGGCTGCAGGACAGTGCATTGCTCACCTGCAGTGGGTTCAGCTCTCACTCATTTTGCAGTAGAGGAAGGAGACAAGTTCCCACTCCTGAATGCAGCCCAGAGCCAGGGGAAGGCAGGCAAGAGCCTTCTCCAGCCACATCTGCTGCTGTGGATGTGCTGCATTCCCACCTCTGCAGCCTGCTCCCTTCAGGGATTTTCTTTCTGCCTCTTTATTTGTAGTGTTCTTGTATTCCCACATAGCCTGTCTGCTGCCTGGAAGGTACTCAATCATCATTTTTAACCTGGGTTCCTGCTAAAAGGAAGACTGCTTGCCTTTTCCTCCTAGAAGAGCGCTGGTGGTCTGAGCCCTGACTGAAGATTCATGCTTTCATTGGAAGCACCCCAGCACGAAAGGGGAAGGGGTTCATTTCTCTCTGTACTGAGCTGCAATGGGTGTAAATATATCCAGTAATTACAGGCATATTGCTGTGCAAACACATGATAATTGCAGCTCTCATTTCCTGATGAATTATACATGGCAGGCCGCCCCCCCATTACTAGCTGGACACCTTGTCTGGCCCTGCTGAAACCTGTCAACTGCACCATCACAAGCCTCAGTTTCCCTTGTAATTTCTCACTTTCAAACTGCCCCAGCAAGCCACGAGTGCAGGATAGGTGCAAGCTGCTGCCCAGCTGCCCACAGCAACCCACAGCCAGGCCAGCTGGATGACCACGGGAGCACAGGAGATGTGGGACTGCAGGGGAAGGAATGACCTGCCCAGCCACACACCTCTGGTATTTTTTATCTCACTGGAGCTGGGTCTGTGTGTGTGTGCTGATTCTGTGTTTGCATCTGAGGAGTCCTGGCTGGGTGAGGCAGTGCCCAGCTCACGCCAGGCTGTGGCTGCCTGCTGAGGCGTGGAGAGCACACCAGCAGAAACACAGGGCTGCCACATGTGCCAGCCTTGTCCCTGGCTCAGGCACTCTGAAATTACTGCTGATTCGTTCGAGCAGAACCCAAATACAATTTCACTCATTCATCATGAAATCAAAGCCTGTTTCCCCATTCCAGGCACAGAGCAGAGGGAAAAGACCAAGCTGGCATCTGTGCTGAGCCTTAATGAGGGTAACCCTTCCCGGAGCCTGCCCTGGGGGAAACAGCTGCCACCAGCCCTCAAGCACACAGGTGTTGCTTCCTTTCTGCAGTTGTTTCTTTCAAACCTTTCCTCAGCCACACTTACCCACAACTGCTGATGCACACTGGCAGTGGCCTACTCCTGCAGGCTGCCCAAACTACATGTCCAAGCTCAAATCACATCAATGTCCCTTGTCCAAGTACCACTTTTACTTGGCATGAAGCCAGCCTGTGTTCTAGCACCCACCCCAGATCTTCCAGTCTCACTCAGTATCTCCTTTTGGATTTGCTAATTAACGTAGTGCCACAGTATGTTCCTTGCAAATTGGCTTCTCAAAATATTTCTGTAATTGGCCCAAATTTCTCTCACCAGGCATCTGCAAGCCAATCCTCCTGTGGTATGTTTGAGCACACAGCCAGTCTGTGGGTGCTCGTGAGTGCATCACCCACAGAGAGCCAGGCACTGGGACATTGGGGGCTGTTCTAAAGGAAAGCAGAATTTGGGGTACAAAAGGCCACTTTGGTGGTGATATCACCCATTTTTGGTGTCTCAAAAGCATCACAGGTGCTGGGTATGACCAGAAAGGTGGGACAGGGCTGCTTGGACTGGCTCAGTTCAGTCTCTGTTCTGTGCACAGCCTGCTAAAATGCCCGGAGCAGAGGCACTCTCACCTCTACTGCCTCAGAGAAGCCCCAGCAGCCACTAGATGTCACCAGGATTTTACTTCCTTGCTAGTCTGTGTCCAGCCAGGACTATAAGAAAATAAGAGGAAAATAAGTAATCATTAATAATAAAAGATAATCCACCTATTACAATGAACACAGGGCTCAGAGAAGGAGGAAGTGATCCACACTCCTGATTTTGTGTGTCTCATCTCTGTGAGGATTTAGACAGAGCACCTGTACACATGGATATGACTTTTGTCTCTTGGTGGCAGGAGGATACTCAGATATCTTAAAAATCGAGTTTCTCCAGCTAGGCATCAGGCTAAACCTTAATGCACTTATGGGAGCCCTGTTTAATTATCCAGCTTTGTTATCTGTAAGGTTAATCCCCCTGCTTGGTATTCCTGCCTGGAAAGAGGCAGCTAAGGGAGAGCAGCACCACCTGGGCATTAAAGGGCACAAGGGAAGATTTGGAGATGAGATGGCTCCACGTACAAACAAATCAGCAAAACCACTTCTGGGAATTCCTCCACCCCCAAAATGTGTGAAGCCATGGAAAACAACAGTGATCACTGCAGCTGACATATTCATTTCCATTAACCTTCACTGGTAATTATTAACCTGAATCACACCATTCATAATCCAGGGGATAAAGATTAGATATTGTGCTTGTAACCCCAGGAAGATCCACTTATCTCTCACCTCACAGGCACAAAATCACATGAAGTCAGCCCCAGGCAGAGGTGGGATTTTGGCAATCCACTGCCAGCTCAGTGAGCACTGGAGTCTGACTGCAGTGTCCCAACTCCCACACCTGTGCCAGTGTAAAATGCAGGAAATCTCCCCAGATTTGTGCTCAAACACATGATGCACAGAGCAAGGGGGCTGTGCAAATCCTACCAGGTCCCTCCTGGAGTCTCCCATGGCAGCAGCACAGCCCACACCAAAGCCAAAAATCCCCTTTTTGCTTTTGGTTATTCTCTGCCCCATTGACACCAAGGAGCTTGTGCTACTTCAGGTGTGTGCCCATTAGACATAGAACCTATAGTCTGACTTCTAAGATATTTAGATACTGAATTGAACAAAATTCCTTTGGTTTTTTTTTTCTTAAAAACCCTGGTCTTCAATTGTTGGGGGTTTTTTTAACACAGATATTTTCATCATCCTCCCCCTATGGCCACATACTGGCACGAGCCCTAATGCCTGCCTGTTCCTTTTTGGCTTTTAAACTCTCAGTCCAGCCCATCCTTGTCCTGTTGCTCTCCTTCTTTGGGTCCAAGAAGATGTTTGTGCAAGTCCATCCCCCTCACATACACCAAAGCCCAGTGACATAAAAGCCTCTCAGAAGGAGCTGAGGTATTGACCTCAATTCATGCAGTAATTCCACACATCCCTGGGAGACTGGCTTTGGTAAGCCCTGAAAGGCATAAGTTACTGTAAATAGGGGTCTCTCTCTGAATACATTCCCTTCAAGATTTGCACAGTGGGGTGAAAATGTCCATACTCACATCAGACCCAGATCCATCCCATTTCTCTGCTCACATCCAGAGGTTTATATCCTACAGCAAGAATTACAGGAGATACCCACATCTGCTGAAAGGATTATACTGGGCCTCCTACAGCACATATTCTTTCAATCTGAAGTCCACTGTCATCCAAGAAAAGTCAAACAAAACAGTTTTTACAGCACTATCTGAAGACAGCTTTATAAAATAAGTCCAGGGTTATTTTCATTTTTGCCTCATGACACATAGCATATTTAATACAAAAGAAAATATGCCTAGCTTGGAACTTCAGCCAAAGATGACAAGTCCAAAATGATCTCAACTTAGAAATATTACTACCCAGATTCTTAGTCTGAGATTTGGTTTATGATCACTTCTTCCAGCAGTGTTGCTACGCTTGGAATTAGTTGCAGGTTTTGTATTTTCTGTACAAAGAAGGTGAAATAGGATATGCATTTCGTGGTGACTTCTTGCACAAATATAAAAGAGCAGAAGTTACTTATTTTAATTTCCTTCATGTAAGAATATCTGTAACTTTTTCTCTTTGTACCCTGCTGCTGGTTCAGTTTTTTCTGATAGTAAACCTGTGTAATACCCAGCAGGACTGGCCAGAGCTCACTTCCATAAGCAAGGCAAAAATAAGTGTATCTCTGTCTTTCATGCCACATTTTCCATAATCCTCCTCTCTTGCTTCCCACACCACCCTGCTCAGCATGGAAAAGATCCCCCTGACAGATGGGGAAGGGGATCCTGTACCCTCTGCCCACCCAGAGACACAGGTTCTACCTGTGGTAATTCCTCACAGGATCAGAGTCACAAAGTCTCTGCTCAGAACTCAGACACTGCTCAAAATCCCCAGATTACCCCTTTTTTTTTTTTTTTAATTGTTTTGTTGTTGTTTAAACCAGGCAGGTGTAACCATCCAGGCTATGGTCTCTTAAGAGGGGGAAAAACCCTGCCCTTTCATTCTTGATGTCTCACAAGAGGTGATGAATCCTCCCTGCAGGTTGATCCCACCGTGGTGTGAGAGTGGCCAAGCAATGACACTTCCAGTGGCCCCAGAAGCCCCAGGAGTCTGTGAGTGATTCACAGCCAGCACTTAAAAAAATACAGCTGCAAATGGCACAGATGGGTAATTCTTTCTCTGGGAAATCACCGGGCCCAAAGCCTCATGTCTCAGTGCCCAGGTGCATTTGGAGGCCAAATTTTCCATGACAACCTCAGTCCCTTTAACAAATTGCCCCCTGAAGTGCCAGAGTGCGTGGTGGCTGGTGTAGAGGACCTGCCACTGCCATGGAAAGTGCACTGGAGCAATGCAGCTTGCCACCTCTCAGCCTTGTTAGCTTAAAACCACTTTTTTAACTTGTCTCTTTGCATTAGGCCCAGCACTTTGGATGCCCTGATGTATTTTATGATACTTTCTTGCTGTTGTGTTTGATGGTCCTATTTGTGATTCAGCAAATAGCACCTAAGTAATCAATATTCTGTCTGGGTGGACATTTTATTTATCTACAGAGCCACCACATGAATTCAGTTGGTTTACTAGAGGTCAAACACTTTTCATCTTCTCCATGAGCCATGGAAAATTGAAAGATTTAAACCTCCTTTGAATTCCTTTGATTAACTCAGTAAAAATATCACACTCCTTTTTCAAACTCAGAAGCAGAATTATCTTCACTATAAATCTACCTCGTTTTGACACATTGATCTCTGCATAATGGGTAACATCAAGTGCTGAGGCATAAACTGGAAGCAGAGGAAGAGTTATGAATGGTGCTGTTAGCAATTATCTTCCATACATACACACTTCCTTTGGGTTGGTTTAAAAAAACCCAACAAAGCATAAAATTGATAAGAGCTGTATAATTGGCTGTGAGGGAACAAGGTCTGGGAGCCACTCATTTGGGAATTGCACCCTTGTGGCACAAAGTACCTGTCCTGAATTAGCAAATGGTCCATCACTGTTCCACACTTACCTCAGTGTCATCCCCCAGCTGGACCAAATCCAAGAGCCTGCAATGCCACTGCTTTCATCACACTGTTTAAAAAGCAAGAGAAATTCATTATGATTCAGGAACGTGAAGGAAAGGAGAAGCTGGAGATCAGATTTCAGCTGCTTCACACCTACCTCGTGCAGCTCCTCGGTGCCACAGCTTGCAGGGCCAACAGGGACAGGGAAACCCAATGACTAAACCAACTGAGTAATGAAAATAATGTCCTGGATCTCTCTTGTATGCTTTTCCTGCTGACTTCTCTGATTATTTTATTAATTTGTAACTTTTGATAACTTTTAATTTTAACTTTTAATTTTTTTAACTTTGTAACTTTTAATTTTTTAAGGTTGCTTAACGGATTCAAACCTTTGCACATGAAAGTTACATCATTTTAAATAAAAGCATGACTTAAACCCCATTTAATCAAACAGGAAAATCCCTATGCAGACACACTTATATCAGTTTTAGTGACTTCTTCCTAGTTATTGCATTTGACCTGGAACTGGTTTAAGATTAATTAAAATAAGCCACTCTCTCAATACATTGTGACTTGCATTCATTTAGCTAAATAAATGTGAAATGTGGAATCAGATTAAACAAGAGCAAATTCTTCATGTTGGCAGGACTTAACAGCAATTCTTGGTGTGATTTAGACACTGCTGCCCATGACCACAGAAATTTCAAATACATTTAATCATCTTATCCTTAGTTTAATCACCTTATCCTTTATGCAAGTGAGAGCTGGCTTCTTCCAGTACAATCGGCCTGAGCAAGTGGACAAAACATCCATAAGTTTTCCCTGGATGGTTTTCAGGGATGCAGAGCTGAGAGCATCAGAGTTCCATGGGTGCAGGATGTGGGATAGCAAGAGAGATGGGATCCTACCCCCTGCCTTTAAACCACTGCAGAACTCAGACCCTTTCCTACTTCTCTTTGTAAACAGTCTTCTCATCCTTCCCCTTTTTAATACATTCACCTTGTTGTAAATTTTTTTTAGCCTGTATTTCCTCCACTGTTTTAAAGGAATGGTACAGGCACAACATCAAAAGTCCTGTGAGGATAAAGCCAGATCAATGCATACTGCAGCTCCATCTTAGAAATAGATTAGATTGGCTTGAAATTATTTGCTTGCAGAATCCTTTTTAGCAACGTATTTTCCTGTAGACATTTATATATCATTCAATAAGTCTTTCCAGTAACATGCTTGGTGCCAATGAAAAAAGGAATACCTGGGAATAAAAGTCAAGCAGGTGAACCAGAGGAGCCAGAAGCTGATGGGTGAGGAAATCCTGGTGGATGACCAAGGTGGTTTCAATGGAATTCTTCAGCATCTTCCTTCATTTGGAAATGAGCAATGGATGGATCTTTCTCCAACACTGACACGTTTTAACCCTTGGATCTCACAAGGATGTGGGTGTGTGCACATCCCCAAAACACCATCCCATGGCCCTGCACCTTTGGGCTAATCTCTACTCTCTTCTCATTCAAACTTTTTATATTTTCAGGAAGCAGCAGTGCTTTTGTCCATGGTTTACAGGAGCTACATGTTCCCAGGATTTGTTGGGGTGTTTGGTTTTGTTCCTGTACTGCTGGATGGGCAAGCACCTGCCTCCCACACCAGTGGACAGCTAGCCATTTCCTCACAGCCATCACAAGCAGTTTCCATCACAAATTACACCTAAGAAAATAAGGACATCAAACCCTTGCCTCCAGCAGGACAGCAAAATCAGCTCTTGGCTTTGGTGCCACCGCTGTAACCCTGCATGACCCTGCTGCCCGTGCAAATAGCTCAGCTTTGCACAGTGGTGGTGGGGAGGGTCCCACTGGAGAACAGAATTTGGAGATATTAAATGCATTTGTCAACACCAGAGCAGTAAGAGGAGGTTGTCACAAGGTCAAGAGAGAAGTGTCTGAAATAAGGGTAAACAAGCTGGCAGGGAGCAGAGAAGGAGGTCACAGTCACACAGGATGCAGCCCCCGGCTCTCTGGGAATGGCATCACTTCAGTGAGATTTTTTATGTCCTTAAAAAACTTGAGTGAATGAGTTTCTCTTTCCAACCAACTTCTAGATGTCCTGAGAGTATTTCCTCCCAATTTGTCTCAAACCAAGACACCAGGTAATAACAATTTGTTTGCTATCCACCATCTGACGCTGAGGCAGTGCCTTGCAAGAACACCAGGGCTTTTCCTTCTGTCAGACCCCGAGCTAAAAACAGTCAATGTGCCTCTATCCAATTTGGCCATGAAAATGCTGCTGAGGTATTCACAGCAGCCCTGGCCTGAGAGCAATTTGGCTCTGAAGACCTTCAGCAGTGTTTCTGGCCACCTGATTTCCTGCAACTGGGACGAGATGTCTGGCTGGTGGTCAAAGAGGGGGAAAAGCAAGAGAGGATTAAAGCACCTCATGAGTGGTGATAAGTCTCTCATCTCAGCAAGCAGAACAATGTGACCTTCCTCTTAGCAGCCTGAATCATGTTCTGACAATGTTTGGGGGTTGATTTTTTTGAAAGGTATGATCCTTTAGCATGTTGAAATACTTTTCCACTGAACTCTTAAAAACCTTGCCTGGTGACCTGGCTCATGGCTCCATGAATCATCAGATGTTCAATCAATCAATCATCGACTTTTGTTTTTTGTAAAATAGGTATTGATGTTGTATGTTATTAGTTTCTTGGCACCTTATACTAGAATTTCATGAAAGCAAAATGCTGATGCAATTAGCAAAGGATATCAATTTATGCAGCAATTCACATTATCCCTTAAAGCTTCATTAGCCTCAGAAGCTCAGGCACTGGAGGGAAAATTTGGAGAAGTGTTCTGCTACCTTCTGCAGCTCAGCCCATCTGCGCTGCTGCAGTGCTGCCACATTAGGCTGCCCTTTGCAGATGGAAAAGGGAGATGTGGCAGCACCCGGCTCCTCAGCACAGGGACTTCAACTGCCTCCATCTCCCCTGCTCAGCCTGAGGACCTACTCACTCATTTTGCAAGAGTCAGAGCTATTGTGTGGGACTGAACGTGTTTCAACAGCCGGAGTCACAGCAGCCTGGGGCATTATTTGCAAGAAGGAAAAAAAAAAAAAAAAAAAAAACCAAAACAAAACAAAACAAAAAAAACCAAACAAACAAAAAAAAAAAAAAAACCGACAGCAAGGGAAAAAAAAACCAAACACACACACACACAAAAAAAATTTCATCTTTCCTGCCCCAGAGACGATCTGGAGCTCCTGCTGATGGGCGATGCTCTGCTGCTGTGCCAGTGTGCCCCGACCAACTGGTGCTTCTCCTCTTGTTTCCTGCAAACACTCCTGAGGTCAACAAGTCGTAATTGCCCCATTATTTCACAGAAAAGCCACCGACGTCAGCAGGAGGCAGCTACTGATGGGATGGAAACCTCACTCAGCAGCCCTTTTGCTGGGAAGGTAATTTGGTCTTTAAAACTCTGAACACATCCACCTCTTTATACCTTTTTCACTGCACTTACCAGTAAATATTGAATCTCCAGGTTTTTGGTGTAGTTTTTTTTTCTCTTTCAGCTGAATAACTCTTATTATGTTGATCCACGTTGTTGTCTGTCTCTGCAATTTTAAATACAAGCCTTGCCCTTGACTGCACAGCACAATTAAAGCCTCCAGGTCACAGCTTTCAAAACACTTGATATTGTTTTTTTCTTTCTGGAAAGAATAAATAATATTAATCTATCTTTTAGTGTAGAGGAGAGCATGAAAAGGAACAGGCTTTCAGAGGCATGTCAAAAAGACTGGTATTGGGCAGGGAGGATTTTAACTCATTGACTCATTTGCACAGCTTGACACAAAAATTAACTCATCTCCCAGTTAGCTGAATAATTGAGGTGCATCATCAGCTTTCCTGTCACATTGAGGAGACAGATTTACTGGGGAAGCCAAGTGAAACAACATCTTCCTTTTCCCTGCACATCCCAGCTGGAGCTGACTTGTACAAAAGACAGGTACTGACACAGGGCTGTACCTGGAGGTGAAGGCTCAGGGAGACAACACAGGCTCCAGATCAGCCTAGACAAGCAAAAAGTAAATGGTCTGCATGTTCCTCCATGCAGATGTTTGATTTATCCCACTGTAAAACTGATATATCTCACAGTAAAACTGTTCTGATACAAATCCTACCATTTATTATGGTTAATTATTCTCTTTACCACATAGTTTTCAACCTCCTCGCAAGTTTGCAGGACAAAAGAGGTTAAAAAATTAAAATGCAATTAATTGTGCTATTTTACTTGTCTACAATGACATTGTTGTCTTCTTAAATTTTTAGCAGCTTGGAAAACAGCAGGAATTAGCAGAGGATTTTCTAAGTGAAATAGTCCATTTAAATTAACAGCATTATCCAGCTTCCTTCTGGCTTCATGCTTGAAAATGGCAAATCTGACTGCTAAAAACCAGCATTATCAGTGTGCTGGAGGTGAGAACAGACTGGTGGTGGGGACATCACACGGGGCTTTGGAGAGAGACACCCAGTTCCATCTTCCAACACAGGTGTGTCAAGTGAACTCAGGGATGTCTTGTACAATAAATTTTCAGAGGCAGCCACTTGCCTGGTGGTGCAGATCAGCACCCATGGGACTCCCAGGCAGGAACTCTGAACTGCTGAATTGCAGGCTCCCAAGCCACATTAACATATATCCAAATTTTGGCATGCACACACCTTTAAAATAATAGGATCTTAAATTTGATTAGAGGACTGCCTCAGGAGATCAGGTGCAAAGAGCCCAGAGTGCATCCCAGTGCAAACAGGGCATGTCCCGAAGCCTCAGTGTCTGTGGCATGGTCAGCTCCCCAGAAATCCCAGAAAGGAAACAAACCCCACACCTGACACCTTGCCAGGGAAACACCAGAGCTGATATTCACTTTTCTGAATCTCACATCCAGGAGAGGAGACACAGCTTGGCTCTGCTGTCACCTCTAGGAGCTTTCCTGTGTGTTTTTTCTAAGCAGGTGTTTCAGGAGTGTCTGTTGACACCCAAAATTTACACCCCTCATCCAGCTGAGGGTCTCTGCATGAGACAAAGCAGAGATGACTTTGCTCTGAAATCCAAGACACTTCCTCACACCGGTGGCAAAGCAGGAATGACTCTGACAGGATTATCTTGGTGTTCTCTTGAGCTTTCCCTTCGCACCCAGCCCATCTGATCCATGGCAGGATCATGCACAGCTGGACAAAGGAAGGCTGAGCCTCTCCTGATGCCAAGGGCAGGAGGAGCCCACAGGATTCCTTAGCACACAGATGGCCAACACCCCTCACTGACCACCCCAGGGCCACTAGGTGGTCAGTGAGGGGCCATTGGCCACAGACACCCACCACTGCTGGCCAAGAACAGCTTCACCTCACTGAGGCCAGGCAGTGCTTCTGCAGGACAAAGAGGACACAGGTGCTGCAAGGATGCACTCGTGCTCTAAGTTGCAGCCTTTCTGCCTTTTCAGCTGTATTTTCATGACAGATGGCAGATTGTGGCACAACTACAGCATCTCCTGTTTAACTGCTGAACAACTTTCTCTCCTGGCTTCATAAACTCCATCATTGCACAAGCCCTTGGTGGCAGCTGCTGTGAAATCATGGAATAGTAAGAGTCTGTCATTCAGATTTCTCTGAACCTCTGCTTCATCTAATTAAGAAGCATGACCAGGCAGTCACATAGATTAGGAAGAACAAAAAGAAGCTTCAAGGTGAAAAATTGAATCTGCCTGGATGGACCCAAGAGAGGGGTGTAAGGGCTCTGCAGGGAGAGGTGCAGTTTAATTAATGCTGTCTGGAGGGGACCTGTACCAGATACAGCCTGAGGGGCATCATGGGCACAAAGAAAGAAACAGAGCCCACAGTCAGGAAAGGGTGAGTGGGAAGGAGAGAGCTCTCTCCAGTTTAATCTTAGTGCACAGTAAGCTGAGACAGTTTTTCTCATTTCTTCATGCTTTGTTTTGGCTTTAATTCCTACCTGTTACTTATTCAGACATTATGCACAAAGACTGGAGTCCTGGTAAGGGGCTGATGGGCTTTGAACCTTTTATGCTTTCCAATTCAACATAGATGACCACAAGAAAAAGACTGCTGGTATTGGGGCTTGGCTTCCTCCCC
Organism: Lanius collurio; assembly: GCA_020086605.1. Taxonomy (NCBI): domain Eukaryota; kingdom Metazoa; phylum Chordata; class Aves; order Passeriformes; family Laniidae; genus Lanius; species Lanius collurio. The sequence goes on along the minus strand of JACBWW010000023.1, from coordinate 6,258,932 downwards.
TTTAAATGCTTTTTGCTTAGGATAATCAAGCAGGGAGCCCTGGCAAGGCTCTGGACAGCCAGCTGCATCAAACTGCAGTGCTTCCCATGCCTGGGAAGATTTCACAATTTCTTCTTAATTATGAATGAAGTGTGATTTCATTTGTACATTCAAGCCCTGTATTTTTTTTTCCCTTTAGCTTTTGCTGTTTACAAGGATCTAGATTTTATTGAGAACATCCTGTGAATCTCACTCTACATATTCCTGGCAGTAAGCATTTACTCAGGATGAGAATATCAGATACCTCAGTTCAGTGCATTTAGCTAAAGAAGGGGACACTGCGTGTCTGCAAAGAGGTTTAAATGGCTGGCACTTCTCTTTCCTTAACCTGGGAAGAAAATTTATAGTTAGTTGCTGTTCTAGGCTGGGACAATGTGTACTGTGCTCCTCATTGCAAACCACCTCCTTAGTACATTCTGATTGGCTCTCACTGTTTTCATGACTAAGTTTATGTTCTTGAAGTGCAAAAAAAATAATTTTTTAAGTAATAAAAAGTAGCCCAGACTTGTTCATTGCAAACAGTGATGATTACCTGCTGCAGATCCATCATTGTAACACCAGCAACTGGCCACATGTTCAGTCCCAAAAACGTGTGTGAGAGCAATGATCTTTCAATAAAAGCAACAAAACTTTCTACATAATATGTGATCTCAAAACTGCCAAATCCAGACTCCTTGCTCTGTTTTCAAGAGCTGTAAGGTTACTGCACCAGCAAGAACCAGTCTGGGCTGAGTGCAGTGCAGTATTGCCAAGAGAAGCCTTTGGTACCCCCCTGCCTCCAGGGGTTGTGCTCAGCAGACCCCTTGGGAAGGCAGCATTAGGTTTGATGGGAGATGTCCTGCAGCCAACTCCAAATTTCCTGTGCCTGGCACTCAGGATGCCTCATTTCCTGCTCCTGATGGCACCTCACAGCACACCACTGCCTTGCTTCTTACCATTTTCACCTCTGCCATTCAGAGATGGGTGCCCTTCCACCTGTCTCAGCAGCACACATCAAAATGACACATCCTCAAAACACCTGGCTCAGCAGAGGCAGCTCAGCCATGGAAATCCCTGCTTTCCTCCAAATCCTCCAGGTGGTACCTCCACTCCACTCCAGCCTGATTTTCCTCTTCATCTACCACAGAAAAACAGCTAAATCATCTGCTTGTGTCCCTGTTAAATCTTACAAAAGTTACATTATTGGAGTTAAGGAGACCACAGCTCGATAGCAGAGGAGCTGTGTTTGTTGGCATGTCTTTTAGGGATCCTCAGGAGTATTTTTTTTAGTATGTTGCATCATTCCTCACAGCCCAAAGCATCTCTCTGGGTGAGAGGATTTGTTGCTCAAACTCAGGTGTAAATATGCTGTAAATATTTAGCAAGGCATAGTAAATTGTCTCATTAATATGCTGGCTCTGATTGCTGTCTGAGCAATTTTTGGAGTGGCTGCAGCCAAGCAGGCAGCAGCATGTTCTCCTGTCTGGATTTGAGGGAAGGGGGGATTTTACCAATGAATCCTATCCCACCAGGTCCCTGTGAGTGCTGGCACAGAGGTCCTGGCAACATTCCTCCAAATACCACACACAAGAGATGGGTTGTGCCCCAGCAACACCCACTTTCCACTTTTATTGCTGCTCCCAAGTCACACTGAAGCTGCTGAATAAATCAGATCAAGGAGAAAGAGGAGCTTCAGCTGGCTGAGGTTGGAAGTGGGTAGAAAGCTGCTCATGGGAAAGATCAGTGAGCAGCTCTGCTGCCTTGAGGAGATTGGATTGTCAAAGTCACCCTTGACACAGGCAGAGAGCAGCCAGCTTAATGGCATAGAGGGGTCACAGAAACTCCTGCTTCCCAAAAGATACCAGTGATATTTGGCACAGAGAAATTCTGTGATGCTGAAACAGCTTGTGAGACAACCCGTGGGGAATCCCATCTCATTAGTGCAAAAATTAAGACACTTAAATGCTCCAGTATTGAAAAACTAATTACTGCACCAGGAATTTGTTAGATGTAGAAACATCCATTAAGAATCAGGAACAGCCCAAGCTACAACAGGGCCTCAAAAGGTTAAGGAAACCAAGCCTGAAGAGCTTCCATTTCTCTGTGGAAGCATTTGCTTTATCTCCAGGGCCTCCTACAATAGCAGCATACATGAGATGCTGCCCTGGCCATCCTGCAGGCATTACTGGTGTTCTGGCAGTATTCCTCCAAGCTGTGTGTGCCAGGAATAAACTAATGGATGTGGAATAACCACCCATTCCCCAGAGGAAAGCTAACATTTGTGTCCATTCCCACTGACTCCACTCCTAGCAATAAATACACTCAGATGGAGGCAGCTCTGACACAGCCCTGATGTGCAAGTGCTGTCCTGCTTGAGCCAACAGCACTGATGTCACTCTGGAAAGAGAAAGGCCTGTGAAGGTGTGTCACACATCCAGGTAGGGTCCTGCCAGGCCACTCAGTGCTGGCACAGGCTGTGATGAAACCAGGATCAGCCTCACAGTGGCTGTCCCTCCCTGCTCTCCATAGCAACTCCTGCTTCCACAAGATGCACAGCTGCACCCTGAGCAGAGCAGGAGCAAGGATTCTTCAAGACCAGCCCAAATCAAGACCATGCAGCAGCAGATTTTGGGGAGCCAGTTTCTGTGGTGGCAAAAGTGATGTCAGTAACATCAGACCTTAACAGATGGGCAACCACAGGCAAACCCTGTTTCCTCAGCCCTATTTCCCCTCCTCACCCAGACACACACACTGCCAGAACAGTGTCCTCTGTGCTGAGGAAGCACTGTGGAGTAACAGGAGAAAAACAAAAGCAGTGCCTGCACTCAGTGCAGACTCCTGCACTCAGTACACTCCTACAGCCAGGAGGCTGTGCAAACTCTATGGGTAAGATTAACCTTTTCAGAAGAATTGGGTTCTTCTAAGCCAATTCCCTCAAAATTTTCTGCGGGCGCTGGATTTTTTTGGAGTAAGGTATGAGAAAGGTCTCCAGAGCTGCCTCCCAGCTCACACAGTCAGGAAAGCCTAAGCTTTTCTTTACAGCCACAAAGACTCACATCTTCAGTCATTAATCCCCTAAAAGACAGACAGTGGGGTGCAAACATTGCATCCTACAGTTAAAAGTCTCAGATGGCGTTAGGGTGAAAGCCCATAATCCCTTCCTTCCTTCCCCACAGAGGAAGTCTGCCATGTTAACAGTGCTTTCAATAGGCTTTAAACGAACTAACAACGCAAACAAAACCAAGACATCCACTTCAGTCAGCTGCTGCCCGTGCATCCCAGCACCAGCAGGGACACAAGCTCTCCCAGGCCAGCAGTTCCTGTACCTCCTTTTGCACAAAACCACCTTGACAGATTTCAGCTTTCAGCTCTAACTGGTACGTGGCACATCCATCATGTTGCCCTCATTCCAGCTGAGGCACCCTTTCCTCCCTGGTGCCCAAATTCAGCTGACTCCAGTGGAGCAGGGCTGTTGTGCCTCTCCCCTTGAACACAGCCATCCATTATGGTCCACGTGGGTCTGTCACCACGTCCCATTTGCTTCTCCAGACCATATGTTAAACCAGTATGCTGAGCAGAATCATTTATCTTTTTGCTTTTAACATCAGTCCTTCTTTAATATCGCTGTTAGCCTTTTCCTATCCCTAAGAACACTTGCAAAAGGAAGAGGGAGCAATGGCATGGCCCAAAGTTATGGTTTTGTGTCAATGCTGGGGAGTGGATCCTGTTTTGGGGATGTTTTTGTGTGGTTTTTGGTTGGTTGGTTGGGGTTTTTTAACCTTTACGAGCAGTGCTTCCATCTCTAAGGCAACACATTTGCAGCCATAGTGGCAATATTTGGGAAAAAGAGATATAACCCACGCTGTAGTATTGCAAGAACATGCATTTCAAATCACACTATGAAACAGCCAGCTCCCATCACAAGCTTCTAACACATTTCTACATGATAAAACATTTTCAAAAATGCTAAGTTTATAAAGGCTATCATTGCCTTGATTCATCTATGCCAAACATGCAACACGACTACATTGCTGTATATATGCATTAAAACGCTGTTAATTAAGACTGTTTGCTCTGCCTTCCCCAATTCATCCTTTTAATTAAATTAGTCCTCTAGGATTTTGTTCTTCAGGAAGTGAACCTCTGGAGCAGCTTGTCCAGAGAAGTTGTGGATGCCCATTCCTGGAAGCCAGGTTGGAGGGGGCTCTGTGTGACCTGGTTTAGTGGAAGCTGTCCCTGCTCGTGGCAGGGGATGGAATGAGATGAGCTTTAAAGGTCCTTTCTGACCCAAACCATTCTGTGATTCCATGAACCACCTGAGAAACTAAAGGCAAAAAAGATGCTTTCTGAGACACACAGAAGCAATAACACTGATTCCTAACCCTTTGCCTGAAATGGTAGGGCTTGCCCACACAGCAGGGGAATAAATCACCCTGGGGCCATTCTCAGACACATCATCTTCATCCTGAGTGCCTTGTTCGGGCATCAGGCACGCACCAGAGATTTCCACACATGCCAGTGGATCCGTGTTGGCACTGGCTGCTGACAGTGTAAGCCCACAGGAAGCCCAGACAGACAGCACTGCCTTCTCTCACAGATTGCTGATATGTAAATTACTATGGCTAAGGGCCAGTAATTTCTCTTTTCCCATTATGAAACCAAGTACACCGTGATATTCTTTCCCACAAAGAAAGAGAGCAAAGAAGTCAGCACTGCCAGGCTTGAGTGGGCTGAGTGTGGGAGTGCAATGCTTCACCAACATCTCCCCTTTCACATGGATGTGGAAATACAAGATTTGTGTCTCCCATTACCACCCAACACAGGTCAAGCTTGGAGCATCCATCCCTCTCCTCACCAAAACACCCCCTGTCCTGTCTCTTTGTGGGATGGGACGCTGCAAGACCAAGTAACATCACACTTTGAAGTAAGTAGATTTATCTCAGGTCACAGCCTCTTAAATGACACTTCAAAAGTCAGGTGTTGAAGGAGGTGGTGGAAGACAGTGGGTAGGTCAACCTGACCCAGAGTGTGACACACCACTGGGGCTGAACCTGCCCAAACCCATTTCCTGAAAATCACCCTTCTTGCTCCCTTCCTGCCCTTTATAGCCCTCCTCCCCTTTATACCGGTCACTGTCATTTTGTTTTCTTTATATCTTTCATCCTCACACCCCCTGATCTTTGCTCCACATTCTGGCTGTTATTTTGAAACACATCCTTCAGTACAACAAGGGAAAAGTCCCAAATCAGGGAAACACAGGCAGAATGAACAACTCATAGAAGAAAAACATCTAATCAACAGGTCACTTCTGAAGGGCTCTGTGGAAAGAGCAACACACTCTGCACCTCCCAGAGTTCTCCTGATTTAGCACATTGGCAGCAAAGGCTGTACTGGCTCCACCAGGATTTAAGAGCTGCCCTTTGACCACTGAGCTGTCCCCACTTTTCTTGCTCATGGCAGATGCTGAGACCAAAATTCCTGGCTCCCAGGATTAGTTTCCATCTTGTTCAGTGCTCTTTCCAAAGTTACAGGCAACAACATGAACAGGGATATAAACTTGGATCGTTCAACCTACATATTCCAGGCATTAAACCTGTGGAGACTGTTTATATCACTGTAATTACTTTCATACAGGTTGTTAAAGTCAGATTCATTAGCTTTGGTTGCAATGACCTATACAACATGTTTAAAACCCATTATCCTATTAAAGGGATTTAAAACTCGCCTCCTTTCAGGAGATGTCAGTGATTTATGATTTATGATTTGGTCATGCTTTAAAAGTAAAAGCAATTACCTCTCTTACTGTGGTGAAAGCCCACTGCCTCAAGGTTGCCAAAATACATCTGTAATTGAACAGTTCTGATGTTCAGCCTGTCTGACAGAAGCATTGGCTATTGAAATCCTGCCTGGGATGGTGTCTGCATTCCAGGGAGCCCTGCACCATCTGTAAAATTCTGACAGGAATGATTGCACCCCAGGATCCATTGTGCAGGGTGTTTTCTGGCAGTGGCAATACTTTCCATTTATGTCTCCTCAGACTTCTGGGAGAAAAAAAATTCCCCATGCAATTCCTTCGCAAGCACCAAGATTTTTTGTTTGAACACTTTTTCTTTGAAGCCTGCATAAATTAGATCTCAAATTAACTTCTCTGAGCATTCCTAGAAATATGATGACTCTCTGATGCACAGTGCCATCCAAGGTTGCACCACTTGAGGAATCCAGCTGACTTTCAAAAGACAGACATAAACAGGGTAAAACAGACAACACTGACCCAGAAAAGATCCCAGAACCAGTCTCTTTAGGAAAACTGTCCAAACTCACACATTTGTCCCAAACATGCTGTAAATACAACTGGTGCCCAGACAGGTGCTGATGGCTACATGTGGACTCTTGGCTTCAAGCAAATGAAATGTGACCCATTTTGGTGGTACCTCTGCAATGCTATGTCCAGGTGAGTAAATTTAGAGTGAAACCAGAGTGTTTTGACACTGAAACTTCCCTGGCAGCATCCTCTTGATACAAAGAGTACATACAAAAATTCTAAAAACTTTTGATATTCAAGTATTAACAAAGCAACCCCTCACACATGCCAGAGGAACATGGAAGTTATTCCCTCTTGTCTGAAGGTAGCAGGGACTCAAACTGGCAAAATCTGAAATACTTTAGCTTAGAAATAACCACTTTTATGTTCATGCTCATTAAATTAGACAAAGTGACTATTACCTTTCTCCCCATGACTGTTTTTGGCCCTGCTAGTGAAAAATGGGTCTGCCCAACCTCCTACAGAGCTTGAAAGCAGTTTTAGGATTAATCCTTGCCCCTGCCTAAGTCCATAACACTCAGTGACCTGGGGCTCCCCATTCCCCTGCACCAGCTCTTTTATCCAGCCCAAACCCCCAGTCAGAGCTCTCATTTAAGCACCCTTCAGACTTTCTCAGCCCTTTTCCTTAGCACATAGGCAGTCCCATACGTGGCATTCCATGAAACACAGAGATAGTCCTTTGGCAAGTGGCCACCAAAACTTCCCCCCCATGGCCAGTCACTGACACAACCATAAAAAAACCACAATATTTTACCCATCTTCCTCAGCCTGCAGTGACACTGGCACACATCAGGCAGGGTTATCATCAGGGGCCCCATGAAGAGGAGAAACAGAGCCAGAATAAAAGAAGGTATAAAAACAAATTGCTTTGTAACTCATCTTCCATCTCCCCAAAGCTGCATATCTTCAAGTAATTCTTCACAGGAAGAAGAATGTGGCAGGCAGAGCAATGAATGCAGAGCAGGAGAGTGGGACCCCAGGACAGCAGCCAGAGAGTTCCTTTGGAAAAAGCATCCAACAGCATTTACTTCTTGGTCACAACCTGCATTCCAGAGGCTGGATCAGAGGGATGGGTATAAAACCTGTTCATTAATCATGATTTCCACAGTTTACAACTCCTTTTTACACCATACACATGTTTGCAATATATACACATTTGATTACTATGGGGCATTAAGTGATGTTTAAAACTACTTATTAACCTTTTTTTAGGGCCACAGCAAATTTCTTCAGTTTCTCAGATGCTTTTCCTCACAACACATGCATTTTGTTAAATATTTGTTATCTTTGAAAATAGGCCCAAATTACAATAACTAGTTTGGGGGTTTTAATACATTTTCCACTGCTAGAAATCAACATCCCCTCTTCCCACTCCCAAAATACCTTTCTCTCAGATCAGCCTTTATGGCAAGCAAAGGACCATAACACCCAGACACTTGTTCTTGAGAGCATTAGCCAACGTCAGCACTAGCATCCACTTGGGATTGTTGGCCACAAAATCCCATGATTTATTCTGCAGTTCTGCCACTCTCACAGTTGGGATTATTTTCCATGCAAACCATTAGCAAAAGAAATTTCCTTCCAATACTACAACCCATTAAGTGACACATAATTCAATAATGTGTTACAACAGAATTATCTTTAAAACACAAAGTAAGATCCCTGTAGGGATAACACAATAAAAATCTTTGATATCACAATTATTAGAGACTTGCTAAAATATCTTTGTAGTTAGGTAAAGAATCATAAAATGGCTATTTTGAACAGAAATTTCCTGGGAAATAAAAGTTTAAGAAAATAAAATGAAATCAAAACTTCCAAGTAAATGCCTAATTTAATATGTCTGCAACATGCAAGATAATATTCCTATTAGGAAAGTCAAGGGGAGGAAAAAAAAAAAACTTTTATAACCACAGCCAAATAGCAAAGAAACAATTAAAGATTGTTATGGAGATTGTTAGGCAAAGCAGCTGACTGACTGCTAAGACAAATTTCAGTTGTATGATGTATAATGTGCCTAAGGGCAAAATTCCAGCCCACAGAATTTACACACAAATTGGGCATGAAGGGAAAAACAGCCACCTCCATCCACAATGGAGATGCAGACAGGCTCCCTGGCAGCACCTTCCCCACCCTGAAGGCAGCCAAAACTCACAGGCTGCCAGCCCAGCACACCCTCAGCTCACACTCATCTCTCCTTCCAGCTCACAAGCTGCCTTTGAACCAGCTGGGATCACATCCTGCCCAAAACTGCCATCTTCTCCCTTTTCCCTGGGAAAACTGCCCACATCCCCTTCCTCCTCAGAGCTCTCCTGCTGTGGAAACAAGGGGGTCAATGTAGCACTGATCCCCAAAAAGCAGAAAGGGTGAGACAAAACAAAGAGTCACAACCATCTGGTTACTAAATATTATATTTTTTATTACACATTTTTGATGACACATAAAAAATTAGAGAAATAGAGAAAGGAAGAAATGGACAAAGAGAGAGAAATAGTCTCAGATTTCCTGAGTTCAAAACACTGAGCATATTTCCTTCAAGGAAAGCAAAATCTGCAATCAGGGCACTGATATAACCCAGCAAGTGATAAACCTCAGTAGCAAAAGCAGCAATTGTGACAAAAGGTACAGGACAGAAGGACTCCCCCACTGGACACAGATCCAAATGATGGCCCAAGCCCTCTGAGCATCCCCTGTGCATTTACAGGACTCTTGCATTGATTTAACAGACACAGTAGTGATGGAATAAATACCATAGCTGCAAATTAAATAGTGATTTTGGCCAGTTGGGTGCAAGAGCACGTCACAGCAGTAGGATCACGACAGAAAAGTCAGAAGTTGCTCAGAAAGGAAAGGAAAAAAGTATGTCTACATTTAGAGCCTAGAATGTGATTACTCCTAATTTTTCATCATTGGAAAAAATGCATCTTTTAAAAGACAGAACACATGGCCAAACCATGGGACTCAGAGGGATGAGGATTCCTTTCAAAATATCACAGCCTTTCAAAGCCCAAGGATGTGACAGACAATGCAAAAAGGCAACAAGGCAGGAAAAATACAGGGGAGCTGGCAACCACTTGCCATTGGCAAGGGATTTATGGTAAAGGGCACCAGGGTGGGCACCTGGTGCTCCTGGAATGAAATTAGGGAAGGGAGTGAGCCCAGGCTATCAGAAGCTGGACACTGAACTCCAGCAAAGCCACCTGAAGAGTGACTGATCTTAGACAAGTGAACACAAACTCACCCCAAAGCAGAGATGCAAGAAGGTGTCAGGAGGAATGGACAAAAACATGAGTTCTTTATAAACCTAGACTTGAATAAGGAACTGTACAAAAAGCAGAAGTGGCACTAGAGTTTTGATAAGCACAGGCATCTACAGGCAATGCACAGAATCACCCAGATCAAATTAGCAGCTGACACCCTCACTATGACTACATCTATTAGTGTAGGAAGGAAATTATTTATCTGTTCATAAAGACCTTGATCTGTTTGCATTCATTTTTTTTTCCCTCCCCAACTAATTTATGTTGCTTAGTCTAGTAAAGACATCACATCATAAACTTTAAAACTATACATCACAAAACTTGGGGGGGAAAGCACAATCATTTCTCAGGTTCAACAGCAACAGAACCAAAACACAAAATCCCAAATATATTAGGCTGAAGCTGCAGAGAAAAAGACTTCCATTACACAGTTAAGTTTTTTCAACAATAGGAATATATACTTAACTTCATACAAAATTTAAGGTTGTGTGACTCCCAAGGGGGTTTTGTTTTGCTTTAAAAAAACATGTCACATATCTGTCTGTGTGCTGTTGATGCCGTTTGAAGCAGGCAGGAGCTACATAATTTCATGAGGTACCTTACACAGAAAGCAGGATACAAAGACATCAGGAAAACACTGAAATTCCTCAAAAAATGCCCCATCTGGGAAGAGCTTCCTATTTATGTTTACCCACTGCTTTTCCCAAACATTACTCCTAACACAAAGTTTTCCCTCTTTGCAAGGCAGTGCCAATGCAAACAAAGACAGCACAATAAGTAGCAGTGTCTTAGGGAGTTCTTCCCAGCTACCTCATCCAGTGAGACAAACACCAGTGGACACCTCAGAGGTTCTTGCCTTCATCTTCTGATGTTCTCAGCTCCCTTGGAACAGAGCCAGCACTCAGCATCTTACTAATGAAGAAGTCATAGAACCAGAGGGGGAAGAAGCAGAAGATGCAGAGGGGGATGTAGGCCCCCTTGCCAGGGGTGTAGAGGCCCTGGGGTCTCCTGGCCAGCAGAGCATGCAGGACAGCATCCAGCACTGGGGACAGGTCGGGGGCACAGTGGGAGGGCAGGTGGAGGAGGTAGTTCCTCAGCCCCAGGAGATATTCCTCTCCATAAGCCTGCCTGGTGTCTGCCGGGAGGTTCTCCATCAGCTCCTTCTCTTGCTTATCCCACTGCTCAGCTGTGCCTTGGATACCTGCAGTAGCAACATCACAGGATAGTAAGTGGGTTTGGGGCTGGATTAAAAAAAAAAAAAAAAAATCTGTAATTAATAGACAGAGTTGATCTAAACTGGGTCAGTGGAGAACAAACAACCCAGCTGGTCAGCAGCCAGTGCTCTTAGCTGGAAGAGAAGGAAAAGTGTGAGTACTTTGTGCTACACTAAAAGCACTAAGTTCGTGCCCCATGTGGCTCCCTGCTCTACCTAAAAATGCTCTCTCACAGCCAAATCAGCATTTTTTTCTATTCCCCTCCTCCCCAGTTTGCCATTCTGTCCCAATTAGTTTTATAGATATTTCCAACCCATATTTATTATAAACAACTGAGGACAGGCAAACTAAGATGAGCAGGATTCCCTTGGGTTGGCCAAGTGCTAAGCTGCCCTTTCAACAAGTGACATTAGTATTTCAGTAGCTAGTTTCCTAAAGGATTAGGCTTCTATTAGGACTGAAATTTAATCTATTTTTTTCATGCCATCTACATCCTGTAGGAATGAAAGCAGGGGCTTCTCCAATGCAATTATTGCCTAACTACCAAAAATTAAGCATTGCAAATAAAGAAAAACATTCAAAAAATATTTAAATCTCAAATCTCAGGACTCACTTTTACCCACAAGCCTGAGTATAGCTAAGCAGGACCCTGAAGGTGAAGCCTCAGGCAGGTTCCACTGACCACAAAAGGCTGTCAGAGCCCAGAGCCTCACAGGGCCCCTTCCCAGGCGGGAAGCATTCAGAAATTTATGAAAAAGAAAAATTTGATTTACATTGACATAAAAAATGCTCTGAGCAGGCATGGGGTGCAGTGAGGGCATGTGCAGCAGGAGATGAGTCTGGAACCTGGAGAGGCTCTGCAAAAAGTGCTCAGTTGGAGGAGAAGGAGGAGAATTTAGAACAGAAAGCAGCAGGAGCACAGGGAAAAGGAGTGGAAAGATCAGAGAATACTGACAGCAAGCAAGCAGGATGACAGGTATTGCTGCAGATACTGCCAGGTAAGACAGAGCAGCTCGATAAAGAGAGCTCTGATACTGAGGAAGGGAGGAGTGACAGGGGGAACTGAAGCTGCCAGGCAGGACAAGGGAGCCATAACACTCAAATTGGACACACAGTGCTGCTCCGTTTGTCAGCTCCAACAAAGCTGGAGCAAAGGGAAGGCATCGACTGCCTGAATCCTGTCCTGCCTCAGAGCCAAGACAGCTCTGCCCAGGAGAGGGGAGGGAGGCAGCATGCAGAGGGAAGATCTATCACAAAACCCACAGAACTTAATTTCCATAACCCACATAAAGAATGGGGGAAAAAAGTCCAGCTCCTGAGAATCACTCAGGGCTCCGTTTGAGGCTGTTGAGCTACAGAGGGAGAGAGAAGAGACACAAAGAACATCTCGAAATGTCAAACACCAACCTGTTCTGAAGCCTGATGGATGAATTGCTGCAACCTTAATGCCCCATTTGGAAAGCTCTTGCCTCATTACTCCAGAAAACATGGACAGAGCTGCTTTGGATGCCCCGTATGCAGCATACCTCGGTAGTGGAATGCCTCCTGCAGGAGCAATAGAAACCTGATAAACCTCGACAGTGGCTCTTCCCAGCCTTTATTTTCATGATTTAGGAGGCAAATTACAGCACAACCAAAATTATGCCTCTCTCACAGAGGTTAAAGACAAGTCAGTGAGGGAATCATCTCTCGCTAGAGGTTAAAAAGGAGTGAAAGCTGTAAACAAACAGTTGCTTACAGCAGTTATGCTCAGTGACACCTGGTAAGACACCTTGTAGGGCAGAAAAAATTAATTGGATTGCATTTAAGGGTAAAAACTGCTGAAAGTTATGTCTGCTGGTTTGAGAAACACAGATAATGTTTTAGTTCATATAAATAGTGAAGCAGTAGTTTTATGCTCCTGTTCTTGTCACTGTAACACAAATTTCCAGCCCCTACAATAAACCACAGTTAGAATGGGGTAAATAATCTCAGTTCTGGATTTATAAAGTCAACTTATTTTTTCTGTTCTTTCCAGAGAGTTTCAGAAAAGCCAGAGACAGTAATGCAAGAGTGAGGAAAAACCTCAGGGGACAAACCAAAGCTGGAATCACACCCCATGAGTGATAGGACTCCCTGAGACCCAGCACAGAAACAGATCCCTTGCCTATATTCTATCCCATCTTTTTCAATCCCAGAAACCTTTGTCCAGATGGGAAAGCTAAGAGAACACCCAGTATGTTTACAAAAACAAGCTTCCAGAAGAAAGTATCTTCAAAATGCAGAGAAAAAACGGCAGATTGTCACTTCTTCAGCATTAGAAAAACAAAAACATGCTTTGATTTGAGCATCTTCTTCAGCCCTCCCACTTCCTCTACTGGGCTGGTGTTATCACCACCCAGGTTTAAGATTGTCACAGCCACCACAGGCTGGGCTGGCAGCAGGGAGCAGAAAGGACAACCCTTTTCTTGAGCAACATCCCTCCTTCTCTTGCCTGCACAGGAGGTTGGGCACATCCTCCCCTGGAGCCTCTGTTTCACATGCTACACATTCATCTCGATGTGCTGGAGTATTTTAAAGGAAAATATCTCAGATAGAGGGGAATTTTCAGGTAAGTCACTGGTGCTGTTGGGTATTGCATTGGGATGGCCAAGGTATCACAGGAGCTGTTTACACAGAGCCATTCCTGAAGAAGACAGGCCAATTTTATGTTAATTATTCTTCTGTGTGTATCTGAATAAGCTGGATTGGTTTGAGCCAATTGAATCACATACTTTTCCCTCTGAGGTCAGGCTAACCCAAGCCCAGTTAAATGAGCCCTACACAGACAGGAATACACTCAGCACAAAGAGACCTCACTGACTTCTCCACTAATATTTTACCAAAGGACCCCCAGACCCTGGGTTAAGAGGAAACTCTTCACCCAAACCAGCCTGTGTGCAACAACATCTCTGCAGGCAGCTTAGTTTAAGCAGGGTCATTATCATCTCCTGTAAGGGCAAATTACACAGCACAGGGAAGCTCTGCATTTATCCCCTCAAGAGAGGTCAGGTACTCTCACCAGGAATTAAGACATCTGCCCCAAAGCACCCACAGTGAGAGCTTCACGTGGGTGTGCAGAGGAAGCAGGGGTCTGGCCTGAGAACAGCAGCAGAAAGGTTCTTCTGCTAATTCAGTCCTGGACTCTCTGTGTCAGCAATGAGCCACACACACAGACATGCAAACAGAGCACAAATGGGAATATAAAGATAAAGCAGTGTCACAGCCAGACTGCAGCCACATCTTCAGCACAAAGGGGAACACCAGGTGACACCTTTACAAGTCACCCCAGCAATAAAGCAGGATTCAGGGGGACCCCAGCTGTGCACAAGGGCAAAGGAAACCATGGGAAGCACATGATACAGTAAATGCCTAAGAGATCCTACACCAAAATACTTTCCAGCAGCATGGCATCCTGCTTCTAGCAGGTCTCATTTTCAAAGGAGCCTTCTTGCTCCTCAGCTGTTGGCTACCAGATACTGCATTACTGTATTACATGAGTTCCTACAGCTCAGCATCTCAGCTGTCCTCCTAGAATAGGAGGTCATGCTATAAAGACAAGCATAAAAATATATATAGCAAAATTTATGGGGAAAGAAATAGAAGGCATATGCTAATTCTTAAAAATGTTTGTTGTTCTTTTTTTCCTTCATGGGAAAATATCACTTTGCTAATAAGTTAGGCCTAAGTATTTCAAAGTCCCCCAAAATATTCTTAGAGAAATATAAACACAGAGCTCCCAGGTTATCAGCAGATATCACAAACTGAGGTGATCACAGACTTCTGCCTGAACATGTTATAGAAATACCTGTGATGTGCCACCCATCTTTGTGGAAGCTCAAAGTTATAAGTCATAGCATCTAGAACACAAGATCTGAATTTTACTGGGTTTTTCTGTCACAGCATAATTTTAGCCACATTAAACTCTTCTTTAAAGGTTGTTTTCTTGGACTAGTCTCCCAAACAAAAGACATTTTCTGGAAATAGTTTCCCAAACAAGAGAAAAAACTGAACTTATTAACATTTGTTCCCTGAGTGTATTGACAGGCCAGACTGACCAACACCTTACATGGCATTTTTGCCAAGGGTGTTCATTGGTTTTCCTGCTGCTCCAGGACTTTGTTTCAGCTCAGCTCACCTGCCATGCTGGACATGTTCACCAGCCTCCCCTGCGATTTCCGGAGCAGCGGCAAGAAGGTCTTGGACACCTCCACAGCCCCAAAGAAATTCACCTCCATGCAGTGCCTGTAGGTGCTCATGGGGAGCAGCTCTCCATCAGCAGGGAAGCCCAGGATTCCTGCATTGTTCACAACAGCCCAGAGTCCTGGGAAGAGGAGAAAGCACAGGGCTGCAATACATCAGGAAAATACCTCCATAAGGGGCTCACTGATGAGCTGGGTGGTGCCTCCACACCAGTGCAGAGAGGATCTGCAGGTACACATTCCCCACTCCATGACCAGTCACTACCATCTTCCCAAGTCTCAAAAAACAGAAGTCATGGATGGAAATCTCCTGACTGCCCGAGACTCTGCCCTGGAAATGACCTACACACCTAAGCAGTGGTGGAGCCCACAGTTAAAAGATGCACCTGCTTAGCTGCTACATCAGTACTTCCATTGTAAAGGGGGCAGAAAAAAGCTGTACCTGCATTTTGCACCTTCTCTGAGACTGTCAGATAGGCCTCCTTGACTTGAGTGGTGTTGGTGATGTCCAGCTGCAGGACACAGAGTCTCTGGGAACAGGTCCTGCACAGCTCCTCAGCTCCAGGGCCATCCTTGTTCAAAACCCCAGCAAACACAACAAAGCCCAGGCTGTCCAGGTATTTAGCCAGGGCATGTCCAATCCCAGTGTCACTTCCTGAAAGCACCAAAAAAGCACAGAAAGTGCATCTGTCCTATGCCACCATTAAAAATAAATACAGACATACACAGGAAAGCCATGCAAATGTAAACAAAGACAGGATGACAAAGTTCCTGAAATACATATGTCATTAGGAAGAAAGGTTCAGATCTGAAGTTTGAGGAGCTGGACCTTTAAGTGTTCCTCAAGGACTGACAGACCATGTTTTCCTCATAAAGTAGCTAAGAAAAAAAACAAACAGTAAGAAACCCCCCACAAATGTTTTAATTTTAAATCTCTGATGGGCAAAGCAATTATAGAGCACTGGAGTACAAACTCTTGGGTTCTATTTCTTCATTCCAAGAAGTAGCGTTATTTTATTCACACATCCACCACACAGATCTCTCAGATAAGCACTTTTTATTACAGACTATAACCAAGCCAAAATTTAGCAACTGTTTCTTTACCTGCAGAGCATTCCAATGCTTTCAGAACCTCAGAAAGCCACAAAACTGCATTTTTGTGCTAAGTCAGCTATTGAATTAATGCAAACTTGCATCAGAATTTCTCTTATCCCCTCTATCCTCTTCCAGCCTTATTGCCAAACTTTGTCTATATAAAGCCATGACCTAGCAGCTGCAGGGAGCACTGTTAGAGCAAACACACGGTGGTCTTTGGGATCACAGTTGTGCAATTCTTCCTAGCAGGTACCAATGAAGAATATTTAACAAATCACTTGATTCATGAGTCTCTCCCTTTGACACAATATTTTGCTGCTGCTACAGAGCAAATCACAGAATGGTTTGAGTTGGAAGGGATCTTAAAGATCATCCCATTGCAACCCCCTGCCATGGGCAGGGACAGCTTCCACTAGCCCAGGTTGCTCCAAACTCCACCCAGCCTGGCTTTGGACACTTCCAGGGATGGGGCAGCCACAGCTTCTCTGGGCACCCTGTGCCAGGGCCTCCCCACTCTCACAGGAATTTCTTCCCAACATCTAATCTAAACCTCCTGTCTTTCAGTTTGAAGCCATTCCTCCTTGTCCTGTCTCTTTGTGCCCTGTCCAAAGTCCCTCTCCAGCTCTCTTGGAGCCCCTTTAGGCACTGGAAGGGCTCTAAGGCCTCCCCAGAGCCATCCCAGCTCTTTCCATCTTCACAGGAGAGGTGTTCCAGGTCCTCTGTTCATCTTTGTGTGGCCTTCTCTGGACTCACTTCAGCAGGTCCCTGTCAGAATTCCCTCCCTCCCCTGTTGCCCACAGGGCTCTGGAAGGAGCCCAGGACCCAACTGGATTCTGGGCTTCCAGCACAGGCTGCTGGGTCACATTCAGCTTCTCATCAACAAACACCCTCAAGTATTATAAGTTAATTTTAAGTGTTTTCTCTCCGTTTTTAAAATCCTGGTTTCCATTCCTCCCACCTACAGAGGAACTTACTCCATGGTGAGACACCACCCACATCCCCACCAAGGCTCCCAGTGAGGCAACACAGGTAGTGACAGGGAAGGACTTTATGGGGGCTGTGCTTCAGGAGCTTTGCAAAGGACAAGATCAGCAGGAAAATGAGAAGTTTAATAAATTAACACAGTTTTTACACTGTAAAGCATCAGCCTGTTCCACAATGCTGCACCAGACCCTCCACTGCAACGACAGCAGAGAAAGCTCCTGGGTGCTGCTGTGCCCTGGGATCCATGGAGGTACCCCAGGGTCTCTGCAATAACAATTTACTACATCAGTGTTCAGTTTCCAAACCCTGGAAATCTGAATGGGAGACAAAGGACTGGAACTCCTGCCAGATTTTTTACTATTTTCTTGTTTGTGAAAGAGTTGCAATACTCCCTACTTAAGCCTACTGTAAACTTTTGAGGGTTGGTTTGGGATTTTGGCAGACCAAGGAAGATATTATCAGAGTTAATCCCAGGTCTGCTCCTACATTCAAAATATGTACCCAGTAGAATTCGACTGCCAAAGAGACTCGTCGTAAACATGTTAGATCTTCATGTCTGGATTCTGTATTTTAATTGGGGCTTTAGTCCTGAAAGGTGAAAAATATTAATTCCAGGTGGCTTGAGGAAAACACGTACTAAATGTCTGGATCAATCAGTGCATCTTGAAAAAGGAGAATAGAATTACTCATGCTCTATTTAATCCTTGGGGAAAAAAACCAAAGCACCAGCTTTTTAGCTTTTTTGAAATCTGCAATTTGCTGAAGATGCATCAGAGCACTACAAGTATCACATTAAGCTTCTCCAGTCCTGACCAGACAGAACAAACCTGCATTCCTGGAATTCCCTAAAGAGACATGAAGAAGCCTGCAAATATCCCAGACATGACAGATTTCTAGGTTTGGGGGTGGGGTGACTTTTCTTCTTTTTCTTTTAGTGAAGATGCCTACTTTTAGATCAAATCCTTCATTATTCCCAGCAAGTAAGTTTTACAGTGCAGCTTTAACTTGAAAATGGGCAGAATACAATGCAACTTGGGACAGGCATAGCAATCCCAAGACAGCAATAAAAGTGGTTTATATCTTTGCTTGATGCTGGGTTTGTCCCTGTTTTTCTCCAAAACAAGTATGATTTAAGTTTCAGACCTGTTATTGAAGTCCAGAGAAACTTTTCTCTTCAACTCCTGGAATTCAGAGTAGTTGGGGAAAAAAAAATACTTCCTCCCTGACAACACTCTTGCTTCTATGTCAGAAATAATTTGTGGATTATGAGAAGATTTATTATAAGGAAAGCAGTCACTGCTGACTGTGACTGAATCTTTACTGAGAATTTACAACTGACTTATGCAGAACATGCACCAAATCACTCCCTAAGAACAGAAATTAACTGGAGAAATTCATCCCACTACACACAGACTAAGCAAGGACAGAATTTTACAGCTCGTCCTACTTCGAATCTTGGTGGTAATTTAATTTTTAGGGAAGGCGGCTATTGCAGTTACCCCTAAAATGTTTGCATGCCAGGAGTTTCTGTTTTAAGGACATTGGAGCTCTTGCTCCCAGCAAAAGGATCCAGAGCAGAGTTTCAGCAATGTCTTTAAGCCTGGCCACGTCCCCACGGTTACCCAAAGTGAAAAAGCATTTTGACCACTGGGTGCAGTTTTTCCCTCATCCTGGGACTCCAGTGAACTGCTGGCTTAAATAAATAATGCAGAGCAGCACCCTACAAGTAACATCCAAAAGGACCAAAACAGTGTGTGACAGAACCCAGGGAGGGCAGCAGAGCTTGCCCCAGCCTCTGGCCAAAGGCAGCTGTCTCACAAGGAATTCCCAGGACACAGCCACATTCCTCAGCCCTGAGGGGCTGAAGGGTGGAGGGAAAAAGAAAAAAATAATTAAAGTCATCGTTTTCCACAAAGTGCCTGCCTGAGACCTTGTCTAAACTGGAGAAAATTACACCAAAATCTACTTAAAGGCATCTTGCACCTGCAGAAGCACAGGAGACACATCCTGTAGTTGGTACAGGGAAGAACACCACAATCAGAGCAATTTAACCAAAACATGTTGAGTTAAACTTCTGTTTCAGTTGATGGAGAGTTTGATTGATTGTTTGCAGGGGATTCCAATAAAAACAAAGAAGAGCCTCCTCAAATTAATCAGCTGTCAGAGATGTCCAAACTTGCATTTCTTCAGGACAGTTGCAGCACAGGTACAAGGAAAGAACATTCCCTTACTGGATTGTACCCAAGTGTTCCTAACTCCCTTATGTTGTTCTATTTCAGATTCTGCACAGCAGATAAGCTCTCAGAGAGTGCCTTTTCCTGAAGATTTGCAATCTTACAAAGAGCAAGGAGATGCAGGGGTGGGAAAGGATTGCTCCCTATTCCCCAGACCAAAATCCATCTTCATCTGACACACCTGCAGGGAGCAGCCCAGCTGGCAGACAAACTGCAAGGGGAGAACTTGCTGCTGAGCTTGTCCTCTCTCAACTTTTATGCTTCACCCCTGTATTAAAGCTTGCTAGGCAAATCTAAATTATTTCCAGGTGTCCCTATAAAACAAAATGAAATTCTGCTAGAAATTGCTATATAAACCAAAGCAACTTAATTCAGCTTTCCGGGGGGGGGGGAAACCAAAGAAAATAAAACAAAATGCAGCAAATTAAGAGTGCAAGAAGCAGTTGGCAGGCACTCCAGTTTAAAGGTTTGCTTAACACAAATAAACAACACCTGAAGTTTTAGAAGAAACAGGAGAAAAGCTGTAAAACTACAAAAATGCCATCCCTGCAAAACAAAAGTGGGGTTTGAGTAGATCACAGTGGTAATAGAGACTGAATATAATTAGCTCTAAACTTTCCCTGCTAGTGAAGGGAATTACTCCCTCCCAATTGATTTCAGTGTTTCAAAGAGATGGCACCTAACCAGTGCCCTGAAATATGTGCAATGACAGACAGTGTGCACTCTTTACACACACACCCCAAAAGACAAGTCTACATCCACAACCAGCACAATTAATTCAAGCAAACAAAAATAACATATGAATGTGGAGTTCTGAGGGCTCCTGGGAATTAATGCCTCTCCTAAAAATTTAGGCTATCATAAGTATTCTTATGCTTCTTGCACCAGTTAATTTCACAAGTATGTCTAAAAAGCTACTTGTAAAGATTAAATGAGACACTAAAAAGTAATAGCACCTATTAAGATGTTTTTCTACTTAATTTCAGAGCACTTATTTACCTGGGAAAAACATCTCTGCCGAAGCAAATAAAACAAGCAGAGGAGGAGGGGGGGAAAGAAAAAAAAAAAAAAAAAAAAGAATAAAGGCAACTCTCCCCAGCATGCACTAACCCGAGGGCAAGAAGTTTTCCAGCGCACTTGTGAGAAAAGGCAGTTTCCGCTCGGTTTAGCGCCCTGGCAGCCCCTTACCTGTGATGAGCACGGCTCTGCCCCCCGCGGGCAGGCGGTCCCCGTCCGCCAGGGACGCGGAGCACAGGAGCCCCCCGGCCACCAGCACCCCCAGCCCCCCGCCAGCCCCCAGCGTGGCCGCGCACAGCAGCCCCAGCAAGGCGGGCAGGAGGCTCCAGAGCAGCACCTTTGCTTTGTCCCGAGGGCTCCTGTGGGCCCTGCAGAGCATGGTGACCCCGGCGAGCGTGGTGACCCCGGCGCT
This sequence comes from Lanius collurio, assembly GCA_020086605.1. Taxonomy (NCBI): domain Eukaryota; kingdom Metazoa; phylum Chordata; class Aves; order Passeriformes; family Laniidae; genus Lanius; species Lanius collurio. Next base: position 6,238,156 of record JACBWW010000023.1, on the reverse strand, counting down.
GAGCCACCAAAGGGGGCTGCCGGCCGGAGCATCCATCGGCAGGCGCGCCCCACCCCCGGCCGGGTGGAAGCAGGTATTGGCAAGGGCAGTGTGTGTTATATAGGAGCAGGGGGTGGGGCAGAGGAAGGGGACTCTGCTTAAAGGTTTGACATCATCTCCCTTACCCTTGGCATCAGCAAGGAGCAGAAGCCTTCCTTTGCTTACCTTTCCTCGCTTCTGCCTGACAGCTCCACCTTCTGAACAATGTGCTGGCTGGATAATGATTGACAGCACCGGGAATGGACATGATGTGGCAAGCTCTGGCTCCAGGGGAAAGAATTAACTGCCATATTTTGGTTTTTAATATCTTTGAAGTACACTTTCCTAGACAGTGAGAAAAGGAACGTTTTCCTTTGTGAGATATAGTTGGGTTTCCTGGTTAAAAAACTTAGGGTGTAGATTCAGAGGGACTGGTTTTTGATGGGCAGTAACAGAAATGAGTCAGGCCGTGGTTATTTAACCTCTGGAACACAAACTCTCTTGGGCTTTATCACACATGGGTAACCCTCCTCTTTCAACAAAAAGTCCCAAATTACCTACCCTGCTTTAGCACCCACCTTTGCCTATTTACCTACTCCACATTCAGCAAATACCTACAGCAAATTGTCATTGTGGGTGCTGGGAGCAGGTTTTTGCTGGTTTGCCATCAGGGGCACTGTGTTGGGTGAACACAGGTAGCACACCTGAGATCGGGGGATCAGCTGCCTCCAGTGATGACATTCACCTTGGTTTTGACAGAAATCACTGCCTTCATACCCACAGCAAGCTGTGGGGTGGGGGAGAAGTAATCAATTAAATACATTAGAGAGACTTAACACCAACTGTGCTGTGTTCTGGACGCTATTTAAACAATTAAAAAATTTAAAATCCAGCCAAAGGGATTGAGATATGATTTACATATGCATATTTAACCCTGTTTAAAAATGCCTGGGAAGTGATTTGAGAGACAAGCCTACGTTACCAGAGCCCCAGCTAACGTGGGGTAGCTGCTTTTCCAGGACAGGGTAATGCTGATCTATCTGATTTCAGACACCGAAAATTGAAGCACATGGTGCAAACCTGACATGAAACAGAGCACATTTCCATTCCATTACACCTTTGGGGTTTTAAAGGATTAGAAATCTGTTGAATATACACTTTTCTAGCCAGTGAAAATGTTTATGTACCTCTGCAGGTAGTTTACATCAGAGATGAGGTCACATTTAAAGAAACATTACCCTCAAGGTCTGCTCACCATTCATTACTCTTGTGAACACTCACCCACCCATCCTCCCACCAGTGCACAAAAGGAAAAATATTTTCACTTCTCTTTGCCATTTGCTGCTTTTGCTTTCATTAACACACTGCTCTTGAGGTCAGTCACACCTTGATGTCCATTAAGGCATCTTCTTAAATATTTTCATGGAGAATTTTTCTCTCTCCTTCACTGGTCTTTGTCACATGATTTAGATGATCACAGACGTGTTGGCATTTAGAACATGAGCTCCCACACTTGAGGGGTACAGCAAGATGGAGCATTTCCATAGTGGGATGAGGGGCAGAAGTGATCACCTCCAGCCTGTGGGGAGGAGGCAGAGGTGGGTGGGGGCCACGCTGGTGCCTGGTCACTGCAGAGCAAGCTCCATGAGAGTGCCCCTCTGCTCCAGACTCCCTCACCACTTCCCCCACTGAAATGTGGTTTGTGCTCATGCACAGCCCCTCCCTGGGGCACAGCTGGCAGAGTGGGGGATATCTGGAAAGCTGGGGATGCCACACACATTCCTTACACACCCACCCACTGCAGTGCACAGACACCACCTGTGTGCACCCACACCCCTGCAGAACAGCCGTGGGGACTGACTCTGTGTGAATCAATGCTCAGTTTATCATTTCAATACAAAGTACAACCACTGAAGGCTCCTTTTATTGAGAAGATGACCACGTGTTCACCCTGGTGGGTGAATTCCATGTAAGTGCATAGATCTTGCACACCAGAAGGGAGGGTTTGATCTAAAACTGGCTGAGAAATGCTAGTGTGGGGTACCCACTTCACAAAGCCTCTGCACTTTCTGCAATGACAGATTGCTGCCTAAGGATTTTTCAGAACAACTTTGCCTCAAGGTAAGTTTTATCATCCTGTGCCAACTACTCCTCTTGAAAAAGCACCTACTTTTCTCTTTACCCCTTTGAGATGTCTCCAGCTCTAGAAGCTGTACACTACCCCAGGACTGCAATAGAGTTTGCATTATTTCCTGTTTCTCTATCCCATTCTTACCTGTGCTATGAATATACACCATTATCTCACCTTCTTCTTATTGTTTCCTGTAAAAAAGAAGGCTCCTCCAAATTACTGGATGTTGCAAGGATGTTGCACTGCCATGACATCTCTGTGACAATGAGAATGGATTTAAGTTAATTGATTTGGGATTAAGCTCAACTACCCTCGCCAGGACAGTTCTTTCTTCCAAGAGAGGAGATGGCTTTTCAGAGCCACCTGACAATAACTCAGTGCCCTGTCCCTTAATACCCTGGCAAGCTACAGAGCCTGTACTAAAGTCTGGACCCTGATTCCAGAGTCAATCCATGCCAGTGGTAAACAACAGCACAGAAACAATGCTGGCTGAGCCAGCTGCTGTGCCATTGCTCACCCTCACTGAGCACTTTGATCTCTGTGCCTGTTCCTGATGTTTCTCCTGGGGACTTTGCAGATGTGTGCCCCACCATCTAAATCTCTTCATGGTAAGTGATGAGTCTTGCAGGTCAATTACTCAATGGCAAAAGAAGATGCCTTTCCTGGAGAATGATCACTCCATGGTAATCAGCAACAGGAACAGCCAGGCTAAAAATTCACCTTGTCTTCCTTCAAATCCTGCAGTCCCAGCACCTTTCACCTGCTGGAGTACCCCTGCAGAAGACTGTCCCCAGGACAAAGCAAGGACACCCCCGCAATGTTTGGGATCTTTATCACAGACATCAAATTGTAGACTCCACATTCCTAAATCACTTCTTGACACACATTCACTCACTTCCCCCCCATTTCTTAAAGCTTTTCTCCTGTCATCCTTTGCTGGCTCAATGTTTTTCTCCATGATAGCTGCAGCCTGTGCTTTTGATTTCTGCTCTTAACATCAAAAAAAAAGAAAAAAAGGACAGAAGAAAGGTTCGGGTTTCCCAGTTCCTTGGAAATGTGGTGAAGTTGAGCTTGGTCACAGTTTGTTAGAAATACACCAGCAAGCTCTTTCTTGGTTCTGCCTTGGTAATGAGCTCTCTTCTGTCTTCGCTTTTCATGGTTCCCTTTTGAGTTTAGTAATTTTCCTGATGTTTGTAATTTTTTTAAGCCTCTCTGGCTTTCCAGCACAGTAGAAGCTTCCAATTCAACCACGAGGTTTTCAGGCATGTCTCTGTTACCTCATCCTGAATTGTTTTTCAATTCTTTGGCCACTTTTCCCATGGGCTTTCTTTGCACTTTCCAATAATTTAATAGCCAGTATTTTTTTTTCCTTTCAGCATTTTCCTTTCAGCCAAAAGCACCACGAGCCACATCCAATAGCTGCTGTCCCAGCTGGATACAACTGATATTCTTCTGTCCCAGGTGGAACATCAATTACACTGTCTACAAGCACAACACACTTTTTCCACACATCCAATCTCTGTTTCAGCTTTCTCTGCCTGTCACAGATTTGTTTTTCATTTCAGGTTATGATTTCCCACAGAACTCTTGAATTTACTATTTTGTCTGTTTTGCCTGCTGATTCAGGCTTTTTCAGGCAGTGACTGTGGCTCCTGAGAGCTCCTGCTCCCTGTGCTTCGTGTTCTTTTGTGGCTTGGGTCAAGGCTCTGCATTTCAGGTTCTGAAGGGAGGTTCTGGTATAGGAGGCTTTTCCTGGAAAATAATTTCAGCATAAAACAGGTTGGAATCTGTTTCAACAAATGAGTCATTAACCAAGACAGAAACAATCTTCTAGTGAGTAAATACATGTAGGAGCAGGGAAAAAAAGAACTTACTTACTTTTATTGCTGCAGCTTCTGAGAGAACATAAACACCTTCATACATCTGGTCTCTGGTGGACTTAATGGCTACACAAACACTTGTCAGGCTGTCTGTCCTGGATGCAGAAACTGTCAAACTTCCATAAACAAAATTCATTTGGGCAAACAGATTTTTCTCTTACAAATTCTGCAGAACCTTTGCACAAAGGTTGAGATAATCCTCTTCCTTCAGCCTGTTCTCTCTTCATGCACTCAATTTGAAGCACATGAAATGTCCCAGTAAAGACAAGAAAATTAATACTCTGCCTAAAGCTAGAAATGCAGCCAGGTGTCTTTGCAAATTAAGATCTCTGAACTCACAGGCATGAACTGAATTAAGGCAAAAAAGTATTATGTACCAGTGAAAATAAAGCTGTGCAACCTCTCCTTTGTCTTTGAACTATTTACTTAATAGAACCTTAGGGAAAATAATTCCTGTCAAATAAAGTGTATGCCTATTAAAGAAAAGTAAGAAATATCTTTTACCTCTAAGCTTCTGGAGATTTTGGTTTTAGAAATATAATAATGGTAAATATTGTCAATTCAGAGATTGACAATAGATCCTAAATAGATCCTTGGCAGTGAACAAAAAACTGTAGCCCATCATTCCTCAAAATCGAATACTAACAAAAGACAATAATAATCACAACAGCAGAAACCACAATTTTCTCAGCTAAATCTCCTGTTATTTCCTCAAATGTAAAAAAGAACCTCAGAGTGAAGAATGTCTGTACTGATGGCAAATTTGGACATGTAAATGAAGCCAAGGGCTCTAAGTTCTGCCTCAGTATTTAAAAGAATTCCAATCACCCTTTGTAAATTTTCTGCAATAGACAAAACATCTTAAATCAGAGAAATCATTAAATTATGAGCACTCCCTTGTCTTTGCAAGGGAGGTTTTCTCCCCAAACTCTCCAGACATCCATGTATCTCTGGGCTTTCAGGAAGAGCTAAGAGGGGGTTGCACTCTTTCCAAAATAAGTCATTTTTATCAACCCAATTGTGATTATTTTCCAAGAAGAGGACAGAATCAGGAAACCTAAAGGCAATTAGGCACTCTTTAGGAAGTTAGCCAAGAATCATCTCCAGGTTATCCTCATGAGAAATTACACTTGCTTGCCTTTTTTCTGTCATCCAGTAACATGAAACGGTTTTCAGAGAGCCATCAGTGCTAGAGAAGAAAAGATACCACTTTATCTTAGTGCATTTCTCTGACAGCACAGACTGTTCCCTAAAATCTCCTCTGGTATATTGAGAGTAACATCCCAGCCCTGCCTAGGATGGAGCACAGCGTGGTGGTGCCTCAATAAATGAGAAATAAAGACATAAGCTGTACTCCCATCTGAAAGTTTAGTTTGTTTTTCCAACTTGATTTTTATTATATGTCCCTATTCCCTTTTCTGCAGCTATGCCTCTCTGAAGGTAATGGCAGCATCTCTGTGCTCACAACACAAAGGATTTCCACTTTTTCATAGCCCACAGCCTGATTGTTTCTTTGCAGGTGCTTCCTGAAAAGCAAAGGCAGTTTTGCCTGCCTTACTTCTGATGCTTTGCCCTAACCACAAGTCCTATCAACCAGATCTACATCAGATAAAAGCCACGCTCTGCCTCATCTTTCTGTAACTCCTCCTCCAGCATGTCTTCAAACCTTGGCAGGCTGGAGACACGTCTGGTTTGCATCCAACATTTTCCATACATCTTAATGTTAGACCACAAAATGTTTTCGAATATTTAGGTATTATCTATGCAAGAGTCACATAATTTTTGGTGCAGGTAAATTCATAAACAGCAATGTAAATATAGAGGAAAACCAGAAAACTAGGCAAGCACAGTAATCAAAAGTTTGATTAAAGCATGTGTTGACAGAGAAACTCTCTCAAAGAGTCCCTTTGAAGTGGGGGGATTTACAACATCCCCAGAATAACTTGTCATTCACTGTAGATAGTGACAACATCAAAAATGAATCACATACAACTTAGAGCCCCAGAACATGTCTGAGCTTTGAGCACGGACTCTGCAAAGGGGATGAAAGAAAATGAGTGGTGGCATCTCCCCGTTGTCACTGGGGTTATTAACTATGCACATCTGCCACGTGCCTTCCCTCCACCTGCAAACTCTGAAAAACATCTCAGCCTCTCCTAAGTGGAATTTGCTTATTTTTAGATTTCTCTCAGAGTTACATCAGGCAGCCTTTGAAATGAAAGCCAAAGCAAAACGAGATGAAAAACGAGCCATGATTCAAAAAGCATTAAGCAATCAGCCATGACAAAGTGTCACCTGCCCTCAGCACACTCTGTTTGCTGTCACTTGAAGGACAAGCCCCTCGCTTCCAAAGGCTGAAGCCATCTATTTTTCCTGTTGAGGAACTGTGACCTCACTCTGTGTGCAATCAGTGACTGATGTCATTGCTGTGATCGAGTGCTACAGACTGGATGTCCCCGATTTCCCCTGCAGTGCTGACACCTGAAGGACGTGCCCATTCCTGCCAGTTTTCAGCCATTTTTGTGCTGCTTGTAAGCTGCTGCAACACATCCAAACATTGTCAGGAGTGACCCAGTGACAGATGGTCCTGCCATGGAGCAAGGGGACAAACGACCCCTCAAGATCCCTTTCAGGATCTGTGGGGGGGTTGATGGTTCTGTGGCAGGCAGCATTTTAGTTAAATGGTGCTTTTTCCTCTGGGCAATCCACTGACTATGGAAAAAGCTGTGTATTCAATGTAATTTTTTCATTGGTTTGCTTCTTTTTATTATATTGTCCATCTTAAGCATTTTTTATCATGCAGTAACCTTAACCCTGACTCAAACACTGGACGTAAGCAGATTTAATCCCATTAAAATCACTATGACCCTCCACACTTAAAACTGTACAGATGATTTAAATAGGTTGCTGAATGACAGTCCTGAGACCCATTAGGCCTAAATGTTCCCTGGGAGCCCAAGCTCACAGACACTTATGCACATTCTTAAAAATAAACACAGATATTCACACACAAGCAAAGGAAAGAAATATTCATAGCCATGTTTTCAAACATGCACACCTGCAGAATTAGAGCCTGACTTAAAGATCTTCCCCACCTGGATTTGAGATATGATAATCGATTCATGCAAATGAACCTACACCATAAAACTATTTATTTCACTTTCCAGGTGACAAAACTAGCAAGAGCAACTTTAAAATTAACTTCTCTAAGTTTTAGAGTCGGTATTAAAATATTGTCAGGCTGCAGGTGGAGGTCATTCCCAAACAGGCACAGATTCTATGGGGATAACTCTGCACAAACACTTCAAAATAATCATCCCTTGTAAGGGATTCCTTCCTGAGCTGTGCAGCATTCGTAGCTTGTTTAATTAATACTGTAAATTATAGCTTCACTTTTATTTTTTAATTTCAAAACTGTTTTTAACAATATATTCTACAGCTTCAGGGCAAACCTCTCTCTTGAAGGTATGCAAACTTTGCTAGAATCACTAAAGGTTGGGCAAGCATACTTCAAAGGCAGATTTGGGACCTATAACACTAATTCATCCACCAAATGGAGCTCCAAAATCCATTAAGGAAAAATAACTAGTAACCATCTGTCTTTATTCATCAGGCTGAAAGCAGTTAATCAAACCTAGTGGACATTTTTACTTTCTTCTTTCTCTCTCAACAGCTTTGAACACAGATGCAGCCTTTCCATAATTAAGCTGAGCATAGTAGCTCCTAGACAGATTAATTCTGCAGAGCTTGTCAAAAATGTCAGATGGCAGACAGGTTCTGTGTCTTGTCCCTGGGATTTCTGGGATTTTTTATATTTCTACCTACATATATGGGCAGATAGAGAACACAGTTATTGAAATTAATAATCCTTTCTAGTTCTTAACCTATTCTCTATAACGTGGTTGAGTTTTTCTCTCTCTGTTAGGGATGCAAGTCAGGATGGGAGCTCAGCAGTGAACAAATGTCCCCAGGAATTGAGCTGAAATATGGGATGCAATTGGGTACCAGAAGGGAGCTACTTTTGCTCACCATTGAACCACACTTGTAACTGAGGGGCAAAAAATTCTGTGAACACATTGGCAGTGATCTGAAACAACGTGAAGGTGTTCCAGGTTATGGGAGTTCTATTCCAACAGGCTGGAACATCATTAAATAGCTCATGCCTAAGAGCTGTTCCAGACATGTGCTTTCAGGAGAGTTCTCAGTTTCTATCAGCTTTAAAAGGATACACACAAGTATCCAAGGAGGCTTTTAGTTCTCAATTACTTTTAACAATGAGCTCATATGTGGGTTTGATTCCCTTTTTCTGAGTTCTAACATTTTAAAGCAGAGAGCATATCCAATTCTTTAGGATTTTATGTCACCTGTTAAATATTATGTTTTTTCAATTTAAGCCTCAGTCAAATTTATGGACTGAAGCTAGGATTTAAAAGTACCTTGGAGTAATTTTTTGCTTCCTTTCAACTGGGTTTTTATTTTAAAAGAAATTAAAAGTTCACATCAAATACATCTTCATGCTGATAAAATAAGAATTTCAATGTCATTTGAAAGTTTACAGTTTAAAAGTTTTTGCCCTTATAACTGGTTACAAAAAAAGTCTATTACCATTACATTTGATAAAATAATGCAGCTTGAAAATGAGATGTGCCAAATAATGAGAGATGGTCCCAGTGAAAGCCACTCAATGACTGTAGCAGAGAGACAGACAAGGGGTTTTCCAAGCAGTCATTAAAACTGAACCACAGGAAGGCAAATCAGTAGAGATTGATCAAACTTCACTAGTAAAATTCAAACTAAATAAAAAAATCTAGATGGAATATGTTTGTATCCTTAGGAGTGTAATTTTTCCCTTCATATCTTTAACTGCTGATAACTGATTCATCCATAGCCTGCAGTCCCCACAGATACATTCAAAATGGCAAATGGAAACGAGGCACCCAACTACACTTGGAAAAGTGGGAAAGAATTAAGTACCTCTAGACACCAGACTCTAGAGCAGAAAATAGAGAAGAAAGAGGTATTTTGAAGAAAAACTCTGCTGGCACAATCTCTCTCTCAATGGCACTACTTTCCATCAGGAATATTAAAGCACTTCGCTGTCACAAATGCTCCAAGATGGAAATACCATTCCCACAGAACACATCAATGAACTGAAGCAGAGAGATCATCTTCTATCTAGTGAAAAATCCCAGCTGAGAACTCCTGGATGGTGGCTCTCAGTCCTGTGCTCACACACACAGGGATCATCCAGATGGGAAGTGCTCTTGGAGCACCCATAGGCTACTACATCCCATCAAACACTTCACAGACAGCACAACAAAGGCCAGCTGAGAATTGTGTTGTAATGCTGATACAGAATTTCTCTGGAGAATGAGAAAAAGTAGGAAGATGCCCAGCTGAGAAAACCCAAAGTGGGCAGTGGAGGCTGGAAGGGCTCATCAGAAAGGCATCAGCATCTCTGAATCAGAGAGAAGTGTAAGAAATGTCTACATATGTACATATGGAAATGGACAGATAATGGGGAAAAAAGACAAGGAAAGAAGATACTACTAATCCATGGGAATCATGCCAAAAGCATGAACAAAAATGTTATTATATGAAGATTTTGCCCATGGCTAAATGTAACAAGACACACCTGGCCTCAGCATTGTGATTCACAGAATATTTCCTTCACAAGATAATCCTCTTCTATCTACTTTATCTGATGTTATCATCCTCACTTGGTTCATGTCTGTTATCAGAAACAAAATTTCAGCACTGATAAAACCAAGCACAATTACTGAAGATAAATAAACTAAATTTTAAAAATGATAGGAGTTTTAAAATTCTGAATGTGAGGCTCTTCCTACTCTTTTGTTGAAGGCACAGATTGTTCAAACTTGAACCAACTTGCCATCATAACGAGTCTCAAATCCAAGATCTTCAGTGAGGCACAAACTGTACCTGCATTGCAGCAGAGGCACACTGAGCTGGAATTTATGGACAAAGCAGCAGTGAGGTGCTAATCCAGGTGGGGTTCCCTGCAGGGTGCTGTTTTGCAGCATCACTGCAGGTTCAGTCCTGAGCACTGCCTGGGAGAGATCCTTTGCACCCCACTCTTGCCTTTTCTATCACCTTTAACACATCTTCCTTGACTCCAAGTCCAGCTGGAAGGAGCTGAGTGGGGCCCTGCCACCCACTGTGTCCCTTCTAAAGAACAGAAGTTCCATGCAAAACTCTGGATTTAACCGAGGTCAGAGACGAGATAGCTCACAGATGGAAAAAGTACAAAGTTGAGTCTCAGATGAGCATTTTTAATGGTTAAGAATCACAGAATCATTTAGGTTGGAAAAGACCCCCTAAGATCATCCCATAAGTGACAGGAATTGGTACCACTGGAGACTTTAAAACTGAACTTTATACTCTGTGGAATTTTGTGAACATATTAAACAGCTACTGCAACCTCATGAGGCTAAAGCACAATCCAGCCTTGTACACACCTGCACAAACAGGAACACTTTCAACAAATTATCCATGAAAGTGAAACTTCAACTTCATAAAAATGCAAGACAGAAAATTAAGAGGGAATGCAAAGACTTCTAATGAAATGGGCAGAAGTGTCAACAATTATTTTCATCCATTCTTTTGAATGCCATCACATACCTGGGTTTGTGCTGCTATAAATATGTCCTTTTGTAATCTCTAAAATGTCTAAAATGCCAGAGAACAGAGAAAGTTTTTATAAAATCAGTATTTACAGTAAAGGATCTTGAAGAGTTACATAAATGCTGTTAAAGGTTTACAGCTGGTACCTCACCTGCAAGAGAACAGTTCAGCTGCTAAAAGAGTCAAAATTGGACAGCTCCATCACCCAGAGACTTTGGAAAGTGCAGCTGAAATACAACAGTCATAACTCAAAGGCTGCAGATGGAGCCACAGAGCGCAGGCACCAGAGGGAAAAACTGCTCTGACAACCTTTCTTAGAGTGCTGTTGTGCAGCCTCCAGCATGAGGCACCAAACCAGCTCTAGCCACTGCATGTGAACTAAACTCCATAGCATGCACATACATGTTAATTTAGCCTTAATTTGTACACTACATGCTACTCTATCTATTCCATAAAGAAAGAAAGCAAAGTAAAAGTTTGTAACACACAGCACCTTCACTTCAAGATATCAGTCCATGATAATAACTTCAGCTATTATGGCCAGAAGCACCAAGAAGTCAGCTTGTTCAAGAAATTCAGTAACTCAAATAATCTGATAATTCTAATTTTAACAAGTCTGAATTATGGAATACACATTAATGATGTAATATTGCACCAAGACTACCCATTAAAAGTGGATGTGGTGGCAGCAGATGTTGAGTCCCCTTTTTAAAGTGTAACCTACAGGAGATGGAGCCCTGCCTCCTTGCTCAGCCCTGCTTGGACTGGGTCTTCTTGAACCAGAGATAATAAGGGAGTTTCCAACCAAAATGGGAGGAATGTTTGTAGCCAATTCTCACAAGGGACATCCCAGCTTTCAAATTCTCTTCAAGCTGATAAACTTCAGGGCACCAGGGGAAGTCCATCATGAACAAAACCCTTCCTGACAAGGCAAAAGCAGAGTGACCCATTTTGCACACAAGACATGGGGAGTTTGGCTGTGTAATATATTCTTATTGACACCTCCAAACTCTGAGTCATTTTGGTTTCTCAATTACAATTGTGGAAGGCATTTTCTTCATCAACAGATAAAACTTGATGGGAGGTGGGATGGTTCTGCCTGATAAGCTAACAATGTGCATGCTGTCGAAGTGTGATTAACTAATGCCTGCTGGAGTTGGTGCCTGTTCCTAGCAGAGATTACCTTTATTTATGGCAGTAGGGAAAGGAGCCAGGACCAAAACTACAGGAGAAACACAAATGGTGAAATCTGCTGGCTTTGCCATTAACAACGTGGCACTGAAGGGATTCTCACTGGCCACTCAAACTGCTTTCATGGGCTTTCCCAGAGCCATTTTTAAAAGGGCAAAGGAGCTCAGGCAATGCAAAGTCAAAGACTTGGGGAAAGAATTGCACCAGACAGTGTTTTCTCTGTGTTAAAACTAAAGAGTTAAAAAGATGACTGCTAAACCAGGCGGTTTTTGTACAATTTTTTTTTTTTTTTTTTTGGTAACTCGAAGATTACGTGTTCGACTTGAGAAACCTTCATTATACAAGAAAGCCAATTACTAGAACATGTTGTTCCTCTAAGTCATCTAGAAGAACATTTCAGCTTGTGCAGTTTGTCCACAAGTGTGTTTGATGTTTGAGTCTTCCATGTCCCTATGATGAATGAAGAATTAAGCCGACGTATGACTGGAATTAATCCAGTGTTTTCTACTGGCACAAAATCTGTTTATATGGGCTGGATACTCTCTGAAAGACATTGAAGCAGCACTTCAAATGCAAAGCTCATTCAGAACTCTTTTACCATAAGAATCAAAGATAAAATCATATATTTAAATTCCCTGGTTATTCAGACCTTGCTTCTCCTTCAAAAGTAGCAAAAATTCAAAATTAGTTATGACCAGATGTTGTACCCACAGGTTCTGCCACAAGGAGTGAAAATTAGGAGCAAGGATAACTTGCAGTAAATTACTGTAAGCTATAGCACACCTCCAGTTGAATCGATCCCACTTTGAACACCTTCCTCATGTTACCATTCCAGGATAAAATATGTCCAAATAAGGTTTTTAAACAGAAGAAAAATGCATGTTACAACTATCTCATCTTTGTAACTTCAGTAATTGTGCCCCATTTTAGAGTTAATGGATTTATTTTGTTTTGACCAAGTGCTTCAAACCTTCAAAATTTTTGGTTCTGAACAAACCTCTTTTAAAGGAAAACTCAGCCTTGTGTCAGAATGTCTTATTTTGAAATAGCTCAGAATGGAGTCACAGCAGGCCATGACAAAATGCTTATGAATTCTGAATTCTACAATCATTAGTTTCTTTGAAGAGAATAAATCAGTATCAAAAAATACACAAAGAGTGTGGTGCTCTTGTAAATACCAAGATGCCATTAAGGAAGCCTTATGAAGGTTATCTCACCCAAGCACAGCTGAAGCAAGAGATTTTGTCTTTTTTTGAGTTTGTGTTCCCCTACTTCAAACTCCTACCTAACCTTTCCTCTGAAAAATTATGTAATTTTTGGAAAGTTTTCAAGGTCATTACAGAACAAAATGGCAGTGACATTTTTTAAGCCAGGGTCTGTTCTGTTTTCTTGCAGTTGCTGAAAGTGGGAGACCGAACCAGGAGTATGAAGGCACCAGGAGTGTGAAGATGGAAGATATTTCCTCAGCAAATACACTTTCTGTTCCTCAGCAAGTACACTTCCCAGTGAGAAACCCATAGAAATGGCACAACAAATTCAAGGCCTGGAGTTCTTGCTGACACATCCCATCCTCACCACCAGTGTCTGCAGACTCCTTACACACACACGGAAAATTAACACAGTACAAAACATGGATTAATGAACACATTTTGCCTTGAGTTTGTTCTACCTGTGGTATCTACAGCACATGATTAGTTGCCTGTGAAGCTGAAAGATCCCTAATATCCTTCCAAAAGATCAAAGTAGTACCATCAACTGGGTGTTTAATTATTAGTGTCAATGCCTCATAACAGACCAACCTCGTCTTGCTTCTGCTAGAGGGTAAGAGTTCTGTAAACCTATGGATAGGTGAATTAAATTATAAATTACTTCAACAGGGAAGCCTTTCCTTGACATTAGCGTGGTAAATAAGGGCACACTAAAAATCTGGATGCACATCAATCACACTTGAAACTGAATGAGATAATTAATGAAATGTAAGTGTATAATTATCTGGTGAAACAGCTTCCTATTGAAAATTTAGAAGACTTGCTTTAATTAACAGAATCAAAGACATTCAGCACTGTGTTCCAAAACCTGTCCTTCCTTTTTGCTCTTCTGAGAGCAAAAACACCTGTGAGAGTATTTTTAATAGCATTCTACTAGCTTTCCCATAGGACATTTCTCAACATACTAACTTTTAAAACATATAATCCTTTCAGGTACAAAGAGCCCTTCCAGTCCTGTGTGCCTCCTCTGCAATATTGAAATTATTATTGAGGTTACAGGATGAGCTAAAATTTGGCTTTTACTTGTGCTGCAATTACACTGGATAGCATCACCTTGTACTGCTCAGGACTAATATCAGTGCAACTTGTTGTGCAAACACATATCAACACCTTGGAACATCAGGTAACACATCAGGTCAAATTACCACTTAAAAAAACACACAAAGCTTAAGGGAGTTTAAGATCAGTATCACAGGGGTAAACACTGACTTCAGACACATGGACTGAAATGCTTAGGGGTGGCTGAGTCCCTGCAGACTCTGTTCAGCTCCACAGAGGCTATGAAGATTAATATATACTCATTCTAAAAACTGGGTTATTGATGTGCCCTGCAGGGCACACCAAGAGACACACAGACCACAAACAGCAATTTGTCATCAAAGTTAAAAGGGGAGAATACAGGCAATTCTCAGTCCTGTGCTCAACCACTCACTTTTCCCAAAATATGCAAACTTCTTTCCCTTCACTTTAGGACAAATAACTGCTGCTTTTGGAAATAGGATAATCTACATTTTCAAAGCATTGCAGAATGGAAAATAAGTTAATTTCTGATGGCTCCACAGAATGCATGCATCACTTCCTACTGCTGAATGGACACCTCAGAATCAACCTTGCTCCTTAAGACCCTTTGCCAAAGGAATTCCAAGCATTTTCAGTGTCTTTTACAGTAATGATTTTTTCACAACTAACGCACTGATGATGACCCCAGTGCAACCCACCCAGATGATCCAAGTTAGCCAAGGCATGACTACTGAGCCTAAATTGCTCTGCTCTGTGAAGGAAGAAACTGTTGTTTACACCTGGCTGTGCACATGCGTTGTGTGAAACTCCTCGCTGGTAACCAAGCCCTGACATCAACTCCAACAGTGATATTGATGATGTCCGTGCTATCAGCACTGTGGTACCACCCTCCCTCAGGGCACGGCTGTTATCTGATGTGGAACTGCAGAAGGAACCATCCAGACACTGTAGGTAGTTGGTCTGACTGGTGGCTGCTTGGTATTTCCAGCCCAGATATATTTTGGGGTGAAACAGCTGAAGTTTGAGCAGTCTGTAACTTCCAAAAGGTGACTGCACCCTCCTACAGCCACACCCCAGGCCAGAGCTGCTCCTGGGGAAGGGGGGGATGAAAGGCTCCCTCCTGCACTGCCTTGAGCAGAGCTGCCTCAAGCAAATGGGAGGGACAGAACCCTGTGAGCAGGGACAGCATCACATCCCCCTCCCTCTGTGGCTGCTTCACTGGACCCAGCTTCTGCACAGATATGAAAAGGAGCTTGTTAGCTACAGGTTAACATTCACCCCAAAAATTCACATCCATGCTCAAGATGATCCCAAACCTATATTAAAATGGAGATATATTTTTTCTATAGAAAGAATTATATAACAAAGCCCACATATCTTCAGTGCAACATTAGAAATCTTCCTTCACCTGAGGATCTCAAAATACTCTGCAAACAATCTGACCCTTGGCAAGGCTGCTGAGTAGGGGCTACTTTCCATTTTGTGAATTCCAACTTGGATAAGGAATCCACTACTCCCTGCACCTCCTTCTAGTCAGGACTGAAATGTTCATAAAGTCATATCTCCTAAAGAGAGAGAGCACAGCAGAATTAGATTAGGGAAATGATGGAAAGCAACTGCTCATATGAACAATTCAGTGAATGGTGTTCACTAAGCAGTAAACAAAATAATGAAATCCTTTTCTCAGTGTCAAAGAGATAGGCTAAGTTTCTCCATTACTGGAACTCCCAGGAAGAAGCCATAGAGGCACTTTGGATGGTCATCTCCACATCACCAGATGTGTAGCACCTCCACAACCAACACTGTACAGTCAACAGGTGCCCTAAGAAGTCAGTGCTAACATTTTTAAAGGATGTAACTTGCACACTTGTCTGAGCTTTTTAAGCTCCATACAATTGATTTCTTGGTTTATTAACATTTTTACTGCAGCTCTCAAACAAATTTGAGCATCACAAACACAAATGAAACCAGCATGACCACAACTTTGGACAGGGTGGAAGTTCAGTGACACCTTTGTCACAGAACACAAATCAATGTTCTGAAGGTCACTAAGGAACCCCCCTGCCAGAGCCAAGACTAAAACTCAGACTAGCATTTGTATCCATAACACTTCCCTCCTTGAAATATATTCCAGTCTAATCTAGATTGAATGTTTGATTCTGATTTTGAACATTACAATTCTAATTCCATTCAATGGAAGTTCTGTTTCCACCTCTCCAGTACTATTTTAACCAATTGGTTTTATATGTTTTAATGAGGCCATAAACATGGTTGGTTCTAACCTAGTTTTAAATCTTGTTCTCTTCTCTCATTGCATTGTTCAATTAAAAAAAAAATCATAGTTAAGTGATACCTAAAGATGAATCAAATAATAAGAAAACAGTAAGCTAAGGTTTATTTCCCCAGATGAAATATTGCCCTGCTTCCTGAAATAGTACTGCTGGCATGCCTTGGATTTTGATGACAAAAATAATAATTTTACTAGCTAAGTATTTCAAATTGCAAAGGGAACCAGAAGAACTAACATACTATGAAAGGATAATTAATTATTTCACTGCTCATTCTTTCTCACCTGCACTGTTTACAGCAGCTGCTTATTTAGCTGATTTAAGGATTCCTTTGCAGCCCATTTCAGGTTCATTGCAGATAACTCTCACACTGCAAATCCTTCTATCCTGATGTGCAATTCAGGGCATCAGTGAAATCTCTTCAAGTGACTGTAGCATAGGCTCATTCCCTGCATGCTGGGACACATGCAAGGCATGCTCCAAAAAGCCTGGATCTTTAAAGGGAAAAGTAGGGTTTGCATGTTTTTTTAAAGAAAGACACAATCTCAGGCCAAACATTCTATTATATATAAAATAAAACTGGAAGTCTGTTTATTTGGTGGCAAAACAGAACTTAAAATACATTCAGAAAGTCCAAAATACCTTAGGAAAAGCAGAGTCTCACAGAAAATGAGAAAATGGTAATAAATGGGTGGTGCAAAACTGGGATCTGAAAGTATCAAGTCTTAACATCAGATCTGTCAATGTAAAATGAGGACAATATTTACCCACACCTTTCATAGGTGTCACCATTTTGAAGGAATGAATGTTCCTCACTATTCTCTGAAGCCCAAAAGAACAGTTCACTACAATGAGAAATAAAACTGACAGTGGTTTAAGAGCAACATATTTACAGTATTTAAACTACAGCCTTATTATAGTCACAAAATTCATAATTATGAGATAACCTGACACAATTCACTCACTGTAGATGACACATCAGGCAGAGAACAAGATAAAGCAGAAAGTACAGAGAGGGTCCTCAGTCCTGCAAATTGTCCTGCACAGACATCCCAAAGTCCAGAGGGCAAACATCACCCTGAGGTTAACAGCTGCCTGTTCAAACAGAGGGATTTACTCCCACAACACGGAGCTGGGGCCACTGCTCAGACAGCACAAAGCTCTGTGAGCTATGAGGAGAAAGTGGATGAACATGGAGCCTCCATCCCTGGAGATATTCAATGCCAAGAGAAACCTGTGGAACCCCTCTGGCTGAACCTGCTTTGTGCAGGGGGTTTGACAGGGCAATATCCTTCCAAACTCAGCTGTTCTGTGATCCTTCAATATTCCATTCAAACACAACCTCTTAGATCAGAAGAAAGATACCAAGTGCCATAATCTCAGTGAGACTCCTCACAATAAAACTCACAGATATCAGGGAAAGTTCAGGACTCTTGTGGACTTTGTAGGTGATTAAACACTTGGGAAAATATTCTCAAAACCTTCATCAAGATTATGCATAAACCCTTAAGGCATATGCAGCCATACAGGATCCTTATATTTAGTATTTAGGAATACAGAAGTGATTTTTCTGCTTGTGAGCTAGAATTCTCATACCTCTGTGAACACACCATTGATTATATGTCTGTGTGGTATCTTAGAGGATGCCACAAGGCTGTTTCAAACCCACTCTCCTGCTGTACAGACAGGAGACAGGGAAATCAGTGATGACTGAGGGATCCCTCCACGCCAGACACTCCACACATCTCCACAGGTGCAGCAGCTCTGTGTAATCAGCTACAGCACCAGCTCCATCTTGAAATTTCTATTTAAGAGTCCCAGAGGTTCACCAGCAAGCAACCATTGCTAAAAAAAAATCTTTATTACTTACAGAATTCTTAGAATCTCTTTAGTTCTAATTCTTGCCAGCCATCAATCAAGAGTACAACAGAGCCTACTGCATCTACTTCTGTCAGGGTTTTGCAAAACAGAAACTTGCATGGTTTTAAGTAGTTTTGACACTGAATCCACTCTCTGGCATTCCCCAAGTGGCTCAGCTCCGCAGATGAAAAATGGAATACATCACAAGCCAGACTTTGATCATGTAATTCTTCATTGTTTTCCTATTACAGCTCTCTCTCGTAGACAGCTGGGACTGCTGAAGCTGAACTCAGGAGTAGTTCTGCTGCAGCCAGGCAGTGCTGTGCTGCGTCTTCCCACTGCCAAAAACATCTCAACCTCTGCACGGGGCACTGCAGACTCATGGGGGTGTGTTCCATGGCTCAGGCACACGACAAATGCAGCAGGATGTGGGACAGCCACTTTCATCCAGGGAGATCCTGTGAGGGCACAGCTCTCCCAGACATGGTGGAACATTTGAAGGCAGCTGTGGTACGTTCAGAGCACCAGGAAATCACAGAATCAATAATGCTGGAAAAGACCTCCAGGATGATCAATTCCAATCTTTGACCCAACACCACCTTGTCAACTACACTACAGCACTGCCATGTCCAGCTTTTTCTGGAATACCTCCAGCACGTACCTGGGCAGCCTGTTACAATGCTTGACGTGAAGAAATGTTCAACAAGTTCAGAAACTCCCCTGTTCACCCAAACTGCCCAGGGCTCAAGGGTTCCTAAGCCTCTCAAGTGTCCCAGACCTCTGCAGAGCCTCACACCCCTGGGACAACACTTGCAGGCACGCCCTGAGGGAATCACAGAATGGTTTGGGTTGGAAGGGACCTTGAGGATCATCCAGTTCCAAGCCCTGGCCATGGGCAGGGACACCTTCCACTAGACCAGGTTGCTCCAAAGCCCATGGAGCTGGCCTTGTGATGGGGCAACCACTACTTCACGGGGCAACCTGTGCCAGGACCTCAGCACCTTCAGACGGAAGAATTTCTTCATAATACCCAATCTAACCCTACTTCCAGTCTGAAGTCATTCCCCTTGTCCTGTCACTACACGTATTACAAATAGTCTTGTGCCATCCTTCCCTGAGTTCCCTTCAGGTACCGGAAGGCCACAAATGGGTGACCCTTGAAGCTTTCTCTTTTCCAGAAGGAACAATCCCAATCCTCTCAGCTGGAGGTGGCTTTGCAGGTGGGGTCTCACCTCAGCGGGGCAGAATCCCCCCCTTCCCTGCTGCCCACCCAGAGGGATCAGCCCAGGGCACGGGGTGTTCAGGGCCGGGACAGGTCCAGCTCCCACCCACCAACACCCCCGAGCCCCCCTCCCAGCGCTACCCCATCTGCCCATCCCCTGCCCGGATCGATCCCCGGGGGCTGCCCCGACCCAGGGGTGCGGTACAAACATCGGGGCGGCAAAGGCTCGCACTTCCCCGCGATGCCCCACCTCAGATGGGCCCCGAGGGGAGGGCAGCAGCAGCACCCTCCCGTCACACGAACCCACAGAGCCACGGCTGGCACGGGCAGCACAGGCCGAGAGCCGCCGCCGCCATCTCGGGCTGCCCCCGCCCCCCCGGCTCCATTTCCCGGGATCCGCCCCGGGAAGCGCGGCTGGAGCGGGCAGGGACGGGAGCGGCACCGCAGGTACGGGACCGACCGGGGGGACACGGCTCCGCCGCTGGGCTCCCGCCGCCGGGAACAGCCTCCCTCTGGAGCGGGCCCGGCGCTGAATCTGCTTCTGGCGGCCAGGGAGGCGAAGGGCTGCAATTAAAACTCAGTGAGATCAATGAACAACTACGGCAATGTGCGCTGATGCTGAAACGCGGGTTGGTTTTAATGTGTGTGTTTGCGATGCGTTTTATAGGTCAGTCCCAGCACACAGTGCCAAAGGGAAGAGGATGGAAGAAGGAAACGCTGCCAAGGAAAGAGTTCTCATTACTGGAGGAGGGGGTTATTTTGGCTTCCGGTTAGTGCATTAAATGGTTATTACATACAGGAATAAATGTAAGAGGTTGCTGCTGGGGAGGCAGCAAAATCCATCAGTAAAAGGGAAACCTGTGGGCCTGAGACACCTGATCCAGTTGATCCCATCTTCTGGTTCATCCGCGGTCTCAGTTTTAAACAACCCCTGTTACTCTGTTTCCAGAGGCTGGAAGTAATGCTGTTATCCCGTTTCCAAATGCCAAGCCCCAGCTGCCCCGCAGACATTTACCTGTGTGCTCACCTCTGTAGGGGGGTGGGATCACCATCGTCAGCCTGCTCGGAAGGACAAGCCTACACTTGTACACGCATTTTTCTTTTGACATGCAAATAGCTACACATGTGCTTAGCTCTATAGATTAACAACTCCAGCTGAACTCTCAAGAGTATTATTTCCATGAACAGCAATAGTTTAGGATTAGAGTTGTTAATATGGTGCAGATTTCAGTGAAATCCATTTCCCCTTGCTGTAGCTGGCTCTGCAGGCTATGTAAAGAAAAAATCCTATTTTGAGCCCTAGACTATAACTGCTTACAGAGGGGAGAGAGATCACAGTCAGGACCAGAAAATAAAGTTAATTTCAAATCAGGGGATGCCTATCTGACTTCTGCTTGGCTTTTCCCTCCACTCTCATCCCATTAAAGCACAATAGACATACAAAAATGTAGGGAAGTGGAAGAGAAACACTGGAGTTATACTTTGTGTCAATACCTGTGACTTGGAGTAAAATGTAGACAACGTGGCAAAGCATTCATAGCAGCTTAGAAGCATCTCTCCCACTCCTCCATAAATCTCAAACACAACAGCAAAGACCAACCTGTTGTTTTGACAGAACTGGGATATCAGAAAAGCAGTGAGATAAAACAAGTATGGTTTTTTAAAAAAAATATTTGGCCATAGTTGCACATCTGAAAGTTGCTGATCTGAAAGGGACAGAACTTCAGTTATTTCTCTTCAGAACTTTTGCTTACAGCAGTTCTGCCTCTTTTTTTCATTTTTCTTCTCCAAATTTTGATGGAGTGTGAGAAATTAGTTCAGCTGAATCTTCCCTCTAGTAGGTGGCTGAGTATTTATAAGACTCCCACCAGAAAAATATTCAGCATGAAAACAGTTAATAGTCTTCTCTCTTTTCCAGGTGAAATGTTTCATGCACCATGGTGCTGTATCCTAACATACGGTTTCTATCATGTTTCAGTTTAGGTTGTGCCATATATCAAAAGGGAGTTGATGTGATTCTCTTTGATGTCCTGAAGCCACTTCAAACTGTGCCAGAAGGAATAAAGTTTGTGCAGGGGGATATCTGTTGCCTGTCTGAAGTGGAAGAAGCTCTCAGAGATGTCATCTGCGTATTCCATATCGCTTCCTATGGAATGTCGGGCAGGGAGCAGCTGAACCGAAAACTTATAGAGGATGTTAATGTGAAAGGAACAGAAAATGTCATCCAGGCCTGCAAGAGCAGGGGAGTGCCGAGTCTGGTTTATACAAGTACCTACAACGTGATATTTGGAGGCCAGATTATAGAAAATGGGGATGAGTCTCTGCCTTATCTCCCTCTGCACCTTCACCCTGATCACTACTCCCGAACGAAAGCTTTGGCTGAAATGAAGGTGCTGGAGGCAAATGGTGCTGAGCTTGGCAATGGGAGAGGTGTCCTAAGGACCTGTGCTCTCCGCCCAGCAGGGATCTACGGGCCTGGGGAGCAGAGACACCTCCCAAGAATAGTCAGCTACATTGAAAGGGGACTGTTTAAATTTGTGTATGGAGACCCTCTGAGTCTGGTAGAGTTTGTACACGTGGACAACCTGGTCCAGGCTCATGTCCTTGCCTCCAAGGCCCTCGGAGCCAGCAAGCAGCACATTGCTGCAGGCCAGGCCTATTTTTTTCAGATGGCAGGCCTGTAAATAACTTTGAATTTTTCCGACCGCTAGTGGAAGGGTTGGGTTACAAGTTCCCAACCCGGCGCCTTCCCCTCTCCCTTGTCTATTTTTTTGCCTTCCTTACTGAAATAGTTCATTTTCTCGTAGGGTGCATTTATAACTTCCAGCCCCTCCTCACCCGCACGGAGGTTTACAAAACTGGTGTCACACATTATTTCAGCATGGAGAAGGCCAGGAAGGAGCTGGGCTATGAGCCCCAGCAGTACAGCCTGGATGAAGTGGTGGAGTGGTTTAGATCGCAGGGATGTGGACCAAAGCCAAGAAATTACACCATGATGCATCTGGTTAGGGATGGAGGACTGCTTTTGGTGTTGATTGCTGTGCTGGTCTCATGGTTTCCATCTGCAGCGACATTTTCACTCTGAAAGATGAAATGCTGAGGACAGAATTTGGTGATGTTCTCTGCTTACTCTTGGTTCTGACAGGTAATAAAAGATTTTTTAAAAAATACATATTTGTGTGATTCAGGTAAATAACAGCTTTATCCCCAAGAAACAGATATGCTGATTAAGAAGTGTAATTTTTTAGATATACCTTCTCTTCAAAGTAAAATTGATCAGATCACTAACAAGCAAAGCTCAGTGTTACTGCAAACAGCATTTTACTCTCTGGTACATCAGAACAATACAGTGAATGGAACAAATGTCCTTAGGCTGACTCTTCCTCCCTGATGGAATTATACTCCTGATCCCTGCCCTTTATTCCTAAAGAGTTTGTGCTACATGATCCAGAGGAGAATAAACTTATTCTTTGATCACATTCCAAACCCCAGTTCTGCCTCCCAGCTTGGATGTATATATGCCTAACCAAGATTAACTGATAAACTGCTAGACAATAAACAAATGGGGGTTTTATATGAATACATTCTGGTATGCTTTCCTGAGTTAACTGTGTGATATCTAATGGCATTTCTGGAAAATGCACCATGGTTAATCTAAATTACAGCGAAGTGCTTGAAGCAGCACAGATTTGTAGATTTTTCTAACAGTAAAATATGCCTGTTTAAAATGAATGAGCTAGCTGAAGTGCATTCATAAATAAAACCTATGATTTTTCCCAGCATTATTGAGTGGTTAAACAAATAATTCATCAAAGGCATTTGGTGAGTGATTGCATTCACGTTCCACTATTTATAAAACATTTTAGCCTTTAATGATATTTCTTTAACACCTGATACCATCTGAATAGAATTTCAGCTTTGTAATAGAAAGATAAACAATTGCTACAAGGAAACTCATAATTTTCTGCAATTCTAAGAATAGAAGATAAGGCCTTGTTAAATACAGGTCACTGCTGTCCCAAGCAACTCTCTCTGTCAATTTAATACAGAAACTGAGAAACTTCACCTCAAATGTTAAACACAAAGTTCTTTTCCTTTAACTCATCAGTGTTACAGCTTCTGTACCTCTTGATAAAAGCAGAATCCTTGAGGACTTTCAAACATCTCTTTAGTCTTTCTGTTTTAATAGTTGAAGCTACACTGATCTTAAATTAATAGTAACTTCCAGATACTCCTGTTAAACTCTGCTGCAATTGAAATGAGGAAGTAATGAAGAAGAGAGTTCCACTGCACTCTTAAAAGATTCTCAGAAGAGGGCCTAAATAGAGGAACCAAGCTAGAAGTCCACTGCCACCCCTGCTTAGAAGATGCAGATTTTTGTAGCTCATGGTGACTGAAGACAGCATTATTTTTGGACTGTTGAGTACTCTTCCTGAGAAGTTTACCTTAAAAAAAACCCAGCCCACACTACTGATAACTTTTTGTATTTTTATGCTTGAAATCTGACTTTTCTCCTTCATTCCCCTAAGTACACCATGAAAGAAACTAAATTTAATACTTAGCTTGAGGGACAGCTCAAGAGAGAAGTCACTTTTTTTTCCCCTCTCTAATAGCAAATAAGCTGTTTGTGTAGCAGGAGTGTTGCACTCTCCTATAAAGAGCTTATGTGCCTCCAACTGAGCACTGATGGCACAAGGGCCACTCTCCAGGAGTCATTAATATAAATCATCATCTGCAGAAAGAAGAAACTTTCTTTTTAATAAACCCAAAAAAAGACAGTCATGACCTCATGAAAGCACTGGGCCAATGCTCTCTTTCCAACAGCTCTGTTTTTTCAAGTAGAAACCACTTTGTTCTTTTCCCCTTTAAGTTCTCTGGCTTTGACACAATGTTATCAGAAATAGATTTAAAAAATTTAATGCCAGCAGAAGACAAAACCAAAGTGTAGAAGAAATTGCACAAGCCTGTTACACAGAAACAGCATCAGTATTTCAGGCTAAGTCTTGTAAAAAAAACTGGTTTTAACATAGGGAACTGAACTCCTGTGCCCAGAGGACTTTTCTCTGCTCTTTGTAATCTTTTAGAAAAACTCAGCTCCTGCTATTTAAAATTTTCTCAACAGGGGGGTTAGTGAAAAAAAATCTATGGAAGGGTCCCTTAAGTCATGAATCCTAAATCCACACTGTCAATACTGGCTGAGGTTCAGGCCCTGGACAGCTTTTGAGGCACAGCAGCAGCTCCTGAGAAGACAAAAATAGCCCAACAAAACCCCAAACAGCACAAACTCCTGCAGAAGCTGAGCTCAACACGTGAAGCTTTTCATCTGCCTGCAGTCAAGGACAGAACTCTCTGATAACAGAGCATGAGGCACTATTTTGTCATAATGTTCCATAAGGGTGCTCCAGCCCACGGGATTAATGTGGGGACACATCCCAGAGCCAGCATCACTGGGTTCATTAATTCCATGTCAATTAGCTCCATCTATTAAACAAACCGAAGCCCTCACCACAGCAGAGGTGAAGGATACACTCACTCTTTCCAAAAGGAACACAGGCAGTCTGTGGCCAAGGAGAGACTCTCAAACTGCTTGAGAACTCCATCCCAGTAAGGACGGTCAGAGCTGCTCTGTTTAAAGTATTTTACTAGGAGAATTCTCTTTCCATTTTCCTGGTTTTTGTCATTACTCCTCCTGCATGAATAGCTGGGTAAATTAGAGTAATTAATTCAAGTGTTGTGTCTCTCTTTAAGTTTTAATTTATTACCTGGTTTCCTGAAACGGAATTACCAGAAATGCACCTAAAAACTGAAAGAGAAAAATGAAAATAAAGCTCAGATTTAATTTTTCCTGGTCCTCAAAATTACTGAACAATTGATAGGTGCCTCACTATAATGAATGATGCTGATGTTTAAAGTGAATAGTTTAAGAATATTTGGTCAGTACTTAACCTCAGGCACAGCATGTCAAGGTACAAATTTGCCAGATATACATGAAAACTTACACTTTTCATGTGTATTTAAATATATTTATTTTTGATGCCTAATCAAACAGATTTCTACAGGCCTTTCTCCTAAGGGACCAAACCAAAATGTCCCTTTGTTTCTATTTATTACTGATTACCACATACTTTCCAAAATATAGTGGTGTATTTAATAATTCACTACATGATCTTCAGAGAAAAGGGTCCTGAACACTGATAATTTACTCATATTGTAAAAGATCTGGGGATTAAACTGAAATTCAGGAGTACCCAAGTGTTGGGGGAACTACTGCTTTTTTTTAGTCAAGCTCACAATTCCCTGTTTTGCTGGAGTAACAGCTAAAAATGTAGATGAGCAATGAATTAAACTGCTTTGAATTTAATTTAAATTCTTTTAAAACTAATAGCTGGGCATGCTTAAAAATACTGTTATGGATCTGAAGATAAATTCATTTCTGAACTGATTCTGAAGGTTAATATTCATTATATTTAACTTCTACGTCTCATTATACAAATGGAATTTCAGTCTGGAACAAAGCCAACTAGTTGGACTGCACTAAAAATGCTGACACATGACTGTAGCAGAGTTCAACCACTGCACTTCAGCTTCCCCACCACATTCAGATTTTTCCAACTGATTCTCCAAGTGGGAATACAGGCAACAAAACACCTAAATGTAGCAATTTTTTGGACTCCAGAACTCATGAGTACCAGTATTTACAAATGCAAAGGTGATAAAGACCATTTGGCTGATTTAATGACCCTCTAGAAGAATTAGGTTGAAGACACCTCATACTGATTCATGTTCATTAAGCATGTAATTTTGATCAAAAGATGAGAAAAATGTTGTTCCCAAGACTCCCTACAATTAAAAAAATCACCACATAAAGGCAGAGTGCATTCACCTAGCAGCAGTTCCCCCCGTGCAACCTCTTGGTAAAAATCAGAATTACTCTTCTTCCAAATTACCAGAAATTTAATCTTTGCCTCACTCAGATTTCATTGTTCAAACTCATACAAATCTGATTCTCACTAGAGCTGGAGTTTGTATCTGCCTCTTACTGAAAAAGGGTGGTTTGGAGTCACAAGTTAAACTCGATCTTTGACCTTTTCCTTCTGCCTCATGTGTTTGGAACCAGAGGAAGTGATACCCCTGTCTACTGAAACAAACGTTAAGTCAGTTCATCTTAAAAACACAGAAATGCCCTTCTTCCAACCTCTAGCAGAGCACACCATACCACACCAGCAGATCACTTTTCAGTAAGAACTCACTGCTTCAAATGACTGGCAAAAGTCAGGAAATTCAACAAGCAATACTTAAACAAAGAAGCACTTGGCATCATTCCCATCAATGTGAGATATCAAAAATTATTTATTAAAATAAGTTATTTCAATGATTTAAAACAGTTTCTAAAAGAATATAACAATTTAACATTTGTTAACTTCAAAAATTTATGAATGTTTTCCCTCCTGGATTTAAAAAAAAATTAGCACACACATTCAAACCTACTTTCATACTCAAACAGTTGCAACTGTGAAAAAGTAGCTACAGAGTCTGCCCCAAGGAAGAAATGATAGGGGAGGTGTTGGAGATAAGACACAGAATGCAAGAACCAAGAGAAGAGGTAGAACACAGCCTTGCCCACCACTTGCAAATCAGCAGGAGAGGCACTGCAGTATTTTCATTCTGCACACAGTGTAACATCATAGTCTGGGAAAAAGTCCTACTGTAAAACAAAATGCATTTCCATAAACACTGATGGAGTGCCTCTTACAACTTCTGATGTCATGCATGTGTGGAGAATGTGCACAGGACTTTTTCAAAGGACTACAAAATGTGCTAATTCTTAAATATTTGCATAAGAGCAGCACAAGGAACTCCCTCCTGTGTCCATCACACAGTGGCTGTGCTGTGTCAGGAATATACATGCCAACAAAGGAAGCCAGGACAAATGGACAGTTTGGTTGGGTCTGCTCTGGAACTGAGCTTAAAAAGAGTTCTGACAAAGCAGAACAATCCAGACTTGGATAATGAAGATAAAACCAGCTCTATACAACAGTATGGGTTACAGCTCCACCTCTCAAATCCACAGTTGATGAGATTTTTTTTTGCTTTGAGTAGGGTTTGCACCCACCTACTCCTTGAAGAGGTCAATCACAGCTGGGTACTGAAGAAATTTCAGGCAGGAGGATGAAAAAGCAGAGAATTGCCTTTAACTTTTCTCTGGTTTTCAGCTAGGTGATTAGTAATTAATTTCTCTATAATAAAAAATTTACAGAAGCCACCCCATTGTGGGATACAGTATTATAACACTTTCATCTCTGAGACAAGACTGTCTTTGCACAATAGCTAAAACCTCAAGGGGGTTTCTCAGGCCATCATCTGTGAATGCACAGTGGCATCAATTAAGCACCTCTTGAAACAACAGAAGTTGTGGTGTGGGGAGCAAGAGAAATTGAAAATTGCTGAGGCAGCTGCATCAGGCCATGAATCCCAAATCTGTGCAAGTCCCCTGTGATCAGAAGCACAGCTCTGTGTAAGCAGCATTTTGTGCCTCAGGCAGTCACTCTGAAAGCTAAACTCCTCTGCACATATTTGAAAGTTAAAGCTGGGAATATAGATAGCAAAACCCCACCCAAGTAGAGATAAGACAACCAGGAATTTGATGATAACAACACAGCACTAGCACAAAGGACCAACACATACAGAAATCATGACAACTGCTGTTAAATATTCTACTGAAGGACTTTAGTTCTGCTCTGGCATGAAAATACACTTGCTAATCTAACAAGTATTCTCATCTGCAGCTCCATGTTCTTGATTTGATTAAAGGCACCAGAAGGATGCACCTCTCTATTTGTGCACACTCTCATTCTTGGATTAGTTACATTTTGAGAAAATGGTCTACATTTACAGAACACTATCATTTGACTATCGTCTACGTAGGATTGCAAGATTAAAAATTGACAGTTCATTTAAAAATTCATTTCTAAGCACATTAGCAGCTGAAAGGATTTGCAGAAATGATACTGTACAAAAGTAAGTGCTTCTCAGAATTTTAAATACCTTCCCTTTCTGCAAACAGATATCTCCTACTGTGTATCTTAAAACTTCTCCCAGTGCCTCGAGGCTGTGAACAGAAGTTCACAGGAGCTACGAATAGAGGTTCACACATTGTTCCTTTCTTAAACCTTTAAAGAGAGTTCAACAGGAAAAACACAACTACAGTCACAGAGGGTATTTGCTTTCAACAAAATTAACATATTATCTTGTTCTTGAAAATGTAACAGAAAACTTTTAATAAGAGACAATAGCTGCCCAAAATATTTTATACAGTATCAGCAGCACAGTCTGCTGCCTCCAGGACTGTAACATACATGACATGACAGTGCTGGTGTAGAAGTGCTTTCACAGCATTTAATAAATTAAAAACTCACTACTAGTTAATCTTGAGTAGCCGGGTTGTTAAAGTGGTGTGATTCCATGCATGCAAATTGTTGTGACTGCCTTATCTACAGCCTGTGTACACACATACAGGAGATGATTTATACTTGTACTTCAGCTACTGATAATGAGAAGTGAGGTCTATCCATCTACACATCCTCAAGTTTTAAAAATCTTGAATACACAGAAGCTCTGGCCTGCACAGAGGGTATGCTTTGTACAGAATATAAATTAATAGGTATTAAAACAGATTTTCTTAGAAGAAGAAATTACAAAGGAAATCCGTATTTCCTCTTCCTCCTCTTCTTCCAGTCATTCCATCCGATGAGACTGTCACTGAGTAGGATGACCAGGATAAATTCATCTCCTCCTGAACTGCACCATAAAGCACACATCAAAGAATGACGGGCTCTAAGAGTAGAATTTGCTGTTACTAACTTTCTTCTCCTTTAATCTTAAGGGAAAAGAAAAGGAAAAAGTCAAGCTTAAAAGGAATTTCAGAGGAAAACAGTCTACCAAGTTCAGTGTACTTGGATACCGATGACAAGTAATGTATCAGCAATGAGCACTGCCATTTATTTCCCTCAATAAATGGGAGCAAACAAGTGATTCATGCAGCTGTTCAGCACACACAATAAAGGGTAAGAATATTTAAAGTCTTGAGAACCACTCCAAACTTCCTCTTGGTACATGAAGCCTCTATCTCCCTCACACTCAGCCCAAAAGTGGCAGCCAAGGAGAAGGAACCTTTCCCTAAGCTCTGGATAATGCACTGACACTGAACTGACAATGCTGTGCTATTGCAATTCAATACTGGTTTTATCTTTTGTGGTTTATGTATCTGTTCCCACATATTTTATATGTGCATGACATTTCCAGGGACATAACTCTGGTAGCATAGCAAGAATGAAAAGGTTTATTTATTTGTCTGTATATACTTCCAGGCTTTCCTCCCAGAAAGCAGAAGAGAGGGATATAAAACCTCACAGGATTACAAGTGTCACTGTGATCACTGCAACTGAGATGTCACTGAGCACACATTCCACAGCTTCTGCTGGCCTCTAGTGGCTTGAAGCCCAGCCTGGCTTCTCTGCAGCCCTTGTTTCAGATGAGCTCATTCTACCCTCACCACTCTTTAGACACTCCTTTTGATATATCTGAGGTTTCCTAACTATAAATCCTGTCCAGACAGAGCTACCTTGGAAGGGAAAATGATCATCAACCCACCTGCGGTTGCAAGTCTCTTGATATATCTGTAGTTTGTGCTCATTGACGTTGAATTCTTTCAGTATAGCATCCCTGTTGGGATTCCTTAGGTTCATGTGGCTGTCATAGAGGAACAGCTGGTTATTAAGCTCCTCCTGGCGCTTCCGAAGTTGCCGACATGAGGAGTAAAGCTCTTCTTCACTTTCCTTCAAAGCAATATTGGAAGTCAAGGTAATGTTCCCAAAATGACACAGAATCAACAGAGTTTGGGGGATTACTTTGTTTTCCTAACCACATTTTAATAGCTGCATAGAACGTTTGATAAAATTAGTTTGATGGGATGTTTCTGGAAACAAATTTAACTTAGCACTAAAAAAATCCCTCAGCCCCACAGTATGACCAGCCATACCATCTTGACAGGGGCATCAGGGACAAGTCTAGCACAGGTCGCAAAATTTGTGTGTCTAAACACTTCTACTTCTAAAAATAAGCAATATTTTTCCCTAAGAGAGCATGTCAGTCTGTTGAGGAAAGAACAGAAAATAGTGTATCATGATGCCTTATCAGATTATAATAGTATTAAAAATATATTTTTAAAATGTTTGGGTTTGGGCTCTTCTGTCATATTTGTGTATCACGTGACAAAGTGACAATCCTGGGGATTTTCTATTGAAATATAGACTAAAGTTCAAAATACTGACTGGTAAATAGGACCCCTAACAGCAGCAAGTACTCAGATGTTCAAGAAAGGAAGACAGATCCTGCATTTCTGTGTAACTATGGCAATTCAGTACTTGCAGAGGAACTGAGTAAGTCTGAGTTTCAGTTGTGGCCCACAGTAGAAGGTCTCAAAAAATATTCCACAACTATAAAACAATCATCATGATTCCCTTTAGGACTTCAAATTATTTTAATATTTCAAAACTTTGGATGCAAAAGCTGCCTCTTTATAGAGTTACTAGCGGGGAATAGAACTGGCAGGACTGAAGTCTTAATTTTCACATCAGAAGCAAAACAAGATACTCCTTCTACAAGAAATGACATGCAATCAATAAATGTAATAAATCCAAACATTTTCAAAGGCAGCATACTAATAAGAATGCCTCTTTCTGCATTCAGTACAGAACTAGGAAAATTGATAGCTTAGCAACACACCCAAGGGGTTTCAGTTACAGCAACAAGATCCTTTCCTCAACCTTCTTTTTCCTCCTGAAACACATTCCTACACAGGTATGGGTTGGAGCAACTGAAATAGCCTCAGTGCTATGCTACTGATTAATATTTTAAGAGTAATTTATTTAATTTTTGTTTGTAAAAGAGTAGGAAACTTTGTATTCCCAAATCACAAAGGAAATGCAGATTGCTAATTACCAATTTGCAGGTGTAATCATCAAGATGCATATGTACTAGGGTTACTTCTTGTAAATAAATGTATCCACAAAGGTACAACTTAAACTGCATTTAAGGATGTCCACTTCAATCTTTAAGTCAAGAACATACACACCATTGGGGCTGACTGTAGTCAGAAAAAGCTGAAGAAATACATATGCTTTCTGAAGGAAGTAAATCAATTTTCAAGCAAATAAGAGATGCTTATAAATGCAACAACCACCTCAGTATAGTACGATTTCTACAATATCAAAAAACCTGCTTAACTTGTACAGGAACTGCATAAGGCCCCAAATAATAATTCACAAATGTACATGCTTATGTCTACAATATTTTTGCTTTAATATTCCTAATAAACTCCACAGCCATCTGTAATTCCTCATTATAATTTTGTATTTCATCTCCAAGAGCACACAGATGGGCTCTGTATATAAACAGGCCTGTTATTAAATGGTATCATTTTATGGAGGGTCAATACTTTTTAAAAGGAAGCAGAGAAACCAGAGGCAGCTTTGATCTTTTCTGATGCTTCTTGAATGATCTGGCAAAAGTTCTAGAGTTGACAACTTTAGTAAGTCTGGGTTTGTTGCAGACTGCCAAACAAAAGGGAGTTTTTGGAAGTTCTCCTGCCACTGCATTACCACCCAGAGACACCAGGCATTGTAAAAACACTAAGCTGAGCTGCATCTTCATTTGGCTTAACAAGCAGAAGGGGCTTCTAGAGTGTGAAAAGTGCTACTGTCAAAGGAGTCAGTGCTGACAGATTGGGGGACAGACTGCTGCTGTGAACAGCACTTTGAGAGCTGCTCCTGCCCCAGACAAATAATGATCTGGGTTCCTGAAGAGAAACCATGGCAGGAGGGATTTGCAATGTACCCACAAGTGATGTCCATACTCAGCATTAGGCAAGGGTGATTTTGTCAATTTTCTCAAAGGCAGCAAGTCCAAAACCAGCAGTTTCCCAGGCCTCCTCTATCAGACTTGAGTCCAAGAAATATGAACACAATTTAAATATTATCTTGAAAGGACATAGGTCTCCTGGTTACATACACACACCACTGGGCTCAGCTTCTAGTCCTCTCCTGCTCTCAGAACCCCTGGCTGGCCCACAGAAGGAACCTACAGGAACCTACTACAGCTTTCAAACACTGTCATTGCACACACTGTCCTTTTACATCAAGTTTTATAAGGGGGTTTCATAAAAACCTCCACAAAGGATGTTTGAAAAAGGCTTCCACTCCTTTGGGAAGAACAGTGTGACTGAATTCAGAAATTTCCAGTTCAGTGTATGCAACTGCAGGCACAAACCCCTCCAGAGACATAATGACTTAGAGTTCACAGAAGTTGATGTTTCAATCAGAAAAATAATGTACACTAGTGTGAAGTGCAGTGTGGGCCTGAATGGCTTGACAGACTACAAATAAGTTTAAGTTTTTTTCTCTGAATCAGAAGGGTGCTGGAAAGCACCCTGAAACAGCCACTTCCCAGAAGCATCTCTGAACTTTCATCATATCACAAGTATACTTAAATTACACAATATATTATTGAGAAAGACTGAGAAATATCCTTCAAATCAACATAATACAGCAGCACCCTTGGAACACCAACAAACACTGTTCACAGATCAGCTGCTTTAATGCCTGGATTCATGAGCAAGGATGCATCATTATTTTTCCCCTATGTGTTTTAAAATACTACTACTTCAAGTAAGTGTTTAGAGAGGCTTAAAAGAAGCAGATTAGCAGTTCTTTAAGAACCAGATATGTCTTCTCCTTGATGGGTTGTTTATTTTAATGAAATACTGGGAAAAATTACTATCTTCTATTGCTGAGGTGATTTCTTTTTATGAAGGATGATGAAAAAAAGATGATTCTACGAAGCCAAAGCTGATTTTAGCTAGCTTTGCATGGCATCAGTCAGTTAACAAGGAAAGACAATGACCATGCTGTTACAGCAAAAACTATTGGAGGTAATGAGGCTTTGTTTGTGCATTATTTCTTTTAACAACCGTGTAATCTGTCCACCCAGAGGTACAATAATTCAGTTTGTGCTATTTGTCTTCCCCAGTACCTGCAGAAGAAATACCTGACAACAGCATGTCAGACACAGAAAAGAAACCTGAATCCTCAGTTCCTGCTTTCCACAAAAAATGATAACAAACACACTAAGTGCACAAAACAAACCCCAGTGGTCCTCACCAGAACTTGTTGCATCTCACAGTGCACCAGAAGCGAGGCCAGCTCTATATCTTCACTGTAACCATTCTTGAGAGGAACTGACCTAAAACCTGGGGCAGGGAGAATGAAAACGAAGGGCAATTAGAGTCCATCAAGGGAGAATTAGCACTCCCAGAAACGGTGCACACTGTGAACATTCTTCAGTGTTCAAATGCTCCTCTCCTGAGAGCAGGGTCTGCTATGGCAGTTGGAGAGAAGCAAAAGACAAGACTAGAAAAACTGACAAACACCTAATTTCACATGCTCTTGAAAACTAAAGCCAGAGAAAGGAGCTTCATCAAGGCAGGAGGGAGTCTGGCAGCAGAGAGGAACTCACAGTACAATAATACTCAACAGTACCTCATTATAACCACTGATCTCACCTGATTTGATTCCTTTGATGGGAAAAGTGGCATGTGCTAAGAAGTTGGGATCACTGAACATATCCTCCTCATAAACAACAAAGCGCAGGAACGCCAGATTTGGGTCATAAATTTCAAATTTCACTTGCTCTGCATAAGGTGCCCAAATTGGATTAAGGCCATTGTCATCTGTAATGAAAAGGAAACATTTGCAGGATGAAGCAATAATTTCACTTCATTCACATATGGGTATGTATCCCAGGACATTTTCTAGGGACACAGAAGCCCAAAAATCCTATTTACCATCTGTCTTATGTTGTAACCTGGCTTCAGAAAGTTTGTATTTGTTTACTTCATGGGAGAACTAGGAGAAAAGCTGGCAGGGATGAAAATCCATGAAGAAAAGCTATTATTTGTATTTAAACATGGACATGTATTTGCAAAGGGGAAAAAAGAAAGCTATTTAATTGCTCATATTCATAAGCCTCACACTCCATATCCAAGAGAAAGCAGGAAAAGCACTAGGAAGATTAATGTACCTTGGCCCAATTTTTGTAGTCACGTACAGAACACCAAGATTTGCTATATGTGACACAGCTTGCTCTCTAAAGTCTTGGTCACTTCCCACAGAAAATTTAAATCACAATCATCTTCTCTGAAGTACTGAGGAGCCACAATGCACACTCTGCTTCTGATTCTGTGTTTATTTTCCACTGGTATCACTGGTTTGGATAATCAGAACCAAAGCCTGTTTTTTACCAGAGGAACACTGTTGCATCCAGAAATACTAAATGGTGAAAATAGGAAGCGCCTGAAATATTGTCCCATTTCAGCACTCTTTAAGTTCATGTAAACACAAACACATTCCTTATCCAGAACTCACCAGGACTGAGCTTTGATCAGACTTCCAATGCACTGCAAGTTACTCTATTTTACAGCCCTATACATCCAAGCTGTCTCCAAGGGAGTGCCAGTCTTAGAACCTCAGTTTAAATAAACACAGTCTGGATCTCACAGTAATAACTCCCCATTTGGGCCAGACTTTTGGGAACTGACTAGCACTGTTGGAGGCACTCTCAAGACAGTAATACTTTAAAATATGCAAATAACACAAAACTTATGCATGGGCAACAACATAACAGAACAGGACTTTTTTTCCCCAAACTACCACAGTACTGTTTTTTCTAAATTTGATATACAATGAAGTTTCTCAAATTAACAAGCCCTGAGATAAGCAAGAGAACAAGACTTTGTGACTCATCAGTCCAGAGCTACAGTTAACTTACTTCCCCTACAGTGTTCATCCTCCCAGCAACACAGAAACCCAGATACTCACTCACAACTGTTGTCTTGAATTTGTTGTTATCATATTCAGCCCCACAAATTTCAACCTCTACAAAGGGACAGGCGATGCTTCTACCAAGTTTAGGGAGATGACGAGCACCTAAAACCTGCAAAAGCAACTGTAAATTATAACCACCTCCCAAGGAAACTTGGCATCATTGTTGCTAAACAGAAGGGAGCCTACAGAAATAGAGGGGGGAGAAATACAGAACATGGAGAAGTACACATTCTCTCTCTTGAATATGTTCGCATGTATTATTTGTGCCACCAATAGCAATACCTTCCATAGTCTGGGTAACTCAATGATTTTCATTGTAAAAAACCCAAAAAAGGCACTGTAGCTGACAATCACTACACACAGTGTGCAGCTCCAGGCCAGGCCTGTAGCACAAGTTTTGTTACCATTCTTCTGCCTTTATTATATACCTATTTCAAGACATTTCTTCTTTGAATTCACAGGCCCTGTTTACCTCATCTTTAAACTGTAGGGAAGAGTAAATTATGTGTTTCTTCTTTCTCAGAAAAACATACTTTGAAAGGACATGTCTTACTGCACAGCAACTGAGAACAGAAACAAGTCCAACCCTGTCTGGCACCCAGTCAAGATGGCAAAATTTTCCAATGATAAACTCATCTCTTGAAGAAAAATGAGAATGGCATTCAGATTAAGTCACAGTCAGTTAAATATGATTAAATGAAGGTCAGCTTATTAGGTTTTCTGTTTAGTTTCTCTATGTCATTATAAATATCTTTCTTTCACACTCAAAATCCCTAAACTAGTTAGTCTGCTGCTAATCATTCTCCAATAAGACTCTTCTACTAAGAAATCATTTGATTGGAAATTCAAGTTAGTTCATTTGATGAATTTATTAGATATTACACAAAATTCTCCCAGGATTGTGGTTTCAGTCCTATAGCACATTCTTCATTAGCATGATAAAGATATGTATTTCTTTTCAGGAACCAGTGAAGTTACTTTTATTCTCACACACGTTGACATTTAAAAACAGTATTTTGACAATCTGTCAGATATTCCTCTGAAACATAATAGCTTTATTTTTAGTTTTATAGATATTTATGACTTGTAAAAAAGCATAATTTACAAAATATATTTACCCTCACTGTCATAATCATCTGCAATTTCCTCTTGGAGTCATTTGGCATTGGGTCATACTCCTCATTTCTCATGCTCTCTGGCTGCAGCACATAGCCAGTGCGTCCATTCAAGGAAAACAAGGCATGGTTCAATTGCATATATTTATCTGGGGAGACAGTTAAACAGTCACAACACAAGATCCCCTGGAATAAAGCTAAGGAAATACCAGATTAACAGCTCCTCTCTGCAATTCTTTCTGGTCACCACTTTACCAGAAAGAAATGGAAAGGTGGGAGATTCGCTTCCTTCATTAACTGAATCTGACAGGCCATTTCTCACCAATTTTAATCCCAAAAAACCCCTATCTCCATCCCCAATTAGCTTCCTATCAGTGTGTCACAAACTAGCTGGCCCTCACCAGGAAGTGGAATATAGACTTCCCTGTGGCTGCACAACCATTCATCCACCTGAAACTCACTGTAACATCTCTGCTTGCTTATCACAAGGAGATCAAGGTGAAATAAATCTTTCAGGGTTTGGGGGCAGTTAGGCTCAGAGACAGGGCTTTTGGAGATCTATTTCTGGGGCCCAGCTCTGGATGGCAACCCACACATTAAAAGGCAGACTTTAAACACCCTTTCTTGCAGGGAAGTCCAAATAAATAGGATGGTGACTAGAAGGGCCAGAAAAGGGCTCATTTATAGTGAAATGGAAGGTGCATTAAATCCTTTTTCAAAGGGAAAATTACCTGGAGTTTGAAAGTTCAGAGCTACCATCTGGGAGCCACAAAGCCAGAGGCGAAATGGGTCATAGTTGGATGAGTCAACCCTCTGTCCTTTGGGATAGACACGAGTCAAACCCTTCAGATTGTACTTCAACAACTCCAGTGGCTTTTGCTTAACAATGCTCTCTGCCTTGGTTTCCACAAAAGAACGGATTTCTCTGAAATCAGGATTGTCTACACAGGGATGGGAGGAAGAACTGTGGTTACCAAAGGAAGAAAGATTTTGACATTTTATTTGTTTTACTTTGTTTTGCCTTGTTCTTTAATGAAATAATTGGCACAGTTTTCATGCAGACATGGCAAATTGGTTGAAAATCAAGCCTGAAAGTTAAAATTGCCTGCCTGCCACACGGTTTACAGAAGGGCAAATAAGAGCCTGTAGCCATGTTCTCATCTCATCATTGCTAATAATGTACTTCTGATCACTACAACACATATTTAAATGAGACATCTTTTCCTGGGTTTAAATGGGGAGAAGGAAGGGTGAGCCAGGGTTAGCCAATGCCTCAGACAATGACTATAATTATAATGTCTTAAATGCAGTGACAGCTTATTAAAAACATTTGCAAAGAAACTTAAAAGAAAAAGGGCACACTTGCTGGCTTCTCCAGCAGCAGTGACAAAAAACTGGAATAAAAAGTACACATTTCAGTGTCAGAATCCACAGCTGCACTTACACAGGCCCAGTTATATTATGAAACCATACATCATTCCAACAGCTTAGTCCTGGCAAACATGTTCTTACAGTAAAATTTAAAAATGTACAGTAAACCTATTTATGAAGGTTTTTTACAAACATATCACAAGTGTTCAGCCAGAGTTTATAGTCTCAAAAAGGTCAATTGACATGTAACTAGTGAGCTTCTCCATGGAATATACTTCTGAGAGGGGGTCTCTAGTTAACTAATTAAAATTTGTGACAGTTCTTTTGTGATAGATGAACAGCACCAAGTTCCCTGGTGTACAATTTCAAAGTGCTATTGAAAACTGCCTAGGTGAGGCAGAATTTTGTTTTCCAGTAGGATAGATTTTATCTTCAGACCTAAAATCCCAACTAACATCTGTAAAGATAGTAGAAAGGGTAATATTCTAATGTAACATCAAAGGCAATACCTAAATTGTCCTTGGTTTTGCTTGTTGGCTTGCAGTAGATTACCAGATCAGACAATTCAATAGCAATTAACTGATTCTTTTCCCAGTATTTCCTTCTGTTCTCCTGGAAAACATAACAAAGTTTTAGATTATAGGTACACTGAGTATTATGACACAGTAGCTCCAGAGTGCACTTTAATGGATGCCTCCTCTGGTGCCCAGATTCCTACTTTACACACTTGCACAGATGTAATGCACTTTCAGATCCAAGTCAGAGAACAGGGAATAACCAAACAGTGAGTTTAGTTGGGGATGTACAGTGAGTTTAGATGGGGTTTTTTTGGGGGGGAGAAAGGTGGTGTTTGGGGTTTTTACAGGCAAGGGTTTCAGCACTTCCCTGACCAGTCCTACTCAGAATCCTGGCAACATTTTTTTTTCTTTTAATGTGGCTCTACTCAACTCAATTTTAGTTACATTCTTAACCCTATACCTCATAGAAATGCAAATGTATGCAGAAAAAATGCAAAGGGTAGTGAAGTGTCTCTGTATCTATTTATAATTCTTGGCAGAACTTAAGTCTTGTTAGTAACTCCCAAACAGTGAAATTCAAACCCTCTGGGCATCATTCTTATGTCGTTTTCTATTTGTGCACCAAACCCATCATGTTCTGCAAGGAAAATCATGTGCAATCTTGTTGAAATCCCCACTACTAAACCCACTCTCTCTACTTCCACGTTTGCAGGCACCTGCTCTGTGGAAGCTGAGCAATGCTCCCTGCCAGCAGAGACTGGGAACTGCTGAAAGCAGCAAGACATGTCCTGAGTGGAGACATTTGGGCTGGAGGCTTTTCAGGCATAAGAAGCAGCTACAGGATAAAACATGTTAGAAGAGTCCCATACTGAACAGTGATTAGCTTTGGCACAAAAGATCATGAGGCAGCAGCAATCAGGAAGCCTTCCAAAAGAATTCCCTCAACAAGACAAACATAAAAGG
The DNA here is from genome assembly GCA_020086605.1 of Lanius collurio. Classification (NCBI taxonomy): domain Eukaryota; kingdom Metazoa; phylum Chordata; class Aves; order Passeriformes; family Laniidae; genus Lanius; species Lanius collurio. The sequence continues at coordinate 6,198,728 of JACBWW010000023.1, read as the reverse complement.
AATGAAAATCAGAACTAGGGAGCCACGGGTTTCCAGAATATCTCACTGAACCAGAGATTATACATTGAAGTCTAAGAAAGACAAAGAGGAATACAGTGTTCAGACTTGGAAATAACCTTGGGAAAAAGCTGTACAAACCTCATTGTACTTAGTGATCCACCACAGTTCCCAGACACTGCTCAACAGTAACCAGAGCTCCAAGCAGCAAAAGAACACTTTTAGGTGGCATGGGCTCCTCTCTAGAGAGAACCCTCTAGTGATAACCAAGCAGGAGAGCAAGGAACAACCACCCCAGGGAGCATGGCAAGTGTCAGTTCTGAGCAGAGATTACAAGATACACGAAGTTTAGTTTTATTTTTTGTACATAACAGACATTGCCCAAAACCAAACTCATTAAAAATCCCCCTGTATCACATTGCAGCACAGTCTTAACTAACTGTGCTTCTTCCTTCCCAAAATTCAGCCTGTTAACTGTACTGGCAACAAGGGCCTTTCCTCATCTTCATCCCCTCCCCATGCTGCAGTCAGTCTATCATGTGAACTTTGTAGAGGCCATGCTGTGAGAAAACCTCCCAGCTGACAAAAATGAGTTTTAAAGCATCTTTGAACACAGACTGTTTAATACTTCTCCTACTGTACAGAGAGAGAAAAAGCTGCCAGGCTCCTGAAGAGCCATTGTTGTAGCATAAAAAACATTTGATTTGGAGACACTTCTTTTTGGTCATGTTTCTCTTTTTCTCATTTTTATTTCTAAATGAAAGCCTGGCACAAGAAGTGTAACTCTCCTCCCCCAACAATAGGTCAACAGCTCCTGTTGCTTCTCTCCTTGCTGTATTTACAGTCCTCTGCTTGAGACGTCAACGTGTCTGCTATAAATAGGATCAGGACAACCCTCAGAGCACTTCCATTCCATATGACAGATAAATAGCATGAGCCAACATGATACTGAAACACATTTTTCATCAACCATATCACCCACTTAACAATAAAAGGTGAACAAAAGCAATATAAAAAAAAAAAAAAAAAAGAGTACCCTTAAGAACAGCCAAAGTAAGGACTTTTTGGTCAAGTCAGAGACTTCTAAAATACTAAAAAAGATTACAGGGAGTACATCAGAGCAGGAAAAGCAAGTCCTGAAGAATGTCTTTAAGTGGCAGCAGAAGGACACAGAAGCTACATTTAGGCAGAATCCTTCAATCTTTAGGCAAGATTTTGGAAATACTACTATTGAAGAACAGGGAAACCCAGAATATGGTTATTAGTTACAAATAAAGTATTAGCCAAACAATTCTCTATCAGTGCTACTGCATTCACTGGAAAACAGCTAGCAAAGAGGATAGACTTCAGAGAATGGCAGCTCACATTTCACACATTCTCACTGGTGGATTCACAGCTCTGAAAAGAACAGTCTGATATCAGAGCTTCTGCTGCTTAACACTGGGATGAACCAGTGTGACAAGCTGTAAAATTGTAGTGGTACCCACTCTGGCCTAGCAAGCACACTTCACTGAGGGGCAGGGTGCCTCACAGACAGTCCTCTGCTAGAAAACTCCTGTTAACATCAATCTATGTAAAATGCTAATTCACCTACCATTCCCCAGAGAGGTTATGGAACAAGATTCACAGCATCAATAAAATGGACAACAGCACTATGCAAGAGGGTCAAGGACCATGTGAAAGTAACATCCAGCAGTATAGGGCAGCTAAAGACAAAAGCTACTGTAAATTCATAGCAGCACATTCTTTAAAACAACAACAGATAAATTTGTAGCAATACCTCTTCTGCTGTTTTCCAAGTGATCTCCCGGATACTTTGGTACCATTCAAAGAGTTCTTCTACTTTATCAGTTGCAAACTCAACACATGGATCTTCTGGATTCTTAGGTTCCAGAATGAAGACAAAAGGCTTGTTGTGTTTTCCTTGTGCCATTTTTACTGTTAGGTAAAACCATAGCAAAAGAAATTTATACTGAAATCCAACACCTCTTTTTCTAATCTGCCATTGTTGATTTATTGCAGCAGATACTATTATGAAGTTTCAACATATTAATTGTGCTGGCTATATTAATACAAGTAGGTGCTTGGGGGGCTTGATTTGGTTTTTTTAAAGTCCCTCCTGATAAACATAAAGGAGTCTACTCAACAGAGAAAGGTCAGGAGTCCATATATAAGCATCAGAAAATACATACCAACATTGTATGTATTGAGCACCAGAATGCCACGACACAGAGAGCCCAGTGGGTTGTCCTCAATGATCTGAAAAACATGCATTAAATCTGACCCTAAATCTCTTGAGTGAACATGCACAGGACATTAACAAATAATAAATGTGCACCATTAAATCTAATCTCAGCTTTACTGAAAGCATGCCCACTCTGATGTTTGAAAGCCTGTGTTTAAAAGGCTGTTTTCATATCTAAAAAACACAAGAGAATCTCTTCAGTGAGAGCAGTCAAAACAAGATTACTTTGTAGTAGCTTCTGTCCTGACACAACTGTTCATTTTTCAAGTCTGCTTAAGGTTACAGTAACCAGGGGCCAGGAAATGTAATACTTGTGGTTTTCTCCAAAGATTGCTGGAAAATCATTGGAAGTGCTTCAGAAGAACAAAAGAATTCAATGTTTTATTTTTAAAATTCAAAAATGTCATAACTTATTACTGTGGAGTTCTGTTTTCTTTTGTTCAAGAGCTCTTTGTCCAAGACAAGGGACCAGATTTTTTAGATTCTTTTGACAAACAGCATTGGGTTAGCTGTGCATAAAAACTCTACAATGAAGAGTAAAATGACAAGTAAGGTGTGTTTGGACTTACAATTTTCTTATTTGCAAATATTAAGAAGATAGATATATAGAGATACATAGATATATTGATATATATTTTCCTATAAAGGAAAACTATTAAAGTTTCAGGTGTTATTGTTTAGCCAAACTAGGAAAAATCTAAATTGTTTATGATTTTTATGAGCAGGAAACAACCAGAACCTCCAAAAACCTCACCAATTCAGTTATCATAGATGCCTAGGGTCCCCTCTAACTCAGGATATTCTATCTCCTCAAATAGCTTTCAGCATGGGATGCCCTGACAAAAATATTCAGCAGCAGAGAACAATGAAGCAAGCATTCCTTCCTCTATTCTGTGCTCTCAAACACAGCACACAGAGCTGTGAGGGTATAAACCAGACTTCCAGTAGGTAGCCAAGGAAATATAGCACTCAAACCATAACCCTCACCTGATTTTCAAGCTCAGCAGAGTTATCAGATGACAGATCTTCAACATAATTAGATGGAAAATAATGTTGGACTTTTTCTCCATAATCCCCCTTCCACCTGAATTTAAATAGAAAAGTAGAGAGAATGAAAAAAAAAATAGTTAAAGAGCTTCAACAGGCCATTAATGAAGCAATAATCCCCAAGAAATTGGTCATTAATACCCCACACTAGATTGTCTTGCTGGCTATCACCAAAATATAAATGATGAAGTAGCTAAAAGCTCTAACAAAGTGATCATTAACTGTAGTAACAGATGATTTCAGAGGAATTACAGTTACTGTAAACTGCAATTAATGACTTAAGAGGCTTTTTCCCCCTCCAGTACTAAAAATACTATTATGTGGTTGATTACCCTGTAGAAACTACAGGGAAACATTAGATTCCCAAGCTTTCCAAGCAATTTACAAGCCAGCCAAAAAAGAAAACCTGCTATGAAAGAAGACTGTATAGAGCACTAAAAAAAGGTGGGTTTGATTCCTGAGAAATGCTCAGCAGAGCAAGGACAGAAACAGAGCAATGATTACAATGGTAAGAGATGCAAGCCTTCCCAAAACACACAGATGTTCAGGAAGAATTGATGTAGTATGGGAAAAATACTGGAAATACCAGGCAATGGAGGTTCTGCAGGCTGAGGTTATTGCTGCAGGATAGAAAAATGAAAAAGACATGAAAGGAGAATTGAAGATGAGGGGATTTTGTGTTTGGGGCTTTTTTTTTTTTTAATACACTGGCATTAAGATTTATAAGGGCACAGTTAACAAGCAGCAATCAGACAACAGGCAGTTTTTAAAAACCACTACTCAAAGCTCATTTTTTCCTCCATCTAGTAAGTTACCAGAAGTTCTCCCAAGAGGAATCTTTGTCCTTACCAGCCTCCAGTTTCCTTTGTGACATTATGAATTAAAGCTCCTCGAGAGAAGCTCAATTCATCACTCCTTTTGGCTCTGTAGTCATACAAGGCTTTCACTGTTCTCTGAGGCTTTAAGAGAAACAGAGCAAAGGGGTCATCTGGGGGGACAGGTCATAAAATAATCAATAATGCAATCTTAAAAAAAAAAATAGGAAGGATTGGATTATTTTTTGTTGTTGTTATGAAGCTTAGAAAACAAAATACTGAAGTTCCAGAGTGACATCTATTGGTGGAAGCAAGTGATGCTACTTTGGTATTATTCAACTATCATCTTGGAAAAAAAGGAAAAATAATACAAAATTCTTTTTTGGGTGCTGCAGTACAATTCTGGTAGAAAAAAAAATAAAAAAAACCAAACCACAAAGTGAATTATAAACCCTCTATTTTTATAACACTTATTCATAAGCATCTGGAGTTTTCAGGCTTAGGTGCCTACAAAACCTCCACTTCAAAATCACATCAGCTATCCTGCTGGTCACATTTCATTTAGGAAGACATGCAGTTTTAGCAGGGTGAGTTAAACCTTTATCTTGAATTTACTACTGCACAAATATTTCAGCAGCAATGCAAATTCAGTGGCCAAAAAGACTAAAAGAATTAGTCACAAAATTTACAAGCAGGTGATTTTCTTGAGAATTTACAAATAGGCAGGCACTAGAAAGAATTCCAGGTAAGTAATGTTTGCTGTGACACTTGTTTTTAAAACAGTATCTAGCTCTTAAAAGACTAAAAACTCTAATAACTCATTAATAGACCAAAGGCACCAAATTTTTATAGAAAACACATTCATAAACCCTACACTTATTTGTGCATGCAGAATATGCTTGCTAAGAATGAGTGTGTAGAGACACCCACAGGCACAGAAATGTTCATGTTGTACATATTTCCATGAAGATGTGGCTTTCCCAAATTGAACCCTCTCACAGGTTTTTAATTTGGGGGCCCACCAAACCAAATCACCTCCACAGACCCAAGAGCAAAAAGTGCCCAGATGAGCCCAAGTGAGTCTGAATGAATCACTACAGGATTTGTACAATGAAATGTGTGGGTACAAATTCTAAAGAGAGGCTAGAAAAAAGTCACACCCTTTAAATTTCTGCTGTCCAGTCCCCCATAGATCAAGCAGCCTGATGCTTTCAGTTATTTTTATTACTGCTAACAGGAAACCAGTAAGTGTGAATATCTCTCTTTAAGCATACCACTGTGGGAGTGATTTCACTAGGTTCCACATACATCCTGACTTCATAGAGTGAATTAATATCTTTTTCCTAAAAACAAGAAAGAAAAAAAAAATCAAGTTTCAGGAATCAAAAATTATAAAAGTACTTCAAGTTTATAGAACAGTCATTTCTGAAACCACCTTTTTGACAGCACATAGCCCAGCAGAAGGGAAGCCAGACACCTCTGTTCTGCTCACTTCTATAGGTGAACATAACTGAGGATGAGTTTGTTATTTAATTAGTCGATGCCTCAGTTTAATGAACAGCAATACCTCATAAAGGTATCTCTTAATCAGTCAATAGGTTTTTTGATTGTGAGTACTCTTCTATGTGCAACCAGAAAATACCTACACTTATGATCTCCATGTTACAGTACTTGAGTACCAGTATTGGTTTCAGTGTTAGATAAGAACTCTAAACAATATACAGAGTCATATTTTCATTTTATTCTCTCCTTGTGATTCCATTTGAACCCAGTCCTATGATACAGAACCTTTGCGATAGGAAACATTATAAAAAATCCTGAGGTCTAAATCTTTTTAGTCCCTTTTACTCTCCCCAGAAAAAAACAAAATCCCCAGGTTTTGATTTCTTCAGACCTGTCAGATGTAGTTTCCTGCAGCTTCTAAAAGACATAAACTTGAAAAGTGAAGACAGCACCTCAGGCTTTGCAAAGCAAAGCTCCCTCAAAATGAAGCACATCCAACAAGAAAGTAGACCTTTATCCTCAGCTAATTATCCAGGCTCCTAGTTTAGTCAACAGCTAGAGGTAAGTCTCTTGGGAGACTTCCTCATGCTTATCTCAAAGAGTCACCCTTCAGTAGTACCTTTCACCACAGAAGGCAGTAGGACACTGTCCCTGAAATGTACAGCAGAATATTTCATTTTTTCTGAAACACTCAGCAAATGGAATCTGCATGATCATTTTAAGAATCACAGCCCACTTCAGCAATAGAAGACAGGACCAACTGCAGGCAAGACTATTATCAAAAACTCCTTTTAGTAGGGCAACAACCCCCAGTACACAGTGGGGCCTCTCTAATCAAATCACGAGGAAGGCAAAAGTTGGTCTGTAATCAAAGATGAAGCTGTCCTTCACACCTCTGTGAAAGAAGCCAGTATAGCCATCTGAATTCCACAGAAAGTGACCTGCTTAACCTCCCCCAGAGATCCTGTACCAGAGGCCAGCCCAGCCCAGCGCCCCAGTCCATCCCAGTATCCCAGTACCGTGCTGTAGCGCTCCAGCAGCTCCTCCGTCACGGGGTAGCGCAGCTTCACCTTCCTGTAGAGCGGGTGCTTCTCGTAGTACGTCACCAGCTCCACCAAGCTCTCAAAGTAGGCCGAGGTTCCCAGCACGAAGTGCTGCCCCTCCTGCTGGATTCGGAAGTGCTTCACCTTCCCCTCCGCTCTGCACAACAAAGGCACAGCTCAAAAGGTGTCGGTGCTCGCAGGGAGAGCACCCAGGCTCTGAACTGGACCAAAGCTGCTTTGTGCACCTTTGTCATGTGAAATGACTTCTCCCTCTAACAAAGTCTTTTTTATTCAATTATTATGATTATTATAACCATTTTGGTAACTACAGAAATCAATTTTTAAAGAAAAAAAAAATCTCTTGTGCTTGAATACAAGGTTTGTGCTTGCATTGATGAATGCAGTAAAACCATCCATTGACAAACATCCCACCCAAAATGACCCCTACACCCTTTTCAAGATGCTGAAATGGTTTGAAATGGTTTAAGTGAGATGCTGCAGCTCCAGTTACTTCAATATCCACCTTGGTAACAGCAGAAAACTTCAACCCAAAGTACACAGGAGACTGGGGAATTTTGGACATCTTCAACACACAAGAAGGCATGTAAGTAAGTAACTTTACATGTTCATGTTGCTAAATTACACATTTTCAGAGAGACACAATTTTATCTGAAGGTATGATGGAGAACACCCCAATTTTATATATTTCATTAATGTTTTTACAAGAATCACAAAACTATTCAGAACTATTTTCCCTGGCAAGAAGAGCCAACAATTTCTCTTTGACATTTCAGTTATATGACAGGTCAGGATTTCTAGGCAATAGGGACATAGAATAATTGATGAACCTGCACCGAAGGAAACTTCAAAATAACACCCTTTAGCAAGGAGTGTCAGGGAAGGAAAGAAGTTCATAGTTCTGCATGGGAAGAAAGGGACAGCTGGTGCTCAAACAATCTTTATAAAAGCATAGACTTTTAGGCCAGTCACAAATCAAGTCCTGCACACACTCTCATACACGGGCCTGCTGCACAAAGCAACCACGGTAATTATTCATAGTTTGAAAGCAAGAATAGCATGACTAATTTTTTAATAAAAAAACCCAGAATATTGTTGGGCTGCTAGGTAAGGTAATCCCATCTGTCTTTTCTTACCTGAAAGTCATGGCAAAAGAATCAGGTTCATCTCTCTTTCTAATGAGAAAGGCCCCATCCCGAGGAATTCGCATGAGCATGTCTTCTGCCTCACCCCGACTCAAGTTGTTATAGTACCAACTGCAACAGTTAAAAAGCAGAACGGGCAGGGCATTACAAGGCTTGTCAAATGTCATTTATGGAGAATAACAGACAGCATTATTAACAACAGTTTCAAACATTCTAAGAAAAATTATGCATTAGATTTTCCCCATCTTGGCACCTGTGACAGCAGTTTATTACAAAACATTGTAATACAGCAGCTTATTTTGGATGAAAGCATGACGAATATATCAGAACACCTTGTCTGTCTGAAATCATAAAACATAAATCTGCATTTGTTCCTGAAACAAAGGCACTGCATCCTGCTTTTAGTCTGCCATTCGGTTTTCAGCACTTATTACATTTTGACACAGGAGATTTAAAATAAAGCCTAAACACAGACAAAAGAGAGACACCAGGGATTTGAATTTTTATTCAGAGCTTGATTTTATCTTTCATCATAGGGATGGACTTGTCTTGGCTCCAATGTGCCTTCAGTGAAGCTGTGGCCACTTATACTGGCAGTGTAGCTCCAGCTTATGCAGAAAGGTAGGAAAGTCTAACCCTTAAATTCTCCTTCCCCTCTTGCTGACTTCCAAAGTTATCTGTGGGTGGTAAGCGACTCCCAGATCCCCGGGTGGGCAAAAAAAAGAAATTTAAAGTCACAGATTAGTATTTTACATGCAAAGGAGATTTACTTTTGCCCACTGCAAAGAAAACAGAACAAAGGGCAGTGATTACAATGTTCTGCCAAAAAAACAAGAATAAGCTCTGCCCAGGATCTGTGGCAGACAAATACTAGCTGGAAATAAACACCATGCTCAGTTCCAATCACATGGGGTGAAGTCAGCCTAACCAGCTCTGACAGGATGAGGTCGTGGGTGGGATTAGGCAAACGTAGCTGCTTGGGCTCACAGAGCTTCCAGATGGCACAGACCATGACCACTCAGTGGCCAAACCACAGCCAACTACTAAATATCTAACCCAACCCACTGGGTGCTGTAAAACACTGCACTGACAAAGGAAGAACTGGCACATTTCCACAGCATTACAATTCTCACTGATCTGCCAGCTGCTGCTAGGAAATTGCTTTCCCAGTGACCACTCCTTGTTGTACCAGGTTCTCACAAAGTCAGTGTTCTCACTCAGCATCTTTCAGGATGCCTATTCCCCCAGCTTCCACAGACAAGCAACACTGAAGAGTGCTCCTGAATCCAGGGGATTGCTGTGCAGAAATCCACACCAACCTAAAGCAAGGCNGTGCTCCTGAATCCAGGGGATTGCTGTGCAGAAATCCACACCAACCTAAAGCAAGGCAAGGGCACTGAGAGGACAGCAGTGCCTGCTCCTGCTGTACGTACGCTTTGGTCTCGTGAGGGCGGGAGTTGGGCACAGCGTCGGTGAGGCGCAGCTCAAACTCAGCACATCGCAGGTGGGCCTCCTTGTAGTGTTGGATGAGATCATAGATGCTGTCAAAGGTGAGGTTGTCTGTCAGGTAATATTTCACAGCGTCCCCATCGCTGGTGGAACGGATCCGGCAGTGCTGGACTCTGCCTGACCTCCTGAAGGAGTAGAGGGGCCATGAGGGAAATGCAGGGTTTGTAAAAGATTTTCTTCTTTCAAAGCATTTCCCCACCCATTTCCAGTCAACTACTCGTGGAGCTTGTGAAGAGGCAAGAAATCTGTGTCATCTCATAAAACAGGCAAAGTAACAAGCAACAAAAATTCTGACATGGGAGGTTACCGGACCAAAGAAAAAAATTTCAACTGATAGTTGTTTAAAATCTGGCATAAACTTATTCTGTAAAATTTTCTCTGATAGCTCTCTGAATCAGAAATCCATCTGAGGCTATTCCTCATAATGTCCTGACCAGAAGAAAAAAGAAAACACCAAACCAAGACTACAAAAAAAGCCAAAAAACAAAACAGAAAAAAAAAAACCCCACACCAAACAAAAAACCAAAACCAAACCAAAAAGCAGTCCCCCACAAAAAAATCCAAAGAAACAAACAATCAATCAAACAAAAAAAAAAACCACAAAGAAAATGCCCACTGAAAAGTCTTTATTATTTTCCTTTAGAAAATCCTTACATGGAAAAGATCAATCTCTGCTAACAAAGACTAACTCGTGAAACTACCCTTTCAGTGTAGAAACCACCTATTCATCCCTAAATAAAAAGATCTAATTTTGGCCCACTCATTGAAGAAATAGCAAATCCTGTATCCTGCCAGAACACTAGAAAAGTTGAGGGGGAGGAATCAAACTGGTCATTCCTGCCCTGACAACCCTGCCAAAATGCACAATGCTTTACTGAAGTTTTTTAGAAAGTAGTCTTTCACCATCCCATCAACAACATTCTAGTGCTATTCCTACTTCTTCTCAGCTATAAATATATAAATGCGTGTTTGAAAAATACGCACATTTTTACACAGTGCCATAAAATAAACAAATCCCCCTTAAATCTGTATGACAATGACCATACCAGAATGACAAGGTGTAATCATCAGGGAAAGCTTCACTTTCCCTAACCAGGAATGTCCCATCCTTGCCACCCATTTCAGCACAATATTCCTGGAGCAATTTCTCAGCAGTTGTTCTCCCCCCTTTCATTTTCCCATGGAACCATTTCTCTTTTAAGTGCATTTCAGTGCGTTTCACCTCCTAGGCCAGAAAATAAAGAGTTTTTTATAGCACATTTCTAATTTAATGACTTTGAAACTAAGTACCTCTTATTGGTGACATATAACAATTTACTATTTCAGGATTTCAGCTCTTCATAGGCCAGAACTCTCCAGAAATCATCTTTTTGTTACCCTACTTTACCATCTGCAACAGCCACGTTACACATTAGTAACACAATACACCTTAGTTCACTCTGCTTAGTTTGAGAATAGCAGTAATATTTAAAAGACTTAGTGCACACATCAGTATTAGCATATAAGCACTGAAGTTACATTTCACTGTCCTTGTACTCCTCTTTGTCCTCAATTAACCAAGGGAAAAAGTTATTTTATTAAAAATAAGGCTAACTAGAGTTGACCTTGTCAAAGACCCTTTTTTAATTTTTTTAACTCCACACTTGTTCTCTGATATGGAACCTCTGCAATTTTAATGGCATAAAAAACACACATCTGTAGACACTGAAATAATCTGAGATAATAAAAAGAACATGTTTAAACAATAAAACACAGCCAATCACCTTTGATGAATCTTCATCAGCATTCTGCTCTATATCATCACTGAATGAAAGCTTTTCGTCAGCAATAGCACAGTAGTGCCGAGTCCATTTCTGAAAGTTGGGAGATATTAGAACCATTAACAGATGGAAACTCACTAACCACTCTCAACCACAATCTCAAAACAGGGTGCAACAACAAAAAAAAAAATACCTTCTTCCCATCATTCACAACTGTTCAACTGACAATATTACTTACACCAATATTAAGAAAATTTATATAAATTTTCAGTATTACAGAACTGAGTAACAACCTGCAGGAGATGTCATAGAAATGATACCTGTTCTATTGTGTCCCACATGTAAAGTTCTCCCTGTTGCTTCTTTTCTTCTTTCTTTTCTTCCAAGTTCACATCAATGTCTCCCTTTGGCCCCAGTTTTTTGTGCTTAAAAACAAGTAAAAAAACCAACTTACATATAGTCAGAGAGAATCACACATAAAATTGGTCCTAATTTAACTCAGTGTTACTGAGTTCAGTGTAACACTCAGTATCTCCCTCCATTGCACAGCCACCTTCTGCCATTATCATAACACCAGATGTCCTACAAGGAACAACAGGGTTAGAACTTCTTTATTTAAAATTTAGATCTCATAATAAAGGTTAGAAAGAACTAGTAGAGGTATCATTGAAGCAGTGAAGAAACAAGTAGTTTGATAAGATCTCACCATTCTTTAGAGAACAGAGAACATGAAGTGACACATACCAAGAAATAAGGACGGACAGCAATCCTTCTGCAGAAAGCAGCACATAAGGAACAAAAATCAAAACAAAAGGAAAAGATAAGAATTAAAATGAATGAGGAATTCACTCTTTTATGAGAAAAATTAGTACAAGGGGAAATCCTTTATGAAAAAAAAGTCAAGTTCTACTTCCCTTCAAGTGTTCACAAAAGTGTCTCAAGGGGCCACAGGCAGTATCAATTACTTAACTGCAGTTAATGATGGGATTAATCATCTCACATCAGACCTCAACCACATTCAGTTCACACAGCCTACTCTTGGCTGATTTCAGTTTGACAGACCTATCTGAAAAATCTCACAGGCCAGAGAAGTAGGTGTTGCCTCTGAGTGTTGACTGACAACATTTTCCAAACAAAAGCCAAACAACACAACCAGGTCACTGGCAGGTGCTGATCTATTTAAAGACTCGTCAATGTTCTTTTAGACAGCACAGAGGGATATGGATGTTCTCTTGTGCATACTCATAATAGTTTGTAATTCCCTTTAAACCAGATCTGTCATGTTACTAATCATGTGCCTATGCAAGTTCCCTCTCCACTCTGCATGGAAACAACAGACAGTCTGGGAAGAACAAAGAAAAACCCCAAAAACTTAAGCACAGAACTTTTGCACCTTATAGTGGGGTTCTATTATTTCCAATCTTACATTCAAGAGCATATTCTTATACCTATCTACCCTTATTTCTTCCATTCAATGTTTAATACATGGGATGCAATACTGTTACAAGAGCAAGAAAACAGAAGCATGGACAAAAGCAATTATTGTTTTACTACAGAGATCACAAGCAGCCCTGAGATTCTTCACCAATTTTTGCCATTTGAAAAGTTCTACAGCAGTTTCAGTCTTCTTTTGGTTATGTTGTTGTTGCACAACAGAGCTGATGTGAGCATCTGCACTGCCCATGAGGTATGACACTGCCTCCTCGAGCAGTGCCTCTGTGTTTCCCAAGTGGCTCACTAAACTGTTTATTTAAGTCACATTGAGTTAGCAAACACTCATCAATTTGTAAAATCCTCACAACCTCAGTGAGCAGCCACAAGAGCTTTGGGTTTCACTTGAATGAAAGGCAGTCTTGGAAAAAAATAGTAATATTGATCTTTCTATTCAAGAAAGTCCTTCTGTCATTTTTAAGCCACATGGTGTAAAATGTCTGTGATAAACATCTGCAGCAGTGAACCCTTGTTGAAATTTAGAGTGACATTTCAGGAGCTGGCAGACATTTAGAAAAGAGCTGACGTTTGATCTGGCACTTGAACTGCCAACACTTACTGCAAAAGAAGACCAAGAGCAAGCACTTTAATACAGAGTTTTACAGAACACTGTACATTACTGCCAAATGTAACCAGTAAACACTTCAAGCAAGAGGTTTCTGGAAACTAATCTGTGAAGTCAGGAACAGTATTTCTGGTCCTGCTCTTGTTCTCCTATTTTATCTCCCAGCACACAAAGCAAGCCCACCTTGATGATGATTTTTTCTTTCAGCTGGGTTGGTGATGGGAGCTGATCTGCACTGGCTTCAACAGGCTTCATCAAAAGCTGATCCCCAAACACCTCCTTGAACACTTTGGCCATGTGTCGCTGCTGCTCCACACTGCAGTGCTCTTCAATTGACAGAATGACTGGGTATCTTTGGTGGACAAAACCAAGGTGAATGAAGACAATTTCTTTTTGCTATGGCTGGCAAGGCAAGGAAGACAACACCCTCCCTCAGCCCCCAGAGGACAGAAAATATTCAAAGGAAACAAGAAGACAAAAGGAAGATACAGACACAACGAGTAATAACAGCTGTGCAATCACTGAGTTGCCAAGGTTGGAAGGGACCTGTGAAGGTCCATCTAACCCAAATCCCTTCTTTGGGAAGGCCCAATTCCTAGGTTAGATCAGGTTGCTTAGAACTTTATCCAGCCAAGATTTGAATATCTGCAAGCACAAAGATTCCCTTCAAGCTCTGTGGGCACAGTTGCACTGGTAAAGTACCATTATGTGAAAATTTGTTTCTCCTCTCCTCAAAATCGTGTGTTTTCACATGGATTCTGAGAAGAGTCTGAAACTGTACTGCATATTATGGTTCTCACTAACACAATATTCCTGTGCAGACACTGATCCACATGGGAAAATATTGCCTCCCTGTGTCCAACTGGTAACATGGAAAAACAGGACACTGACAGCTTGATTTCTTTCCCAGTTACTGGGTAATACTTTTCACGTTAAGAACATCTCAGTACAAGTTACAGAAGGGCAGAGATGCAGATCTAAACCCATGTTACCCATTCAGGACACGTGCTATGAGTTCTGTATCTTCTCAGCTACCACACAACCACCATCTGACAGACATATTATTTGTGAATTGTACTATTTTGTTAATTTTTTAAAAAGATTTAAGACATACTGTTAAGCATTTGAAGTTTCACTTTCAAATTAAAAAAGACCCAAACAAGGAGCTGGAAACCCCTTTAGGGTACTCACTATTTTCCTTAGCAATAAATCATTATGCACTGGGACTTTTCCTCAAAACTGCATCTATTAAAGACCCACAAATGGCAACAATGAAGCCGACTGGAATCCATTATTCTCTGATTACTTTTTGCTCTAGATTACAGAGAAATTATGTTCAGAAAGGTCTAAGCATATGAAAACAGGCTGAAGGAAAATCAAGCTTACTCAGATGTAATAAAGGCATGGTCTTTGATTGCCTGCACTACGTCATCAAATTTGATCTTTGTTGTCCGTGTCCATCCATGGTAAATGATGGGTTTCCCATCAGGACCATCCCAGCAATCCACTAGGAAAGACAAGCAGTGGAAAGGATAAGAAACCAAGTAGTTCTTCAAATGACTCTAGTAAAAAGGATACATAAAAACTCCAGTGTTCTGTATACTGATTCGTAGAACCTTATTGTTCTAATAAAATAGATGAATTTCTATCTCTCACAGAGAAAACAGAGTTTACTTAAGTAAGAGCAAGACAAATAAAATACATTATAAAATGTTCCCCAAGCATTATTATGTGGGAATCTGGAAATAGGAGATCCAGGCAACTATAGTGTCAATCTACTAGTTTACAGTAATTTTTCAGGGATAAATACACTCTAACAAGTGACAAGTTGAGAGCTTCTGTCTTTTGTTGATTTTAACCTTGAAACTCTAATATGAGATATATTTTGCATTAGTCAAATAAACAATATGAAATGAAAGTGAAAATTCTCAATAAGGAACACGAGCACAGAGCTGAAGACATATACACAATCGACGGAGAACAAATGCACCAAGAAATCAACTGATTTACAAGCAAATTAAACAGGATGGCAGAAGGCACCACATCACAAAAATCCTTGTGCCTTAGGCTTGTCTGTATCACATGCAGCTAAATAAACTATCTTTCTATGCTACACAAGTACTCCAGCTTAAATCCTAAGCTTTCATATAGATTCAAGATCGAATTTTTGGTGTAAAGTGAGAGGAGATTTAGGAAGACTCTCTTAAAACTGCCTGGGAAACAAGAATGAGAGGAAGTGAATGAGGCATTGGTGAGACATAAGAAAAACAATTTAAGGAATCAGTGTTTTTTATATGACTAACTTCAAATTCAGAAAACAAACAGTTCTTGATTTCATTTCTTTTTTCTTTCTTGGAAAACAGGGGAAACGACTTGTACAGACAACATGTTATAAATCACTCCACAAGCTCTTTACTCACACTCAATACATCGACATCCCATTCTGAGGCACCTGATGTAAGCTTCTGTGGAGGATTCACTGCGAAGCTGATCTCCTGTCAGGTATCTAAGGAGAAAAAGAAAATGGTAGAAAAGACAGGGAGTCAGTTTCAACCAGTTCTCACTCACTCGGTGACATTTTGCCTCCTGTCATAGAGAATGTATGCTGATTTTTTGTTGTTGTTGGTTTGGGGTTTTTTTATACTTCTGATGGAAGAACCAGATTTTGCTGAACGTGATGCTATCAGGTTTTTGAATGGACCAAATTATAGGAGGCTAAAGGCTCAATCTAAACAGCAACCAACTCTGACATCCTTCTGGAGAGTAAATCATGAGCTTTGAAACACGCCTAAACCTCATCATGCTCAGGCATGTGCATGTGGGAGGGATGTGGAAGGTATTTAGAGTGACATCAAACCTTATACTTCAAAATACACCCGTATGCCATAGCCACATCCACTTTATTGCATACCCTGCATTATTTATTTGTTCATCTCTCCTCCCTCTCTTCACACCTTTTTTTCTACTACAATGCTACATGAGCAAATCCCCTTCATTTGAAGATAGTTCAAACTTATCATCACATACTTTGTACAATTAATGAATTCTGACATGAGCTCAGTGAGGCAAGTGGTGCTTGGAAAAAACGGAAGCCCCTTCAGTAACCTAAATTTCTGAAAGCAGAGAGGCTTTCAGAACAGTTTCAACTCAATACTTTTTATTTTTGTAACAGGACTTGGGTTTTCTGGCACCTGAGCTGAGTTGTATCTAAAAATCTCTAAGATCTTATGAGAAGGGGAAAAAGGAGTCCCAGAAACTCCATTTGCCACATTTATACCACACTGTAGGAAGGTTTCACACATCCACACAGCACATTTCCGGCATAATTTACTGTCTCTCTTACATGTGCTACATTTGTTTGAACAGGGACAGACAACAGGACTTCTGGTAACTTACGTGTTATGAGAGGAAGAAATCCAGTAGTGAGACAAAGGATTATTCATATCTTGCACATCTATTGAATCATATTTCTCATCCCAAATACTGTTTTCTTTTGCAAAAAGGTAAGTGAGGAACTACAATACAAAGAGAGAGACTGAATTTAAACATTTTTACCATATGAGAATAAAAGAAATCAAGTAATGCAGCAAGAGGGGTCTAGGGGTTCTGCCAGCCAGTGAAAATTCTGTGAAAGAAGTCTATGAGAACTACTACAAAGTACCATTATCTCACCTCATCAACAAAGAGGAAAGGTTCAGCAGTTTCTCTCATAGTGTCGTCAATAAATTTTGTCATTCGTTCTCGGACTTTACTGAGATCCTGTGCCCAAGATTCCTTCAGATAATTGCAATACAGTAGGAAAAAACTTTAGAAATGGTGTTATTCAGTACAAAAACCAAACAAGGAACAGAGAGATCTACAGATAGATACACACTACCTAAGTACATCTATGCACTGACAGGCAGAAAAAAGCTAGCCTCCTTGGACATGCCCTGACTATAATATCTCTCATTTTAAGTGCAATCTGAACAGCCTTTGAAAACAGTGAAATTGGGAGAAAAAGAAAGTAGCAAGCTTATACAGGAAGTGTAGGTCCCACTTTTCAATCACATTTGTAAACCTAGAGCTCAGCAATGCCTAGCAAATATTGCACCATTTTTTCCCATGGCATCTGTGCTAAATAACATTACAGAAATCCATGAAGACACAGTTCCAGTCCCTGTCTTCATCCTTAAGTGAATGCTGGCACAGGACATCTAACTGGTTCCATTCAATAGGAAATTACCTTTGACTGGAATGCAGGCAGGCAGCAATGTGAGAGCTGCAAAAATGGAGCCATGCCAAGGCATTGCCCCAGTGTGCCTGTGGTGACAGCACTAACCAGGCCAGGCATTCATCTCTGACTGCACACAGCATTCACTTCTAACCTTGTCTGTTTGCCTACATGATCAAGTGGAGGCTTGTTAAAACCTTATTTACTTTGTCCTCCCTCTTGTCCTCTGGTGCACCTTCAGAGGCTTTACACAGATGAAAAGTAAGAGTTCTTGTGGACATCAATGGCAAAAAAGGAAAATTCTTTCCAAGGCCCAATATTACAGTGACATCAGTCATATTCTATGACACATCACATTTCCTTTTAATGAGCACAGAATTCTGTGATACAACCCCAAGAAAAAGAGCTCAGTATTTCTGTAACCTTCCCACCTGCTGCTCATGTAGCAGGAATCTCTGGAAGTCATGGAGGTGAACTGCTGAAGCATCTGGACGGTCAGTATTTCTTTAAAACAAGAAAAGGAAAGTGAAGCTGAAGAAATAGGAGAGGGTAATCAGATATTACAGCAGAAGATGACATGCATTTGTATCTTGGATTTACAGTACAAAGGTGCTGCCACCAGCAAGAGACTTTTTACAATTTCAGTGGGATTTTGACTAGGCTTGTAATACTGTGTAATCCAATTAGTTTCAAGCCTCCTGGATTCCTGATGTACTTTTGAGAGTGGTTCACTGGGAAAAGCACCAAATCTGTACTCGTTGCTTTGAAGCAAATGAGCTGCATTAACCTGACCAGGCTGTTGGTAAGTTTAGTTGAGGTACATGGAAAAACTTCTTTTAAATTATCACAGAGACACACTTCCATAAGTAATTCCTTCTGTGTAATATTTAGATGAACTACTGTGATAGGCCAAAATCTTCTGATAAAGTAGACAAGGTGCAGCTGCACCGAGGGAAAGTGATATCACTGATTTGCCTTTTGTGAATCACAAACACAACAGCATCTGGTACCAGGAAGGTGTTTATAAATCTGTGCTTTTAAGCAGTCTCACAGTTTAATTACTGACAAGACCCAGAGCAAAGGAAATACTCAGTACACTCAGGGCAAACTTTTTAAGTTACTTCCTTCATCTGTTAGTGCAATATTCAAAACCAAAATAAACTGGTTTAATCAACAATCAAGGGGTTAGCAATGCCTGTGATCTCTTCTTCATGCCATACACATCTTACTTAAACTTTCAAGTATGTCAAGTGGAAGATGCAGAAACCATTACTGTCAGCATTCAGCTCAGGTCTAGGCAAAGCCTGTGCACCACATCACTCTCCAGACTGAAGCTAAAATTTCTGCATCAAATTGTCCTTCCATAGCTCTGTTCAGCTCTTTATAAAATCAGAGGACAGGCAACTTCAGTCCATATAATTTTTGTAGTCAGACAGTAAAAAACAATCACAAGGACTTATTTTCAATCTAAGTTTGCCTTTCTGAATGCAAAATTCATGATTTCTTTTCAGTTACTAAAACATCAAAACGAAAACATAAATAAAATTAAAAAAAAACAGTGAGGTAATTGAAAAACAATCCTGCAACACTACAACCATATGAAAATGTCGGAAAATAATACAAATGAAGAGTCTCACCCAAGAATGAAAACAGAGGAATCCTTTTTGAATTCATCAAGAATCTTAAAACAAACAAAAAACAAACAAACAAAAAAAGAACAAACATAAAAAAGGGAAAAAAAGATAAATAATAAAAGAATATCCAATTTTCTATCTAAATCCATCTAATAATGTCCATGGGTTTGGAAAGGGGAAATAAATGCCTGTCTGCTCTAGAGAAGTTGCATACAAATTGGCAAGACACATTTGTAATTAAATGCATTAAAAAAAACATACTGCCAAGGCTGGCAACTGCACTTCAGGCCTTTCAATGTGAACACAACTCTCAGGCAAAATACTTGCTCAGATAAAGCACCTTATACAAACAGCCACATTTCTGGAGAGCTTTTATTGTTTGATATCCCAGAAAAGCTGGAGCTAAGTATCATCCATCATATTTATTCAAGTGAATACAAAACCTAAATCGTTTCTAGCTTGGCACAGCATCGTTAGAGATTGCAGGAAACTTATCAATTGACCCAAAGCACTTGTAAGCAAATTGAGAAGTTTCTTTGCAATGATTCACACAGGGCAATAACAAGAGCTTAAGGAAATCAGAGAGGCTCCTTACTGCGTGTTTTATGCTTCAGCTTTCTGCTCAAGCTAATTAACAGGACTTTCATGGCCAAAACTAAAACCGTGTCAGTAAATCTAGGGCTTTTTATCACTCCACCATGATTTCAGCATCACTTTTTAACAGCACAAGCTCTATTGCCAGAAAAACACCACTGACTTTGACTATCGAAGCTTCTAGTTTAGCATCTGCAAAATTAAAGTTGAATCCAAAATAAGAACACAGTCAACAAAGACATTCATGCAAGTAATTTCAAATTATGTGTTTCCACACAGTTTTAAAGGGTTCCTAACTTTCAGAGACATTAAATGTATGCAGTTTCCACCAGCTTCATGAATCTGTACAGTGAATACAAAGAAACAGGAGTCAGGCAGCTGCCCACTTAAATTAGCTAAAATCTCATTCCACTGCATTTATGCCTCCCAAGGACTGTCTGATGCATGTCCTGTAATGGACTCACTGCTGGTAATCTGAAATAGGGAATTGCTCCTATCAGTAAAAAAGATCAGCCAAACCTGATGAAAAGATATTCTGCATTCTGAACAAACTTCCTAAAAACCCCATGTCTCTGCCTATCTCTACTACCAACACACAAGAAGTACATGAATGACTTAATCATCTTCTTAGGCCAGTTGCTGATGGTGACTGTTATCTACACATCAAATACAGCACTGCACCGTTCTTCTGTGACAAGAATGAGGAAAAAAGAAAATAAGTAACAAACAAAAAGATAATCAGCTCTCACCATTATGATGCAGCAGGTGAACAGTATGAAGACTATGAAAAGCTTACCAATTTCTGTTGTTCAAACATGATTTTCTTGTAGAACAAATGAAATTGTTCAAAAGTAAGCTCTTCCTTGTGAGCACCTATTTCCTACAACAGAAAAAAGCATGCAGTGAATTCAGAATTCCCTGAGCTGCACTTGCACAGTGAAAAAGTTACTCCAGTTGGCATTCTCTCACACATTCTGTTCTACTCCAATTTTGTTAAAAACTTTGTTTTTAACCACTTGGGATTTTTAAATTTACTTATGTTTTTAAGAATACAAACAAGAAAACAGATGGTTTAAGACAGTGCTCCTAGCCTCCATCTTTGGCCTTGAACTTTGCACCCTCACTCCATTTCCACAACTGAGAGAAGTAAAGCCTCATTTACTCATTGTTAGCCTGGGAAGCAGAAGCAAGAATGTCTGCTTTAAGGGTGGAGAGTTGGAAAGCAGGAAAGGGTGGGGATATACAAGATTCCTGTAGGAATGGAATGACCTTCAAAAGTTATTAATATTGGCATTAGTTGGAAAAAAAGAGGTTATTATTTGATCCTATTGAAAAAAAAAATTAGGATAAAATTCATGTAGAAAAAACAGAAAGACAAAATACTTTTCTATATACTTGCTCAGTACTGGAGCTCAAAACCCAGTGTTGGCTTTGGTCAACCACACAATGGAAAGAAGGAACATTTATGTCTGTATTTTCTTATATCCTCAGATACTGGCAAAGCCAACCTGAGAAATTAATCAATATCATTTATTTACCGGTACATGATATAAATCAAAAATATAGAAAGGGTCCTAAAAAGAAACATCAACACCTAACAGATAATATCAAACACGTTTAAGTAATCAGGTAATTACCGCAAATTTATCCTTCAAGTACTTCATGCTGCTCACTTTGAAGTTTACTTGGGGAAGGACAGTTTTCAGCTCTCTAAGACTGATACTGGGGGAAAAAAAAGGATAAAAAAAAAGATAGCAAAATCACCACAGTTGTATTGTCTCTACTCAACTACTCATATATTTCCTATCAACACAAAAATGTGACTATTGAAACATATTGGGTAGGGCTCATCTCACATACATGTAAACTTCTATAAACTTAACATCTACATGGAAGCAAGCTAGATATGGAGAAACAGGCATTTCAATTAATTTGGACATCCATGCTGGGATGAAAAGAACCGTGTTGCAGAGATATCTACTCCTCTCTCAACAATTAATCAGATCTAGATGATCAGCTCAAATGTAGATGTTTATACATGGTCAGATAAACTGCAGTCTTTCTTCCACTGAAACTGGATTCCACACACTGAAAACATCATACAAAGGCTGTAGCAAACAGACGAGTACAAACAGAAAATAAAAACCTCCAATTTTCAATACCATTTTAACCTTTTTCTCCAGATGTTATTCAGTCTGGTACCACTGATTTACAGCAGCAAGGCTCTTCCCTTCAGCAACATCTGAACATGATCTCATCCTCCTCTCCCAACCAAGTTGTCCCTTCCAGTTCCATTTACACAGACCCGCTGATTCTTTCTGCAGAGTTATATCACAGCAATACTTCAAAAACCAAAGTTTTCTAGGTAACTGCAAGGCAGCAATTCAAGAGAGCACAGCTACAAGACCTGTGAGTCCTGTTGCTGAAGCCCACAAAATATTAAGGCAATACCAACAAAACAAGACTGAGGTGCCCTGCCTTGACCTACAGAGCAATTCAGAAGCCACTAAACCTCTGCAAATCCAGGGTCAGAACAAAGTTGCTTGAAAGCAAGAGAACCAATTAGCACATAGATGAAAGTAACACTTCCATTCTACAGTGTCCATACAAGCAGCTACCCCGTGAGATATTCTCATCTCCATTGTGCAGAGAGAGAAAGAGGCAAAGCAAGAAGGAACCAAGCCAAAGTCTATGCCCAAGCCAGATTAGAACTCAGGAAATTCCTGGCTTTCCGCCTTGTCGCCAGACCTCTGGAAAAAAACACCATTAGAAGCAAGAACGAGCACTCCACTTGTACCCTAAACACCAAGCACAAGCAATTTCCTCTGGCCAGATAAGTGCAAGAGAAAACAAACAGCTGGGACTTCATTACCACTGGAAAAAAACTCAACCTGTGGAACAGGACTTGCCTGGAAGCCTAACCTTTACAATTAACCTCCCTAAAAACCACAGCTCTAAACACAACTGACCTCAGGCCAAACTCCTTTCCTGAATTTTTCTAAAAGCATGAATCATCTAGGAAGAGAAGGAAAAGCTTCCCTCTCCACAGTGCAAGTCTCCTTGGTCCCAACCAAACTGCATTGTAGCAATAGAACAACCCTAAAACAACGAATGAAACCTCTACAGCAGACACCTACTGGCATCCACAGCTGCTCCAGTTTAACATTTGCTTTTGCTTCGTGAACCCCCACAGCACACCCATTGCAGAGTTAGTTCTCAAAATGCATCTGGAAGTACAAGTCAATACCCAGTAAAGGATGGGACTGTCCCCTTCCCAGCTGTGGCCAGTTTAGGAAATACAGATCTGAAATGGGGTCTCAGCTCACCCTGCACAGTGCCACAGGCTGTCTGCACAAGGGTGTGACTTCCTGCAAAAACACGGCCTCAGTCACACAATGAAACATCACACAGCAGTTTGCTTTTGGGAAAAGGTGAACATGAAAGGAAAAGCATGAGCTTTTCTACACTTCAGAATACAGTGCACATTCCAGACAAAGAGAAAAATCATGGTGAAATAACACAGAGGGGAGGAAGGGTTAACATTCTTCTCAACATCGCATGTTTTCTGGTAACTGAGGAGAGATGTGCAGCTGAAATAATTTTAGAAAAAGGTCTCCTTTGCGTGTAAAAGCTACAAACCCACATCACACATGGACCTGAAAGGAACTACTGAAACTCAAACACACGAAGCCACACATCAGACTGGGAGCTATAACCCATGGGACTTCTTCCACATGAGAAGCACCAATTTAGAGGTGATTCTTTTGCTTTGGTCTGTTCAAATACGAGGTAGAGACAAGCCCCTGGCCAGGCCAGTTGCTGGTTCTGGTCTGTGTTAGAGCCTGGTCACACCAATGCAAACACAGCTCAGCAATGAGGGAAGTCCTGGTGGCACAGCTGCACAGGAGAGCTCACAGCAGGTTGTACAGTCCAAGCAGCTCCTACTCAGCTGTGAAAGGGCAAAGGCCTCTACAAAGCAAGCAACCTGATGTACCTGCACGGCTGAGTTCAACCTCTACAGTGACACACTGCTCACTCACTTTGGCAAAGTAATTCTAGGCTAAAATTTAAAATACTTCGTTTTCATCATTTGTTTCCTCATTATACCATGTATGCAAACCTGAGTGAGTGCTATGAACACATGGTGTTTAGCAAAAGCAAGGCCAAATGCCATTTTCACAGGTCTCATATTCCACACTTTGGACAATGAATTCTTTATTTCTTTTCATTCCATGTTAGAATCTGAAACAAAAGTTTACTAAAAACATCTGAAAAAAGACAGAGCTTCTTACCTATTTTTTCTAGTTTGATCAACAGAATAGATCTGCTTTCTCAGCCAGCTTGAGGGAGGGAGAAAAAAAGAAATAAATCTAAGAATTATAAAGAATACACAGCCAATGGAATTTCAAAATCTACAGACAAAACTCAGTAGAAGTACTTAAAAGTCTTAAGATTCATTTCTTTTCGTAAAGTAAAAACATTTCCAGTGCAGCATCTAAGGATCCAGCCAGGTTTTTTTCAACCACATTTGTAAATATATACTTTTCTGCTGCATTTTAAAATCACGTAAACAACACAGGAAGGGGAAGGGTGGGCAGGACAGAAAAGAATGAGTAACCAGAAGCTGTAAAAAAGTAAGAGGATAAAGTGAGCCAAAAATTCAGCTAATCTAAACTGGAGTAACTCCATACAGTCAGTGATTTCTGCCAGATTTATCTTTGAGCTGCTGGCTTAGATATCTGTTAGATGCATAAAAATTAAAAACTAGAGGGAAGGGAGAGGGGTTCAGACAATTTTAAGGAAAATCCTCATTACAGTGCATGTCAGTTTTAGACGCACAGTAAAATACTATTAGCTGCAGCAATACTTAATACATATATATACACACACACAATTTTGACCTAAAAGATGAAAGCACTGCTAAGCTGATCTTCAGCCTCAATAGGAATTACTCTTGTCTGACAACATTAGTGTCAAAGCCACAGTTTGGTCAGGGAGCAAGCAAGGGCAGAGCATATCCTCCCAACAGGTAACAGCAGTGGCCACAAACAAAAATGGCAGCAGTGATGAAAAGCAATGGGGTATGGAGACATCACTGAAACCTTGTCAACAGAACTGGCAATCTGAGCCTGAGCACTTTCACGTGCAACATCCTCTGAAGATTAAGGGTGCAGTTTCACCTTCATATGGCTGACATTTGAATTTTCCAAGAAGCCAACACACAAACACCAGGTGTTCTTGTGATCTCATGAAGAGATTTTGTTTTGGGTGCACAGTACAAGGTGAAATACAAGTTCTCATTAGTGTATGAAGCAGAGTGTGACTCCAGAGCACGTACATAGCAAAATAGACATTGAGAATTTCCATGTGAGCTCTCAGTGCCATACACTAACTGGAGAGTGTTCTTAATGTAGCTGGCAAGCACTTGCTGCACTTTAAAAATTTCATTCAGATTTTCCACTTTCAATTCCCAGTCTCACAAAGTGAAGATACATCCACATACCTCTCTGTGATCGCAGGTGTGGGAGCACTCATGACCTCTTGATACAAGATATTCAAGCCACACAACCATTTATCAGTATCATCTTTAGAGTCAGCTGAAAAAAAATAATATGGCAAATATCAAAAAAAAAGCACAAAATCAAGACAGAACATTTTAACATAAATTTGAGTATACAAAGCTGCTGACTAACCTTCCTCTTTGATAAATTTCATTGCATAGCTTCAGGTTGCTACTAATAAAACTAATATAAACAGCATAACTTTGGGGGTAAGTAGGCTCTGACAAAAAAATTCCTCATTTTACAAGACTTCTTATCAAAGCAGGAAAGTTTCAGTATTTCAGCAAAAACACTATAAAACTGCTGCTGAGTTCCTGTAGTAACACAATCAAAATTCAGTTCCTTATAATCTGTCTCCAAAGTGTCAGAAGTCCAGGGCCTACATCAGAGCAACTTCAAGTGCACAAGCAAAAGAACTCAGTACTGCTACAGCATAAAGCTGGTTCATTACATTCCCAGAAACCTACAACAAAATTGCAATATGCTGGCTTTGACATAACCACCTCCTATCTACCTTAACCATGCCTCTAAACACAGATTGTTCCAGACTAATCTGAGACAAGAAGAACAGAAAGGGAGCAAGGTACAAAACTGATGTGGCTTTTGTAGAACATTTTAATACAAGTTAAAAAAGGTCTAAAATTCCTCACGTGGCTTAGATAGAAGCCAGGAACATCCTCCTCCCAACCCCACAAATTAGTACATCACTGCCCTGTTTTGTTTAAAATTTTGTCTTTCCATTTCCAAAACCAGAAGAGCCCTTCCCAACATTTATCATGACTGCATTTGGTGATTCTTCAACCCAACAGAAGCAAGACAAGGAACTGCCTGCTGGGCACAGCCTTCCCTAGGAAATACCAGCTAAGCTGAAAGAACCTTGCATGAGATGCAATTATTAAAGCCCTCAGCTGGGCAAAGTCCATTTGATTTAGCAGGCTGGCTCCAAAATTGCATGAAGGCATTCTTCAATTAACCAGCTCTGAAAAATTATTTTCACACAGGAGCTGAGATCTTTTAATAGCCTTTAAAGCAAACCAGTTTCTCAAAAGGTGAAGACTGCATTTTATTTAAACTTTCAAACAATGCTTCATCCCCCAAGGATGAAGCTGGAGCCCAGTCTCAGCTCCCCATGGAAATGTTTTTCAATTAGTTACAATTTCGGAAAGAACACCCATTACCACTGCCAAACCAATTCTTCTCCCAAGACAATTCTGCCCTTTATGATAGCTACCATTCCCTTCAAGTAACAATTCTTTTATATTGTTTTAAAAACCCACAACAAAGCCCTTTAACAAGGAAAAGGATTTCCCCCTTAATTGAAAGTTATTTATCATGTTGTTCTGCAGTTCAGTATTACAGCAACATCTCAAGGTACCAGGTGTTTCCAAAGTATTGGCAGAGGCCTGTTTTGAGAACTGCCATGGGAGAGGGACTGGGGGGGCTGTCAGAGGAAATCCAGCTGAAGTCTCTGGCACAACTGCACGTAAGCACAGCCACTTACTCAAAATTTTCACAGACTTCAATGTCAACAATGGCAAAACTTATTTAAAGTTAAAAACCTCTAAGAATGGATTAGTCACATGGAGTCTTTAATTTCAAAAGCATCTGACTGCAAAAAATTTGTCTTCTAATACTGCAATCTGTAAGAAATTAATTCCATAAATAATAAAAAAATAAAAGCTCTCAGCATTAAAACACTTACAAAGCACTCCCCTTTTCTGAATTAAGATTTTCCAATTAAGTTAATAGTTTAAATGGGTAAGCATGTTCCTGCTCAGGACAGAGGGAACTATGTCTCCAAGTAAACTGTCTGTATGGTTCCAAACCAACACCATTACAAACATTTTAGAAAAGAAATTTCATTGCAAATTCCACTAGTTTGAAACTGTATTCAGCCTATATTGTAAGAGTTTATTTCCCTTTTTATTTCAAAATCTTTGGGCTTGTGACCCTGGATAATCTTGCCTGAAATAAAAAGTGCCCCAACCCTTTCTACAAATATAGGATACAAATTCCTTTTGTTTCACACAGATCTCTTCATTTTCAATTTATCCCCTTCCAATTCTATTTATGGTCCCATAGTACTTATTTAGAAGAGGTGTAGTATTATCAAGTGACATGCACACAAATAACCCAAACTAGAACTTCATTTTTCCAAATTAGTCTGCAATTGCTCATAGGTGATAGGAAAATTGCTGTGATACAGCTGCAGTCTAACTTTTTATGACTATTGTTTCCAAAAACCATTTTGGCCAGATTGAAAATGTCAGGACAATATTCTGGCCACAGTGAACAGCTGTCTTTAAAGAGGGCAGTGTCACCTCTGCTCTTCAGTGTTGAAAACCTTACTGGAGATATTTAACCAGCAAAAGTCTACCCTGCTAGAAAAGATCAGAAACGACACTCACACAACACACCATTTGAAAGTGAAACATTCCAAATGCAGCAAGTCACAGACAAGAAGGGCTGAATAAAACATCTCCAGATTTTAAGCATCTGGTGCAGTCCTGAACTGCAGAAGTTAAAACCACAATATTCTGTGTATTCCTGTTCCATCACTGCATTTGACTTGTTTAATCAGTAGCTTTGAAGAACAAAGAAAAAACATAAAAGTACCTGCTAAACTTAAAGTGTTGAGGACAAACTGGGTACCATAAAAAATAGTAAAGCAGTGTTCTTCTCTGTGCCTTGCTTTGCAACGTTCAAAGTCCTTCGAATTCTTTCCTGGGCGAATTTCTTTTATTTCCATTAGATCCACTGAAAGGAAACAACATTCAGTCAGTACAAGTGCAGAGCCTGGAATGGTGAGATGGATAACCACAAGTATGGACACACATACAAAATATATATACATATATATATATATACTTGCAGATCTGTATTGCACAAGAAATGCAAATTGCACCAGCTTCCAATCCATAAATCCACAAGTAAATAGTAACAGACAACAGTAGAAAAGGACCAGAAGAAAAAAAACCTGTCATATTTTTATTATTTCACTATCACCGATTATCCATGGACAGCGTGCATACACATGGCCCTTTGGGCCACAGAAAATGTGATTTCAAAAATGGCATTAACTCTAAGCAAGTAATTTCCAATTGCCATGACAACTGTTTAGGAAAAAAAAGAAGAAAATATACGATTCTACCTTACCTACCTAAAAGTTACATCTATGTTAGATAGCCAGTCAGCTAGTACAGTCACTGGTACTTTCAAGAAAAGTATTTGTAGTAGGAATATAAAGAGAAAATCGAGCTTAATAATTAAAATGTGAGTTTTCTCATGGCCAGCTCTGGAGAGATCTGTGTTATTTAACATAACCTGTTGTATCACTTTCACCTTGCTGCTCTCCAGAGAACACAGGTATGCACTGGAGCACAGCACAATGGGAACACTGCACAAACACACACTTTCCCAAGTCAGCTCCCTTCTTTCAAACCCTCGCTACAGGGCCTGCAGAATGGGAGTGAGACAGCACTGAAATAGAAATATGTGTGCTCTCAAGATAAGATACTTATTAGAAAACTGAGGAAGTGGTTTTGCTCTGCCTGTGGACCAGAGAGAAAAACAGCTCTTTCCACTTCTGGACAGTCTTGACTTATGAGCTACAGGATGAAGAATGAAGAAAAACATTTTATGGCTGCTCTCGAAATTTTTTTTTTTCAGACCTAGAAAGATCCAAGGAAAACAGCTGAGGATTTCTGTCCATGCATTTAAGAATGCCACAATATAAACTCCCTGTTTTAAATGAGCATCTCATCAGTAACAGAAGACCATTAATAACATAACGAAACAGCAGCTCTGCTGCCAGCAGAGGGTGAGCTGAACAATGGTAAAACTTCCACCTGTGTAATGTTGCATTTCTATGATGCCAACATGGACAGACAAGCAAGGAAGTTCATCAACAAAATCCTGATAATTAATTCATCTTGGAACTTCTTATTCTCTGCAAAGTATCCCAGGCCAAACTTCCACCAGAAACTTCTTTCTCATAGTTATTAAACAACTTACACTGAGAAAATGAGACCTTAAAGGTTAACTTGAATTAACCATAGGATACTAATCAAAATTCTTGCTTAAAATAATTTTTCCAAGCATCATTATTCTCAAGGTAGAGATTTTAATGTCTCAGCCTCCCTCTCAAACCATGAAAACATCTCCTAAGATCTGCATATTTGATTGGTCAAGACCTCTAAATTTAGATGCAAACTTAAAAAATAAGTTCACGTTGTGCCTATAAATGACCGGGAACCAAAAGCTCTTAATAGTGACTCCGATCCCCTTACCAGAGTATCACTTAGATCCCTAAAGATGTATCCAAATTACCATCCTAAATGCCACCCTGTGAAAAAGTTGATCTTTATCCACTAATTTAAATTAATATCAGCAGAGATGAATCAGAATGCAGAGACAGAAAGTACCCAGAGAGGGGAGGAGATTGCAAGGCTGCAGTAAATGGCATGGGACTGCACACCAGGCTGCCTCATTCTAGCCATTGGCAAGTGCACCAGCCACCTCTTCTGCTTTCCCTTCACCCAACAAATCCCTGTTGAAAAACACAGTTTTAACTTCAAAGTGAATCACACCTGTCCTTTCAGACTCCTATAAATCCACACGCATGCACAACACAACAAAAGGCCTCTCAAAGTACAAACTATAAGCAGTGCTAAAAGAGATTTCACAACCTGCACTGCTGTTGTCATTTCCAGGGGCTCTTACCTCACACTGACCTGTGAAATAAGCACACAAACTTACCCAATGTCTCCCCTCAGTTACATGCACTCACTACAGTCCTTCTCCTTGCATTACAGCCTTTCAACCCCACCATCCCCTTCTCCTGCATGAGCCTATGTGTATATACATAGAGGCACAAGGATTTTTGTATGCACAGACTTATTATTGCTTCTTCAACTGGTTTTTCAGAAAGTTTCACTAAACCGTAATTGCTAAACATTCAGTAAACAGAGGAATGGTTCAGCAAGAGAACAAAATTGGGTGAGAGAAGAAAGAAATATTTGTATTAAAAACCCTCAAATTCAGAATTTAACATCCCTGTTCTTTTCAGGCAACATATTCTATACAACCTAAAAAATTCAGGCAAGACATTATTATGTTTGCTTAGAAAATAAATGAAACAGGTACAAGACACCAGTTTTATTACACATTCTTTAGATTTTTACAGAAATGAAGATATAATGCATATTATAGTTTCAGAAAATGAATGGAAACTACCTGTATGTATTTTAATGACATTTCATGGTGTTGGTTAGGATGTATTACTCTACATTATTGAAAGAAAAGCCAATGTAGAGAATCAAAGGGAGAAAAGAGAAATATAAACACCAAGCATTAATTCTGGTCTTGCTCTAAGCTCTGTGTCCTCCACAGGTAATCTGGAGTTGCCTGGCACCCTCCACGTGATGCCCACTAACTCCAGAATGGCTGATTCCAACCATACTGAGAAAGAAGCAGGGCAGGAAAAGCTGCAACATGTTTCAGACTCAGATTAGTAAATCAACTGTACCAACTTAGCTGTTACGCAGTTACTGTGAACTTTTTATAGCACAATCTGTCACTGAACAATTAAAATGTAATTTCATACCTATGCCAGAATGCAGGCACAGCACCTCAGACACTCTATATCTGTACTTCTCTGAAGTACTGGAGCTTTCCTCCTTCTCAATCCCACATGCAAATTGCAGAGCCATATCCTGCCCTATCTTCACAGACACATATTCCTGGGGCCTGATACACCCAAAAAACCCACAGACCTGGACAGATGCACCTTGCAGTCAAATCAAATCCAATACATTGCAGGTGTAACTTCTACAAGAAAGGTGAAACAAGATTAAAACATTTCTCAAGGAAACATGAATCAAAGTATGCCCTGTAGAGAAACTGACTCACATCCAGCTAGATAAGGAGAGTGATCCCCAGCACAGCCAGTCCCCAGCCAAACAGTTTGTAGAAGTCTAGTGCCACTCTAGACTCTAGAAATGTAAACAATTAGTTTACATTTCATCCATTCCTTCAGGTGATTATTTCCGCAGGTTGAAAGGATCTCCTTAGCAGCCTCATCAGTCACGGATTGATTCTGACACCTCCCTCAAGTGGCTCTTTAAGGAGACCAGACTCCCAGGCACTTTCAATTACCATCCTGTCTCAGGCCCTGATCTGGACGTGCATTCAAGGCAGTTCAGAGCCTGAAGCTGCCAAACTTCAGCTCCTGCTGCTGTGTGTTACTCGGCAAATCAGTCAATTCAATGGATCATTACACTACTACACAGATACTTTCCTAAGAGTGCACAGATTAATTGCTCAGCGCCTTCCAGGGCAGCTGCCAGAGCTCTTTATTGCCATGAACTTTAAACAATAAACTTGATCCTCAACATCGCCACTGATCTCCATTCAAATAACCTGGCAGCAGTGGGCATGGTCAGTCACACACTTGCAGGTACAAATTCCTGTTACATTTCCTTCATCACACTTGGAAGTAGAGGGTAAAGCAGAACCTGTGTTTCACTAGAGCAGGGGCTGTGCAAGCTGAGTGGAAGACATCATACAAGATAACCAAAGGTAGAAAATTATGTCAAGAGGAGAACTGCAAAAAGCCCATTACACTGTTATACACAACACTGTGCTCCTCATTCCAGGAGAGAACAACCAGCACTGCTATTTAAAGGGTGAAGTTCTGGCTCTGTCTGCCATATGGTCACCCACCACCCACCTCTGGGTGGGAACACAACCACCCACCACCTGAATAGACAGATCCTGTTGAAAACCAGCCAGTGCCAGCAGCAGAGAACCTTCTGTGAGCTAAAAGTGCCCATCTAAGTTCACTGGAGTCTTGCAAGTTTGCAAGAACACCTTTGGTCAAGGCAGGTAATGTTATGCTGGAACATCAGGCTGATTGTATAGAAATGCATGGGTCATCAAAACCTTGGAGGCTGTCAACCTATTGAGGTACCCTTGATAGAAAAGTCCAGATTAACAGTGTAGAAGTTTACCTGAATCTGTCATTATGGACTACAGAGTTCTGTAAGATAACATTCCTGATTCCAAAGCCCTAATTCCCAGGAGTCTTTCAGTGTCTCTGGCTACAAATGGTGCTCAGATCAGAGCTCAGTCATGTACCTAATGAAGGAAAAGAAAAAGCTTACAGAGTCAGAAATCATGCTGTGAGCATTATTTCAGTAAGTCTCAAGAAAGCTTAAGGGAAACTACTAGCAATGTTTTGAAGAATAAGGGACTCTGATCACCCAAGCTGTCTGCACCAAGACATGGAGTGGCCATTCTGTCTATGAATGTAATTGCATTTTCATGTGTATATATGTATAGCAACATTCCACACTCAGAATCAGATTTTTTTTCCAACAATTTGCATTACGAAATATTCCAAAGTAGGTTTCATTTTAGAAAGGCAGAAACTGCCCACTGCAACAGAGGCTGTGTGCAAGTGCCCAGTGAATGAAGAAAGCCTTTAGTATCCTTTTGCAAATGCACTTCATGGTGGTTAGTGAGGACAATGGCTCTGCTCTCACTTCTGCAGAATTAAATATTAACTCCACAAGGTGTGTTTTAACAGCCTCTTTTATTCAGAGCCGCAATGAAACACAAATCGTGTGTGACTAGAGGGAACAAGGTGAGGCTTCTCTCAGAGGACAAAGTCACAAGAAAGCAGAAATGTGCTGCAGGATGCCTGTCCAGATGTGGAAGGGAAAGTAATTCAGCTCATATAAGCAGATGTTTACTGAGACATTCAGTGGCCCAAGGAAGTCATTACAGATAAGCCACAGAACTTCTGAAAACACAGCTAGAAGGATGAAACATGAGAAACAGCGTGGTACACCTTGAGAAAGCACCCGTGACCACCTTTCCAAGGGGTTCTCTGGGGATTTAGCTCAGTGACTGACATCAGGTTTAGAGAAGTGCACCTTTTAAACCCACAGGGTTTTAGTAATCAGGTCACACAGAGCTGTCATGTTCAGTAACAACAAATTACTACTAAATTCATAACTTCTCACCGGATTGCTCAGCAGACCACCATGTTACAGTGCTTCCCAATTTGAGCTCTCAATTCAAGGGGCTGTACACCGGGCTACTGTCCTCATATTAATAATTAAAGGGCACCTCCACAAAATGACATAAGAATAGGGCAATATTTACATATGTGTCCATAAAAGTTTCCATTCTGCTCCATGCAACAAAACAAAACAAAAATGTTGGCATATAAAGCTGACTTTGGGGAAAGGATGGAGTACCAACCAATTGAGGGGTGCTCAGGTCTGTGCAGCTCATTCCATCCCCATTTCACTGGCTGGCCGTGACAGGAAGTCTGGTTGTTTAAGTTAGCATCAGACATTGCGGAACTGAGCTGCTAAAGGGAAGACATTGTTTGAAAAGAGCTAGAGGCTACACATGCTCATTTTTTCATTTGACCACAGAAACCAAGCTCCATGTACTCAGCTGAAGACTTACACAAAGATCCCCTGGCTAACAACTGAAATACAGCCATTTCAAAACAGAAAAAAAAAGGTGAATTTTAATGTTCCTTTCTGAAGCTACTCCACAAAGAGCAAGAAGTAGATTCACTTTTGCAATGACATAACTGTTCTTTAACAGATTCAGAAAACAGAAAGCAAATGACAGAATGGAGACTCAGGGTTTCCAATGTGAGTTTATTTATTACTTTAAGTCTGGAACAGTAAGGAAATTCAGGCAAAGAAATTCTGCTAGCAGAAAGGAAAACAAAGGCCACTACTAGAAATCAGCATGATCAAGTCTAATATTCAAGCCAAATGAAGCACTCATTTCACACTCCTCAGCAGAATATGTAGATGCTCATCACTTCTCCAATAGGAAAAAAAATAAGTTTTCCACCACAGAAGAAATTTACATTGACATTAACAATTCTACTAAATAAATGACTCAGCCGTTTAACACATAGAAAAAAAAAAATCAATGTTTAAGAATGTGAGCCACATGCATGAACACTCTCTTAGGTGTTAGTTTTTCAAGTCCCCTAATGTATCTGACAGCCAAAAGGATGCATAGCATCAAAATTTGCTATATTTGGCAGGTCATTTTAGCAAAGATTTTAAAAGCAAAATTATCAAAATTTAATTTCAAGGCAAAGATGCTGCTGGATAAAATTCACAAAATAAAACAACAAAACCAGAAAACCCCAACCCTTGTTAGGTAGGCCAGCACTGCCTGTGGCAACACAAAGAAAGCTACCATTACATTAAATTACAGATCCCTGCATTTCCCTTCACCCTGTCAATTGAACGTGGCCTGATCTGGTGCTGGTATATACATGATCCTGCTACAGATGCACTGCTTTGATCATTAAATATCCAGGTGCAACATTTAACAGAAACTAGTGATTCCTGCTTGACAGTGTAACACAGTCTGAAAGCACAGAGCAATCCTACAGACTGAGAAAAAACAGAGCAGATGTCAAAGGTTCTAATTCTACTTTTAACATTAATTTACTATGTCTGGTCTTAGTTTCCACACTCCCTTTCTTAACATACCTGTGAAACATGAAAATTCAACTTCATTTTATGTTTGGGTTTTCTAATCTTGCTCTAGAGAACAAATTCTGTAAAATCTCCTCTTTTTAGCAGAGAAGAAAACCTCGAGTGAACTTAACACTTGATAACCCTTTTCTGTAGGTTAAATAAAAATTAGTACTGCTAAATGACTTTGAGATGGCAAATGTTTTTAGAAAATGGTCATTTTGTTCTACAAACTCTGGGAAAATATTACATATGAAACTAGAGAAGTGAGACAATGTGAAATAAGCAGTTCACATTAATTCTAAAACAACATGTTATGCATTGTCAAACATGGGTTTCTGTTATAAATGAAAAAAAGATCCAAGATATTCCTATTGCATTAATGAAGGTCTGGGCTGCAGAAAATAGAAATGGCTACATTGTTGTAGTGTGGTGTGCCACAAGCATCAAAAGCTTTAATTTAAGTATAGCCTTTATCCCTCTACTTGGTAATTTTGCAATTGCAGTGACACGAGGTCTGCACTTCTGCCACTCTCCAACCCAGGTACTTCATCCTCTGAGAAAGTTTCCAAAATAAATTAATATTAACATATCTCTTCCTTTTCTCTTTCAACCTTACCTAAACCCTGACCTCTCAGTCTGCACACAGAAAGAGCAGTTTCACAGCTGGTATATAACTTTTTATAAACATGGCCCTATGATGCTTTAAACCCATTTCTTATTATGAGCTTGAACTAAATTGTCACTAGTTATTTTTAGTCTGGAGTCTTTTGCAATAAATAAAAAATTAAAAAAACGGGTGATCTTTCTTTTCCAAAAATTCAGGGATTAAAGTATGGTTTATTGCATCTTGTAAAAGCAGGTCACCTCTTCATGTAAAAAAAAAAAATTCCTAGGTATTCAAAAACAGAAATCATCTTCTGTCCTCAAACAGAATCTTCCTTGAAATGAGCATGCTTGTATTACGTCTTTGCACATTCAAGGATGGCACCACAGATTTCTGAGAGTATAAATTCTCCTGGCTGTGAATCATCCCTTCACTCAAGGAATTCTTGGAAGAATATGCAGAAACTCACACATTTTCCAGTGACTAATCCAACTCCAGTCACTGGGAACTTTCCCTCAATAATTGTCCTGAAAGCACTTAGCATCTGAGAAAGAACGAAATATCCATAATGGATCAACTTCCTGGAGATTTACACCTTGCCACCTGCTTGCTTTACAGGTTGAAATACCATAATTTTGGGCCCTAATTTATTCATGTGCATATAAATGCTATATATACCACAGTTTGGGAGGCCTTATTTGGGAGTTCTAGAATGTCCTCTCAGACAGCAAACCCCAGGTGTCAGCCACACAGACTTGTGTCTTAGCAGAGTCCTGGCAAATCCTGCCCACCACCCTTGGCCACCTCTTCCTTCCCCTCTGCCTGTCACTGCTGTCCCAGTGGGTGTGGTGAGCCTGGGACAGTCTGAAGTGGGGAGAACCAAGCGTGGGTGTGTGTGACCCAAGCACCCTCACCCAGACCCACGCACAGCTGTAAAGGTTAAACACACAATAAAAATACACAGCAGAATCATCAGGAGGGAACGCACTGCAACTGATCAGGCTGGCAAGTCACAGCTTCATAATCATCTACCCAGTAGGCATGGATTGGTTTCTGCAAGAAAAGGGCCCATTACAAATTAAATGAGCAAATCAAATCTCTCTGTACAAGGAAGCCAAACCTTCCTTCTCTCAAGCAAAAATAAGTTCATTCTCTCAAATGCCTGTCTGGGTAGACAGGTGAGACTAACCTTGGAATTCAACTGCTTAGTGCTAGGCTGTGAAAACATCTCCTCAAACTTATTTCACACACAGTGGGAATTACAGTGCCTCTTGATCTACTGTTAGCATATCCTTCTCTAAAGGACACAACCAACCTGTGCTCTTTCATTAGGGGAAAATACAGAGGTACCTCTCCAGTTCCTTTTCATTAGAAATTCCTTTTGTATATGGCAACTCAAGTCTCTCAAAAGGGCAATGTAAAATCTCCAGTACCTGGACACCATGAGATCTGAATGACACAATGAAGACAGAGATTGTTTAAATCAGATTTCCTACCCTTTGTAAATCCTCACTTCTTACCACACCAAAGACCTGGATCTAGAAAGAGTTTTCTGAAGTTTCTCATCCAGAGAAACACATCTGCACTGAGCAGGAAATAGCCTTAATTTTAGCAACTCTTTCACTCTATTCTAAACAGAAATGCTGGCAGGTTTATAACAAAAGGGACCTTTTCATGAGCAATGCAATTTAAAATACACAGCAGTGCCACTTTTGGGCCCATGGGGTTGTGTAAATATTTATATAAGTATTGCTAATCCTACATTTCTCCCTTGCCCAGGTCAATTTATTCCAGAATAAGAGAAGCTGCCTTTTGTTATTGTGAGGCTTAATTTATATCACTTCCAAAATAATACTAACCAAACTTGAAAAAGGTCGCTGTAATAAGTATAATCAACTCTGGCTTAGAGGAATTTGAGTGCTCTTCAAACATTTACAGTCCATCAGCAATAAAATCAGCACTATAACATCCAAAATTCCCAACACTATAGAGGGCAGTTGGAGAGGGAAAAAAAAAACCACATTTTTTCTTGATCTCCAAAGGGAGAGTATTAAAATAAAGTATAAAAGTTGGACTCCATTATCTATTAGCAGCCTATTTTTGTGTCCCAAAGTTAAAGAACTCTCCTCACTATCTGATTTAGAACCACAAACCCATAGCAGATGCAAACATCGAGTTTTCTGCCTTCTGTAAAGAGCAGTTGCCAAACTTGAGTTAAAATAGCACACACGGAACAGGAAACCATCTTAACTTTCCCACTCGTACTGAATATTAATTCTTTTTGGACTGATGTACACACAAATAGCAACCATTAAGATCACATCATGAATATTAGGTTTTGTACAGAGTAAGAGTATTAATATATTATAATATTTGAGATGGTAATTTTCTGCCCTCAACCAGTTTAGAAATACAAAAAAAAACCCAAAAATGTGGGTTTTATTTGTCACAAAGTCAACACATTCCATCAGCATATATTTGGGGTCATTCATATATACATCCATATTCAAGAGACTACTCCATTCAATTATCAAATAGGAAAGCTTCAAATCCGTCATTTTTCCAGTTCTCAAGCAAAAAGAAAGCCTGAGTCTCAGTCAAAAGAAGCAATAGCAACATACAAATAACTAACTAACTAAATAAAATACTTCCTTCCTCTTCAGCAAACACAGTCAGCAAGTTAAAACTGCAGTGACTTTCATTTCAAGTAGACAAGATATGGTTTGTGGTGAGTTGGAACAACTGTTCATAACATATTCTGGAACAATACCTGCAAAATACCTGCAAAATTGCTTGTTGGGGCAGATTTGTTGCTTTTTTAAGACAATAAAACAATATTTTGCGTATTTGTTTTTTAGACTAGGATATATTTTTAAACCTAAAGTTCCCATCGTTATACGTGTCATTGAAGTGTTGCTCAATTAAAAAAAAATGCTACTGTACTACAATTTTTGTGGAGAGGCAGATGGCTTTTGGGTAACTCACAGGTCTGGAGCAATACTCCCTGTTCTAGCAATGACTGCCTGTGGATCTAGAAGCCAAGTCATTACCCTGCTGGATCATCCAGGTTTAAGAGTGAAATCACAATAGTCACCTTTTTTAAAATCCATGCATAGAGCAAACTAGTTAATTTATCACCACAGACACACATCACCCTCAGGAAGCTTTGATAAAAGGTCATTACAAGACAGGACTGAAAAAATTGACCCCAACAGGGAATGCACAGTCTGTTCAGCTTTAAAATTGTCCCCTTGGGGCAAAAGCCTACAAGACTTCAACTACACAGTCAGAGATTGGTTTGGCCAGAGGACTCTGAAGTCTCCTGCCCCACTGAGTGGTCATTTTCTGATATGTTTTAATCTTACTGCTCTGTGTGTAAACCCCAGGCTTTATTTGCTAAACAATATTCAAGCACTGCTCTCATAACTGAATTCTACATGCCCTCTCAGGACTCCTTTTTTGGCACAGTACCAGCAATGCACTTGTACTTGCATTCACACACATCATTATAGGAAAGGATAATTACCCTCATTTGTCACACAAGAAACTGGGACAATGAAAGATTATGATACAGAATACCTGTTAATTAGGGTGTCCAGACCTGTTTGCTTTTTCCCAGAATACTGAATATGACTGTATTTTCACCACCAAGGATAAAACCATCCTCCCAGACAACCAGTCTTTATTTCCACTATATCACATTTCCAGCTGTAGACCCAGTCTCCACAAGGAATGAGACAGGAATCAATGGAAACAGTAGCAGAGACTTAATACCTGTAAGTCAGGAGCATGAAGAGAAACTGCTCAGACAATCCCAAAATCATGCAAATTCTCAGTACCTGTCTTTGCAGCCTTACAGACCAATGGGTGTTTAACTTACCATTTATCTACCAAAAAAACCAAAACCTTCTAGAAATCCACACTTCAACAGACCAATAAATGATTCTGGCATTTCAGAAAAACTATTCCATTCCTTTATTGAGGACAAACACTACTTAGCAGCTGTAGAGCAAAATCATGCTCACAATAATTTAAAAACA
Organism: Lanius collurio; assembly: GCA_020086605.1. Lineage (NCBI taxonomy): Eukaryota > Metazoa > Chordata > Aves > Passeriformes > Laniidae > Lanius > Lanius collurio. The sequence goes on along the minus strand of JACBWW010000023.1, from coordinate 6,159,417 downwards.
GTTACCATACAATCACATGTAAGCACTGCAATTACATAACACCACCCTGAGCTGCACAAATCACAGAAAGTCCAGGCTGAGCTTTCTTGACATCAGCTGTGTTCATAAGAACTGAGGATTAGTCTCACTTTTTTCTTCTATTCTAGTTTTTGCAGCCCTATCTAGCCTTACACTCCCCCTCTATTTCCTGACCTTGTTATAAATAGTGGGTTTAGTCAGTTCCAGTATCAACTAAAGAGACAATACCAACTCAGGGCCTCGAAACCACCTCACATCTCACATATCTCATCCTCCTAAGTCATTGGTACTTGTCAATAATAGTCCTAAATAATAATTTCTATCCTGAGACAGCAAATTGCCCAAGAATACCAAAATGTGAATTCAGTTTCCCTGTATTTGAAGGTGTTTGGTTAGGTTTTCTTTTTCTTTTTTGAGAGAGAAGTGGTAAAGAATAATTACTCACTTGAATTTATAAGACATAATGATGGAAAACAGTCTGTCAATTCAGAGAACACAAAAACCATCATATTCAAAGATGAAAACTTTGAGAGCAAGGCTAAGGATAAAAAGCACGTTAATCATATTTAGTAATGTAAGATATCTAAATAATGAGCTGCAGAAGATGCTTCATCTACATTGCAACCATTCAAAAAATTCTCAGCAAATTACCAAACTCATTCAGCCAAAAGCTTCATAATGTTAACAAAGGCTTGTTAAATTAATATTTGACAAGTATATCAATTTATTAGTAACTCCAAGTTCAGGTACACATTGCAAATACTCACAGAAACCTTCAATCTTGTCAGCTGTCTTGCTCCACGCTACCTGCCTGGTTTCCATTATGACTTGAATAGTCCTCCTTTCTGGGCTGCTCTTCTTAAGACTGAATATTGTCATAACAGTTCCCAATTCCAAGGTCCTTTTGATTTGGCTTCTCTCATACTCAGGCAGCACTCCATAGTCTATATTCTTCCTGGGCATTTTTTCTTTTTAATCAAACTTCTATGGTCTTCAGTGTCCTGAAGAGAAAACATATAAGAAAGAAAAGGGAGAAAATTCAATATTTAAAACAGCATTTTCATTTCTTTAAAGATCACATTTATGTAGTTAGATACCTAACAGAGACTCCTGCCCATGCAAATGCAAGGCAGGTACATGGCCAATATTAACCCTTGCAGGTTTATCCTGAAAGAAAGTACAAACAGCCTTCACAGAGAGCAGTTCTAGCAACATCAGCTTGTGTAAACTCTTGCACTGTATTAGAATTTAAACCTGGATGAGACCTACATGAGAAGGTAACTGTCCTGTTGAGAACTGTAATGAGGGGAAACCATGAGTAATACAAACACTGAAGTGCTGGCTACATCTAAAAACTCTCAGTTTGTGCACTTTTAAAACTTCATGGTTCTGTTTCTCCTACACAGCCTACTTTTTCTTACCCACATGTTGGGGTGGCAGATATTTGTGTGCATACCCTTGGGGATGCATCATGGCACAAAACAGCCAAAAGAGGGATATGCAGAGAAGCTCTCACCAATATTAGCTAAGTTTTGTGCTCTCTGGTCTCTCTCACTGCATCAAACAGCTGATTACTCCTCAGTGAGATTACTTACAAAGAATGTTCTGCAACCTGCTCTTTCATCCATGAATCAGTATCATTTTCACACAAGTTGCAGGGGTTGCTGCCACACAGCTCTCAGCCATCCCCCTTAACCTCATCCCTGAGCAGGCCAGGTTTAAAGAAGCTCTATGCACGCAGCCACCAGCCACGGCATCTCCTCTGCTTCTCTTCCTCTCTCCTCAGACCACTGCTCTCCATCACAAGCTGTTTCAGTTTCCGTGCTCATGGCTAATTCGACCGTGGCACTTCTTGCTTCCCCTTCCTAACTTCTGCCAGCCCTTGCCTCCTCACCCTGTGTCACAGTCTCCTGACTGCTCTTTGCTGCTCCCTCTCACTAATGGCACTAAATTGCCCTGCAGCACTGTGTCACCGGCTGCCTTAAGGGAAATCTCACTGGCTTTGAAGCTGTCCAGAGCAATATTTCCAATCCCTTTTTGAATTCTACCACTTCAATAAACACTTTCTTTTGGAAAGTTAACAGAGAAGCTGCAACAGTCCCTTCTTACCTCCAGGGTGGCCTCTTCTGCACTGCTCACCATGAGCCTGAAGTGCTCTACAGCAAGAGCCATCTCACTCCATGGTTTGCAAAACATTCTACACATTATTTGGTATCTTATATTGCTTGTTACAGTAATAAGAAAAGGGAGTATTCTTTCCTTATATTACTGAAAAAATACATGTACCTCAATCCCACAACTGGGAGGGAGTGAACAACTTTGAAGTATCATAAAAAATGGCAGATTTATATTTTTTTTTTGCCATAATGTAACTGATCCTTTTAGACTACCTGGAAATAATCAGATAATCATTTAAATTATGACAGGCTTGCCCCTAGAAAGACAGTCATGATCATCTTGTCTTGCTACAATGATTTGTAATAACAAGAAATGAAAGGAGGGAAAAATAAAAAATTAAAATCTTTGAACAATGTCTGTTTTCTGACAAAAAAATAGAAACCCTGTATTCTGATTTTGCTCTTGTCATTAAGAATCATAATAAAACAAATATGCTATGATTTGGGACAAGTTTTAAGCATTTGAGCAACACTACACTGAACAATAAAAAACCTGAACTTTTAAATGAGTATAGTTTTTCAAGAGGTCATAAAAGAATATACATCAGCTCTGCCTTTTGCAGCACAAGGTATAGCTGTTAAATGAAATATTTAGAACAACAAGAAAAGAAGTTTCTAAATACAACTATTTAATAAAAGGCAATGCAGCAGGTTTTTTGAGAGCTAAGTCAAAGGAACTGCCTCTCAGAGGTGGCTTCTTAAACAGTTTCTGCTGAATATAATACACTGAACTTCCCCTTTTAAAGGAACTCTTTCCCTCGAAACCAGAGAAAACAGTGGATTTAATCTAACTTAACTCTTAAGTCATAAGCCAAGGTTTTAACTTAAGGTGGAAAGAATATTGCAATATTTGATCAGCCTAACTGACCTCTCCCAGACTGTTTCGGCTACCTGCTCCAGTTTAAGAATAACATCACAGAGAGCTACTTAATTGCAAAAGAAATAACAGAAGCCCTTGGCATTAGACTTTCAAACATTAGGAGTTGCCTTACACTCACCCACAGGTGCCCCTCAGCCTTTCTTACACCCATCACTGCACAGCTATTTGAATTAACAATCTTTCTACCCACTCATGCAGCAGAATTCTGTGATGACCTTCATCACCCCATTACCTGGATGCCTCTAACCCAGCAGAGTGTGAACTACAAGATATTGTGTGTAACAGAAGCATCACTGCTCTTCTGCTGCAAAATTACTTACCCCTAAGCCAGAAAGATCCAGCATCACTTCTAAGACTCAGCAAGCCAGTTAATAATCATCAAAACATGCCACAAGCTCTATCTTAGACACAGACATGACTCTTTCCCTCTGACTGAAGGAATTACAGGAGCTAAATTTTGACGTCCTGTATCAAATGCAGAACTTGAATCACTTGTTACTTGTGTAAGACCCGTTCTGATAGGTTTTAATTGAAAAGCCTGACAGAGTTGGACTAAAAAATCTAAAAGATACACTGCAAATAACTAAGTGAACATGGACAGGAAAAAAAAATCTAAATTCTATTTAATCTATCCTGTCTATTTAGTTTTACTTCAGACTTTCACACACAAACCCTTCGTAGCAGAAGATCCGCGCACAGCTCATAACTCTCTTAGTGATAACACAGAGACGAAAAACTATAGAAAAGACAAGCTGTGAATGTACAAGCTAGCAAAGAATATCCTGGGATAACCACTGATGAATCCATAGTCTGTTATAATTTCAACCATATGACACAGCAGGTGCTTTCCACAGAAAGTTAACTAAGAAGCACAATCCAAGTTTGCCTCAAGCCAATTTCTAAATTTTCCCATGTGCTCTAGACATTGCAAAAGGGTTGCTGCATCCTCTGCCCTGAGTTCTGCCTTTGAACTTAGGACATCACCTCGCCAGATGGATATCCACCAGTGACACCAGCGCAGTAATTATTAGTACAGCACTAATAATGAATAACAATCGGGCCTTGCGATGCAGCTGCTGCCCGCAGAGCCCTGCAGCCTGGCAGGACGAGCAGGTGAGCGGAACCGCCGCAAAACAGCGCCCACCTGCCCCGGCCAGGCCGGGCCCTCAGCCCGGGCAGGGCCGCTGCCAGGCACTCGCCACACCGCCAAGTTTTCCTTCCTTCTCTGTCAGGCTGGGCTGCGGCGGGGCCCGGCCAGACACCAGGTGTGGGGTGGCAGGGCCACTTCAGGCAGCCCCCAGACTCCCTTGTTCCCTCCCACCCAAGTGCCCACCGCCCCCTGGCACGGCTGCCCCCGACCCCTCGCGGCACCCTGACCCTCCCCGGCACCCCGCGCATCCCCTGCCTGCCCTCCCCAGAGCCTCCCTCACGGGGGACTCGCCGCTCCGCCCCAGCCCCGCGGCACCTGCTGCCGCTGCCGAGAACACTGTGTACAGTC